>CM051243.1:80985810-82185810 GCA_027917425.1 Gastrophryne carolinensis
TTAAACAGAGGCTGCTTTAGTCACAGAATGGGATGCCCTGGGCAGGAATGGACCTGGCAGGGTACAGTAGTGCTTTGCCCAGCAAAAGTGTCTTTATCAGGCCTAATTTCAAATATGAAAAGAGCAAATGCTTATATGGTCTTAAACAGAGGCTGCTTTAGTCACAGAATGGGATGCCCTGGGCAGGAATGGACCTGGCAGGGTACAGTAGTGCTTTGCCCAGCAAAAGTGTCTTTATCAGGCTAATTTCAAATATGAAAAGAGCAAATGCTTATATGGTCTTAAACAGAGGCTGCTTTAGTCACAGAATGGGATGCCCTGGGCAGGAATGGACCTGGCAGGGTACAGTAGTGCTTTGCCCAGCAAAAGTGTCTTTATCAGGCCTAATTTCAAATATGAAAAGAGCAAATGCTTATATGGTCTTAAACAGAGGCTGCTTTAGTCACAGAATGGGATGCCCTGGGCAGGAATGGACCTGGCAGGGTACAGTAGTGCTTTGCCCAGCAAAAGTGTCTTTATCAGGCTAATTTCAAATATGAAAAGAGCAAATGCTTATATGGTCTTAAACAGAGGCTGCTTTAGTCACAGAATGGGATGCCCTGGGCAGGAATGGACCTGGCAGGGTACAGTAGTGCTTTGCCCAGCAAAAGTGTCTTTATCAGGCTAATTTCAAATATGAAAAGAGCAAATGCTTATATGGTCTTAAACAGAGGCTGCTTTAGTCACAGAATGGGATGCCCTGGGCAGGAATGGACCTGGCAGGGTACAGTAGTGCTTTGCCCAGCAAAAGTGTCTTTATCAGGCCTAATTTCAAATATGAAAAGAGCAAATGCTTATATGGTCTTAAACAGAGGCTGCTTTAGTCACAGAATGGGATGCCCTGGGCAGGAATGGACCTGGCAGGGTACAGTAGTGCTTTGCCCAGCAAAAGTGTCTTTATCAGGCCTAATTTCAAATATGAAAAGAGCAAATGCTTATATGGTCTTAAACAGAGGCTGCTTTAGTCACAGAATGGGATGCCCTGGGCAGGAATGGACCTGGCAGGGTACAGTAGTGCTTTGCCCAGCAAAAGTGTCTTTATCAGGCCTAATTTCAAATATGAAAAGAGCAAATGCTTATATGGTCTTAAACAGAGGCTGCTTTAGTCACAGAATGGGATGCCCTGGGCAGGAATGGACCTGGCAGGGTACAGTAGTGCTTTGCCCAGCAAAAGTGTCTTTATCAGGCCTAATTTCAAATATGAAAAGAGCAAATGCTTATATGGTCTTAAACAGAGGCTGCTTTAGTCACAGAATGGGATGCCCTGGGCAGGAATGGACCTGGCAGGGTCCAGTAGTGCTTTGCCCAGCAAAAGTGTCTTTATCAGGCTAATTTCAAATATGAAAAGAGCAAATGCTTATATGGTCTTAAACAGAGGCTGCTTTAGTCACAGAATGGGATGCCCTGGGCAGGAATGGACCTGGCAGGGTACAGTAGTGCTTTGCCCAGCAAAAGTGTCTTTATCAGGCCTAATTTCAAATATGAAAAGAGCAAATGCTTATATGGTCTTAAACAGAGGCTGCTTTAGTCACAGAATGGGATGCCCTGGGCAGGAATGGACCTGGCAGGGTCCAGTAGTGCTTTGCCCAGCAAAAGTGTCTTTATCAGGCCTAATTTCAAATATGAAAAGAGCAAATGCTTATATGGTCTTAAACAGAGGCTGCTTTAGTCACAGAATGGGATGCCCTGGGCAGGAATGGACCTGGCAGGGTCCAGTAGTGCTTTGCCCAGCAAAAGTGTCTTTATCAGGCTAATTTCAAATATGAAAAGAGCAAATGCTTATATGGTCTTAAACAGAGGCTGCTTTAGTCACAGAATGGGATGCCCTGGGCAGGAATGGACCTGGCAGGGTCCAGTAGTGCTTTGCCCAGCAAAAGTGTCTTTATCAGGCTAATTTCAAATATGAAAAGAGCAAATGCTTATATGGTCTTAAACAGAGGCTGCTTTAGTCACAGAATGGGATGCCCTGGGCAGGAATGGACCTGGCAGGGTACAGTAGTGCTTTGCCCAGCAAAAGTGTCTTTATCAGGCCTAATTTCAAATATGAAAAGAGCAAATGCTTATATGGTCTTAAACAGAGGCTGCTTTAGTCACAGAATGGGATGCCCTGGGCAGGAATGGACCTGGCAGGGTCCAGTAGTGCTTTGCCCAGCAAAAGTGTCTTTATCAGGCCTAATTTCAAATATGAAAAGAGCAAATGCTTATATGGTCTTAAACAGAGGCTGCTTTAGTCACAGAATGGGATGCCCTGGGCAGGAATGGACCTGGCAGGGTACAGTAGTGCTTTGCCCAGCAAAAGTGTCTTTATCAGGCCTAATTTCAAATATGAAAAGAGCAAATGCTTATATGGTCTTAAACAGAGGCTGCTTTAGTCACAGAATGGGATGCCCTGGGCAGGAATGGACCTGGCAGGGTCCAGTAGTGCTTTGCCCAGCAAAAGTGTCTTTATCAGGCTAATTTCAAATATGAAAAGAGCAAATGCTTATATGGTCTTAAACAGAGGCTGCTTTAGTCACAGAATGGGATGCCCTGGGCAGGAATGGACCTGGCAGGGTACAGTAGTGCTTTGCCCAGCAAAAGTGTCTTTATCAGGCTAATTTCAAATATGAAAAGAGCAAATGCTTATATGGTCTTAAACAGAGGCTGCTTTAGTCACAGAATGGGATGCCCCAAATAGGAGTGCACCTGGCAGGGTCCAGTAGTGCTTTGCCCAGCAAAAGTGTCTTTATCAGGCTAATTTCAAATATGAAAAGAGCAAATGCTTATATGGTCTTAAACAGAGGCTGCTTTAGTCACAGAATGGGATGCCCTGGGCAGGAATGGACCTGGCAGGGTCCAGTAGTGCTTTGCCCAGCAAAAGTGTCTTTATCAGGCCTAATTTCAAATATGAAAAGAGCAAATGCTTATATGGTCTTAAACAGAGGCTGCTTTAGTCACAGAATGGGATGCCCTGGGCAGGAATGGACCTGGCAGGGTACAGTAGTGCTTTGCCCAGCAAAAGTGTCTTTATCAGGCCTAATTTCAAATATGAAAAGAGCAAATGCTTATATGGTCTTAAACAGAGGCTGCTTTAGTCACAGAATGGGATGCCCTGGGCAGGAATGGACCTGGCAGGGTCCAGTAGTGCTTTGCCCAGCAAAAGTGTCTTTATCAGGCTAATTTCAAATATGAAAAGAGCAAATGCTTATATGGTCTTAAACAGAGGCTGCTTTAGTCACAGAATGGGATGCCCTGGGCAGGAATGGACCTGGCAGGGTACAGTAGTGCTTTGCCCAGCAAAAGTGTCTTTATCAGGCTAATTTCAAATATGAAAAGAGCAAATGCTTATATGGTCTTAAACAGAGGCTGCTTTAGTCACAGAATGGGATGCCCCAAATAGGAGTGCACCTGGCAGGGTCCAGTAGTGCTTTGCCCAGCAAAAGTGTCTTTATCAGGCTAATTTCAAATATGAAAAGAGCAAATGCTTATATGGTCTTAAACAGAGGCTGCTTTAGTCACAGAATGGGATGCCCTGGGCAGGAATGGACCTGGCAGGGTCCAGTAGTGCTTTGCCCAGCAAAAGTGTCTTTATCAGGCCTAATTTCAAATATGAAAAGAGCAAATGCTTATATGGTCTTAAACAGAGGCTGCTTTAGTCACAGAATGGGATGCCCTGGGCAGGAATGGACCTGGCAGGGTCCAGTAGTGCTTTGCCCAGCAAAAGTGTCTTTATCAGGCTAATTTCAAATATGAAAAGAGCAAATGCTTATATGGTCTTAAACAGAGGCTGCTTTAGTCACAGAATGGGATGCCCTGGGCAGGAATGGACCTGGCAGGGTACAGTAGTGCTTTGCCCAGCAAAAGTGTCTTTATCAGGCCTAATTTCAAATATGAAAAGAGCAAATGCTTATATGGTCTTAAACAGAGGCTGCTTTAGTCACAGAATGGGATGCCCTGGGCAGGAATGGACCTGGCAGGGTCCAGTAGTGCTTTGCCCAGCAAAAGTGTCTTTATCAGGCTAATTTCAAATATGAAAAGAGCAAATGCTTATATGGTCTTAAACAGAGGCTGCTTTAGTCACAGAATGGGATGCCCTGGGCAGGAATGGACCTGGCAGGGTACAGTAGTGCTTTGCCCAGCAAAAGTGTCTTTATCAGGCTAATTTCAAATATGAAAAGAGCAAATGCTTATATGGTCTTAAACAGAGGCTGCTTTAGTCACAGAATGGGATGCCCTGGGCAGGAATGGACCTGGCAGGGTACAGTAGTGCTTTGCCCAGCAAAAGTGTCTTTATCAGGCTAATTTCAAATATAAAAAGAGCAAATGCTTATATGGTCTTAAACAGAGGCTGCTTTAGTCACAGAATGGGATGCCCTGGGCAGGAATGGACCTGGCAGGGTACAGTAGTGCTTTGCCCAGCAAAAGTGTCTTTATCAGGCCTAATTTCAAATATGAAAAGAGCAAATGCTTATATGGTCTTAAACAGAGGCTGCTTTAGTCACAGAATGGGATGCCCTGGGCAGGAATGGACCTGGCAGGGTACAGTAGTGCTTTGCCCAGCAAAAGTGTCTTTATCAGGCTAATTTCAAATATGAAAAGAGCAAATGCTTATATGGTCTTAAACAGAGGCTGCTTTAGTCACAGAATGGGATGCCCTGGGCAGGAATGGACCTGGCAGGGTCCAGTAGTGCTTTGCCCAGCAAAAGTGTCTTTATCAGGCCTAATTTCAAATATGAAAAGAGCAAATGCTTATATGGTCTTAAACAGAGGCTGCTTTAGTCACAGAATGGGATGCCCTGGGCAGGAATGGACCTGGCAGGGTACAGTAGTGCTTTGCCCAGCAAAAGTGTCTTTATCAGGCCTAATTTCAAATATGAAAAGAGCAAATGCTTATATGGTCTTAAACAGAGGCTGCTTTAGTCACAGAATGGGATGCCTCACAGCAGACTTAAGATCAGTTCAGTATATATGCACAGTTAGTTACTATAAGCAGCCTGAAAACGCTAACAAAGGCTGGATGAAAAAAAAAAAATCTCCCTGTCAGCCAGCTCCGTTTTTCCTACCTTTCCCTGGCTTTCTGTCTGTCTCCTGTCTGTCTCCTGCCTGTCTCCTGCCTGTCTCCAGCCTGTCCCTGTCTGTCCCTGTCTCCAGCCTGTCTAACTGCCTCAGCTACACAGCGTTCTGTCTGTCTGTCACGAATGCAATAGAGAAATGAGGAAAAGCAAGATGGCCGCCGTTAAATACCGCTGTGTGACGTCACCGGGCTTGCTGGCTGCTGATAGGCTGCATGTGACTGCCCCAGCTTGCACTGGCGCGGGATACATGTCCAGACATGTCCCGTCCGCCATCTTAGAATGCCTGTAAATGTAAATGAATGGATGTTAAAGGAAAACTTCGAGTGATCGAATCGCGGGGAAATTCGGATTCGATCCGAATCGAATTTTTCCTGAAATTCGGATCGAATCCGGGTTCGTCCGGATCGATTCGCTCATCCCTAAATATGACCAATTTCCCAGTCCCAACTGCATCTCCACCGCATGAAGCTATTACCGCCATGTTTCACGGTGGGAATGGTGTGTTCAGGGTAATGTGCAGTGTTAGTTTTCCTTCACAGATAGTGTTTGAAATTTAGGCCAGAAAGTTTAACTTTGGTCTCACCTGACCAGAGCACCTTCTTCCACATGCTTGCTATGTCCCCTACATAGCTTGAGACTGCAAACAGGACTTCTTATTGCTTACTTTCAAAAATGGATTCTTATTGCCACTCTTTCATAAGGATTTGTGGAGCTAATTGTTGTCTTGTTGATTCCCTGGGCTGTGGATCTCTGCAGCTCGTCAGGAGTGGCCCTGGGCATCTTGGCTGCTTACACTTTTTAGTGTTCACCTTGCCTGGACTGTCTGTTTGGGTGGCTTTGCAGTGCTCCATGAGTTGTCCGGAGCATGGGCTATCTTTTAAAACCTATACCTGTAATACACTTTGGCAAAACTTTATCCCTGAGCTGTTTGGTGTGTTCCTTGGTTTTCATGATGCTGTTTGTTCACTAATGTTCTCTAACTAACCTCTGAGGACTTCACAGAACAGCTGTAGTTATACTTACAACACATTGCATACAGATGGACTCTATTTACCTATTAGGTGACTTCTAAAGGTAATTGATCATGCTGGATCTTGTTTATGGGGATCAGGGTACATGTTGCTGAATACATATGCATGCAGCACTCATACGTCCGTAAAGTTCAGCCAAGGGTGGGAGTTAGGTAAAGTTATTTTTATTATTTACTAAGAATAAATAGCTAATAGTAACTGTTAATGTATTGCTCTATCACATAGAATCTCAATAAAATACATTTAAAGTTGAACAAAACCCATTTTTGCAGGCTCTTGTCCAATCAGAGCCATTTGTAGTGATAGGTTTTAATGGGGGCCGCATTCCCAGCAGCATGTGCGCTCCTGTCCCAGCCTATCAGAATTGCTGTGCGCACAGCCCAAAGATGCAGGGGATGTGCCCGCTCCCGCTCCCGTCATAAACAATCCCCTCGATTCAAAGAGCAAAAGTTAATTGATTTCGGATCGAGAATCGTAAGTTTGGGTGGGTGTTAGTCATTTTTTCCTGTTTTTTTGGCCATTTACGACTCGCACGAGCCTACGTTCGAATGCGTATATGCTCTTACGATCATTTCAAGTTCGTTCCTAAATTTTAGGATCAAAACGTAGAACTTAGGATCAAATCCTAAAACTTAGGATGAAAACGTAAAACTTAGGATAATCGGATGTGTTTAGGCGTGATTCAGAGAACAGTTTTCAAACCTCTAAAGACGTTTTAAAAGAAAGCCACTGCCGACACCTTTTAGCAGTCGGATTGCTGTTCTTGAACAGGTTTTTTGGCTATGTGGAGGAGTCTGCGCGTCTTGAGCTCCAATGAACTGCATGTATCAGCATGGCCGAGGCCATAAATTGTATGGCAATGCATACCTGATTCATGTATGCCTTATAAAAGCATTTTAATGTGGACCTTAATTAGTCCTTTGCATGTAAACCTTTATTTTGCAATCTATTTGCGTTAATTAAAGAAACTTATGTCCTTTGGTATTTATTTTTAAATTGAGGTACTAAAATAATATTTTTAGATTGCATTTATTGGTGTAGTTGTTTACCTTTGCTTTGTTTAATTATTTAAGCACATCTTTGGTCAGATGCATCACACATACTGAGGAGAGGAGAGCGGGATAAAGTGCAGGATGTGGGTTACTGCTGTATTTTGCACAGACACAGCAGAGCTGGGGGCACGGAAAGGTCACAAATCAAAGAATGCAGAGCAACACAGTCACAAGGCCCTTTCTGTTTGCAGGCTGCCCGATAATACCTGAGCCGCCATCTTGGCTGTTTCTAGGCTCATAACATGCAGAAGTTGCTGGGTGTTTTTTTATATTTGAGAGCAATCTGTATGTAGAGGGTGTGGGTAACCACATACAAAATTTTAAGTTGTACCATTTGAAGCCTAAATATTAAAAATAAATCCACAAGTAAAAAATGCAAGTTAACTAAAAATTAAACAAAGTAAGATTTACTTATGCAAATGCATTCATTAATGGTTGGTTACTACAAAATGAATGAAATAAAGAAAAATAAAAGACCAAATATTTAGAATGCACTTTAATGAGGTAAGTTTGTAGTGCGCAGCCGCAAGATCAGAAGGATTTACGTCCAGACAAAAAAGGAAAAAGGGCAAAACCAATGTTGCAACCTGAGAAATGAAACGGAAAATTCAGGATGGAAACTGACATAGGTCTGATTCCCGAACTGCCATACGAACGGACGTAAATTTTAGGATAGAAACGTATTTGCTTATAGAATCACTCGCAAGTTCATACGAACGCACGAGCGGACGGGAAAAATAGGATGATCGGCACCAAAATCCAAGCTGTTACATGTTTCTTTGAATCGACCCTATAGAGAGCAGTTTGCCAAATTACATAGGCACAGCAAACGGCTCTGATTGGACGAGAGCCCGCACATGCACACAAACACTTTGCACAAAAATACCATTTTGTGAATACTCACCTTGTAAAATGGTTATTATGAGTATGTCACACACCCCGCTTCAAGAATCCTTAACATGTGGGTAATATCGTCCTGAAGAGGCGTTCCTGCAGAGATGATAGCAAAAGAAAGCCCCTCCCTGATCCATAAATACCTGGGACCTCCCACTCATTACCCAGTATACAGAAGCAGTAAGTAAGGGACCAGGAAGAGGCAAAAGTAAACCACAACCACGCAAAGTTCGCCATAAAGAGGATCCTGAATACAAAAGGGCGGGTTGAAGCGGGGTGTGTGACATACTCATAATAACCATTTTACAAGGTGAGTATTCACAAAATGGTATTATTCTTAGTATGTCACACACCCCGCTTCAAGAATCCTTAACATGTGGGACATCCAACAGCAGTGTCCATAACAAGGGCGGGGATCCAAACTAGGCAACAATATAAAACTTAAACCACAACAGCTTGCAGAACTTTGCGGCCAAAAACAGCATCCGCTGAAGCCCGGACATCAACTTTGTAAAACTTGGAAAAAGTGTGAACAGAAGACCAAGTAGCGGCCTTACAAACTTGCTCAACAGAGGCCTGGTGCTGGAAGGCCCAGGACGCCCCAACCGCACGAGTAGAATGAGCAGTAACACGAAAAGGGGGACTCTTCCCCTTGGCGGAATATGCCCCAAGGATGGCCTGACGAATCCATTTACTAATGGAAGACTTAGCAGGAGCCAAACCTTTCCTAGGCCCGCAGGGCACCACAAAGAAAGCATCAGTCTTACGAAAGGAAGACGTAACCTCCAGATAATGTTCCACAACACGAACTACATCCAAGGAATGCAAAGCCCTTTCCCTATCGTCACGGGGATTTGGGCATAGAGAAGGCAAAACGATGTCCTGATTCAGATGAAACTCCGAGACCACTTTAGGGAGAAAATCCTGCTTGAAACGAAAGACAACCTTGTCCTGATGTTTCTCAAAGTATGGAGCTGTAATGGATAAAGCTGCCAACTCAGAAACACGCCTAACCGAAGTGATCGCCACCAAAAAGGCCACCTTTTGCGTAAGAGAAGACAAATCTACCTCCTTCAAGGGCTCGAACGGAGGACCCTGGAGAGCCGACAGAACCAGGTTCAAATCCCAAACTGGAACAAAAGGCTTCCTAGGAGGCCGAACATGCGTAACCCCCTGGAAAAAAGTCTTGACTAAAGGATGAAGTGCAAAAGACTTTTGGAAGAACACCGCCAGGGCAGAAACCTGTCCTTTCAATGTACTAAGCTGGAGCCCCAGATCTAGACCATGTTGAAGAAACTCCAAAATTCTAGGTATGGAGAACTCTCGACAAGAGAGAGACCTACTTTCACACCAATCAATATAGGCCCTCCAAGTCCTGTAGTAAATAGAAGAGGAAGAGCGCTTTCTGGCACAGATAAGAGTCTGAATCACCGCGTCAGAAAGACCTTCTTCCTTCAAGATGGCGGATTCAGCAGCCATGCCGTCAAAGCCAGCGATGGTAAATTGGGATAGCATAGCCGACCCTGGGTGAGCAGGTCCGGCAGCAGAGGCAGGGCAAACTGATCCTCTGCCAGCCTTACAAGATCTGCGAACCAAACTCGCCTTGGCCACCTTGGGGCCACTAGAATTGCTGACGCGCCTTCCAAGGCCAGTTTGCGCACCACTCTGGCTAGCATTGGGAACGGGGGAAACAGGTAAAGAAACCCCAGATCCCTCCAGTTCAGAGACATGGCATCCACTGCCAGAGCCAGAGGGTCCTGCGAGAGAGACACAAAAGCTGGGAGCTTGTGATTGTGACGAGAGGCAAAGAGGTCCACCGCTGGGACCCCCCACCTGAGACATATTGAACGAAACACCCTGGGACTGAGAGACCACTCCCCCTGACGAGAGGAGGCCCTGCTCAGCAAGTCCGCTACCGTGTTCTCCACCCCCGGAATGTAGACTGCTGAGATACACGGGACGTGGGTCTCTGCCCAGTCCAGAATCAAGGACACTTCCCTGAGGGCACTCCTGCTGCGAGTCCCTCCTTGGTGATTGATATAGGCCACCGCCGTCCTGTTGTCCGACCGGACCTGCACCGGCAGGCCTCTCAACTGATGAGTCAAGTGAAACAGAACCAGTCTGATGGCTCTCAACTCCAGAATATTGATGGGTTCGTGAGCTTCCTGCGGGCCCCACAGACCCTGGAACTGGAGGTCCTTCCAAAAACCCCCCCAACCTGACAGACTGGCATCCGTGGTGACCGTTTCCCAACACGGAGCCAGAAAAGACCTGCCCTTCAACAGATTGACAGATCGCAACCACCATCGCAGGGACAGACGAACTCGGGGGGTCATCAGGAAGGATTGATCCAACGATTGTGGAGACTTGTCCCAAATCCTCAACAGATGAAGCTGAAGCGTCCTTGTGTGAAACTGCGCAAAGGGAACTGCCTCGAACGAGGCCACCATGAGCCCCACCAGCCTCATCCCCAGTCGAATGGTCGGATGAGGGTCCGACAAGAGAAGCCGAACTAACTCCTGTATCAGAAGAACCTTGGCCTGAGGCAGAAAGACCTTGGCCTGCGAGGTGTCCAGAGACATCCCCAGAAAGGTCAGAACTCTGGACGGAGACAGAGTCGACTTGGGGTAGTTGATCACCCAACCGAAACTCTCCAACGTGGACACCACCAGTCCGGTGTCCAACTCCGCTTGGCTGAATGAGGAGGCCATGATCATGAGATCGTCCAAATAGGGCACAACACGGATACCCTGAACTCTGAGCAGAGCCATCACCCCTGCTAGCACCTTGGTGAAGACCCGAGGAGCCGAGGTGAGACCGAAAGGCAGAGCCACAAACTGAAAATGCCGATCCTCCACCACGCCGGAAAAATTGGAACATGCAGGTAAGCGTCCTGGATGTCTATGGACGTGAGAAAGTCTCCCTGGCGAAGGGAGTGGATAGCCGAGCGCAGCGTTTCCATCCGGAACTTCCGCGGCCTGATGAACCTGTTGAGAAACTTCAGATCCAGGATGGGTCGGACCGATCCGTCCTTCTTGGGCACCGTGAACAGATTGGAATAAAACCCCTCCCCCCGTTCCGAGGGGGGCACCGGGCAAATGACGGCCAATTTCAGAAGATTCTCCACTGCCAACAGGAGCCCCTGCGCTGCCAGAGGCTCCGAAGGCATCCGAGACCTGAGAAATCTGGAGGGGGGGCGGAGCTCGAACTCTAGCTTGTAGCCGGAGGACACCACTTCCCGTATCCACCTGTCCGAGACCTCTTGCTCCCAGATCTGGGAGAAGTGACGCAGCCGTCCCCCCACCCGCCAGGGTGAGGGCGCCCCCTCATTGCTGGGCAGACTTAGTCGCCGGTTTGGGCTTAGAGCCCCAGCTATATCCAGAGCGGCCACGCCCCCTGCCCCTGCCCCCAGACTCTCTTCTGGAGGAGGGAAGGGCAGATCCCCTACCAGATCTGGCCCCACGAAAGGAGGGGGTAAATGCAGGCGCCCCCCGAAAGGGACGACGTTGCTTCTTTCGCTGAGGTAACTTACCACCCTGGGTGACAGAGTCCAAAGTCTCACCAAAGAGCCGAAGACCGACAAAAGGTAAAGCCGTCAGGGACTTTTTAGACATAAAATCAGCCGCCCACTGGCGCAGCCACACGGACCGTCGTATAGTCACCAGTAGGGCCGACGTCCTTCCGCACATCATCAAGGTATCGTCTAAGGCTGTAAGCACAAAAGATAAAAACAACTCACAACGTTTTAGGCTAATGAATTCGTTACTCCCCGGCCGAAGACCGGAAGAAGTCAGGAGATCCCTGATCAAAGACCTGGCAGCCAAGACCATCAGCTCCGAAGCACAAACTGGTCGCATGGCTGACCCGACGCTAGTGAAACCGTGGCAAGCCAACTGGTCAATGCGTTTGTCCTCACCATCCTTGAGGGTGGAACAATCTGGCCTATTTAAAACCGAGGAATTAGACAACCCCAAAACCGGTGCATCGACCTCGGGGGGGAAAGCCCAGCGCTTAACTACCTCCGAAGGGAAGGGATACTTCTTATCCCACCCTTGAGGGATACCAGGGAGCCGAGCAGGCCTGTCCCATTCCTTATCAATGATCTTGTCAAAATGCCGTTGTGTAGGGAACTCCAAGCGCGGCCTGGATTCCTCAAACAACTCATCCTTCTGCTGTGACACCTCCACAGGAGGAGAAATATTTAAGGCCTCCAGCATCAGAGCCAGAGTGTGAGGAGTATCCACCGATTTCCTCAGGTCAACAGACTCGGCCTCAGCAGCAAAGGACAGCTCATCGTCCGAAGCATCTGACGCCTCATCAACCTCTCCTTCTTCTAGCTGGGAATAATCAGACCAATCCAGATTATCAACGTCATCATGGTCATCCTCCAGCAGAGCCGGCGACAAATGCTTTCTCTTAGTCGGAGCCTTACGGGCAACCGAGCCGGAAACCATTTTCTCAAGGTTAGCCAATCTGGCGCACATTTCAGATTGTATATCCCTGCCGATGACCACGTCACACGGGGCACGCGTCAAGGCGGGAGGGGGAGAAGAAGTGACCGGCCGTGCTGACCCCGACGTACGGGGCTCGGACTGCCGCGCGATGGTTAGCCGTGCACATGGAATACACAGTAAAACATCGTCCCCAGTAATGGATACCCCACACAAAATACACTTTTTGGGATGCCCCGAAGGAGTCCCAGTCCCAGTACCTGGGGATGCCTCCATAAGGTGAACTTTGAATAGTCGCTAAGACCCAGGGAATTACGCCAATTAGACAACCCGGGATGCCCCTTTGATGTCCCGAGTGGGAGGATTTGTGATAATATAAAAAGAACCCAGGGATGAGGACCAGGAGAGAATTTCTAATACTATAGAAACAAATGACAAGCCTCCGTTCTGAAAGAAGAAGAAGAAAGAAAGAAACAATGAGAAAGTAGCAATAACAAGCAAGGTAAAAGGTAGAAGGGCCACAGGCTACTCACGATACCGCCAGGACGTGACACAGCCACCCGAGCGTGAGGAGAATAATCTTCTGAGAGAAAGAGGCTGCGGAGGGGGCGTGGCCAGCGCGGGACGCGCGCGCTTGCCAAGGTCCCGCCCCCCCCATTCCTATGCCTAGCAACAGTCCTCAGCGGCGCTGGAAAGGCATTGGGCGGGCCGCGATGCGCGCCGCAATTCCGGCCCCGCCCCCATAGAAATCGTGAGGGGAAAATTCCCCTCATGAAAAAAGGCGGCAAAGCGGCCGGCGCCGCAGCTAGAGCCCGCTGCGGTGCAAGGCCAGAACTATGCAGAGGAGGCCAGGAGGAACGGACACCGGCCCGCGCTGAACGTCCGGCCCCGCCCCTCTGATACCCCGCTACCACTAGTCCTGAGGTAAAATACCTCAAAGCTGACCCGATAATCGCGACACCGCACAGGAGCAAACAATAAAAACAGCCAGCCGCCCGCGGCTGCAAAGAAAATTAAAGTGACACACACCTAACGCCAAAGAATAAAGACAGAGTGAAAAAGAAAAGTAAAGAGTGTATAAAACAGAGGGCCCACTCCCCCCATCGCCACAGTGGCAAAAGGGGATCCTGGGAGGACCATCCTCATATTGAGGCTAAGGGACAGGGCATCCCAAACCGGGGTCACCAACCCGGTGAAGCCGCCCACCCTCTTGTACAGGGTCTCACGGCGGAGCTTTGCTCCTAGGCACCATAGGTACCCATATACCCTCGGCTGGACCTGCAGCCACGGCTGGGAGGCATATATATATAAAAGGGAGAAAGAGGTCCAAACGGAAAAATACATAACGGGCCGGGAAACATCCCGGCTACCTTAAATCCCCCTGCGCAAGGAGGAGCCATCATCTTCTGACTTGCTCGCCGTCTTGCAGAGATGGAAAAACTGGGTAATGAGTGGGAGGTCCCAGGTATTTATGGATCAGGGAGGGGCTTTCTTTTGCTATCATCTCTGCAGGAACGCCTCTTCAGGACGATATTACCCACATGTTAAGGATTCTTGAAGCGGGGTGTGTGACATACTAAGAATAGTGCTGTTTGTCCGGCACCACCCAAGATGATAATAAAAGCAGACCTGGTGTGCCACAGAAATATCCCCAATGTATATTAATAAACAAAGAAAATTGGTGGTACCAGCAAACCACCAAAGAGGAATATATACTTAAGGGCACCACCTATCTGCTAACCATAAATGACACTAATAATTCATCAAAATAGATTTATTGATCCATAGCTGTTTAAAACATCAACATACAACATACAATACAATCACCTACATTTAAAATCCACAACATATAGTTATCATCCCAGCAGGAGTGACCCTATAAAAAGAACTACCTACCTAACCAACCTATATATAAATAAATAAATCCATCATATCCCAAACCAAGATACTGCAGTGCAATTGCACTTTCTCAAGGTGCCCCTCCCTATCAAAATTGAAATCTTGAATAGTAGCCATATGGGTGTGCTCAAACACCTTGAGAAAGTGCCAGGTGGGCAAGGAACGCGTGGGTGAGGATCCTTCCAGCAGGGGTGAGTAAGTTTGTTACACTGAGGTGCAGGTCGGTTTGGTTGGCCTGGCACTATATTGCACAACTGTGCACAAATTAATTTAGCACTTAGCACTTTATTTTGCAATTGCACTGCAGTATCTTGGTTTGGGATATGATGGATTTATTTATTTATATATAGGTTGGTTAGGTAGGTAGTTATTTTTATAGGGTCACTCCTGCTGGGATGATAACTATATGTTGTGGATTTTAAATGTAGGTGATTGTATCGTATGTTGTATGTTGATGTTTTAAACAGCTATGGATCAATAAATCTATTTTGATGAATTATTAGTGTCATTTATGGTTAGCAGATAGGTGGTGCCCTTAAGTATATAGCCCGCACATGCACCATTGAACCAGGGAAGGGTGAGTAAATACCGGCAACCTGGGAGGTTTCACACAGCAGGGCATATCAAAAGAGAGCTTTAGAAAGAGAGCGAGAGGGAAGGTAAAAGAGAATGAGACGTGGGGGTGAAATTAATGTAAAACAGGGAAGATGGAACTAATATTAAAAAGAGAAGGAAAGGAGGGAATTGATATACAAAACGATCACGATCCTTGGAGACAAGGAAAGAAAAGAACAAGAAAAAGAAGAGAAATGCTGGCGCTAGAGAAAGAAAGAGAGGAAAATGAAGAACGGGGAATCTGGAAAGAGAGGCCAGCTGAGCCAGCTGAGAGCTATCTTTCTGGTGTCCCCTAGTGCCCCCCTTACAGAAAGGTTTGTGCAAAAGCGCAGCTCGAACATTTCAAAGAGCATCTGTGGCTGGAACAAATCCAAGGCCTGGTTAGTGTCTCGCTGCTGGATCATCTGTAACTACTCACTAATACTGGGAAGGGAATGTGCGACTGGCAGCTGGGGAAACCCTGGATGTGTCCCTGAGCCAATATTAGGTCCCGTGCACCATGAAGCCACGATGCAACACTTTCTTTTACTTTCTATACTCATTACTGGCCTTTGTCCTCTTTGCGCTCTTTCGCACCGCCTGCCTTTTATGATAGTGACCTCACTGTGTATAAATAAATCTGCCTCAGCTCTCCTCAGAAACTGCGAGCTCCTGAGCAAGCAGCACACGTCAGCTCCACATCCGAATACAGGTAAGGGGGGGGAGAATTAATAGATACCTCCTTAATGACTGTATCGATTATTAGGCTATTATTATTGGGGTTTTTTTTAAAGAGCCAATGTATTCTGTGGAGCTGGACAAAGTATTCAGTATAGAAGGGTGGGACGAGCAGCATACTTATAATACACAGGGCATTATGACAATGAATGCATATAGTACACACAGGGGTTTATTCATCAAGGGATAGCGGCAGGTAATGCCTCGTAGCGACAGTTAGCGAACGGTGAACGCCTGGCGCTATACGCAATACCACATTTATCAAAGCGATTTCGGTGAGCGACTCAGCGGATACCGCCGGCGCTCTGGCTTCCAGAGCCTGCCATACACTACCTGTCGCTCTCCCATACATTTCAATGGGCGTTACCTTTCTTTTCTTTAAACAGGCTTTTTTGATTTTTAAAATTTTTTACATTTTTATGCAGAATTGTTATTATAGGTCTGGCATTAAAGTGTTAATGCCACAATGTAATAATAATGTCATTTCATGTGTTTTCACATTGTTACTAGTGTATATGTGTTCAAAAATGGACTTTCATCACACAGATTCTGGCGCTCTGGGCTACAGCGACACAATTTTGAGCGCCGACGCTGTGTGAGGCTGTTTCTTTGATGAATATGGTTTGAGTCGCTCACACTGACCAGTCGCTATCGTTCGCTACCATATAGCGCTGTACTGGTGTTATAGCGACTCACACATCAAATTCATCAATACCGGTCAGCGACCCATAGCCGATCACAGCGACTATTAGCGGTTGCTCTGAGCGCCTCGCTACAGACGCTCATCTGCCGGTACCTGGCACAAGTAATGAATCAGCCTGCCCGAGTGGTATGTAGCAGACATATGACAATGAATGCATATAATACACACAGGCCCTTATTTAACAAGGAATAGCGACAGGTAGCGACTGGTGAGCGGCCGGTAATGACGGGCCCCGCCACGAGAAAGCCGGCTCCCCACCACAATCACACATTTATCAAGGCAATCCTGCTTAGTGACTGAGATAGCGCCAGATAAGCCACTCATTCATCATTATTCCAGCCTCAGCCCACGGCGCCAGCATCCGACCTTGAACAGCGACAGGTATGACCTCTCGCTACCTGGCGCTCTCCAATGCATTTCAATGGAACAATCTTTAAATATTCATAATTAATTGTTATTAATTTTTTTTTTTTTAAATGTGAAAAATTCTGTGACCACTTCTGCCATTTTAAATCATTTTTTTAAGGTAAAAAAAAAAAAAATGTACAGAATTGATATTACAGGTCTGATATTAATGTATTCATATTACAAAATTATTTAAAAAACTTGTTTTTTTTGGTTTCCAAAAATATGGTTGTTTGGGGGTTAAAAAACTACTTTTAACCCATCGCCGCCAGCGCTCTGGGGTTTAAACATGCATTTTACAGCGCGAGAATTTTTTGAGCGTGATTTGTTAATGAATATGGTGGAAGCCGGTCGCTCTGACCAGTCGCTATCATGCGCACCCATACAGTGCGGACCCTGTCATATAGCGACTCCTCACCCAATATTCAACATTACGGCAAACCGACTGAGTCGCTATCAACTACCGAACAACGGCCAAGCACAGCGACTACTAGCGGGCCATCTGAAAATGCCGCTACAGTCGCTCAACTGTCGCTACCTGGCGCTATTAATGAATCGGCCTCACAGTATTACATAGTTATATATAGTCAGATGTAACAAAACACATTGGTACATCTAAAGGATGAGGTTGGGTTACAAGGCTGATTCATTACTAGCGCCAGGTACCAGCAGATGAGCGTCTGTAGCAAGACGCTAGTAGTCGCTGTGATCGGCTATGGGTCGCTGTTACCTTTTTTCTTTTTTCTTTAATGATTCCTCTCTAAATCCCCATCTCTTTTTTATGTATCCACATTCCTTCCATTTTGCTCTTGTCACCTTCCTCCCATCTCCCTCTATATTCAGCTTCTTCATGCTTCCTCCTTTTCTTACCTTCCCTCCAAAAGAGTCCAGTATCTTTCTTTACCTCTTAATTTTTACCTATCTTTCTCTTGCATTCTTTTCTTCTTTCTTTCTTTATTTCTCTCTTTCTTTTTTCTCTCTTTAGCTTTCTTTCTTTTCTAATTTTTCTTTCTCTTGCTCTCTTTCCATTTCTTTCTCTCTGTTACCTTCTCTCTCTCTTTCTTTCCATCACTTTTTCTTTCTTTCACCCCTTCGTTCCTGATTTCTTCTCTTTCTCATTTTTTCCTTCCTCTCTCTATTTCTTTTCTTCTTTCTTTCTTCTTTCACTGGATTCCTAATTTCTCTCCCATACTAAAGGGGCATGAAACCCAGGGTGTGGAAATATGGGGTAACACCTCTAAGGAGGGTGTACGGAAAGATACCTCTGATGGGATGGGGCACTGAGAGATCCACATTAAGCAGAGATTTCTGAGATTTCTCATTATTATTGGAAAGGGGAGGGCAGGAGGAAAAGGACGTGGAGGCTGATTCATTACTAGCCTCTGTATAGCGGCGCTTAGAGCGACCGCTAGTAGATGCTTGTGTATCGGGCTCTGTAACAGAGCGCCTCAGTCGCTCTAGTAACCTGGCCAGCATTGATGAATGAGATGTATGTTGGGCGTTCTAACACAAGTACAGCATTGCAGCAAGCAAAAGGTAGCGCCAGCTCAGTGCGACCGACTCACACCATATTCAACAAAAAAACAGATTCAGAGAGTAGGGGCTCTGGATCTGGTCGCTATAGCATAGAGCGTCAGAAGTTGTGTGATTAAAGTCTGTTTCTGAACACATATCCACCAGTAACAAAGCGAAAACACATGGAATTACACTGTTGTAACATTGTGACATTAATACTTTAATGCCAGACCTGTAATGACAATTCTGCATAAAAATATTAAAAAATCAAAAAAAGTTTTCAAAAATGACTTTTTCTAGGCCAGGAGAGGTGACACAATTATTTGAGAGAAAATAAAAAATTAAAGACAAGAAACCCTGTTTAAACAGAAGAAAAAGAACGTTCATTGAAATGTATGGGAGAGCGACAGGTAATACCTGGCGCTCTGAAAGCTGGAGCGCCAGCGCTAAATGCTGAGCCGCCTGTAATAATACATTGGACGCTACATGGCGCTGTTAGAGTCGATAACCAGATTCACTTTCGTAATTGTGGTTTTGCATACAACGCCCGGCGATCAACAGGCGCTGGCTGCCGCTACGATGCGCAACCTGCCATTATACCTTGATGAATAACCCCCATAGGAAGATATGCAAGCGATCAGGGCCGGACTATCAATTGTGCAGCTCAGAGAGCCATCATGTTTTGTTTTTCAGTGGTAGACTGGTGCTTTTTTCTACATTATTTTATGTGTGGTACAATGAGGCCGATTCATTAATAGCGCCAGGTAGCGACAGATGAGCGCCAGTAGCGTGATTTTCACAGCGCCAGCTAGTATTCGCTGTGCTTGGCCGTTGTTCGCTTGTTGAGAGCGACTCAGTCGGTGTGCGTTAATGTTGAATACGTGGTTAGGAGTCGCTGTTTGACAGGTTCCGCGCTGTATGGGTGCGCCTGACAGCGAATGGCCAGAGCGAACGGCTTCCAGCATATTCATTAAAGTGGACCGTCACCCATCGGTGATCGGCCCGGGAATCTATAAGATTTCCGGGCCGATCACCCCCCTCACCGCGGGACATCCGAGATCGGGATGTCCCGCGGTGAGGGACCCCCCCCAAAACCCCAAAAGAACTCACCTGATCGGCGGCGGCAGCGGCCGCCGCCGCCTCCCGCGCGCTCCACTAGCCGTGCGCGCCCGCGCCGGCCGTTTGTGAATGGCCGGCGCGGGCGCACGCACTGTCAGAGGGGCGCGCGGGAGGCGGCGGCGGACGCGCTGCCTTGTCCGCCGCTTGTCCGTGGGAGCGTGGTGAGGTGAGTTTGGGGGTTTCTGGGGGGTTTTAAACAGCGGGGCACCCCTAATCGGGGTGCCCCCCTGAAGTGGACCAAAACCCAGGATAGTCAAAATCCTGGGTGTTGGTCCACTTTAACAAATCACGCTCAAAAATTTCTCGCGCTGTGAAATGCTTGTTGAAACCCCAGAGCGCTGGCGGCGATGGGTGTAAAGTAGTTTTTAACCCCCAAACAAGCATATTTTTTGATTTAAAAATTAAACAAGTTTTTATAAACATTTTGTAATAAGAATACATTAATATCAGACCTGTAATATCAATTCTGCACAATTTTTTTTTTTTTTTTTTACCTTAAAAAAAAAATATAACATTGCAGAAGTGGTCACAGAATGTTTGCCATTTAAAAAAATATATATATATATATTAACAATTAATTATGAATATTTAAAGATTGCTCCATTGAAATGAATTGGAGAGCGTCAGGGAGCGACAGGTCAGACCTGGCGCTGTGATGGGATTAGCAGCGGCGCTGTTCGTTGCAGTCGGCTACATGATGAATCCCGCACTAGCTGACGCTCTCGCCGGCGCTAGCCTCATTTAGCGTGATAAATGCGTCATTGTGTCCGCCGCCGGGCGTTCTGGAGTCGGTATCCGGCGATAGCTGGCGGTACCTGGCGCTAGTCAGACACTACCTGGCGCTATCCCTTGATAAATAAGGCCCAATGTGTTAAGAAGACCTTAATAATGGTAGAAAGGGATATTCAGCGCAAGAGGATTTAGGATGATATACCTCAATATTGGTAGAAATGGATAGCCAGGGGATGAGGAGATAGGAAGATATACCACAATAATATTAGGAAGGGATATCAAGGGGTTGAGGTGACAGAGATAGGAACATACTGTATAGCTCAATAATATGAGAAAGCAATATCAAGGGGATGAGCATCTAGATCTACCTGAATAATGGTGGGAATTGATATCAAGGGGATGTTACAGCTTGCATGCTAAAGACCGGCCATGTATATGAGTCCTTTCATTGAATGTGTTTCTATTATTTGCATGCACAGGTCACTTTAGTCACTTTAGTCATTTTTCTTTTCTAAATAATGTTTATTGTAACGTATCAGAAAAAAGTTTGCTACTCCTTATGTTTATTAATATACTTGAGTGTCTGCTGTTATCCACAAATTAATTACTTAGCCAAGAAGGATTTCCTTTTACACTTACATTATAATGTACATTAAATATAAGGGATTTATATACTTATTTACTATAGTTAAAGGGGATCAACACCCGGGAATCCCTGTGTCATTCTTCTCTGGCGAGGCATCCTGATATGGGATACACCACTGTATGAAACCCCAGCGATCAATAAAAAAAGCTTACCTTCAGAGGGTCCAATGGCACATGCACAAGTTGCTGGCCGGACCCCGGACCGGACCATGTACCTGTGCCAGTCATTCACAAATGCTTGGCATGGGTACATGCCTCAGCTAGAGGGAGAGCAGGATGCGGCCCACAAAAGATCACCGGCTAAGTAAGCGATACCAGGGGTTTCACATAGTGGGGTATCTCAATGAGGAAATTGCCCCCCCCCCCCCCGGAGGCTTTTAGAATCCCTCTTTAAAAAGAAGCAATACCCAGGAAATTGTCTTTCTTGGTCGTTGTTCCTATCTGGTGGGGCATTCCAATTTGGGATGCCCATGCTGTGTGTATTCCCTGGGATTGTCCGTAAATTCACCCTTTTCCCTTTGCCACTGCACATACCTGGGCCAATCAGCCAATCAGAGTTGCACTGACAACACTCAATACTGGACACTGCTGCTATGGCTGCTGCTCACTCAATCTGCTCAGCAGCAGTCCGTATTGGGATGCCCAGCTGTTTGAAACTTTGTTGGGGGATGGCAAACTGAGCAATTGCCTAGGGCGCTCATCACCAGAGGTGGTTCTAGATAAAATGCACTCATCCCTCCATATTGAGCTCAGTCATGGGGAGGGGTCACTAGCCGCTCCTATGGTAGAAGCACAGCATGGCACATACCTGTATGGGATAGTAGTAGCACCATAGGATGGGTCAGGAGGGGGCAGAATTATGCCTTCCCGTGCTAAGCGCTATTTTGCCTAGAGATTGCCCTGCCCAACAGCATATCTGAATTACTGGTGGTGGGTGCCCACAGCCAGGGGGTTCAGGAAAGCTAGAGTTCTATAATCTGACATTTTAATTTAGTGTAGCATATAATGTAAAAAAGGCCTTTGAGCTTTGTAACGTCTGTGCTTCTTGTTTCTTCCAGCACTGCACAGAAAACCTGGGCCAGATACATGATGGCAGCAGGTAAGGATGGGGAATGACCGTCTGACTCCTTATTTGCTGCCTGTACACTGCAGTCACACTGCATCTCTATCATCATAGTAATGCCAAAGTCACGTTTGGCCAAGATTCAGCCTCAGCATCCAAGTATGCAGAGTCATGGGCGAGGACCCCCATAAATACAGCTCATTTGTAATGCCATGTAGGATCATCATCCTTCATTCAAATTGCAACGCTCAATCCACTTTGCTTTCTTTATCAATGGAAGGGCCCTCACTCAACCTCGGGAGAGGCAATGTGCCGTCCCGGCATTCTGTTGCCCCCCAGTACCTGCAGTCACAAAGGATGCCACCTAAGGCAGCGAGGGCCGATGTAAAGCCAGGCCAAATAAAGGGCATGATCCTTGACAGGCGGGTGTCGGTCACAGAAGATCAGTCCATGTATGCAGTGGCATGCTTAACCACCATGTAACCCAATGTCAGGGGGGGCCCTGCTCTGCATGATGCCCATTGCTTATATAAAAAATATCTTTGATTCAGGGCCCCAGACACAAGTTTGCATGGGGCCCCAAAAATGATAACCCCCCCCCCCCCCCCACGTGTCTTATACAGAAGGGGTAGGCAAAATCAGGGTCTTGGGATGAGCTGAAGGTCAGTACGCAGGCAGAGGAGTTATGTTGCAGTATCCAAAGGGCCAGGCAAACAGAGGTGGGTCCAGGCAGCAAGCAGGGGTAGTCAGACCTGGCTTGCCCGCCCCTCCAGTCTACAAAATAGCTAATGTAAACTTACCTATCCGGTCACATCATGCTCGGCATCCCTCTGCTCCCCCCAGACATGCACTGGGAGAACTAAAAATGGATATTTCTGCTTATCAAAGCATCCTGGAACACTTTTTACTTATGCCCTTATTCATCAAGCGATAGCGCCAGGTAGTGTCTGACGAGCGCCAGGTAGCGGCAGCTAACGGCGACTACCGACTCAAGTACGCCCGCGGCGGTCACAATGACGCATTTATCAAGCAAAATGAGGCTAGCGCCGGCGAGAGCGACGGCTAGCGCGGCATTCATCACGAAGCCGCCTGGACCGAACAGCGCCGCTGCAAATTCCCTCACAGCGCCAGGTATGAGCTGTCGCTCCCTGGCGATGTCCAATGCATTTCAATGGAGCAAGCTATAATTAATCATAATTAATTGGTATTATTTTTTTAATTTTTTTTTTAATGTCAAAAAATCGGAGAACACTTCTGCAATGTTAGGATTTATTTTTAAGTCAAAAAAAAAAAAAAAAAAAATATGTGCAGAATTGATCTAACAGGTCTGAGATTAATGTATTCATATAACAAAATGATTCTAAAAACATGTATAATGTTACATTCAAAAAATATGGTTGTTTAGGGGTTAAAAACTAGTTAATACAGATCGCCGCCAGCGCTCTGGGGTTTAAACAAGGAATGGACAGCGACAGCACATTCGGAGCGTGATTTTTTGATGAATATGAAGCTAGCCGTTCGCTCTGGCCATTCGTTGTCAGGCGCTCACATACAACGCTGGACCTGTGAAACAGCGACCCCCCAGCCCGTATTCAACATTACCGCACACCGACTGAGTCGCTGTCATCAAGCTAACGCCGGCCAAGCACAGCGAATACTGGCTGGCGCTGAAAAAATCACGCTACAGTCGCTCATCTGTCGCTACCTGGCGCTATTGATGAATCGGCCTCCCCGTTCTCCCTCTCTCTCCCTCCCTCTGTATGATTGCAGGTTATTAGCCATTGCATAGGTGTGGCAATGACATCATTGCCACACACAACAGTGCCAATGAATGGGACAGGCAGAGCTTTACAGCTAAAACAGGCGCCATTATCTGGGCTTAGAGTAAAGCGGGAGTAAACGTTTCTATTCGTGGGGGGAGCAAGTCAGGAGGTGCTAGTTAAAAATGTGGGTTTTGGTCCACTTTAACTTAATCAATTAATGGGTCTGAATGAATCAGTTTGACCAGACCACACTGTGACTAAATAGATGAATGGGTAGGAAACCTGCAGCTTTTGTTGGTCTTTGGAAATATTTCAGCTCATTGGGTTCCCCAGGAACTGTGGGAGTCGATTACAATGGAAGTCTTTCTTGCCCCCCACCGATCAGATTCACTCAATTTGGGGTTCCCACTGCAATATGAAATGAACAGGGACATAGATACAATGCACAGAGTCACCTTTGGTGCAACATTGTCCTTATGAGGTCTGCTTCGAGCTGAACTTTCTTCTGTGAGATTCTTTTTTTCTCAGTTATGTTGATGCAAAGTTTTGCATTTCAGCTAACTATTATGGAGACATCCTTAGCGTGGAATGTAGTGGAGCCTCATCATTGACCGCCAGGCGGAATGGCCTCAGAGAGGAAGGTGAGACTGGGGCTTGCAATGCTGTTACCTTATGTGATGCCAGATTGTCTTTCCTTGCTTAAAGAATATGTAATGCTACCATTTAGGGCTGCCATCAGAAATTTCTGGGCTCCATACAACTTAAATCTCTGGACTTACATAGAGGTCATTTTGACCCATAAATTGGCTGCACAATGCAGTGTTGCACACCCCCTATTGTTAGAGCAGACATTTTGAGACCTCTGTTGGATGAAGCTCTACATGAAAAATAAAAAAATAATAAACAAAATGGTACAGTAACTCACCTGATTGCTGGATGCTTGCCCACACCACAGCCCTCACCGCTGCAAGCTTGAACTCCATTCACTGGCACCTCTGTTCTTGCAATGGAGACGATGTGCCTAGTGCTGACATGCCCCCTCTATTGTAGTGAATGGAGAGGCATAGCCACATCCCAGTAACTGATTGTGGGGGTGCAGCCACACCCTATCCCTTCTCTACAATGGAGGGGACATGTCAGCACTTACCACAATTCCTCCATTGCAATGAATGGAGAGGGCGTGGAAGTGCTCCTGTGACTGATGGCATGTTGTGAACCAGACAGGCCATTATTAACAACCTATATTCGGGCCAGGAGTGAGTTGGGACATGGCATCCGCGGTGTGGGCTGGGATCCAGATGAGTTGCTAATCGCTGAAACTAACACTTTTCATTAACGTCTTCTTTTCTGCTGTTAATTAGTCCCCTTCTTTTTTTGCTGCAGATTAATCCCCACTCTATCCCTACTTAGCAAGGCTAACAGATTTGTTAACATTTTCTCTTAGCTAAGACTTCTTTTAAATAAATACATAGAAAAATTTACATTGTGTTTCCTTTGTCCCCTGGCAGGGAGGCAAGCATCATACAAGATGGCAGAGAAGGATTTAGAAATGTTTCAGAAATACAAAGGCGTCATTGAGAAGGTGGCAAAGGCCAAAAACCTCGATCCTGCTGTAATTGCTGCCATTATATCCCGGGAATCGGGCTTTGGAAGACTTCTGGACAATGGATGGGGTCATGACCGGGAGTGCTTCGGCCTTATGCAGGTGCTTTCTTAGCAATTGATTTTTTTAATGGTTATTAAAGTGCACCCACCCTAAAGTGGAACAATCACTGCTTTTGCTGGCCCTGTAGTCTAAAAGACTCTAGGTCTGAGTCTCTAAGCCCTATTCAGGATGCTCCACTATGTGAACCCCCGTCAGTGGCACGCAATTGCTTACCTTTCTGTCGGTCCCTCACCATGATCGTGGGCCGCACGATCACGATGTGTAAGTTACAATCAGAGTTAGCAGTTAAACCGGACCAACACCCATTTTTTCTTTAATGGGTGTTGGTCCCTCAGACAGAGAATAAAAACAAGCTCAGGGAGGGCATCCAGAATGCTGGAGCCCCCCCCAGAACATAACCTCCCAGAATGCCTGATATTCTTACCTTCACTTTGGGAAAGAAGTCCCTTAATTGGTGGCCGGTGCACATGTGGACAAGGCGCTCTGGTGGCCAGCGCCGAGGGTGCGGCCATGGCCCACGTGACCGCCCAGCGGCCAATCGCGGGACTTTTTCCCGGCGCTGACTCAAGGTGAAGGTAAGGATATCGGATTTTCTAGGGGGTTATGTTTGGGGGATTCCAGCATTCTGGATGCCCTCCTCAAGCTTGTTCTTATTCCCTGTCTGCGGGCCCAACACCCGTTAAAGAGAAAACGGGTGTTGGTCTGGTTTATGTGTCAGTGTATTACCGTGAGATGTTAAGTGCTCCTGGTCCTTCCAGCAGGATATTCCGACATGACCTCCCCCAGACAGCGACAAAGGCATCCAGGATCTCCAGACTATTAGGCACAGTTGAGACAATTCCCCCTTCCCCTCTAGAATGAGCCTTGATCTTAGCTGTGGCTAGCTAAAACTCCTATAAATTTATATGTGGCATAACTTTTCAGTGGAAGGTCCTAGAGATATGATTCGGGTGCCGACGGACCCAGCCCTGTGCTGAGCACACTATAAGACCCGGCACCATTGTCTTATATTGCTCCTAAAGTGAATTCTGCGGATTTTAGCCTCTGAATGCCTGGGAATGACGGGAGACCCATGCACACTTGCAATATGATTCTAAAAATGTGTATAGTTTATGAATATTGTGCATGAAGACCATCTAATTCTCTAACAGGCTACAGAATGTCTGGACTGATGCTTTGAAATTCCCCAATCAGTGCAGGCTCACCGCAGGGGTTTCCTGCCAGCTGGAGTAAAGTGTGAATCCTAGCCGTGAGCTTCCTTGAGCGGAACCCCCCCCCCCCCCCCGTCCCCACTGAGGCTGTGTGTGTTAGCTGAGGTCTTTTGCTCCTGTTCAGACATGTATGGATACTTAGCAAAAATATAAGGAATAAGGCAGAGAAACAACAAAGAAGGGGCCCCCTGACCTTATAGGCCCCAGTGCGGTCACAACCTTGGCACCCCCTATAGTTATGGCCCTGACAGCTAGGTATTCTATAGTTCCATCTATCTTGCCTATGACTGTCCACTGCACAGTTAGCAATTAGATGTGGAACTTGACAGGGCCCAAATTCAGACCCTGGCATTGAATCAGAATCATATTGTAAATGGCAAGTATACTGTATATACAATATTACATCCATACAACGAGGAATTCCTTGGGCAGGGTGACAAGTACATTGGAAAAATATTTGATTTTTGGGTGGATTTTTGTACATACAGTATATGGCCATTTCCTTCTCATTTAACCCATCTGTGCAGTGAGACAAACACAACCAGTGAGTGTACACATGCCCGGTTTGGTGGGCTGCTATATTCATGGCCAGGGCTGGCTCCAGGTTTGTGGCGGCCCTTGGGCAAGACAGTCTCCCAAAGTAGTGAGTCACATGTTGTCATCTTTCCACCACAAAAGGGTCATCTCCTGCTGCTGATCGCCCTCCAGTCATTGTTAGTTGGTCCCCAGTTACTCTCCACCTTCTGAGCTTCTATCAATTGCCCCCATTCCATGACATGTTCTCCATTGTTGCTGATCATCCCCTGTTGCTGAGGCCAGCCATGAGCAGGTCTGCACACATCACCTGGCATTCGGTGGTTCAGGTCCACTGTAAAATACCATGGCCAAGTGTGAGCCTGAGTGGGCCCCTGAAGATGCCATACCTGTCTTTAGGTGTCTAGCTGCATCCAACTGAGTTAAAAGACTCAAAAAAGTTTACTGTATGAGCCGCGAAAAGGACCCTATTTAATGTTCGCACCAGGATCCCCGTCACATTTAGTAACGCCACTGATTACTGCTAATGATTATCTCACACCAAGAGTTAGTTTGCTAGTAAAAAATCAGTGGGTATTTAATGGAAAGGGGTAAATATATACAGGTTGTTGTTTATACTGGTACATAGGGTATTTCATACAAACTGTACATGTGTCAACAATCATATATATGTGGCAGTATACTTTCTGTTCACTAGATGGCACTTGAGTATACATGGATACACTGCTGTATCACAGAACACTAAAGCAATTCATTAGAAGAGGATGAGCTAAAAAGAAAAAGGATTCAAACAACAATCCAAACACTGGGCAAAAAGAGGAATTATCTGCTCATGCAAAAATGGTTGTGTGATTTAGCAGTATTTAAACAGACTTTAATATTATCATCAGACCCATCATGTTAACACAGTTAGCTAAAGCCATAAGCCCAACAATACACATACACTAGTATAAACAGGCAGAGCCTGTGTATTACCCCAGTTTGTAGTAAGTGAGGTTTCAAGAAAGAGCGTCATGCATACCAGAAATCTCAATGTTCCAGATCATAGAAACATAGAAACGTAGAAGGTTGGTGGCAAAAGGAGACCACATGGTCCATATAGTCTGCCCTTATGTGTATACTGTTATGTACTCTTTATCTTAGGATAGATGTGTGCGCGTATCAGAGTTTATTAGGCACAATTTGAAGAGTAATGATTTCAAGAAGGTGGACAAAAACTGCCGGTTCAAGGTTATTTACAGTCAGAGCAAATGGCATGATTAAGAGGGTAGGAAATGGTGCTAGGGCACCCATGGCCAGGCATTGTATAAGTTATTGCGGCTGGTACATTTGCACAACTTTGGCATTCCTGTTGTACGCTCATGGGATTGATTGTAAACATGTAAATCAGGATACCATGTCACCACCTTGAATGGATTGATGCCATGTTACCCTTGGCATGTGCATATGTGGGTATTTCCGTGCAGCCGCATATAAAATTGGGAGTTTGGGCCAGAAGTTCTTTCTGTATGACCCAGCTGGATTGACTTGGCATTGTTGGTAGCAGGACAGGATACTGGTAAAGTGGATAATGGGGAAAATGGAAGGAACAAAGATTAAATGGAGAAACCTCAGCAACACTGGGAGCAGGATTAGAAAGTTTTGGAGTCTGGGAAGGTGAGGTCCCGCACAATGAACCTGTTATATGTGGAGTCCTGCTGCTTAATGTTATTTGGATTTGTTTTTTTTGTTTAGTTGCTTAGTGTCACAATGTAACATAGTGTCTGTCCTTTGCAGATCAGCACGAACTGGCATGAAAAAGAAGGTGAATGGAACAGTGAGGAGCACATCAGTCAGGGGGCCCAGATCCTTGTGGACATGATTAAGGCCATACAGAGGAAGTTTACAAACTGGAAGCCAGAATACCAGCTCAAAGGTTGGTTCTCTGAGATAATAAAGAAGAAGATAGATAATTTAAAAGAAGGGGTAGCAGTTGCACTCTTACTTCATTCAGCGGGTGGGTGCCCAGGCCCGCGGTGGCACCACAATAAACATGTGAAGCATTCAAGCCGGCACACCATATAATATACAATCCAAGTGTATTAGGTTCATTACATGACATACCATGTGTGTACAAAACAAAAGCAGTCCATAAAGTCCGATGTTTCGGGGTCACCAAGTCCCCCTTCCTCAATGTCAGACTGCTAATCAGAGCAATATTCACATAGCGGTTAAATAGCCCAGGTCACAAATGTCACCAATGATGTCATCCAGATGTATAATAAAAGTAAATAAATAGCATTACATTACCATCTGAAGGTAATTTCCAAGCAGGTTGAAGTGAAACCGCTATGCGCTATGCTCAAAAAAGAGACATAGTAACAATGGTCTTCAGGAGATAATGGTGTCACCTGCACTGCAATTTCTCAATATGCATTAAAGCCACCATAAGGGTGTTGTAAGTCACTGGCACTGGGGGGGCCTGAACTTTAAATCAGACCAAAACATCCAATTTGGAATGCTCTGCTCTGTTACACCCCCGGTTCACCTGGTATGCTTACCGAGCAGGGTATCCCACGGCGTATTCCTCAGGTCATGGATGCTTCCCTGTCACTCATTGGCTTATGCATGCTCCTGTGCCAGGCCAATCTGGATCGCCAGTGCAGGCATGCACAACTACAGGGGGCGTGATGCGCCCAGCACTTGATTCATTCAGAATAGATTGCCAGATGACATTATCTATTCTGATTGGCTAGCGTCACCCGGCAATGTGTTTAGATTGGAGGAGAGCCCCCATATGGTTTGTCGGAGAGGTAAGAATACTCTGGTTTCCAGTTGGATCAAAAACCTAGGTTTAGGTCTGCTTTAAATGTAGCTAAAGAGAACATGGATAATTGTAAGTTCACAAGGACAGGGCCCTTACTCCTAATGTACTCCTGTATATAATTATAGCTGTAGCACCTGACTCATAATACTGTGCATGGAGGTAGCTGGTGTGAAGTGGGTATGTGGTCTCAGTGGTCTCCAGACTCAGCTACTGGTTTGAAAATGACTAAGTGGTTAATTTATACAGAGTGGAATTAATAAAAAGTTGACTGAACAATGGAGTGTGCATGAAGATGAGGTTTACTGATTACAGGTGGTGCAGTACATATATTTCACATGGCCCAATAGCAAAATGTATAATAGGTCCCCAAAAAATTGCACATATACTGTACTTATTGACACTGCAGATTGGCAGCAGTGTGGCCCATTTATTGTCTGTGGTTCTGCCACAGTACACAGACAGCTGCTGCTGCTGTGCAATAGCTCAAGCAGGGCACTGCGAAAAGTGGGGCTGCTCCCTGCTGTGTTACACTGTAACAGCCAGACGAGTGGCTGATGTTACAATTTTAGCAAGAACTGTGTCCTGCTGAGTTACATTATATTATAGCAGACACAAGAATTCTATTACAATGTTAACAGCTTACAGCTTTTTGTGATGTTTGAGTCATCTCTCCACTGCACTGCTGCAATGTAAACGTCACTCGGAACAATTCCACATCTATAAGCAGTCTTCGTGTGCAGTCTGTATGAAGTAGGTTTTAAAGGATTATAAATATGCCATCATCTAGTTTCCCCAGTGCAGCCCATAGGTGCTTCAAAGTAGTAAAAGACAGCTTGTACCGCGTCCCCTTCTGCCACAGGCCTAGTTGCAGTTGTCATCCCTGCCTCTATGGTATGTACACTCAGGATTACGGGGCTGTGGAAAGCTCTCTACGTTTGTGAATCAGAAAGTTCAGCAACCTGATCCATTTTAAATACATGCTAGCTTACAGTCATAATTACACCATGATCATGTTGAATGCCCCACACCCAGTGCTCCCAGGGGTCACATGTCTTTTGGAAGCCTTCAGATGTCCCCATTTAAGCACAAGCCTTCTTTCCATTGGAGCACCTGCAAAATGATAATTGGATAAAATCTGTCATTAGATCTGATCAGGAGAATCTATAGTCATTAGGTACTGTGCGAATGTTCCCCTGGGTCATTATCGGTGTAAAGTTGGCTGATCACTTTCTAGTCAAATCATTTGACATTTGTAAATGTCTCTGTCCTCACCATCACTTGTGTCTTTCTTACAGGTGGAATCGCAGCTTACAATTGCGGTGCAACTGCAGTGAGGGATTATAAAGAAGCAGACAAGGAAACTGTGGGAAAAGATTACTCTAACGATGTTGTGGCACGGGCTCAGTGGTTTAAAAAAGAATGTTATCTGAAAGCCTGAAATGTACTATCAAATCAGTGTGATGATCGTGTTGTGTTCTCACAAATAAAATGTGAGTTTTCTTTGCTTTGAAAATAAAGCTTCTTTGTGTTAATTTTGCAATCAGGGCCAGATTAAAGGTGTCCATGGTACGGAGCAGTTTATTCTATGAGTGGCCCCCCTCCTCAACATAACATCCTCCACTGCTCAATCTGGGCCTGGCCAAGACTCCCGCCCCCCTCCCCAATATCACATCCTCCACTGCTCAATCTGGACCTGTCCAAGACTCCCAACCCTCTAGCCAACATCACATTCTCCACTGCTCGAAATAGGCCTGTCCAAGGCTCCCACCCCCCTACCAACATCACATCCTCCACTGCTCAATTTGGGCCTGTCCAAGACTCCCACCCCTCTACCAACATCACATTCTCCACTGCTCAACCTGGGCCAGTCCAAGAATCTCACCCCCCTCACCAACATCAAATTCTCCACTGCTCGAAATAGGCCTGTCCAAGACTCCCGCCACCCTCTACCAACATTACATCCTCCACTGCTCAATCTCGGCCTGTCCAAGACTCTCGCCCCTCTACCAACATCATTCTCCACTGCTCGAAATGGGCCTGTCCAAGACTCCCACCCCTCTACCAACATCACATCCTCCACTGCTCAATCTGGGCCTGTCCAAGAATCTCCCCCCCACCAACATCACATTCTCCACTGCTCGAAATAGGCCTGTCCAAGACTCCCGCCACCCTCTACCAACATCACATCCTCCACTGCTCAATCTCGGCCTGTCCAAGACTCTCACCCCCCTACCAACATCACATTCTTCGCTGCTTGAAAAAGGCCTGTCCAAGACTCCCCCCACCCTCTACCAATATTACATCCTCCACAGTCAGCCACCCAGTCCATTCATACGCTTGTGCCACCTGAGACAGCGATCATTATACCCTGCCAGCCACATTCACTCCCATGCAGCTCATTGATAAAGTGTCTGCTCGTTCATTCAAAAAAGATACTGCAGGCAGTGCACACAGGGAGGGAAATTAACTTCTGAGTCATAACTTACCTTTTAAAGAACAATAAACAGCGTAAAGAGCCCATATTTAGCTAGGGCATATGACAACTTCACTACTAAGCCAGAAACAAAAGCACACCCAATATTTTTTTTAAGCAAATTTTTTTTATTGAGGTTATAAGACTATTACATCAAATTACAACATCCAATACATTTTGTAAAGCATGTAAAGACACCCAAGAGGTTGTAAACTTGTACACAAATAGGTAACAATATCTTCTAAGACAAGGTACGTATGGCGAAAGACCACGTACCGGGGGATAGAGAACGGAAGGCAAGAGATGGGGGGCTAGAATGAAAAAGGTAGGAGGACAGGGAAAGAGAGGGGAGAAAGTATAGGGGATGAGTGTCCAGCCACCGCCCGTCGTGAGATGGTACAGTATATCACTGATTAGTGAGGAGGGATCGGTCAAAGTGTTTGGGATGATAGTGAGTGATCCAACCTTCCCATGTAGTCAGAAAGGGGGTGAGGTCACCTTGCATCGAAGCTGCCATCTTCTCGAAGAACATTACGTTAATGCGAGTAACAAGGCTCCCACTAGGGATCATCTTTTTCTACCATGTGTGTGCTATAATGAGTTTAGCGGCCATAAGAATGTGTCTAATAAGCTCAAATTGTGATCTTGTACAGCCGGGGGGGGTTTCAAGTTGAGCAGGGCGAGTTGAGGTGAGGGGGTCAGGTGTAACCCTGTTGCGTTCCTTAAAAGGTAATAGACCTTGGCCCAGAACTGGCTAACAACCCTACATTCCCACCAAATATGGATGTATGATCCCTGAACACTCTCTAAAGCTGTAAGGGATCGCCGGACACCCCTCTTTCATAAGCCAAGCAATCCCCAATCTCCACCGCCTCTTGTGCCTATAGACAAGCCCCCGCTTGCTGGAGACACGGGTTATGCCTCTCCAGACTCGGTTGCCCCCAGGACTTACTGGCGCAAAGATTGCAGGCTTATGGTGAGGAAGGATGAACAGCGGGGTATCCCAAATTGGTAGATAGAGCGGGCAGAGTCCGAAACGTTGAGTCCAGCAGGTTAGACAAGAATGGTTCAAGACAAGCAGGGGTCAAAGCTGGGTGGTCACAGGGCACGGTATCCAAGGGGTTAGACGGAGCAGGGTCAAGACAGGCAGGGGTCAAAAGCCGGGTGGTCACCAGAACGCGGTATCAAAGGGGCAAGGCAAAGACGTGGTCAGACAGGCAGAAGGTCAGTGCAGGCAGCGGACAGTGATGGTCAAAGACAGAGCCGGATCAGTAAACACTAAACGCAATCCAAAAGCACACCCAAGCTACTAAAGGCTATAACGGCCACTGGTGGAAAGGACAGGAAAGTATTTAAAGGGGAACTGACCAATGGGAAGGGGAATGTGGTGTTTGGTGTATACTGTGGGTGATTGGTGCGACTAGGATCAAGCTCCCTATAGGAGCAGCCGCAGGGACTGGACCGCCCTGGCCATTCAGGCTGTCCAGTCCCTGGGTTCATCCCCACCCAGGTTAAGGACCTGACTGGTCCATTCAAACTTGCCCCCGGCGAGCGCGAGCACGTGAATGGCCGGGCGCGCTCCCCGAGAGGAGAGGAGGCACCGCGCCGGCCGAAGAGGTGGAGGAGCCGCCCGCCGACGCAGAGAGAGCCCCCACGACGCCGCTGACCCCAGCCGCTGCCACCGAGGCAGAGGAGGGGGCAGAGACCGAGGCCCCAACGCGGGACGTGGAGGCGGACGCCCGGCACGACCACCAGAAGACCGGAGCCAAGCGCCGCCAGGAAGAGGCACCGCGGGACAGACGCCGGGGAGCAGGTAACAACCTTACATTACCACCCCCGAGGAGGGGCCTCTGGACCCTCCAACCTGGGTTTCTGAGGGTTCTCCCTGTGGAATTTCCTAACCAACCTCCCCGCGTGGACCTCTCTGGCAGGGACCCAAGATCGCTCCTCTGGGCCATAACCCTTCCAATCTACTAAATACTGGAGAGCGTTTCGGAAGAGACGTGAATCTAGAATCCGCGCAACCTCGAATTCCTGTTACCCATCAACTAAAATGGGTGCCGGAAAAATGTCAGGCTCAATACCTCTAGCAGATTTCAACAGGGACACATGGAAGGAGTTACAAATTCTCATAGAGGGTGGAAGATCTAGACGGTAAGTAACCCAATTAATTTTCTGCAGTATAGGAAAAGGACCAAGAAACCTTGGCCTAGCTTGGCAGAAGGTTGACGCAAGGCCAAATTCTTGGTGGAAAGCCAAACCAGCTCCCCCACCGCATAATCAGGGTTACTGGACCGACTACGATCAGCAAAAGTTTTCTGTTGGCCAACAGCCCTGGTCAAATGTTGCTGAATTTTTTCCCATAGATCCGGCCACTGAGACACCCATTCTTCAAGTGAGGGCACGCTAGAGAGCCGGTCTGACAAAGCAGAAAATTTCAGGTCTCTACCAAAAACACAACGGAACGGGGATACCCTAGTGGAAGTGTGAGTGGCATTATTCAGGGCAAACTCTGCAAATGGAAGAAGCAGTGACCAATCCGTCTGGACATCTGAAACAAAGCAACGCAGATATTGTTCCAAGGATTGGTTAGTCCTCTCTGTTTGCCCATTTGACTGGGGGTGAAATGCTCAGGACAAGGAGACCGTGAATCCCAACCTGGCACAAAAAGCCCTCCAAAAGCGAGAGACAAACTGAACCCCCCTGTCGGAGACTACATCCTCCGGGATCCCATGGAATTTAAATATATGCGTTAAAAAAAGTTGAGCAAGATCTTGAGCTGTGGGTAACTTTTTTAACGGGACAAAATGAGCCATCTTGCTGAACCGGTCGACCACCACCCAGATGACGGTAAACCCTTGGGATGATGGAAGATCGGTGATGAAATCCATGGCAAGATGAGTCCAGGGACGGGAAGGAATGGGCAAAGGCAACAGGGAACCTTCAGGAGAGTGTCTCGGGGTCTTACTTCGGGCACAGACTTTACAAGCCCGCTCATTATCTTGAGCCACCAAACATGACGGGACAACAAGGAAATGGTTTTCCTAACTCCTGGATGACCCACAGTCTTGGAAGCATGAAATTGCTGTAGGATGGCAGCACAGTGGGACATGGGCACAAATTGGGCATGAACAGGTTTCCCAGGCGGAGCCTCAGACTGAAACTGATTCAGGTCGGGAAGCTCCGGCTGGATAGCAGCTACCACCAGGTGTTGAGGCAGAATGGGTAAGTTTCTCCCCTCGGGTAGGCTAGTCGAGGAAAAACTTCGAGACAAAGCGTCGGCTTTCACATTCTTTGGCCCAGGTTTGTAGGTGATGGTAAAGTCTCTTAGCAGACTGAATATACTCCAAATTTTTATGGTCGGTAAAGATGGTGGTGACCCCCTTCTAACCAGTGCCTCCACTCCTGAAAGGCCAATTTAACAGCCAAGAGTTCACGATTACCGATATCGTAGTTACGTTCAGCGGAAGTAAATTTCTTAGAAAAAAAAGCACAGGGGTGAAGTCGTTCTGGGGAATCGCTATATTGTGAAAGGACTGCCCCGACGCCAAGCTCGGAGGCATCGACCTCCACAATAAAGGCTAATTGATAGTCTGGATGCACTAGTACGGGGGCAGAACTAAAGACTTCCTTCAACCTTTTGAAAGCCAAGACGGACTGTTCCGGCCAAATGGTAGGGTAACTCCCTTTCTTGGTGAGGTCAGTGAGAGGTGCTACTAGAGTAGAGAAGTTCTTGATAAATCTCCTATAAAAGTTAGCGAACCGGGAGTGCGCATGCGCGTGGAGCCGCGATGAGAGGCTGATTCGGCGGCTCCGCAAACATCTGAGTCTCCCGACCCCCTGCGCGCTTGTGTCCCGGCGGTTTTTACCTGGAGAGGGCTGTGGACATCTGAGGACCTTCTCCACCGACTTTTGAAGCTCTAGGGGGTGGTGAGTGAAAGCCCCTTCCCGCGGACTTGCGCAGCTGCGAGGTCGGCTCAGGCGCCATCTTGACTGGGCAGCTTGCAGCTCTGTGTCCTATGCTGCGGTCCTGCTGATGTGTTGGACATATACTTGTTTAGTCCACCCTCGTGTCCTCCCTCGTGGCCTTCTTTCAGCTGCTCGCTGGCCATATGTTAAGCAGCCTGCCTGTGTCTCGCCCTCACAGACAGCAGCATCCTTCTGGTAAAGAACCAGCATTTAAAGGGCCGGTGTAGTGTAGTCTTTGCCGGACTTTTCCCTGCTCTGCCTCCGTGCTGTTTACATCATGCCCCCAGTTAAGTAATGGATCCCATCTCTGGAAGTTCTTAAAGCTCCTACAGCTGCAAGTCCCGGCTCTTAGATTAATCTTAAAGAGCCTGTGAAACCCTATATACCTAGCCCGTATCTCTGGTGCCCTATCCCTTCCTACTATAAGCATTAAGCCTCTTGGGGAGGCTTTCCTCAATTGTTTTTATAAGCTCACATCACGACATTTGATATAAGGTGTACTTTGTTGGATCACCCAGTGCAGCTTTATTGGTTTCCTGCCATCGTTACCCTTGGATACGGTGTGCCTCTTACTCTGCCCTACCTCTTGAGTCTGTTACATTTGAGTCCTCAGCACAGCAGTCTGCCTTCCCGGTCTCCGCAATGTCTGACCCCAATGTTTCCCAGAGCGATCCTCATAATACGCCTGCTCTCCTCCCAGAAGATGAATCCTGGATGGATGAATCTCTACATGGCTCCCCGCCCAAATCTCAACCTCCTTCCCTTGATCGATATGAAGCAATGTTGGAAAGGGCGCTTGAAAAGTGGTCTCTGAATATCACTACCCAGATCTCCAACACCCTCGCTGCTGATATTAAAGAGTTGGGCCAAAGGGTCGGCGACTTGGAACAGCAAGCCATGACTCAGAAAGCAGATATATCCACTCTGGGAGAGGAACTGGAAGAACTGCGCGGAGAAAACCTTGTACTACTCCACAAGCTAGAAGATGTTGAAAATCGTTCCAGGAGGGCTAATATTAGGATTCGAGGAATTCCGGAGTCTATTTTGGACCTTCAATCCACGGTTACTGCTTTGTTTCAAGATCTTGTCCCCGCGCTTCCAATTGAGAGACTGGAGTTCGATCGTATCCATAGGGCCCTTCAGAAGAAAAGGGCCGATGGTCTTCCACGAGACGTCCTTGTTAAGCTTCATTATTTCCGTACTAAAGAGCAAATTATGGGAGCAGCTCGCGGCCAGGACACTTTGAGATTCCAAAGCTACTCCTACCAGCTTTTTGCGGATTTGGCACCCCAAACCATAGCGAGAAGGCGTGCTATGAAACCAGCTCTGCAAATTTTACAGTCACATGGGATCAGATATAGGTGGGGTTTCCCCTTTAAGATTTCCTTTGAGTATAATGGTACTCGCTTTGAAGCCACTTCTTCTCTGGAACTTGACCGGGTGCTGGCTTCGGTGAACTTGCAATCTCGGGAGAGTGTCCACGTCGCTCCCCCACAGAAGAAGAGAGCGCTTTCTTTTTCGCCAGTTTCCAAGGGCAAGCGAGAACCTCGGAGAAGATCCCTGATGCCGGGGGACTCGTCTTCAACGCCGACTCACCGTTCTACTAAGCCGTTGGCGGAGGATGGTTGAGGGGCAGGTTACCCTGGGATTGTTTTTTTTCTCTTTTTCTTTCCTTAAGGGTCCTTCCCCTCACCCTCCTTCAGCCATGATTGAGGGTGCTGTTGTTTGCTGTTTGTTTTATAATGGTTCTGAGGGTTATCTGAGCTGTGGTGGAGAGGAGCCCTAGTCTTCTTCCTCTACATCTTGGAGGCGTTTCAGTCCTTTCGTTTCATTTGATCTCATGTTTAGAGTGGAACAGTTTTATGTGTTCCTAGTTTCACACTTCTCCCCCTCCCTTATTGCAATAATTTTTCTTTTTTTAGGTCCTACTTAAAGTTGTGATAGTTCGGGTCACATGTTAATGTTGCTATATGTTTATCGTTTTAAGGTCGGGCGCTCAGGTGTTGGTCGTCTGCTCACTCCAGGCTTCCCTTCTTACTGGTTCCCCAGTAGGAACGGAAGCACAAAAACTCTCGCCTCCTTGGCGGAGTTGGTGGTGTGTTGTTCAGTGATGGTGTTCCTCACTGTCAACCACTGTACTTTGTTGCTCTTTTCCCTCAAGGGCGGCCTTTTATGCCGTCTTGCTGGGAACTTTATGGTTGGAAGGTGTTTTCTCCTTCTATGTGAACTGTTTTCTTTGTGCTGTTTCTTTGTGTTTTTCTTTATCCTATCCCTTTTCTCCTTTCCTGTGCCCCTCCCCTGGGTTTTTGAGCTCTCTAGTGTGATGGTTCTACAAGGATGTAATGATGGCGATTAGATTAGTTTCTTTAAATGTTCAGGGCTTAAACGCCCCTCAGAAGAGAGTAAAAGCATTTAGGCAAATGCGGTCGCTTCGCGCGGATATTGTGTGTCTTCAGGAAACACATTACACCAAACGTAATTCCCCTAAATTCCTTAGTGCAGATTACCCCTTATTTTATTCTTCTTCTGCGCATTCCAAGCAGCGGGGAGTTTTGATTGCGTTTAAGCGCTCAATTCCCTTTTCCCTGGAACACCTAGTACGCGATACCCTGGGTCGTTATTTAATCTTAGTAGGTAAGGTTCAGGACCACCCAGTAACGATTGCAACCTACTATGCCCCTAACCAAAATCAAATTGCATTCTTTGAGGGGTTTTTGAAGAAACTTCATCAAGTTGAGAAAGGATTCCTTATTGTAGCTGGGGATTCTAACCTGACCCTTCACCAGACCCTTGATAGGCAATCAGATGACAGTTCCTCCCCGATGGTTAAAAATAGATCATATGCGAAAGCGTTTCAGGCAATGTTAGGCCAATATCATTTGATCGATAGCTGGAGAGAGCTTATCCCAACTAAACGTGATTTTACTCACTATTCGTGCCCCCACAAGCTGTCCACTAGGATTGATCACATTTTTTTGCAGCAATCTGCCCTCCCCCAGCTTTCCCAAGCAAATATAGTCCCAATATCCTGGTCTGATCATGATTTGGTCTCAATCACTCTTCTGTCCCTATTCCAGAGTAGCACCCAGAAGTCCTGGAAGTTGTATGAGCCAATGTTGGCAGACGAGACCCTCATTGAAAGGGTTCGCACTGAGATTCAAGAATATTTTCGTCTCAACAAGGGCTCAGTCAGCTCTAATGTTACGCTCTGGGAGGCTCATAAGGTCGTGATCAGAGGGATATTGATGCAGGAATCAGCTAGACGTAAGGCACTCTATAGAGAGAAGCTCATGTTGTTAACTGATGCCTTTAACTTGGCATCGCATGACTTTAAAAACAGGCCCAATAAACAGAACAGGATTCGCCTTAATCAAGCAACTAACCAGCTCAATCTATGTTTATCTGGCGAGGCTGCTGGCCAATTAAAAAGATCTAGGTTTCGTTGGTACTGTACAGGTAATAAGCCCAATACTCCTCTTGCAAAAAGACTTAGGGGAATAGTACTGAAGCCCAAACCAGTGCGCATTAAGACCTTCTTGGGCCCTTTGTCTAGTGATCCAGTTAAGGTGGTGGCTACCTTTTCCAAACATCTGGAGGGATTATACAAATCTAAATCGGACTTGAATATTAACAAGGCTGAGGAATTGTTTGATCAAATTAGTTTGCCTTCTCTTCCCCCTGGTACCAGGGAACTCATTGATAGACCCATTGAGGCCGATGAGGTGCTGGAAGCCATAGCATCTTTGAAGGTAGGTAAGCAGCCAGGACCTGATGGCTTTTCAACAATGTACTATAAAAAATTTAGTCAGTTACTGGCCCCCCATTTGATGACAGCTTTCAATGCTTTGAGGGAAGGAGCGGCTTGGAGTGCTGATTCGCTCACAGCCGCTGTAAGTATGATCCCCAAACCCAATACAGACGACACGGTATGGTCTAATTATAGGCCTATCTCCCTATTAAATGTTGACGTTAAGATACTGGCGAAAGTGTTATCTGCTCGTCTCAATGGGTTTATCAATGTCCTCATCTCTAAAGAACAGGTAGGCTTTATGCCTCAGCGCCAGGCTGGTGATAATATTAGGAAAATTGCTCATCTTATTCATCGCTCCAAGGTGGAGGGCTATCATGCCATGTTATTGGCGTTAGATGTACGCAAAGCGTTCGATACGGTGGCATGGGATTATTTGTATTTCTCTCTCAATAAATGGGGAATAGGTCCGTTTTTTCTTAATTGGATTTCTTCTCTATATGCTAACCCGGGTGCATTTGTGAGATATTCTGGATATTCCTCCAATCGCTTCACGCTGGGTAGGGGTACTAGACAGGGCTGTCCCCTCTCCCCTCTTCTCTTTGCCCTAGCCATTGAACCTCTTTCTAGACTTGTCCAGGCTAACAGTGGTATTACAGGCATTGAGGCGGGGGGTTATGAGCATAAGATCTCATTGTTTGCTGACGACATCTTAATGGTTATTAAGGACCCTGTTGTATCCCTCCCGAGCCTTTTTAATACCCTTGACTCTTTTTCGGTGCTCTCGGGTCTTGAAATTAATGTTGCCAAATCTCAGGCCCTTAATATCTCCCTTCCTGATAGCGTTTTGAGTACTGTCAAGTCCTCCTTTAATTTTCACTGGCAAGTCAAACATATTAAATACCTAGGGATTCAGCTGTCATCTGACTATTATTCTCTCTATGGTGCAAACTACCCTAACTTGCTTAAAACTTTGAGGTCCCTCCTTAGTAACTGGGCCAAATTAAATCTTTCGTGGATGGGTAGGATTGCAGCTGTGAAAATGGCATGGCTCCCCAAATTGCTTTATTTTTTTCGGGTACTGCCGATTTCCATCCCGCTCTCTATTTTGAAACATCTCCAATCGGAATTAAACAAATTTATTTGGGGGGGGGCGTAGATCGCGGATTGATAGTGGAACGCTTTACAGATCTAAACAGAATGGTGGTTTGGGTATCCCTAATCTAAGTCGTTATTACAAAGCGTGTCAGGTTGCACAGCTGACAGTCTTCCACGGAGGAGCTGACAGACCTTTGTGGGTTGATATTGAGGAGTCGTCTTGCTCTCCTATGTCTATTTCTAATTTGTTATGGCTTCCTTCAGCAGTCAGTAGGAAGATCTCCAACCCTGTACTTAACCATTCACTTAAGATTTGGAAGGCCTGTAGGAAGCGGGGGAATTTGGCCTCTTCGCACTGTCCTCTGCTCTCATTTTTGGGTAATCCGGAATTTGTTCCGGGCTTTGAAGATCCTGCGGCGTTTGTGTGGTGGAAGACTCGGAACTTGACCTTACTTCGGAATTTCTTCTCGTGTCAGGGCCCGCTTTCATTTAACGCATTGAAACTTTCCCATGACATTCCGGGGAGGGAATTCTTCCGCTTCTTGCAGGTCACACACTATGGTCGGTCTAAATGTAAGTTGGTCACCCCACTCCCTCCTCTCACGTCATTCGAAAGAGTCTGTCTGGAGCAGCCTTTGGGTAAGGGTGTGATCGCACTGGTTTATAAATTATTGTCTGAACCAGATGGGATGACTCCCCCGAAGCATGTGGCAAAATGGTGTAGTGACCTTGACTTGACCCTGTCAGATGTTGAATGGAGGGCGGTCTGGAGACATACCCTTTCAGGTTATCTTAATGTGGGTGCACAGGAGGTCAATATCAAGGTCCTCCTTAGATGGTACCTGGTTCCGGACAGAATACATAAATTTTGCCCTTCTTACCCGCAGTACTGCTTCAGAGGGTGTGGGCTCCCGGGTACTTACTTGCATACCTGGTGGGAGTGTAGGGTAGTGAAACAATTTTGGTTTAAAGTCTTCGATGTGATTAAAAGGGCCACCGGGCTTAAGCTGAATATGACTCCCCAGCTGTCCCTCCTTAATCTAAAACCTCCGGACTGTTTAAAATCCCAGTTTGAGCTCATAAGACACATTACCACTGCTGCTAAATTGATAATAGCTCAGTCTTGGAAGAAATCAGTCATTCCCCGAGGAAGTCTTTATTCCCGGGTCAACGAGGTCATGATGTTTGAGAAGATGGCGGCTATCTTAAAAGGAGATTTTGCCCTCTTTTTATCCACCTGGGAAGGGTGGATTACTCACTTTCACCCGGGGGGTCTTAATCGTCTTCTTCTTACAATGTAGAACCCTGTTACGTTAATCTAATGATTTGTCACGAGGCTCGAAACCCACACTTTACCCTACTTCTTTTCTTCTCCTTTTACCTCTTTCCTGCCCTTTACCTTTCACTTCTCATTTCTTTCTTTTCAGATCTCTCTTCTTTTTAATATTATTTGAGAGGTGTTTTGTCTACCTCCATTGAGGATGTTGCTCAGCATGTGGTTTTTAATGGTCGTATTTTTCTATATGCCGGCTATATAGTTTTATTTCTGTATGACCTCTTGAACAGTTTGGTGGTTGCTTTAAATGTAACCTTATGCTGTATACCTTTGCTTTATTCTAATAAAAACTATTATTAAAAAAAAAAAAGTTAGCGAACCCCAGGAATCTTTGCAGCCCCTTTAAATCCCTGGGTTGCTCCAATTTAAGTACTGCAGTAACCTTGGACTGATCCATGGACAGTCCTGTATTGGAAATGATATATCCTAAAAAAGGAACCTCTGTAACTTCAAACAAGCACTTTTTGAGTTTTGCAAATAAACAATTTTCCCTAAGCTTTTGCAAGACCAGGCGAACATGCTTACGATGTTCTGCTAATGAGGAAGAAAAAATTAAAATATCGTCCAGGTATACTACAACAAAGCGACCCAGATAGTCCCTAAAAATGTCATTCACAAAGTCCTGAAAGACTGCCGGGGCGTTACACAGACCAAAGGGCATCACTAGATACTCGTAATGCCCATCTTGGGTGTTAAATGCGGTCTTCCACTCATCCCCCTGTCGGATTCTTGTTAGGTTATAGGCCCCACTGAGGTCTAATTTAAAAAAGACTTGGGCCCCAATGACCTGTGTAAACAACCCATCGATCAGCGGGAGAGGGTAATTATTGTTAATAGTAATTTTATTCAGCCCCCGGTAGTCTATGCAGGGATGGAGTCCCCCATCTTTCTTCTCAACAAAGAAAAAACCCGCCCCAGCCGGGGAAGTGGATGCCCGTATGAACCCCTTTTTTAGATTTTCAGAGATGTACTCTCGCATAGCTTTATTTTCTGCCCGGGTCAAGTTAAAGATTTTCCCCCTTGGTGGCATGGTCCCTGGGAGAAGCTCTATGGGACAGTCAAAGGGTCTATGGGGAGGTAGTACATCAGCCGCTTTCTCTGAAAACACGTCGAGAAAGTCGTGGTAGGGGCCTGGAACACCCTCAGAGGACAGCTGTGTGACACGCACTGGGAGTTCCAGACAAGAGTGAAAACATTGTGGGCCCCATTTAACAATCTGCCTCGCTACCCAATCAATTTGAGGGTTATGTTTTTGTAACCAGGGCAATCCAAGTACTAACGGGGTTGAGGGCATCTTTAAAACTAGGAAACTGATGAGCTCAGAGTGCCCTGCTCCCACTCTGAGTAACACAGGTGGAGTCTTAAAATGCATACGACCCCCAGCAATAGGCATGTCATCGATTGCGGACACCCGGATAATTTTAGGCAGAGGTAGGAGAGGAATTCCCAGACTTAGGGCTAACTCAAAGTCAAGGAAATTCCCCGCCGCTCCACACTCTAGAAGGGCCTCCAAATTCACAAACTCAAGTTCCACTTTAACCTGGACCGGAACCATAAATTGTGAAAGAACTTGAGGAAATACCTTGCAGCCTAGTTGGGTCCCCTCGACCCCACCTAGGCTCTGAAGTTTTCCGACTGCTTCTTAGGGCAGACTCTGACCAGGTGACAGGTCCCACCACAGTAAAGACACAGCCCTTCCGATAATCGCAGACGCCTCTCAGCCTCGGAAAGCTTGGTAGCTCCTAGCTGCATTGGTTCTTCGGCAGGACTTGGGGCTGGAGCCCCAGCTTTCCAGCTGGTGTCGGGATGCGCCCCTCTTTCAAGGCGTCTCTCCCGCAAGCGTCGGTCGATCCGGATTGCGAGTTGCATAGTTTCATCCAAAGATTGAGGTACCGGATGGTTCACAAAAATGTCCTTTATGGCGTCGGACAAGCCCCGACGGAATTGACCACATAAGGCCGGGTCGTTCCACGGCCCACCGACGAAACTCAGAGCAATATTCTTCTGCCTGCCGATGACCTTGACGCAAGGTACGGAGTTTGGCATCTGCGGTGGCACCTCTGTCCGGATCATAATACAAAATCTCCATCGCGGAGAAGAAAGCTTCCACAGACTGCCGTGCTGGATCCTGAGGTGACAAACTGAATGCCCAGGATTGAGGGTCTCCTTGAAGGAGGGAGATGACCAGGCCCACCCGCTGATCTTGGGACCCAGAGGAGTACGGACGGAGCTAGAAGTAGAGCTTGCAAGCAATTGGAGAACTTACATCTATCTCCGGAAAACGTATCAGGGAGTGGAATCTTGGGTTCCACTGGGTGAGCGGGCAAGGCCCCCTGAGGGCCGGTGTTGATTGGAGTTGGACGATTCTCCTGAGCCGCCACACGATGGGCCAGGTGCTCCATGGCCGCAGTTAAGGCCTGCACCTGTTCCAAGATTTGGTCCATGGGTATTCGGGCCCGTTATACTGTAAGGGATCGCCGGACACCCCTCTTTCATAAGCCAAGCAATCCCTAATCTCCACCGCCTCTTGTGCCTATAGACAAGCCCCCGCTTGCTGGAGACACGGGTTATGCCTCTCCAGACTCGGTTGCCCCCAGGACTTACTGGCGCAAAGATTGCAGGCTTATGGTGAAGAAGGATGAACAGCGGGGTATCCCAAATTGGTAGTTAGAGCGGGCTGAATCCGAAACGTTGAGTCCAGCAGGTTAGACAAGAATGGTTCAAGACAAGCAGGGGTCAAAGCCGGGTGGTCACAGGGTACGGTATCCAAGGGGCTAGACGGAGCAGGGTCGAGACAGGCAGGGGTCAAAAGCCGGGTGGTCACCAGAACGCGGTATCAAAGGGGCAAGGCAAAGACCTGGTCAGACAGGCAGATGGTCGATGCGGGCAGCGGACAGAGATGGTCAAAGACAGAGCCGGATCAGTAAACACTAAACGCAATCCAAAAGCACACCCAAGCTACTAAAGGCTATAACGGCCACTGGTGGAAAGGACAGGAAAGTATTTAAAGGGGAACTGACCAATGGGAAGGGGAATGTGGTGTTTGGTGTATACTGTGGGTGATTGGTGCGACTAGGATCAAGCTCCCTATAGGAGCAGCCCCAGGGACTGGGCCGCCCTGGCCAGTCAGGCTGTCCAGTCTCTGGGTTCATCCCCACCCAGGTTAAGGAACTGACTGGTCCATTCAAACTTGCCCCCGGCGAATGCGCTGGGAGCAGCGCCGCCGGGGGGCATATAGAGAACGTGCTCGCGTGCGCGAGCACGTGACTGGCCGGGCGCGCTCCCCGAGAGGAGACGCCGCGCCGGCCGAAGAGGCAGAGGAGCCGCCCGCCAACGCGGAGAGAGCCCCCGCGATGCCGCTGACCCCAGCCGCCGCCACCGAGGCAGAGGAGGCAGAGGAGACCGAGGCCCCAGCGCGGGACGTGGAGGCGGACGCCGGGCGCGACCGCCGGAAGACCGGAGCCAAGCACTCCGATGGGTAAGAAGGGCAAAATCTGTGGATCTTATCCGGGACAATATACCATCGGAGTAGGAATTTAGTATTGACCTCTTGGACACCAGTGTTCAGGAACCATGAGAATGAGTTTCCATTCACTAGGCGATAAGCTTATGCCAAGATCATTTTCCCACCTGTTTGCGTAAGCTGGGAGGGATGTCTCCACATCTTCGCACAACAGCCTATAAACCATGGCTATCATCCCCTTCCCAAGAGGTTGTGCACCACATGCGAACTCAAATGGAGAAGATGGTCTTGGGGCAGCTCCCAGCCTGAATTTAGTAGCTATATAGTGGGTTATTTGTAAGAAACTGAGGTATTTCCTGTTTGGGATATCCCTAAGGGATTGGAACTCGGGGAAGGTTAGAATTCCCCTATGCACGACAAAATCTTTAATCCTTATTAAGTTTTGTGTTTTCCACCAGCTAAACACTGCTGGTTCCAAAAAGGCCCGGGAGGAAGTCAGGATTACCCAAGACCGATAGCAAGGGGGTCTGGGGGGAGAAGAGGTAGCCATTTAACCTGTTAATTTTCCAGATTCCAGAGTGTTGCAGGACTGGGTTACCAATGCCGTTACAAGCTGTTGAGGACAGCCACGGTAAATTTGTGATTGCTATCGGGGTACAACTGACCTGCTCAATGTCTACCCATAGTGGTCTATAATCTCCGGCATGGATAGCAGCCATTTGCGCGATCTGGCATGCGGAAAAGTAGCGAGCTATGTTAGGGACTCCAAGACCCCCCTGTTGTTTGGATCTGTACATTGTCGTACGGTTAACCCTTGGTTTTTGCTTACCCCAAATGAAGGAGTTTAAAGTGGTTTGGAGGCCTTTCAGATACACGTCCGCGATCGGTACCGGTAAAACCCGAAAGAAGTAAAGCATTTTAGGAAGCCACGTAATTTTTACAGCTGCTATTCTTCCTAGCCACGAAAGGTGCAGCTGTCCAAGAGGACAACAGGAAGCGGAGCTCCTTAAGCATAGGGGGGTAGTTATCGGCATAAAGGGATTCATAATCTGCTCAAAAGCTCTGCTTCAAAGTGAATACATTTACCTACACATATGTACATTTTTACATGTTTTACAGTTTATGTATCTATCCTAAGAGTACACATATATGTAGTAGTGCAACACGATAAATACATTAAATCAATGTATAGACCTCCTCCTATCAGAATAAATGGTACAGATGAATGTGAAGTTACATCATTTCATCTGAATATTAGTAACATTTGTATAGAGGAGGATTAACTCCTAAAGAATCAATACAAGGGTCACCCAAATGGCCAAACAGAGAAGCAGATTGCAATTGCCCTCTTAGGCTACAGCCTTCAGTGGTTTCATATCAGTGGTGTGCTAATAGGGATTTACAGTCTTTCAGTGAGGCTGAGCATCACATCAGCATATATGCGGAGCGCTCGCACTTTCGATTGAGTGCCCCACAGCCACCTGTGAAAAGCTGCCCATAGTAATTTGTGGTTGCTTCCATCTGTATTTCGGGCATTTGCAGAGTGCTCAGAGTGCCTTGAGGGCCCAGTGCTAGCAATCCCCCTGTAGCTATAGAACTCTGCTTGGGGGAGATCCACAAAACATGACCTGCTTCTGGGCCTTGGGGAAGAGGGTTGGGGAACACTGCATTAGAACAACACGCTAAGCTGAAATTCAAGGACACAAAAGGAGAATGTGAATATAATCGAGGAGCAGGGCTTGGTTGTAGGACATGGACCAGTATCATGGCTTTGGTGCAGGAGATGAAGCAGAGCAGGGCACATCTAGAAGCAAGAACATGGGCTGTAAATATATATATATAATTACAATTTCCTACATAAGGATGTAAGAGAAAAAGCCCATTGGAAAAATAAATCTGTTTTTTGCATAGAGGACTTATGAGGGTTGATTCAGCACCAGGTGAGATATGTCTCTACTTTTTAGGAAAGAAAACTGCCATTCACTTTCATTGTCTACGTTTGGAGTGATTCAGCAACTGGATGTACATTTTCACCTGGTGCCGAATCATCTCGAAAGTAGACAATGAAAGCAAATGGCAGTGACTTTTCTGACCCTGGTACTGAATCACCCCCATAGTCTTCTTCCTAATTAAAGAAGCATGAAAAAGAGAATAGCCAGGGTGGGACAGATCCTTGATAATGTTCTCTGCCTACTTCCTGAATCCATGCCTCCCAACTTTTCAGGTTTGGAAAGAGGGACAATTTGTAAATTAAGCCACGCTCCCTGATTGATGTATGGATAGGTGATACATTATAACAGTTACAACACAATAACGTTGCAAAATGCTGGTAATATGAATTAAAAACAATGCTGCTTAAACCACTGTGCTCTGGCCAGCACATCATTGGCGTAGTCTTGTAATACCGTTGCCTTGTCTAAATTGTCATAGTCCATGACTCGACTTGCTCCGCAGTTGTACGCTGCAACACCACCTGGAAAAGGGAACAAGGTGATTTTAACACTGGTTATCAGTCTGTAAGCTGGATATATTAGTTCAATAGATTTTTATTGAAAAAGAAGTCATATCCAAATTACACAACAGGCATTAGTCTCCAACATGGAGAAGCTCAATGCAATATAATGTATATGATACAATGCTTCGTCCGATGTACGGAGCCGTTGCTGTATGTGTACTTCCAAAGACCGCTTTCCCAGCTCGAAGGGTCCCACGTCGAGTTCCGAAGCAGCCAGTTAACAAAATTGCTACATGCAATAAACTCTTAAACTTTTATGAAGAAAAAAAACAAGCTGGATATATTAAGCAGTGTTTCCCAACCTCACTCAAAGTACCACTCCCCATTTTGTGATTATCTCAAGTGCCACTGCTACCACCACTAATACAGACTTGGCTCAACAATGCAAACCCTTTTGATGGTAATGCAGTCAGCTCCAGATGCTCCACCTTTATACTCAGGCAGCTTGTTGACTTGGCCACATGGTGCATCCAACTGGGCCGGTAGTAGCACAACCAGTGGGGCTTGAGGGCTAGTAGTAGTTTCCCTGTTTTCCCGGCAAGCACATGTTGGTGCTTGTCAAGTTGAGATTTAAACCAGAACAACAACCTAAAAATAACTTTAGTGCACCCGCACTATTCAGATTGATGCCAATAAAAAAGCGCTTGTTCAAGAGCTGAGCTGAGCACTTCCAGGGGACGCCCTGGCCATCACCATGAAAGCTGCTGTGACCAGCACAATGGAAGGGCTACTCAGCTCCTGAGCAAGCAGTGTGCCCCTGGAGGCTCTTAAAAGCGCTAAGCCCATTTGTATTCGAAGTGGGGCGGGCCTGGCACAGGTGCCCTCTCAATGGGCCATTGGCAGGCCCACCTCCCCCCTTACAACTGACCATGCGCAGTCAGTGCTTTCAGAGCCTCTGGGAGCATGGCGCTCACTCTGGATCTGTGCAGCACTTTGGAGTGCTGGCCACAGTGGCTTCTGCTGTGCTGGCCAAGGCATCCCCATAGATCCCTAAGAAAATGAGTTTTTTTTTATGACATCAATTTTTTATTGGCATCAATTTGAATAGCGCGGGTGTGATGTGCACTTCGCTCTTTAATGAATAGTCTGTGTGGTTAATTATTTCCCTTAAAATTAGCTTAAAATGTCCCAACCTCATCAGGAAAACCCCTTCACCACAAATTCCAGATGCACAGGCTTAAACAAAACATTAGCGTGTTGGGGTGGAAGGATTACTGAACCTTAATGTGAGCTCACCCTATAAGGCTGAGCCATTTTCCCATTTTATTGGTCAATGTTCAGATGTGGACAGGAGAGCACCTAAACTCCAGCTCGGTACTCAAACCCAGTACTCACAAAACAAGCATGCTAACTGTGAAGCTCATGGAGTGCTGACCTTTCAGCTGCCAGGACATCTTCCATTCTGGAAATTTCGTCCGAATCACACAAATGATGTCCACAAGTATCCCAGCTGCCTGATCGATGTGCTCTTCGCTGTTATATTCACCAACAATGTTGTGATATCTCTTGGCGACCTATCAGACAAGGGACAGAGAGGGACACATTCTCATACAATGTAATGTATAGCACTCCACAACTACTATTTTTATTCCATCCAGTGGATTTAAAGCAGAACAAAACCCTTCAAACCTAGCCCTACAGGGTCAGGAAAAAGTGCTCCACAGGGGCATTCCTATTTTGAGATTTACATACCAGGGGTAGTCTCTACTCACATGTTTTAGGAGATAGGAAAGTGCACCTAAACCCTACAGTGGTATGGTATTGGGGCTGCTGTGCTCCCTATCCGCTGGACATCCCTGTTTGGGTTGCCTGTCTACCTTAAACCAAAAATCGTGACAAATAGGCAGGAAACTCGCCTTTCCCCTTGTTTTGTGTTTAGTGCCTAAACTTCCCCTAAACCTTATCCGCCCCCGGTGGTCAAGTGTGCCATTGAAGTGGCATGGGACCGCAGTAAGGGTGAGTATCATTGCCTGATTTTAGGCATTTCCAAAACTCCAAATCGAGATTCCCCAGGCGATGACAGATGAGTGGGTCCAGTTTACCACATACATAATAAATCATACACAATATGGGGGGCTCAGATATATTTGGCACCCATTATATTATATAGAGAGATTTTATAGAAGGCATTATAAGGAGCATCAGGGAACTCTGGACGTGAAGGGTTAAAAGGTTTAACATTGCCTTATTGTTAAGACAGCCAAGGCCTCTGCTGATTGGATGGCCACCATTCCGGCTCTCTGTGGCAATTTCACCAGCGGCAGCTGCTAAAACTCCAGATGCCCCACTTCTGCCAAAAAAGTCCACTTAAATCATTAACGTTGAAAGAACAATCAGAACTGACAACAAAGCCACCTGCATTAGTCCAAAGCATTGTCTATCAAGGCTCCATCCATCCCTCAGACATTTTCCAAAGCGTGATTCCCGGGAGATGATGGCAGCGATCAGAGCAGGATGGAGGTTTCTGTGGCCGGCCACTCTCTGGATTATGGCTTTGTAGGGTTCCATTCGCTTCACATCCTGCTCAGCTATGAGATGTGACGTCTGCACCCCTGTGAGGAGACAGGGCACGGCATGAGGGATAGCTTCACAGCAAAGGGGGGCAGACATGAGGGAGCTTCAATGTGTTATAAATAATCATACAAGAATTTGGTGCAGTTCCTTAACCTTTCAAAAGAGTGGGCTGCACTGCTTTGGGGCCAGTTTGGCTGCTGCTTCTTACACTCCCATCGAATGTCTCCCTGTCTAGTTTTCCATCCCTTGTGCCCTGACCCCGCTCCCTCAAGCCCTGCTAGAGGGACGCGCGGGAGGCAGCGGCAGAACGGGGAAAAGGTAGGCTTCTGTGGGCTTCCTGGGGGGTTTCACCCCGCGGGACATCCCGATTTCAGATGCCCCGCGGGGAGGGATCTGATCGGCCCGGGAATCTTATAGATTCCCAGGCTAATCCACCCTGGGTGTTGGTCCACTTTAAATTGGTTTCTTAGGGTATTGTACACAACTAGAGGCACACAGACCCTAGCTAATTTATTCTTGCCTATGCAAAAGTAGGACTGACTGTACTCTGCAAAAGGCCAGACTGCCAGCCACACACAGTGGTGATTGAGAAATGAAGTCACAGCCACATATGTGATGATTGCCAAGATGATCAGACCAATCTCACCACACAAGTGCCATCACCAAAGTAACTATGGGTTTTTTGGCCCCGCCAGTCCTGATAACTGTGTCAGAGGTCAGTTATCAATTTTTCAATAAAGAGACGTTGTTCAGATTAAAATACGTATAAATGTTTTATATCTACCATGTCCAGAACCAACAGAATTTTTCAAGCGGCCCCCAATGGATAAGATATATACATGTCATTGCCAGGTTGCTTATGGGGCAGGCATCTTCAGATCCCTCTATGACCAATATCATAGTTTCTACAAGAGATGAGCTATATTGGTTTTAAACTAAGTCAATTATTCAGACATCCTGGCTGTAGTCAATGTGCCTGGAAAGGAGCTTGAAAATACCTTGTTCTGCCAGCAGTCAGGTGTGAATCGCTGCAATGTCAATTACAACTGGCCATTTAGATAAATACATTATAAACAAAGGTGTTTCCTTTTTCTGAATCTCATTTTATTGTAAACATTTCTGAAGGGGTCCTAAAAGCTATACCTCATTTTTTTTATTGTATCTAAATGTCAAAATATTTTGACATGTTACCTGATCCTGGCACTTACCTGCGTTTTGTAGGCCATTGAGCCGGGCAGTGGCCTGAGAAGCTCCTGAACATTCCACCTCTGAGATGTCACCATATTTATTAGCTGAAATACAAATGCACGTGTGCTCATTTTTGGAATAAAAGATTCACTTTTCTATATATTTCTAAACATGCAAGGTCCCCAGAAAGCAGGTATAAATATTTTGATAGATTGGATACTAGGTTGCACCACTAGATTGGTGTCCTATTAGCAAGGGCAAGGGAGAGTGTGGAACCTGAACATAAGAGGAGAGCCAGTCAGGTTCAAATTGCATTAAGAGGTAGGATTCATTAACGGAACTGCATTTTGAAAGGTGAACCTGCTCCTAAATGCACTGTCTCAGAGGCCAACTTAGCCAAAGGTAACAGGATTACACCAGTAGCGACCAAAGGTTGTCAGGTTTCTGGGAATAGGGGAGCCTGAGATTTTTGGAGAGATGGGAGAAGGATGCTTCCATCCATGTTAAGGTATTACATTTGCAAAATGCAGGACCTATTTTGAGAACACAGATTTGATTGCCGATTTAATAGTTTCTTGTTGAGTCTGTCACTGGAGAGAAGACGTTTGTATCTGTTCTTTAAAAGCAACTAGTTTCCATTTCTATGTTTGTATTACTGCTGAATTAGATCCAGCCAGATGGGACCCCATAAATAATTTCAATGTGAACTATGCTGAGGATGCGGATGGGCACCCAGCATGGGCCCCCTGGAGACATGACTGATGAGACAATCATTGTATTGACTGGTGGAGGAGCCCCTGAGAGCAAGAAAGACCATGTGGTTGTGCTGTGGAGATTCGGACACAGGTGTCTGTTACTTTTGACCAGCGGTGCTACAAATGGGTCATACAGGCAGTGTTTACAAGCGCAAAAACAGGCCATAGGCCATAGGAGCATAGAAATAGCACAAAAATCCTCATGCATCAGAAGGAGGACGAGGAGTTTTATGACTAATACCTAGTGCGAGGGTTTGGAACAGATTGAGAGAAGAATGGCGACTACTGACAAACCAAAACATGCAAACACCTGGATGGAGGAGGGGCTGGGGCACATGTTGAGGTTTATTTACCCAGGAAAGGGGTAGTGCTCTGGTTGTAATGGCGTGGATGCAGGATAGGGATGCGTATCATCAGCCCTATCGGTGGAACATCTGGGATGGCAGAAAATGTGCTCTCATTAAAAGAACTTTCAAACCTTTACCCCTTACATATCACAGTGTGGTTGTGTGGTGACTCCCCACCTAGGAGACTGAGCAATAAACCATGGTCTGGGTGGTGAAGGACAAATAGCCCTTTATTGCCACCAGTGGAAATGATCAAGCTCCTAGCAGTTGCTTCACTAAGTATTGTGGTAAGGTGCAAGGTGCCGTCATTGACGGTAGGTATGTGGCACCAAGGTACCTGGCCTTGGTGCAGTAAAGCTGTGTAGTTTTCTCCAGCATCAGCTGCTAATGGCAGTCTGCTGCTAAAATTTTAGTATAGCCGAAAGGCTAACCCGGGAAGTCTTTACTGGGATGGAGTAGAGCAGGGTGGGACTCCATCCCCTACCCAGGTTTTTGCGGGATGCATAAATAGCCTGGGGAGTCAGCTGTGTCTAGAGCTCACTTGTGGAGTGAGACTCTGTGTGCCTGGCTGGAAGCTCTTATACAGGCTATTTCATGTGGACCCAAGGTGGATTCGGCTACAAGTGTGCAAGCTTGGACAAAAACTAAAAAGGGCCGTTGCATGTCTGATGCAATTCTGTGGCATTTTTCCTGAAAAGGTGATGTGACCCAAAAAGGATATTTTGTGTTATGGACTTTTTGTGTGAATAAACACGGTCTTTAAGTTGAACTTTTCGCCTCTGAGCCTCTATACTGCTAACAGACTGCTGTCTACCAGAGCTGATCCTCACATTTGGTGTCGGATGCGGGCAAAGCAGTGAGGCCGTTGCTAGGAGCAACCGACGGAAAAGGTTTTTTTTGTGCATGTCCTACATTAAGCCTGCCAGGCTGCTACCTGTGACCGCAGACAAAATGGAGGCTGTCGTGAAAGCGCTCATGGAGGCGAATCTGCAGCAGCACGAAGCCAACAAGCAGCAGCAGGAGACCAACCAGCTGCTATTGCAACATGTGATGGCGCTGCAAGCTGCAGGAGTGCCCAAAAGTGTCCCTGATGCCCGGAAAGCTGTCCACTTGGCGCTTACAAAGATGACCCCTTCGGATAAGACATACCTGGCGGTGTTTGAAAAGGTGGCTGCAAGGGAGTTGCCTTGTGACCAGTGGGCTGACGTCATCGCTCCATTTCTGGCATCTGGACCCCAGCAGGTGTTGTTTGATCTTCCAGGCGACCAAGCCGCTGACTACCCGACTCTGAAGGGTGAGATACTGGCCAGACTGGGGGTGAATGTGTGGGTTCGGGCTCAGCGGGTGCATCAGTGGAGCAATCAGTCGGCAGAGCCCGCCAGAACCCAGTACTATAAACTGCTGCACCTACTGCAGCCAGATTTACTAAGCCCCACTGCCATGTTGGACCGCTTGCTGGCGGAAATGTTCTGGAGGGCTTTACCGCACCCTCTCCAGCACTGGGTTGGAACCACGAAGTCGCCGCTAAAGTTCCGTATGAACTTATTATTGGGAGGGACTTTCCGGGGTTCATGTCACTGTGGACCAAGCTGGGAGTCCTGGAAACCCACGAGGTGGGTGTGTCCCCAATAGACTGGCACCACTCAGGGGTGACCCCAGAACCTTGGGAGCCGGATTCAGAAGGCCCAACGGTAGGGGTGACCGCCACTACGGTGGAAGAGGGGGAGTCAACCCCACTGAGTGTTATGGTTGGAGATGTGGAAGATCTGTCAACAGGTCCAGAGTTGGCCGATCACCATGTCTCCATGGGTAGTTTTGGTACAGCACAACACCAGGACCGGACTCTATCTCAGGCCTGGGAGAATGTACTTGAGGTGGAAGGTGAGCCAAAACAGCCAGCGGTGGAGTTACAGTTTCCTCGATTTGTGGTTCACCAGGATATGCTGTACCGAGTAAACAAAGTACGTGAAGAGGTTGTGTAACAATTGGTGGTACCCAATCCTTATTGCAAGCTGGTGTTGGATTTGGCCCACCAACATGTTGTGGGGGGACACCTAGGCCAGCAGAAAACTCTGGACCGAATTTTACAACGATTCTACTGGCCCAGTGTGTACAAGGAAGTGGAGAGATACTGTGAGTCCTGCCCAACATGTCAGATGACCAGCCCCCAGCCTCATTACCGTGGTCCCCTAGTTCCTCTCTCAGTTATTGAGGTGCCCTTTGAGCGGATTGCCATGGATCTGGTGGGTCCCGTGCCAAAATCTGCTAGAGGGCATCAACATATCCTGGTAGTCTTGGAGTATGCCACGCGGTACCCCGAGGCCATACCCCTGCGACACACCTCAGCCAAGCTCATTGCTAAGGAGCTTATGGAAATGTTTTCCAGAGTAGGCCTGCCTAAAGAGGTCCTGACCGATCAAGGTACCCCGTTTATGTCTAAGGTGATGAAAGAGCTCTGTAAGTTGTTGCAGGTGAAACAATTGCGGACATCCGTTTACCACCCGCAAACAGACGGCCTGGTAGAAAGGTTTAACCAAACTTTAAAAACCATTATAAAAAAGGGTGGTCGCCAAGGATGAGAAGAATTGGGACATGCTTCTGCCCTATCTGATGTTGGGACATGCTTCTGCCCTATCTGATGTTTGCGAGAGGTGCGGGGTTATCGCCCTTCGAGCTCTTATACGGTCGGCATCCACGGGGCCTGCTGGATATAGCCAAAGAGGCTTGGGAACAGCAACCCACACCCCACAAAAGTCTGGTAGAGTATGTTACTCAATTACAGGAACGAATAGAGACTGTGCTGCTGCTGGTGAGGGAACATATGGAAGCAGCACAGCGGGCCCAAAGCAGGATTTATAACCGGCAAGCCAGGGTACGGAACTTTAACCCAGGTGACAGGGTTGTGGTTCTGGTACCCACAGTGGATAGTACATTTCTGGCTAGGTGGCAGGGTCCCTACGAGGTGATTGGGAAAGTTGGGGAAGTGACTTACAAGGTACATCAGCCCGGGCGGAGAAAGCCAGAGCAGGTGTACCATGTAAACCTGCTGAAGCTTTGGAAAGACAGGGAGACTCCTATGGGTGACAGTCCCCGACCAGGTATGTTAGGGGTGGAGCTTCCCGTCCCTCAGTCTGCTGTTAGAGAAGCGGTAGTTGAGGTGAAAGCCGGCGACAACCTCTCCTCTAAACAGGCCCAGGAAGCCACGGATGTGTTTTCAGATCTCACTGGGCACACTTCTGTCATCCAACATGACATTGTCACGGAACCTCAGGTCAAGATCCGGCTGAAGCCTTACCAGGAACCTGCGACAAGCTATCGCGGAAGAAGTGCAGCAAATGCTCCGGTTAGACGTGATTGAATCAAAGAGCGAGTGGGCCAGCCCAATAGTCTTGACTCCCAAACCCGATGGTACGTTGCGGTTCTGTAACGATTTCCGCAAACTTAACGAAATTTCTAAGTTTGATGCCTACCCTACGCCCCGAGTAGACGAGCTTATTGAGAAGCTAGGCCAAGCCAGGTATTTTTCTGTTTTGGACCTCACAAAAAGGGTACTGGCAGGTACCCTTGACTGAGGCTGCCAAGGAGAAAACAGCCTTTATCACACCTGAGGGACTGTTCCAGTACAAAGTATTACCCTTTGGTTTACATGGCGCTCCCGCTACGTTCCAAAGGTTAATGGATATTGTATTCCGGCCACATCGTCGGTATGCTTCGGCATATCTGGATGATATAATTGTCCATAGTACGGATTGGGAAAGTCACCTACCCAAAGTCCAGGCCGTAGTGGATTCCCTCAGGAAGGCTGGTTTGACAGCAAACCCGAAAAAATGTGCCTTAGGCTTAGAAGAGACGAAATACCTGGGCTATCTGATTGGGCGAGGAGTGGTCAAGCCCCAGGTTAATAAAATAGAAGCCATCTGTAGCTGGCCATGTCCTAACACTACCCGCCAAGTGAAGTCATTTCTGGGGTTGGTAGGGTATTACATGAGGTTCATTCCCAATTTTGCCACCGTAGCGGCACAATTGACAGACCCCTTAAAGAGACGCAAGTCTGTCATGGTGAAGTGGAATGAACAGGCTGAAAAAGCGTTCCCCCCTTTGAAGTCTGCCCCGTGTGGGTCTCTGGTGTTGGTGACACCCGACTTTAAGAGGGTCTTGGTGCTGTACTGTCTCAGGAAGTCAACGGGGAGGAACACCTCGTTGTCTACGTGAGTCGCAAGCTGACACCCGCAGAGATCCGGTATAGTATAGTGGAGAGAGAGTGTTTGGCCATTAAGTGGGCCCTTGAGTCTCTTCGCTACTACTTGCTGGGGAGACGGTTCCGTTTGATTACAGACCATTCTCCCCTCAAGTGGATGTGCCAGGCTAAGGACAGGAATGCCAGGGTCACCCGGTGGTTCCTGTCCTTACAAAATTCACAGTAGAGCACAGAGCGGGACGGATGTTGGGTAATGCGGATGCCCTGTCCCGGGCACATTGTTTGTCATGTGTCCACTCCTTCAGGTTTGAACAAAGGGGGGAGGTATGTGGTAAGGTGCAAGGTGCTGTCATTGCCGGTAGGTATGCGGCACCAAGGTACCTGGCCTTGGTGCAGTAAAGCTGTGTAGTTTTCTCCAGCATCAGCTGTTATTGGCAGTCTGCTGCTAAAATTTTAGTATAGCCGAAAGGCTAACCCGGGACGGCTTTACTGGGATGGAGTAGAGCAGGGTGGGACTCCATCCCCTACCCAGGTCTGTGTTTTGCGGGACGCATAAATAGCCTGGGGAGTCAGCTGTGCACTGGCTGTGTCTAGAGCTCACTTGTGTGCCTGGCTGGAAGCTCTTATACAGGCAATTTCATGTGGACCCGAGGTGGATTCGGCTACAAGTGTGCAAGCTTGGACAAAAACTAAAAAGGGCCGTTGCCTGTCTGATGCAATTCTGTGGCATTTTTCCTGAAAAAGGTGATGTAACCCAAAAAGGATATTTTGTGTTATGGACTTTTTGTGTGAATAAACACTGACTTTAAGTTACACTTTTCGCCTCTGAGCCTCTATACTGCTAACATCCTGCTGTCTACCAGAGCTGATCCTCACAGTATTTAGAAAAAAGTGGAATCACCCGACTACTGTTTTTGAGCTCTGCTATTGTGCACTTATGAAGTCCTGGCCAAGCTGGAATGGAAGAAAGTGGGTTTGCTGGTCCAACCGTGACACCAACTGACTTTTTTGAGGTGTTTAACCATGCATTTGTAAAATTGGAATGTATTTGTCCTATTGGGAGTGTATTAAGAGGTATGAGGTGGAGATAGGTGCAGGGATCCACACATACCAGTGAAAAGCTTCCCAAGGTCTTGTTCACATGCTGGTCCAGAGTTTCCTAGAGTAAGAGAGAATATAGAATGTTATGGTAAATTAGTGTGAAATTAAATAAAGCAAGTGGGTTATTATTGGTACCTGGCTTTACTGGCCGGCTCCCCAGTCGCTATCTGTCGCTATTCCTTGATAAATAAGGCCCTTACAGTCACTGAATTTAAACATGCCTGGGATAAGCACAAATCCATCCTAAGATAAAGAGTACATACAGTTACATAAGGGCAGACTAGATGGTCCGAATGGTCTCCTTCTGCCGTCAACCTTCTATGTCTATGTTTCTCTATGGATTACATTTTGGCTGTTCGAGCCACACTTGACAATGGCTTTGTTTTATACGGCTTGAATGGCTGATTACTGACCTAGTAATACACCACGCAGTTCCTCCACACCTGAACTAAAAATAAAGAGTTGTTTTACTACTACAGATGCAGCTTTCTTTAAAACTCAATTTGGTGCACTGGTGCATCGTGCCATCTTGAAATCTACAAAGCTTTTCAATGGCTTTTGTGCTTTCTATTAGCTGAGCTGTGATGTGTTGAGGAATGATTGCTGCATCTGTATACAGTAGGTATGACTATTGTCTGACCCTTGTACAAGGTAACAAATTTCATTACTCTCTGTTACAAGAGCAACCTCTGAGAGACAACGTGAGAGCTCTTTCCCCCATTTAGATTTGGCTGGAAAAGCCAACATTCTTACCACCATCTTCTCCAAAGGTGCTAATCAAGGATGAGAATACATCAGGTTCTGATACACCCTCAACTCAGTTTGCTCTAGAAAAGGTGGCAGTGTGGAAGTAACATCAGTTAGGGCAGAGGGTGCTGTGACCATGGTTTATTTCAGTTTATATGATGCTAGATGATTTTATCGTGGGTGAAGAAACATGGTCAGGAACACACAGCAAGCCCTGCTCCCTCTAACCAATTTTTGCAATCAGTGTGTTATATATAATACCTGCTCCTGATGACTTGATGCTGCTGCTGGGTCTCCATTTCTCAAAGATTGTAATCTTTGGGTTGTTTTCTCTCAGAGCATGGCAGACCGTGTCCTTGTCCATGTCTCTCCAACCTTTCATGTGATCATAGAGCTTCCTCATCTTCGCAGGGGATGTCGACTGGCTGATCACCAATTCATATTGTTCCAGTGTTAGGAGTTGCTTTTCCAATAGTTTATCCATAGCGGGGTCCACATTGGAGACTTGCTGTATAATATTGACCCGGAAGCGGTCTAGAAAGTGACCTTCAGGGAAGAAAAAAAAAAAAAAAAAATATATATATATATATATATATATATATATATATATAGTATATACCTGCCTCCCAAGTGTCCCTGATTTGGGGGGCTGTCCCTCTTTTGGGTCCATGTCCCCCTGTCCCTCGTTTTTCCCATTTGTCCCTCTTTGAGGTGTATTATGCAGATCTGCATCAATAAATGATTCTATTGTTTTAACTGTTACATCCTATTCATCAATCAATGAGTGGGTGTGGTTTCATTCAACAATTCAGCAATTTACAGCCTATTCGCCAGGTGAAGGCTGTGTTTGCCATTTTCACGTCATGTCATTTAAACCGTGAAAGCATTTTCTTTGCCCCAGCTTTTACTAGAGAACCCCATAGGAATCGATGTTATTTCTGGCGAAAAATGTCTGTTTATGTAATTTTTACATCTGTCACTAATACATTAAGCGTGAAGGTCGGGTAGCTAACTAGTATTGAGAAACAACTTATAATTTCACGTGATTTACATTTTTTTTTTATAACTATTTTTTTAAGCTTTGCATACATTCTGAGACCAATTCCATCCTTCCCTGAGCTTTTAAAGTGGACCAACACCCAGGATTTTCACTATCCTGGGTGTTGGTCCACTTCCACAGGGCACCCCAATAGGGGCCCCGCTGTGTGAAACCCCCCAGAAAGCCCCTAAATCTTACCTTTTTAGGCGACGGACAAGCGACGGATAAGCCGCCGCCGTCGCCTCTCGCGCATCCCTCTTACAGGGCGCGCGTCCGCGCCGGCCATTCACAAACGTCCGGCGCGGGAGCGCACCCTGCTAGAGGGACGCGCGGGAGGCGGCGGTGGCTTATCTGTCGCCTAAAAGGTAAGATTTTAGGGGCTTTCTGGGGGGTTTCACCCCGCGGGACATCCTGATTTCGGATGCCCCGCGGCGAGGGAGCTGATCGGCCCGGGATTCCCGGGCTGATCAGGGGTGGGTGTTGTTTCACTTTAAGTGGGTTTTCTGCACCATTTCTGGTTTTGGAACAAAAAAACACACAAGAGTAACTCATCAATAACTCGTGTATCCAAACACATTATGTTTGAGTCACTCTTGTGTGTTTTTTGTGTGTGTTATCTCACCTTAGATGTGTTACACATTATGGCACCATTACCCTCTGTTTGGCAATAATAATGATATGAAGATGCAATATTTATTTGCTCAGTGAATATGCCTTGGAGATTCCCCCAGCAGCAATATCTGCCTTCCTTTTGTGTGGCCTGGACCCGAAAAAATCCTATTTCCTCACTTTGTGGAGTACAGCCCTGTAGATATATTGTATACTGTCCCTATCTCTTCCATTATTGATGTGTTCGTTTTAATTGGTGTATTATGCCTTCTAAGAGTTATTTGTATTTTGTAGGTGGCCTTTTATTACTTATTTCCTTATGTCTCTATATATGTCCTCCTAAAGATAGGATTTTTTATATGGGCATTTTTTGTTTATATTTATTCACAGCAATTCTTCATGTATGTAATAGTATTAGGTATCTTCCCTGCCTTGGGCTCCCCTATGCACCGCCGGCATTCCCCCACTTCCCCCCACCTGTGCCTCCCCCTCTTGGGCCCGTCTGATGTCCTGCTGGGGCACGCGCACTTTGTGTTGTGGTAGGGAGTAGGTGGGTGTGTGGGGGAATTCAGAGGCGTGCATCGCCTTCCTGTGTTGGGTGGCTCAGTTCCCCTCTGAGACGCTCGTCCCTGATTGCCTCACGTCCTGTGGGGACCCGGAGACGTGCAGGGGGCAGATGGTTCAGGGTGAGTATAGAGGTGGGAGGTTAGACAGGAGTACTCACCCTCACCCAGCAGAAGCGGCATGGGAATCCGCGTGCACAGGTGTCTGAGCGCTCCTTTCCCCTCCCAGTGCTTGGACGTGTTTGTTGCCGGCTCCATGTGTCTTATCTGGTGATATACTATATTGTTAATGGCTTTATTATTCACACAGATTTTTTTATCTATGATCATTCATCCCTTTGTATGCCACATTTATTGAGCACTTGGATGTTTATTGGTATGTTTAGTTGCTATGTAGATTTTATAGATTTTTGCAGTATATGAATTTGCTTAGGGAATGTGAGTTTCACATAATCATAGGATTAATTTATTTTTGTGTGGTTTACTTGACAATACTTTTTTCTATTTTTTCAATGAACTGATCAATTTTTGCATGAATTTAGGTTATAGGGCTTGTTGATTTTTTATTTATTTATTACTGCATTTACTCTTACTTGGGTTGTTTCTTGCAATATACACATTTTTGTGCCGGCACAAATTATTATTTCTTATTTTGCATATGGGATTTGCATTTGTTCATAAATTATCCGCTAGTATATGGGTATTGTGTGTGGGGGTACTCTGTTTTAAATTGTCTTTGTGTCTTTTTTATGTGGATTTTAATTATTGCATTCTTAGTATAATTAAATCAATTGACTATACTTACTACTTTTAGGGGCACTACTTTTGTATATTTACAATTGTTGGTTTTGGGTGAGCACATGTTTATTTATATATTTCTAGTGTACAACCATTTAGAGCATAGACTGGCTGTAATGGGAAAACCTGCACACTGGCTGTAATGGGGTCATTGAGATGGAGATTTTAGCACACCATTTGGTTCAGAAGATTTTTCTCTTATTTTTGTGCGCCTTATGGGGCGAAAAATATTATATATGTAGATTTATGATAAGCCCCGGGCTGCTTTTTAACCCAAGTCTTCACCAGGTTGGGGGCTTGCCTGCATGTATGTGTGAGGGGGGCTTTTTGGGGGCTCGTCTGTATTATTATAATGTAATTTTTAGGTGGTGTTTTCCAATAAGGGCGTGGTTTAATTGCAACAAAAATGTCTACGACTCCCTGCGTGGGCTACTCCACTTGTCCCTCTTTTCAAAAGAGGTATGATCTACCTGGTCTGGTATATTATTTTAACAGTAAAACATGAACCCTTTTTACTCTAAAAGTACTATGAGGCCTGTGGTCTATTTATTTTGGTACTATTTATAAGTGATCATCCCCTTGGGGGCGGGGCAGGATTAGGTCTGGTGGAGGCCCCTGGGCACAAAATCTGGTGGAGGCCCCACCTTTAAAAAAATAGTCCAGCCAAGTAACTAGTTGGAGGTTGTCTGGCATCCACCCACTTACTGGAGGGTAAGATTTGGTCCCTTGTGCTACCCTTGCTGCTCAGAAACTCTTGTTTTGCCATTCTGGGCGGGGGGTAGTGTAGTCAGCATAACCCAAAGGTTGGTGGAGGCCCCATTTGCAGGGCAAGTGGTTGAGGCCACAGGGCATGCGCCCCTTGCGCCCTCCTTATAATCCAGCCCTGCTTGGGGGAACTTGGTTGGAGCTTTTTGATACTAGGGGCATAAAAAGGTTGAGAACCACTGTATTAAAGCACATATTAAAATGTACAGAAAAGCCCTGTAATCCGGGCTATGACAATAACTTGTCTACATAACAGGTAGCAATGGGTAAGATTTTGATACAGGTTATTAACACCATAAAATTAAAGCTGGGGAACATACATATACATTACAAGATATTGTGTGTACCACTTGGCTTATTTTCTAATCATTTTTAAGTAAAGACAAACATGAAATGTATTTAAAGCCAACCAACAGTCAAAAATGATCTAAACCAGACCAACACAACAAACAATGCTCATATGCATCCCTCCCCAAGGAAATTTAGATTGTTCCACATAAAAATGAATGTTCCTTTTTTCTAACTCCTGCTGTGGTAAATTTTAAAAACAAAATGGAGGCTCATGCATCTACAGGCTGCAGCAATGCTGCTGGGCTTTCTGTTACTGTGCATTGTTAGTTATGTCAGTCGATTCCAGGCAACAGCATGGCTGAGATGCCGGGAGAGGAAGCTCCCAAATGGCCGCTACCTTTCTTTTCCAACTACACTAGGCTGTTGGTCTGGTTTAAGGCAGCTACCACTTGGAAGTAGAATTAATGTATATACGATAAGATGAATTTCCAACAGAAAGAATGCCGGCTCCAGGGAGTTCCACTGCTGAAGGATAGCCTTCCTCCCGACTTCTGAGGGAATAGTCACTAGCTGTCTCCGGTGGCGGAATAAGGATGGTGGTTGATTAGGTATAATTAGGTAAAGACTGAACTTAACCACCTGAACCTAAAAACGTTTGACTTTCCGGCAATCTCAGAACATATGGTATAAATCTGTGGGGGTTGTGTGAGTCCAATAGGCCTATAAGGAGTGCCCTGTGTGGGGAGACATAGGTACCAAGATATATCCTGAGGAACATTTGCCTATAGGAAGAAGCAGGTATGGTTTTCCATGATTGAGATACAGCTTTCAGAATCCTCTCAGTGGAAAGGAAGAGGAAGCGGGAGGGCAATCTAGATAATCCTGCCTCCCTAGTGTTGTAATCAGTTTGGTTTTTCAGACAAAGATTTAGAATTTTGCAGTCGAATGGAACATGGATGAGCCATGTCTCATCAGTGGCTCATGTGGATTGTCCCAATCCCCATCTGCCAGCCTTGCTTAGATTGAAACCAAGTCCTGGAGGGCAGTATATGCCACAAGCTGGTTGGAGATATGAAGGAACCTAGACCTTAGCTGTTCTCAGGAAGTGGGATTGCAAGACACCCGATCCTCCAGTGCCCAAATCAATCCCAGCCTTCCCCCTCGCTCCAGGGCCCCCACTTCCGCCTCCCTGTTGCCACCTATCGGGAGGGAAGAATGACATGATAATCTATTGCGACGTTTGTGCCAAACCTGCCACATCACCCGTAAAGATGGGTTGTCCTCAACCAAAGATGGAAGGAGTATTGTGTAGCCAATCTTTAAGGTAGCGAAGTGGGCTGCAATATTGTAGAGCTCAAAGTTAGGGAAATTAATTAAGGATGTTGTTGCGGAGTCAACAGGATTATAGCGCATCTTTCCTGTCTCGATATAAAGGACCTGCACAGGTCATTCAACCTTCAGCATCATTTCATGAAAAGCCCAAACCCCTAAAAAACTATTCCCCAGCATCTAAAATGAATAGTTTTTAGTTGCTTACTTTTTATTCTTTTCCCCACTGGGCTGCAACTCTGTGCAGGGGGCGGGTCATAGCTGTGCCTTACACAGACAGAGCAAAGCTGGGGTCAGGAAAAGGACAGCAATCCCAGAATGCAGACTAGCACAGTCAGAAGACACTGTGTTTGCAGGCAGCATGAGACTTCATGTGCCGCCATCTTGGTTGTTTAAAGGCTCATAAAATGCACTAGATGCAGGTAGGATGATTTTAAATGTGGGCAATCTGTATGTACAGGGTGAGGGGAACATATAAGATATGCTCTTACTCAGGGTGAAGGTCTGGTTTAAAGGTCTTGTGTTGTAAGCAAGATGGGTAGGCTTTGCAGATTGCAATCTTTTGTGATCATATAGAATTCCTCACCTTCCGCCATCAGCTGTCAGGTCCAGACTATTCAGCGTCACTGATGTTGTCAAGAAAGCAGAAAGGTTAGGAAAGTGTTGCAGGAACCTGCGGATTCAAAAATGATTTGGGATGATTCCTTTGGGTGTAACCGTTTCCCTCTACCTGAAATAATATATATGCACATATATTTTACTGTAACCAGGGGAGCAAGGATGATGGTTTATTCCTTTATTGTATATACTGTATACAGGGCCTGATTTACATTGACCCTGTATAAAGTATATACAAAAGCGGAACAAAACCCACCTGGCCTGACCTGCTGGCCTTTCCCTATGACAATTGGGATACCCCACTGTCTGAAACCCCCAGGACGCCAGTTATCACTCAGCTTTCTGCGGTTCAACGCCACCTGCACAGACGCCCAAAGCCGCTGCTAATTTGGCAAGGTGGCTCTGATTGTTGTGCATGGGGAACGATAGCGCCCCCTTGCTAAATTAGGTCAGTTCAGAAGGCATCTCTGATTGGATGAGAGCCTGCGCCAATCTGGGGGTTTCACAGCGGGACATTCCAAACCAGGATGCCCTGCTGCCTCTACTGTGGTGGTCGCACAAGTAGAAACTGGGACAAACTGGTGGAAACCATTGGATACTGGCAGATGCTGGCATAGAGCTTTAAAAATCAGGCCCAGATTGCATTGAATGTATTCATACCTTATTTCCACAGTTTTAAACGTTGCAGCCACAAACTAACAAGTCTGTGTAAAGAAAATGATACATGCTTTTTCAAATAGAAAATAAACTGAAACGTGTGGCTTGTACTTTCCTTGGACTGGACCCACCTCCCATAAGTAAGCATTTAATGAAGTTGATTTAAAATGGACCAAAACCCACAGCCATCAGCCCCAGAATATATAAGATTCCCGGCCATACGATTCCCTCCCCCTGGGGCATCCAAAATCCTGATGCCCCGCTGTGTGAAACCCCCCAGGTCGCCCATACACTTACCTTCTTCCCCGGTCCAACGGTGCATGTGTGAGCCAAGGCTGCATCCCCGCTATCCCTCTAGCAGGGCGTGTGCCTGTGAATGGCCGGTGCGGGCACACTCCCTGTTAGATGGTAGCGGGGGATGCGACCGTCAGCGAGCGTTTGGAGCCGCTCACCTTAGACAAAGTCTTAGACGACGTGACGTCAGCAGATCCGCTGACTGGACGAGCGGCTGTGCATGTGCCATAGGACCAGGGAGAAGTGAGTTGGTTTCGGCGACCTGGGGGGTTTCACACAGCGGGGCACCCCCGATTCTCAAAATTCTGTTTTTTGTCCACTTTAAAGTTTTTTACTTTCCCTGATTTGGAATGCCCTTCTGGGTGAAGCCCACCAGATCCCTAGGAAAACTTACCTGACAGCCGATCCAATGGCCTAGTCATGGAAGTGCAGCCAATCAACAATCAACATTTAACAAGCAAACACTGGCGGCAGAACACTGCCTAGGCTTTGGCTTACTCCCAAGTGTCCCTGATTTGGAGGGACTGTCTCTCTTTTGAGCCCATGTCCCCGTATCCCTTGTTGTTCTTCTCTGTCCTTCTTTGAGGTTTAATATGCAGATCTGCAGCGATAAATCATCAATCTTCTCCTATTCAAATTGTTTATATTGTTGTACCTATTACAAACTATCTCCTATCCATCAATCAATGAGGGGCATGGCTTCATTTAACAATTGTCCCTCTTTCCCACACTGAAAAGTTGGAACTTGACTCACTGATTATAAGTTGGAAGTATCTAAAGGAGCTGCAGTGGCAGACCTCGTCCCACTCTAGTCGCTCTAATATACAATACTATGGCTAGCAGACATCCTAGTACTAAAACGGAAATAAATAAAAGGCAGGTAGGGAATAGCTAAACCCAATCAGAAAGCGCCGTCCCTTTAAGGAGGGCAGCCCACATGACTAGCCTGCGTTCCTGTCGGGAGGCAGACCAGCCAGGTGGAAGTGGTCACCGGGGGAAGTGACCTCAGGGGGGGAGTATAAAGGGGACGTCCGTCCCCTTCTCCTTCCTCTTTGACCCCCGGCGTGGATGGACGAGCAATCCCATCCGCCCGCCCTGTTTTTTTGTTATGGTTGGGTTTTTTCGGCCACAGTCCTGGGGGAGGGGGGGTTGGGGGGTTTTGAATATGTGTTAAGGTTTGTAAGAAGGCACCGCCCCCTTAGGAAGGTGCCACATGACTGGCCTGAGCTCCTATCGGGAGCTGGACCAGTTTGACCAAGGGGGGCTGGGGAGAGGGACGAGGGGGGGGGCACTATATAAGGCTAGGGTGTTCCTCCCTCTCTCCCTCTTTGACCCCTCGGCCCCCGGCGCTGGACAGGAGCAGTCTACCAGACGCTCGTCCAGCGCCAGAATCCTCTCATCGGGCGGGCCATGGCATCCGGGGGGTACGGGGTAAGTAGCCTATCACTGCCCCTCCCCCCTCCGGTTGCCCTCCGGCCCGCTCGATGTTTCCTTCTCCCTCGTTCTGGAGGGTGTTCCCTCGTCCCCTCATGCTGCCGGTTGGTTCCCGGCGCGGTGCAGGAGCGCCCCCACATCCTCCTCTCGTCCCTCACCTTACCCATCCTGGGGCCGCTGGCGTGGTGCTCCTGCCAGCGGGTGTTTCCTCCCGCTGTGTGTGGAGGCTGTGCGGCTTCCCCGGCGGTCATCGCGGCGGGAGGGGGGGGCTTTCTCCCTCCTCCGATCCATCGGGCCTCTCTCGGGGCCGGCCCCTGGGTGAGTCCTCGGCGCGCATCTGGGGGTGGGGATGCGGTCGGCGCGGGTCTCGGTCGGGCCCATCCGGGGCCGCGGGCATGGTGGCCCCTGTCGGCGGGCGCAGCGCTCGCCGCATTTGGAGGCTGCTCTGCTCCCCTCCCTCCCTCCGTTCATCGTGGCGGCTGAGGGCCGCGTGGGGGACTGCGCTGCTTTCCCCGCCTCCTCGCTGGCGCCCCCCCTGAGCGGGGCCTGTGCTTCCCTTCCTGCCCTGTTGCCGTTATCCAGTCCCACTGGGGGGGGGGGGTCAGAGCCCCACCGGCTGTCTGTCGGTGGGGGGGTATCCAGGCTGGGGGGCTCAAAGCACCTAGCCCTGGAGTTAGGGCCCAGGCGGGCCTTACTTGCGCCCCCTTCTTTTTTTGGGGGGGTGGGGGTTCCCAGCTCCCGGCTCACTCCCACACACATAGGCCAGGCAGCACAGGCCCAGTCCCAGTGCTGACCCCCCCCCCCCCCCCCATTTGCACGGGCAGCAAGCGGCCGACAAGGGGCCTCACGAAGTTCAGGACCGCGGCCTATTCGGCCAGGGCAAGGAGCAGCAAGCGGAAAGTGGCGGTACCAGGCACAGCGGTATCGGGACATCCATCCAGCAGACGGGATCAAGATTGTCCAGGCGGCGGGCCGATACACCCCCGCACCTTCAAGGTACGCCCAGCATGTCGCCGTTATTGTTCGTTCGTCGTTCTGGATAGAATCATGTGTTAAAAAGGGGGGTTGGTAGCAGGCTGAAGGTGGGGTGACTGGTGTTGGGCAGGAGGGGTTCCGGGATGCAACAATTGGGTACTGGCGCTTAGTGGGGTGAGCGGTTAGTCGGAGGAGTGGCAAGGGGGTTGGGACCGGGGTGACTTCCTGACAACTGTAACAGGGAGAGGACCACCCCCCCCCCCTTTGCATTGGGGGATACCCCCCCCTCTCCCAAAGGGATGCGGTAGGATCGAGGTTGGGTGATTTGCCGGTTGACGTGGGATTCTGGGGGGGGGGGGCTACAGAAGGGGGGGGACTAATTTTGTGGGCAGCCGGGAGAGCGGGATGGAGCAGGTGGCTAGGGTGTGCAATCAAGCGGGAGAACCAAGTATGCGTGCGGGTACGGGCAGGAGGAGGCTTGGGGGGGCGTGGCCGTCATCAGGCGGGTTAAAGGTCTGGGTCAGTTTGGATGTTTAGTTGGGGGGAGGTTGGGAGATTGGCCACTGATCACCCAGTTCTGGGCATCTGGAAAAGGGTCCTGGGGGGCTGAATGAATGGAGAAGGACATGGCTAGTCAGGCTCAGGGTAATGGATTTACGGAAAAGGGAGCTGCGTTCCTCAGTTGGAATCAGAGGCTCTCGGTCCAAGGGGGCTGTGATCTGAAGTGGTGGAAGAATACTGAGCCAGCGAGGCGAATGGCGCTGGGGTTGACGGTGGGGTACAGCCTAGGGGCGGGTTTGTGATTTGTGGGCACGGAATGGTCAGGGGAACCGGAGTGTGGGATTAAGGGGCTGCTCGGGGGTGTCTTGGGGGGAAAGGCTGGAAGCAGTTGGTGCGCATAGTTGGAGAAGTGGGGCGGCTCACTATGCGATGAGGTTGTACGTGGAGAAGCATCGGGGGTTAGTATCCTCAATTTGACCCGGAGAGCAGCTCTGTGGGGGTGGCATGCGTCAGTAAAGTGGTGGGGGCGAGCGTTTGACGGTACTGATGGCGGGGAGGGTTAAAAAGAGACTGTGGGTATGGCCCATGGGAAAATAATATTCATGTTCGCAGTGGGTAGGGTTCAGAATCTGGGTGGAGGTCAGTGAATTTGGGGGGCCCCGGAGAAAGCAGAGGGATGGGGAGCTTGTCGTGGGAAGCGGCCGATGGATATTCATCAGTGAAGAGCGAGGGCTACTGCAGATGGGGCAAGATCCCGCATGCGGATAAGACGTAGCGAAGTGTCAGGAATTAGCGGTGTATCGGATACTCATGGTTCATTTGGTGGATACGGGACACGGAAAAAGGGGCCAGAGGACAACCCCCCCCCCCCCGCGCAGGGAGCGTGCGTGGAAAGGGGTTGGGAAGCCTCGGCATGATCGAGCTGTCGGGTTTGGCGGTGTATGGGGTAAGTATATTGGTGGAGGATGTGGCCTGCTGGGAAGGGGACGAGAACCTTGTTTATATGAGATATTGGTGGGGGGGGGGCTTGTGGACACTTATATTGGGGATTATGGGGCCCGATGTCTGGAGCCCATGAGGTTTAGCATGGGCGGCTTGGTGTGTTGGCAGATTCTGTGGGACTCATACTGGTGGATGGGATGGCCCAGGGGGGAGGGGCGAGAGCCTATAATGTGATGAGGCGGCTTAGTTTTGGCCTTCAGATTGGGCGGACTGTGGGGCCCACGGGGTAGGGGCCGGGGGGGGGGGCTCAATAAGATAGACTAGGGAATTTGGCGGAATTTCGGAGGCCCGTTTTGGTGAATTACGGGACACATGAAAAAGGGGGGGGGGCGAGAGGCCCCAGCATAATCGGCTTGCATGTTCGGTGAATTATCGGACACTCATAGGGGTGGAGAATATGGCCCACTATGGGGGGGGGGGGGGCTGAGAACCCGTAATATGATGTCATCAACGTAGTTTGTGGACTCTCATATTGTTGGGATTAGCGGCCCCCATTGGTTGGGTGCCGGGAGCGCTTATCATAATAGACTCGGCGGTGTGGCGGATACTCATGTTGGAGGATTACAGGACCCACGAGGAAAGGAGCCCATGAGGAGTTAACATGATCAGCGTGGGGCCCGGCGATTTATCAGATACTCATATTAGAGGAGTACGGACACTCTGGGTTGGGGGCCCGAGGGGCTTTGACATGACCGCCGTGGGGCTTGGCGATTTACTGGTTACTCATGCGGTTGGATTACGGGAGCCACAGGAGAAGGGACTCGAGAGGATTTAACATGAGCGGCGTGGGGGCTCGATGAGTTATCAGATACTCTTATTGGAGGATTACGGGACCCACTGGGGCAGGGGCCCGAGAGGTTTGAAACATGATCGCCGTGGGGGCTCGGCGAATTATTGGATACTCATTGGTTGGAGTGCAGGACCTACTGGGAAGGAGCCCGAGAGGTTTTAAAATGTTCGCTGTGGGGGCTTGGCGATTTACCGGATACTCATATGGTGGGATGGCGGGACCCCCTGGGAAGGGGCCTGTGAGGTTTTAATAAGATCGCTGTGGGGGCTCGGCGAATTACCAGATACTCCTTTGGCTGGATTGCGGGACCCGCTGGGAAGGGGCCCGAGAGGTCGTTAACATGATCGCCGTGGGGGCTCGGCGTATTACCGGATACTCATATGGTTGGATTGCGGGACCCACTGTGAAGGGGCCCGAGAGGTTGTAACGTGATCGCCGTGGGGGCTCGGCGTATTACAGGATACTCATATGGTTGGATTGCGGGACCCACTGTGAAGGGGCCCGAGAGGTTGTAACATGATCGCCGTGGGGGCTCGGCGTATTACCGGATACTGATATGGTTGGATTGCGGGACCCACTGTGAAGGGGCCCGAGAGGTTGTAACATGATCGCCGTGGGGGCTAGGCGATTACCGGATACTCATATGGTTGGATTGCGGGACCCACGGGGAAGGGGTCCGAGAGGTTGTAACATGATCGCCGTGGGGGCTCGGCGAATAACTGGATGCTCACATGGTTGGATTGTGGGACCCATGGGGAAGGTAACCAAGAGGTTTTAACATGTTCGCCGTGGGGGGGGGGGGGCTCGGCGTATTACCGGATACTCATATGGTTGAATTGAGGGACTCTCTGAGAAGGGGGCTTGAGAGGTTTAAAATGATCACCGGGGGGCTCGGTGAATTAGCAAGTACTCATATGGTGGGTTTGAGGGGCCCACTGGGAAGGGATCCAAGAGGCTTCAACATGATTGCCGTGGGGGCTCGGCGAATTACCGGCTACTCATATGGTGGATTACGGGACCCACTGGGAGATGGGGCCCGGAAGGCTTTACATGATCGTCGGGGGGTTCGACGAGTTATTGGATCCTTATATTAGGACATGGCCCACTATGGAGGGGCGGAGGCCCAAAATATGATGGACGTGCCCACTGGGAATGGAGTGCGCTGTGAGGCCATAACATGATCGACTTTGGCGTGTTCGACGGTTTCTCCGATGTTCATATTGGTGGAGGACGGGCCCATTGGGAAGGGGTGATACCCCCCCCCCCTTTAATATGATCACCAGTTTCGGCGGGTTGCAGAGACGATATGGGTGAATTACGGGACCATTAAATGGGGTCTGTTCTGGTGGCTCTGCGTATTATGGGGTATGTGGCACATAGGAGTAGGAGGCTTGAGGTTCTTTGGAGCATGGAAGCGGTGGGTATTTGTTAATCGGGGGAGGATTACACTGCCCCCTCCTCTTAATTGATAGAAGCGGATAATTGTTGGACTGTCTTTTGGTAGAATACATGGGCTACAGGCTGGGAGGGGTATGGACTCGGCAGCCTTTGGTCGACGAGGCAGGCTGGACAGTGAGCTATATGGATGGAGCGGGCTGCTGGTTGGTGATCAGTGGGGAGGCATGTCATTAACCTGTTAGGTCCTTAAGTGGGTTGATAAAGGGGTTCAAGCAAGATGTCCGGCTTGGGTAGTATGGCCTGTGGGCAGGCTATCATGCGGGGCAACCCCAAAGGGGGGGGGGGCGTCATTACTGGCTCGGATGACCGAGGGTATGTATTGGGGCATTGTGGGGTATGTCACGGTGGCTTCAGCTGAACGGTAGGTTGGGGGTTTGGCTCCAGGAGAGGTTCTCGGGTTGGTCAATAAGGGGTGAGAGGGGAGGGAGTTGGCGGGCTGTCCAGCATTAAGGAGTCAACGCTGGGCAGCTATGGCGGTCTCACCCCTGTTCGGGTCTGAGTGGGCAGGTTAGAGGAGTACTGAGGTGTAGAAATGCGGCTGTTTTTTCGAACCGAAAAATGAGCCAGGATGGCCAGCGTAGGGGCGAGGATGGCTACAATTTTGGGGTAGCCAGGCTGTTGCCATTTGCACCCTGGCGGTTAGCCCTGGTGAGCTTCGAGCCTAACAGAGATGACGGCTGAGCTTAAGAAATTTGGCTTCCGCTTATTTAGGTGCATATAGTTTTTTTCTCCTCGTCAATCACGCAGGCTTAGTTTAGATGATTACCACTCAGACTCAATTGAGGGGTTGGAGATTTGTGTTGTCTTGTATTTTTTATTTGTTCAGCTGTGGCCGATTAATAAATGTATCATTCCAAAGATATATACATTGTGCAGTGTTTTTATTGAAGGGAATTGGAAAGAAAAGCGGGAGATAACATGGAGCTCTAGTACAGTCAAGAAGGCACCGCCCCCTTAGGAAGGTGCCACATGACTGGCCTGAGCTCCTATCGGGAGCTGGACCAGTTTGACCAAGGGGGGCTGGGGAGAGGGACGAGGGGGGGGGGGCACTATATAAGGCTAGGGTGTTCCTCCCTCTCTCCCTCTTTGACCCCTCGGCCCCCGGCGCTGGACAGGAGCAGTCCCACCCGCCCACCCCTATTTTGTGTTAATTTTATGTAAATTTTGTGATTTTGTTTTTCGGTTTTAATGGCAGGGTGTGTGTATGGTACTGTGGGAGGTGTTTTTTTTTTTTTTTTTTTTTTTTTTTTTTATATATATATATATATTTAACAAATAAGAATAATAAAAAAAAAAAAAAAAAATAAAAAAAAAAAAAAAAAGAATAAATGAATAAAATTATATTTATGTATATATCTTAATTTTGTTTTGAGGAACTATGTTTGTTAAAGTAGTTCTTGTGGTTATGCTGTTTTTATACAAAATATATGTTTTATAATGTGGATACACAAATTGCATGTGGCAATGATTGTATGTATTATATTAAATGTTTGGGGGGAGGGTTTTATGTTACTGTTTATGCATTAATATTTACTGTTCGGATTTGATTTTGTCACAGCCGATGGCGGTCTCACCCCTGTTCGGGTCTGAGTGGGCAGGTTAGAGGAGTACTGAGGTGTAGAAATGCGGCTGTTTTTTCGAACCGAAAAATGAGCCAGGATGGCCAGCGTAGGGGCGAGGATGGCTACAATTTTGGGGTAGCCAGGCTGTTGCCATTTGCACCCTGGCGGTTAGCCCTGGTGAGCTTCGAGCCTAACAGAGATGACGGCTGAGCTTAAGAAATTTGGCTTCCGCTTATTTAGGTGCATATAGGTTTTTTCTCCTCGTCAATCACGCAGGCTTAGTTTAGATGATTACCACTCAGACTCAATTGAGGGGTTGGAGATTTGTGTTGTCTTGTATTTTTTATTTGTTCAGCTGTGGCCGATTAATAAATGTATCATTCCAAAGATATATACATTGTGCAGTGTTTTTATTGAAGGGAATTGGAAAGAAAAGCGGGAGATAACATGGAGCTCTAGTACAGTCAAGAAGGCACCGCCCCCTTAGGAAGGTGCCACATGACTGGCCTGAGCTCCTATCGGGAGCTGGACCAGTTTGACCAAGGGGGGCTGGGGAGAGGGACGAGGGGGGGGGCACTATATAAGGCTAGGGTGTTCCTCCCTCTTTGACCCCTCGGCCCCCGGCGCTGGACAGGAGCAGTCCCACCCGCCCACCCCTATTTTGTGTTAATTTTATGTAAATTTTGTGATTTTGTTTTTCGGTTTTAATGGCAGGGTGTGTGTATGGTACTGTGGGAGGTGTTTTTTTTTTTTTTTTTATATATATATATATATTTAACAAATAAGAATAATAAAAAAAAAAAAAAAAAAATAAAAAAATAAAAAAAAAGAATAAATGAATAAAATTATATTTATGTATATATCTTAATTTTGTTTTGAGGAACTATGTTTGTTAAAGTAGTTCTTGTGGTTATGCTGTTTTTATACAAAATATATGTTTTATAATGTGGATACACAAATTGCATGTGGCAATGATTGTATGTATTATATTAAATGTTTGGGGGGAGGGTTTTATGTTACTGTTTATGCATTAATATTTACTGTTCGGATTTGATTTTGTCACAGCCGATGGCGGTCTCACCCCTGTTCGGGTCTGAGTGGGCAGGTTAGAGGAGTACTGAGGTGTAGAAATGCGGCTGTTTTTTCGAACCGAAAAATGAGCCAGGATGGCCAGCGTAGGGGCGAGGATGGCTACAATTTTGGGGTAGCCAGGCTGTTGCCATTTGCACCCTGGCGGTTAGCCCTGGTGAGCTTCGAGCCTAACAGAGATGACGGCTGAGCTTAAGAAATTTGGCTTCCGCTTATTTAGGTGCATATAGGTTTTTTCTCCTCGTCAATCACGCAGGCTTAGTTTAGATGATTACCACTCAGACTCAATTGAGGGGTTGGAGATTTGTGTTGTCTTGTATTTTTTATTTGTTCAGCTGTGGCCGATTAATAAATGTATCATTCCAAAGATATATACATTGTGCAGTGTTTTTATTGAAGGGAATTGGAAAGAAAAGCGGGAGATAACATGGAGCTCTAGTACAGTCATGGCTAGTTATTCATTGTATTAAAAAAAAATGTATAAATAAATAAAATAAAATGGGTATTTTGTAATATGTCTGTTGGCACCTGTTGGGGGTACCACTGTATTCTGTTATTTATTTGTGTTGAAGTATGTTGTACCAAAAAAAAAAAAAAAAGGAGAATGTGTCATACTTCGTACATATATTAATGTATTGTTATTTTTCTATGTTAAGTTTTGGTTTTCTTTTTCTGTGGAAATTTGGATTGTATTTGTCACAGCTAGGGATGAGCGAATCGATCCGGACGAACCCGGATTCGATCCGAATTTCAGGAAAAATTCGATTCGGATCGAATCCGAATTTCCCCGCGATTCGATCACTCGAAGTTTTCCTTTAACATCCATTCATTTACATTTACAGGCATTCTAAGATGGCGGACGGGACATGTCTGGACATGTATCCCGCGCCAGTGCAAGCTGGGGCAGTCACATGCAGCCTATCAGCAGCCAGCAAGCCCGGTGACGTCACACAGCGGTATTTAACGGCGGCCATCTTGCTTTTCCTCATTTCTCTATTGCATTCGTGACAGACAGACAGAACGCTGTGTAGCTGAGGCAGTTAGACAGGCTGGAGACAGGGACAGACAGGGACAGGCAGGAGACAGGCAGGAGACAGACAGGAGACAGACAGAAAGCCAGGGAAAGGTAGGAAAAACGGAGCTGGCTGACAGGGAGATTTTTTTTTTTTCATCCAGCCTTTGTTAGCGTTTTCAGGCTGCTTATAGTAACTAACTGTGCATATATACTGAACTGATCTTAAGTCTGCTGTGAGGCATCCCATTCTGTGACTAAAGCAGCCTCTGTTTAAGACCATATAAGCATTTGCTCTTATCATATTTGAAATTAGGCCTGATAAAGACACTTTTGCTGGCCAAAGCACTACTGGACCCTGCCAGGTCGATTCCTGTTGGGGCATCCCATTCTGTGACTACAGCAGCCTCTGTTTAAGACCATATAAGCATTTGCTCTTATCATATTTGAAATTAGCCTGATAAAGACACTTTTGCTGGCCAAAGCACTACTGGACCCTGCCAGGTCCATTCCTGCCCAGGGCATCCCATTCTGTGACTAAAGCAGCCTCTGTTTAAGACCATATAAGCATTTGCTCTTATCATATTTGAAATTAGGCCTGATAAAGACACTTTTGCTGGCCAAAGCACTACTGGACCCTGCCAGGTCCATTCCTGCCCGGGGCATCCCATTCTGTGCCTACAGCAGCCTCTGTTTAAGACCATATAAGCATTTGCTCTTATCATATTTGAAATTAGCCTGATAAAGACACTTTTGCTGGCCAAAGCACTACTGGACCCTGCCAGGTCCATTCCTGCCCGGGGCATCCCATTCTGTGACTAAAGCAGCCTCTGTTTAAGACCATATAAGCATTTGCTCTTATCATATTTGAAATTAGGCCTGATAAAGACACTTTTGCTGGCCAAAGCACTACTGGACCCTGCCAGGTCCATTCCTGCCCAGGGCATCCCATTCTGTGACTACAGCAGCCTCTGTTTAAGACCATATAAGCATTTGCTCTTATCATATTTGAAATTAGGCCTGATAAAGACACTTTTGCTGGCCAAAGCACTACTGGACCCTGCCAGGTCCATTCCTGCCCAGGGCATCCCATTCTGTGACTAAAGCAGCCTCTGTTTAAGACCATATAAGCATTTGCTCTTATCATATTTGAAATTAGGCCTGATAAAGACACTTTTGCTGGCCAAAGCACTACTGGACCCTGCCAGGTCCATTCCTGCCCAGGGCATCCCATTCTGTGACTACAGCAGCCTCTGTTTAAGACCATATAAGCATTTGCTCTTATCATATTTGAAATTAGGCCTGATAAAGACACTTTTGCTGGCCAAAGCACTACTGGACCCTGCCAGGTCCATTCCTGCCCGGGGCATCCCATTCTGTGACTACAGCAGCCTCTGTTTAAGACCATATAAGCATTTGCTCTTATCATATTTGAAATTAGGCCTGATAAAGACACTTTTAAGCACTACTGGACCCTGCCAGGTCGATTCCTGCCCGGGGCATCCCATTCTGTGACTACAGCAGCCTCTGTTTAAGACCATATAAGCATTTGCTCTTATCATATTTGAAATTAGGCCTGATAAAGACACTTTTGCTGGCCAAAGCACTACTGGACCCTGCCAGGTCGATTCCTGTTGGGGCATCCCATTCTGTGACTAAAGCAGCCTCTGTTTAAGACCATATCAGCATTTGCTCTTATCATATTTGAAATTAGGCCTGATAAAGACACTTTTGCTGGCCAAAGCACTACTGGACCCTGCCAGGTCGATTCCTGTTGGGGCATCCCATTCTGTGACTACAGCAGCCTCTGTTTAAGACCATATAAGCATTTGCTCTTATCATATTTGAAATTAGCCTGATAAAGACACTTTTGCTGGCCAAAGCACTACTGGACCCTGCCAGGTCCATTCCTGCCCAGGGCATCCCATTCTGTGACTAAAGCAGCCTCTGTTTAAGACCATATAAGCATTTGCTCTTATCATATTTGAAATTAGGCCTGATAAAGACACTTTTGCTGGCCAAAGCACTACTGGACCCTGCCAGGTCCATTCCTGCCCAGGGCATCCCATTCTGTGACTACAGCAGCCTCTGTTTAAGACCATATAAGCATTTGCTCTTATCATATTTGAAATTAGGCCTGATAAAGACACTTTTGCTGGCCAAAGCACTACTGGACCCTGCCAGGTCCATTCCTGCCCGGGGCATCCCATTCTGTGACTACAGCAGCCTCTGTTTAAGACCATATAAGCATTTGCTCTTATCATATTTGAAATTAGCCTGATAAAGACACTTTTGCTGGCCAAAGCACTACTGGACCCTGCCAGGTCCATTCCTGCCCAGGGCATCCCATTCTGTGACTAAAGCAGCCTCTGTTTAAGACCATATAAGCATTTGCTCTTATCATATTTGAAATTAGGCCTGATAAAGACACTTTTGCTGGCCAAAGCACTACTGGACCCTGCCAGGTCCATTCCTGCCCAGGGCATCCCATTCTGTGACTACAGCAGCCTCTGTTTAAGACCATATAAGCATTTGCTCTTATCATATTTGAAATTAGGCCTGATAAAGACACTTTTGCTGGCCAAAGCACTACTGGACCCTGCCAGGTCCATTCCTGCCCAGGGCATCCCATTCTGTGACTAAAGCAGCCTCTGTTTAAGACCATATAAGCATTTGCTCTTATCATATTTGAAATTAGGCCTGATAAAGACACTTTTGCTGGCCAAAGCACTACTGGACCCTGCCAGGTCCATTCCTGCCCGGGGCATCCCATTCTGTGACTACAGCAGCCTCTGTTTAAGACCATATAAGCATTTGCTCTTATCATATTTGAAATTAGGCCTGATAAAGACACTTTTGCTGGCCAAAGCACTACTGGACCCTGCCAGGTCCATTCCTGCCCGGGGCATCCCATTCTGTGACTACAGCAGCCTCTGTTTAAGACCATATAAGCATTTGCTCTTATCATATTTGAAATTAGGCCTGATAAAGACACTTTTGCTGGCCAAAGCACTACTGGACCCTGCCAGGTCCATTCCTGCCCAGGGCATCCCATTCTGTGACTACAGCAGCCTCTGTTTAAGACCATATAAGCATTTGCTCTTATCATATTTGAAATTAGGCCTGATAAAGACACTTTTGCTGGCCAAAGCACTACTGGACCCTGCCAGGTCCATTCCTGCCCGGGGCATCCCATTCTGTGACTACAGCAGCCTCTGTTTAAGACCATATAAGCATTTGCTCTTATCATATTTGAAATTAGGCCTGATAAAGACACTTTTGCTGGCCAAAGCACTACTGGACCCTGCCAGGTCCATTCCTGCCCAGGGCATCCCATTCTGTGACTACAGCAGCCTCTGTTTAAGACCATATAAGCATTTGCTCTTATCATATTTGAAATTAGGCCTGATAAAGACACTTTTGCTGGCCAAAGCACTACTGGACCCTGCCAGGTCCATTCCTGCCCGGGGCATCCCATTCTGTGACTACAGCAGCCTCTGTTTAAGACCATATAAGCATTTGCTCTTATCATATTTGAAATTAGCCTGATAAAGACACTTTTGCTGGCCAAAGCACTACTGGACCCTGCCAGGTCCATTCCTGCCCAGGGCATCCCATTCTGTGACTAAAGCAGCCTCTGTTTAAGACCATATAAGCATTTGCTCTTATCATATTTGAAATTAGGCCTGATAAAGACACTTTTGCTGGCCAAAGCACTACTGGACCCTGCCAGGTCCATTCCTGCCCAGGGCATCCCATTCTGTGACTACAGCAGCCTCTGTTTAAGACCATATAAGCATTTGCTCTTATCATATTTGAAATTAGGCCTGATAAAGACACTTTTGCTGGCCAAAGCACTACTGGACCCTGCCAGGTCCATTCCTGCCCAGGGCATCCCATTCTGTGACTAAAGCAGCCTCTGTTTAAGACCATATAAGCATTTGCTCTTATCATATTTGAAATTAGGCCTGATAAAGACACTTTTGCTGGCCAAAGCACTACTGGACCCTGCCAGGTCCATTCCTGCCCGGGGCATCCCATTCTGTGACTACAGCAGCCTCTGTTTAAGACCATATAAGCATTTGCTCTTATCATATTTGAAATTAGGCCTGATAAAGACACTTTTGCTGGCCAAAGCACTACTGGACCCTGCCAGGTCCATTCCTGCCCGGGGCATCCCATTCTGTGACTACAGCAGCCTCTGTTTAAGACCATATAAGCATTTGCTCTTATCATATTTGAAATTAGGCCTGATAAAGACACTTTTGCTGGCCAAAGCACTACTGGACCCTGCCAGGTCCATTCCTGCCCAGGGCATCCCATTCTGTGACTACAGCAGCCTCTGTTTAAGACCATATAAGCATTTGCTCTTATCATATTTGAAATTAGGCCTGATAAAGACACTTTTGCTGGCCAAAGCACTACTGGACCCTGCCAGGTCCATTCCTGCCCGGGGCATCCCATTCTGTGACTACAGCAGCCTCTGTTTAAGACCATATAAGCATTTGCTCTTATCATATTTGAAATTAGGCCTGATAAAGACACTTTTGCTGGCCAAAGCACTACTGGACCCTGCCAGGTCCATTCCTGCCCAGGGCATCCCATTCTGTGACTACAGCAGCCTCTGTTTAAGACCATATAAGCATTTGCTCTTATCATATTTGAAATTAGGCCTGATAAAGACACTTTTGCTGGCCAAAGCACTACTGGACCCTGCCAGGTCCATTCCTGCCCGGGGCATCCCATTCTGTGACTACAGCAGCCTCTGTTTAAGACCATATAAGCATTTGCTCTTATCATATTTGAAATTAGCCTGATAAAGACACTTTTGCTGGCCAAAGCACTACTGGACCCTGCCAGGTCCATTCCTGCCCAGGGCATCCCATTCTGTGACTAAAGCAGCCTCTGTTTAAGACCATATAAGCATTTGCTCTTATTATATTTATATTATAAGACACTTTTGCTGGGCATAGGCTTACTGCTGCCTGCCAGGTGCACTTCTGTTGAGGCATCCCATTCTGTAACATAGCATACCCCTCTTTATTTACACTAAGCAGCTCTCTTATTTACACTAAGCAGGCCTGTTGGAGGCTGAGTGTTACTGCTCACTTTTGGTGTGCATTATATTCTGTTTCATATAGACCCACCGCTGCCCGGGGTTTTTTTAAATATCACCTACTACCACGCCAGTTAGACTATGTCGGGCAGACAAGTGCCTGGAAGTGAAAAGAGGAGTGGCAGAGGCCAAGATTCCGCAGGCAGAGCTCGCATCAGACTGGGGGCCAGTAGCAGCAGGAGTCACGCTGAGAGACCTAATCTGCCAGTATCTGCTAGCGGTCGGGTCTCCACCAGTAACGCATCTGCCGTGGTAGATTGGTTGACGCGCTCATCAACAACATCATCACAACTTACATCTGAGACCCCCAGTCTAGGGTCGGTAGGTTCCTCTGACACAACCCTGAGTTGGCATGCCCCGAGAGCAGTCCCTGTCCTCCCATTGCCTCTGGCCTACGCCGTTCCCTCCCCCAGCGACGTATCCTATGCTTTGGGTTCAGCTCCACTCTTTAGTGAGGAGGACGATCAGATACAGGAGGACAGTCAGCAGCTACTGCCCAGCCAAGAAATGGAGGTGGCTTCTTTAGCTAGGCAGACAAATAGTGATGTGGACAGTGTCGTGGGTGCTGCGAGCGTTCCAGCTCCTGCGCCAGACACTGTTGACGAATCCACGAACATCAGTGACGTACAGCCACAACTCGGTGATGATGATGATGATGACGATGAAGCCGATCGCACTTGGGAGCCGGGTGATGAAGGGGCTTCATCGTCATCATCAGGAGAAGAGGGGTGCAGGTTGCCCCGGAGTCAGCAGCTGAGGCAGCAAGGTGGTAGCAGTCAGCATGGGGGCACAATTCCAAAGGCTGGAGCCGGCCGGGGCCGGGGCCGGGGTAGAGCACCTGCTGTGCGGCAGTCTACCTTATCGGGAGGTAGTGGAGCAGGGGTTCCTGGAGTTGGCAACAGCAGCAGTGAATCAGTGAGGCCAGGGGGTGGGAAAAGTAGCTACTCGGCAGTGTGGCAGTTTTTCCTGAGGCATCCGCAGGAGGGTAACATGGCCACATGCAAGATATGTAGGCAAAAGGTGAAGCGTGGCCAGGGTCCAAATGTTGGCACCACGGCCCTGCGTCAACATATGATGCGTCACCATAAAACGACCTGGGAGAACCGAGGCTCCCAAGGGGTGGTCCAGTCTGCTTCCTCACCAAGTGAGCTCCCAATTTCTGCCAGCCAAGGCTCCAGCACCTCAGCCGAAGGCAGCTGTGCGTCATACCCATCCTCTGTCGCTCCTGCTCCTCCTCCTCCAAGTCATGCATCCCGCCAGCAATCCATCAGCGAAGCCATGTCCAAGAGACAGCAGTATGCGCCCACTCATCCTACGGCGCAGAAGCTGAATGTGCTCCTGTCCAAGTTGCTGGTGCTGCAGTCGCTCCCTTTTCAGGTGGTGGAATCTGCACCTTTCAGAGAACTGATGGCTTGTGCCGAGCCGAGGTGGAGAGTCCCAAGCCGTCATTTCTTTGCCAAGAAGGCAGTACCAGCGCTGCACACTTTTGTTGAACAGAAGGTGGGCCAGTCCTTGAGCCTGTCGGTGTGTAGCAAAATACATGGCAGCGCCGACATCTGGAGCTGTAACTACGGTCAGGGGCAGTACATGTCGTTTACGGCCCACTGGGTGAATGTGGTCCCTTTGCAGCAGCAACTTGGACAGGTCATGCCGCTTCGGCCTCCGCGCTCTCTGCCCATTGGGCCTGTGACACCGTGCGACTCGGCCTCCTCATCCTCCGCCATCTCCTCACCCTCCACTGTAGGCTCAAGTCTCAGTGCCCCTCCAGTCTACCATGTGTGCAGGGCACGGAGGTGTCACGCAGTGCTTCACATGGTTTGTCTTGGCGAACGGAGTCACACAGGGGAGGAACTGCTTAAATGTATTCATCAGGAAATCCAAACATGGCTTACTCCGAGAAAACTTAAAATGGGAATCATGGTTACCGACAATGGGAAGAACATTTTGTCTGCGCTGCGCCAAGGAAGCCTGACCCATGCCCCCTGCATGGCTCACGTCTTCAATCTGGTTGTCAAGCGGTTTCTGAAGTGTTCCCCCCATCTGCAGGACATCCTAACAACTTCACGGAAACTTTGCATGCACTTCAGCCACTCCTACACCGCCAAACACACCCTTCTTGAGCTACAGCGTCAGAATGGTATCCCCCAACATAGTCTGATTTGCGATGTTTCCACCCGTTGGAATTCCACCCTTCACATGTTGGACCGATTATATGAACAGAGAAAAGCCATCACGGATTTCCTGATGATCCAAGCAGATAGGGGGACTCCCCTGTGTAACTTCAATGTCAACCAGTGGCAGCTCATACGTGACACCTGCCGTTTGCTCAGGCCCTTTGAGGAAGCCACTTTATTTGTCAGTCGGCAGGATTACGGGATGAACGACGTGATTCCACTGCTTCATGTACTACAGCACATGTTGGAAACCATGGCTGGTCAGGGCACTGGATACATGGCGTTTACATCTTACGGCCACATGAACCCCGTTGGAGCTGAACTGGAGGAGGAGGAGGAGGAAGAGGAGGAGGAGGAGTTGCCCAGCGAAACACAGTTTAGGCTTGGCGAAATGGCTGGTTTATCTAGTCAGCGGACAGGAGAGGAGGAGCAGGAGCAGCCAGAGGAGCTAGAGGTTTTTGAGGAAGGAGAGACAGAGGACCCGGGCACACCGTGGCAGTATGCAGTGGAGATGGAGACAGGTAGTCCATCCGAGTCACTTGCGCAAATGGCACGAAGCATGCTCACATGCTTGCGTAGTGACCCCAGAATTGTTTCCATCTGTCGGCGGGATGACTTCTGGCTGTCCACCTTATTGGACCCTCGCTTCCGGCACAAAATGGGGGCATTTTTTAAACCCACCGAGAGGGAGGACAAACTCAACTACTACAAAGACATTCTACGTAGGCAGTTGGCCGATGCCTATCTGCGCCATGGTCCATACTCTCGCAGGTCTGACTCGAGGGGACCTCTGCGCTCACCTTCCACTGCCATGGCCGCTGGGGGGGTTGGCAGCAGCAGCAGCAGAAGCTCCATCAGCAGCAGCAGCCTCAGTCTTCAGTCGCTAATGAGTAGCTTTCTACACCCGCATAGTGAGGCTACTCATGAGCAGCAGGAAGACCTGGAGCAGGACCTGAACCAGCAGGTCATGTCATACTTTGACATGACCATGCCAACACACCTTGAGGATCCGCTGGACTTCTGGGCAGCCAAACTTGATTTGTGGCCGCAACTAGCAGAGTTTGCCCTGGAAAAGCTGTCCTGCCCGGCAAGTAGCGTGCCATCTGAGCGGGTGTTTAGTGCGGCGGGGGCCATAGTTACGGCGAGGAGAACTCGTCTGTCAACTAAAAATGTGGAGAGACTCACCTTTGTCAAAATGAATCAGGGATGGATCAGCCAGGATTTCCACCCACCAATGCCTGATGCATGCGACTAGATTCAGCATGGTGCCACGTTTTACACTTTCCAAATGGTGCAAAACATATTTATGTCTTTAGGCCATTTTTTGGGCTCCTGCTGCTGCTGCTGCCAACTCCTGCCAACTCCAGGGTGTGATTCATCCAATTTTTGGGCTCCTGAGGCCAACTCCAGTGTATATTTGGGCTCCTGCTGCTGCTGCTGCCAACTTCTGCCAACTCCAGGGTGTGATTCATCCAATTTTTGGGCTCCTGAGGCCAACTCCAGTGTATATTTGGGCTCCTGCTGCCAACTTCTGCCAACTCCAGGGTGTGATTCATCCAATTTTTGGGCTCCTGAGGCCAACTCCAGTGTATATTTGGGCTCCTGCTGCTGCTACTGTCAACTCCTGCCAACTCCAGGGTGTGATTCATCCAATTTTTGGGCTCCTGAAGCCAACTCCAGTGTATATTTGGGCTCCTGCTGCTGCTGCTGCTGCTGTCAACTCCTGCCAACTCCAGGGTGTGATTCATCCAATTTTTGGGCTCCTGAGGCCAACTCCAGTGTATATTTGGGCTCCTGCTGCTGCTGCTGCCAACTTCTGCCAACTCCAGGGTGTGATTCATCCAATTTTTGGGCTCCTGAGGCCAACTCCAGTGTATATTTGGGCTCCTGCTGCTGCTACTCTCAACTCCTGCCAACTCCAGGGTGTGATTCATCCAATTTTTGGGCTCCTGAGGCCAACTCCAGTGTATATTTGGGCTCCTGCTGCTGCTGCTGCCAACTTCTGCCAACTCCAGGGTGTGATTCATCCAATTTTTGGGCTCCTGAGGCCAACTCCAGTGTATATTTGGGCTCCTGCTGCTGCTACTGTCAACTCCTGCCAACTCCAGGGTGTGATTCATCCAATTTTTGGGCTCCTGAGGCCAACTCCAGTGTATATTTGGGCTCCTGCTGCTGCTGCTGCCAACTTCTGCCAACTCCAGGGTGTGATTCATCCAATTTTTGGGCTCCTGAGGCCAACTCCAGTGTATATTTGGGCTCCTGCTGCTGCTGCTGCCAACTTCTGCCAACTCCAGGGTGTGATTCATCCAATTTTTGGGCTCCTGAAGCCAACTCCAGTGTATATTTGGGCTCCTGCTGCTGCTGGTGTCAACTCCTGCCAACTCCAGGGTGTGATTCATCCAATTTTTGGGCTCCTGAGGCCAACTCCAGTGTATATTTGGGCTCCTGCTGCTGCTGCTGCCAACTTCTGCCAACTCCAGGGTGTGATTCATCCAATTTTTGGGCTCCTGAGGCCAACTCCAGTGTATATTTGGGCTCCTGCTGCTGCTACTGTCAACTCCTGCCAACTCCAGGGTGTGATTCATCCAATTTTTGGGCTCCTGAGGCCAACTCCAGTGTATATTTGGGCTCCTGCTGCTGCTGCTGCCAACTTCTGCCAACTCCAGGGTGTGATTCATCCAATTTTTGGGCTCCTGAAGCCAACTCCAGTGTATATTTGGGCTCCTGCTGCTGCTGGTGTCAACTCCTGCCAACTCCAGGGTGTGATTCATCCAATTTTTGGGCTCCTGAAGCCAACTCCAGTGTATATTTGGGCTCCTGCTGCTGCTGCTGCCAACTTCTGCCAACTCCAGGGTGTGATTCATCCAATTTTTGGGCTCCTGAAGCCAACTCCAGTGTATATTTGGGCTCCTGCTGCTGCTGGTGTCAACTCCTGCCAACTCCAGGGTGTGATTCATCCAATTTTTGGGCTCCTGAAGCCAACTCCAGTGTATATTTGGGCTCCTGCTGCTGCTGCTGCCAACTTCTGCCAACTCCAGGGTGTGATTCATCCAATTTTTGGGCTCCTGAGGCCAACTCCAGTGTATATTTGGGCTCCTGCTGCTGCTGCTGCCAACTTCTGCCAACTCCAGGGTGTGATTCATCCAATTTTTGGGCTCCTGAAGCCAACTCCAGTGTATATTTGGGCTCCTGCTGCTGCTGGTGTCAACTCCTGCCAACTCCAGGGTGTGATTCATCCAATTTTTGGGCTCCTGAGGCCAACTCCAGTGTATATTTGGGCTCCTGCTGCTGCTGCTGCCAACTTCTGCCAACTCCAGGGTGTGATTCATCCAATTTTTGGGCTCCTGAGGCCAACTCCAGTGTATATTTGGGCTCCTGCTGCTGCTACTCTCAACTCCTGCCAACTCCAGGGTGTGATTCATCCAATTTTTGGGCTCCTGAGGCCAACTCCAGTGTATATTTGGGCTCCTGCTGCTGCTGCTGCCAACTTCTGCCAACTCCAGGGTGTGATTCATCCAATTTTTGGGCTCCTGAAGCCAACTCCAGTGTATATTTGGGCTCCTGCTGCTGCTGGTGTCAACTCCTGCCAACTCCAGGGTGTGATTCATCCAATTTTTGGGCTCCTGAAGCCAACTCCAGTGTATATTTGGGCTCCTGCTGCTGCTGCTGCCAACTTCTGCCAACTCCAGGGTGTGATTCATCCAATTTTTGGGCTCCTGAAGCCAACTCCAGTGTATATTTGGGCTCCTGCTGCTGTTGGTGTCAACTCCTGCCAACTCCAGGGTGTGATTCATCCAATTTTTGGGCTCCTGAAGCCAACTCCAGTGTATATTTGGGCTCCTGCTGCTGCTGCTGCCAACTTCTGCCAACTCCAGGGTGTGATTCATCCAATTTTTGGGCTCCTGAGGCCAACTCCAGTGTATATTTGGGCTCCTGCTGCTGCTGCTGCCAACTTCTGCCAACTCCAGGGTGTGATTCATCCAATTTTTGGGCTCCTGAAGCCAACTCCAGTGTATATTTGGGCTCCTGCTGCTGCTGGTGTCAACTCCTGCCAACTCCAGGGGTGATTCATCCAATTTTTGGGCTCCTGAGGCCAACTCCAGTGTATATTTGGGCTCCTGCTGCTGCTGCTGCCAACTTCTGCCAACTCCAGGGTGTGATTCATCCAATTTTTGGGCTCCTGAGGCCAACTCCAGTGTATATTTGGGCTCCTGCTGCTGCTACTGTCAACTCCTGCCAACTCCAGGGTGTGATTCATCCAATTTTTGGGCTCCTGAGGCCAACTCCAGTGTATATTTGGGCTCCTGCTGCTGCTGCTGCCAACTTCTGCCAACTCCAGGGTGTGATTCATCCAATTTTTGGGCTCCTGAAGCCAACTCCAGTGTATATTTGGGCTCCTGCTGCTGCTGGTGTCAACTCCTGCCAACTCCAGGGTGTGATTCATCCAATTTTTGGGCTCCTGAAGCCAACTCCAGTGTATATTTGGGCTCCTGCTGCTGCTGCTGCCAACTTCTGCCAACTCCAGGGTGTGATTCATCCAATTTTTGGGCTCCTGAGGCCAACTCCAGTGTATATTTGGGCTCCTGCTGCTGCTGCTGCCAACTTCTGCCAACTCCAGGGTGTGATTCATCCAATTTTTGGGCTCCTGAAGCCAACTCCAGTGTATATTTGGGCTCCTGCTGCTGCTGGTGTCAACTCCTGCCAACTCCAGGGTGTGATTCATCCAATTTTTGGGCTCCTGAGGCCAACTCCAGTGTATATTTGGGCTCCTGCTGCTGCTGCTGCCAACTTCTGCCAACTCCAGGGTGTGATTCATCCAATTTTTGGGCTCCTGAGGCCAACTCCAGTGTATATTTGGGCTCCTGCTGCTGCTACTCTCAACTCCTGCCAACTCCAGGGTGTGATTCATCCAATTTTTGGGCTCCTGAGGCCAACTCCAGTGTATATTTGGGCTCCTGCTGCTGCTGCTGCCAACTTCTGCCAACTCCAGGGTGTGATTCATCCAATTTTTGGGCTCCTGAAGCCAACTCCAGTGTATATTTGGGCTCCTGCTGCTGCTGCTGCTGCCAACTTCTGCCAACTCCAGGGTGTGATTCATCCAATTTTTGGGCTCCTGAGGCCAACTCCAGTGTATATTTGGGCTCCTTCTGCCCCTCATAGTGATGCCACTTCAACTCTCTGCAATTGTGCCGCTCTGCGATTCTATTAGCGATGCCTCTGATCTGCATGTGATATTTCTTCAAAGTATTATTTAACTAACCCAGCACGCATCCTGTGCGTGTTACAGCAAGGCTGAATGGTTTACAACCCTATTGAGGCTGTAGGAGGCTCAGAAATAGCCGTTTTTAATAGCGATTCGTCGCGAATTTATTCGGGTCGAAACGATTTTTGTCGGAAAATTCGGCGAATCAGTCGAATCGAATTTTTCAAAAGTTCGCTCATCTCTAGTCACAGCCGTTGGGCAGGTCTCCTCTCGGGTTTCGGGTCTGAGGTAGCATTTCCATGGGTAGGGTATGCGGCTGTTTCCGTGGAAACCGGCCAGGACGAGTTGGTTAAAGTATTTCGGATGGTTGGGGTTCTGGTAGGGAAGGGGATGTTTTGGTCACTGGCGGTTAGCCCGATTAAGCTCCCTGGCCTAGGAAGTATGCGGCCGAGTTTATGTTGGCTTCCGCTTGGTGGGGGTCGGGATGGTATTTTTGTTCCCTCCCCTTCCTTTCATTCTTGGGATCCTAGGCTTCCCAGACCCGGAACAATAGGGGGGACTCTTTTCTGCTTGTACAATTTTGTTTATATATGTTGGGCTGTGGCCGATTAAATTTAATCTTTCCAACGATATGGTGGTTTGGACTTGTTATTTTGGTGGGGTGAGATGTATGACGCAGGGCATATGGAACGCTAGCCCAGTCATGACTATAAGGATGTCTTCCCCAGCCACCCCACCTCCACCAGATAATGGCATTCTGCTAAATGGTGTAGAATTTAGCAAAGCATGTTGGCTGCTTACCTATTGCTGCTGTCACACTGGTGGTCCTTCCCCGCTCCTGGGATGATGGACTTTACAGTAGGTAATCATTCCAGATCAGATGCCTATATATATATAGTGAAGTGGTACATCCCAACGTAACAATGATTGGCGTGCTGAAAAAATAAAGTCTCCCTGTTGGCTAATACAAAACTATGGCACCTTATTAAATGCTTTGGCCCTTATTTATGAAGGAATAGCGACAGGTAGCAACTGGTGAGCGGCCGGTAATGACGGGCCCCGCCACAATCACACATTTATCAAGCCGATCCTGCTTAGCAACTGAGATAGCGCCATATAGCGACTCATTCACCATTATTCCAGCCTCAGCGCCAGCATCCGACCTTGAACAGCGACAGGTATGACCTCTCGCTACCTGGCGCTCTCCAATGCATTTCAATGGAACAATCTTTAATTAATAATAATTAATTGTTATTATTATTTATTTTTTTAAATGTGAAAAATTCTGTGACCACTTCTGCCATTATAGATATTTTTTTAGGGGGAAAAAAAAATAAAAATTTCTGCAGAATTGATATTACAGGTCTGATATTAATGTATTCATATTACTATATTATTTAAAAATCTTTCTTTTTTTTATTTTCAAAAATATGGTGGTTTGGGGGTTAAAAAACTACTTTTAACACATCGCCTCCAGCGCTCTGGGGTTTAAACATGCATTTCACAGCGCTTGAATTTTTTTGAGCCTGATTTTTTGATGAATATGGTGGGAGTCGGTCGCTCTGACCAGTCGCTATCATGCGCACCCATACATCGCGGAACCTGTCAAATAGCGACTCATCACCTTGTATTCAACATTACGGCACACCGACTGAGTTGCTATCAACAACCGAACAACGGCCAAGCACAGCGACTACTAGCGGGCGCTGTGAAAATACCGCTTCAGTCGCTCAATTGTCGCTACATGTCGCTATTAATGAATCAGCCTCTTAGAGAATTTGCCTAGTTCAAAAGACTGAAACCTCCTCTCTTTAGGCCAATAACATTTTATAACTTGCATTGGCAGTGTTCACTATATGACTTATGGAAACTGCTACTGGCTATATTTCTCATGGCATGACACCCTCTATTCTAAGCAGTGTACGTGTGTATTTTTATTAACATTTGCCTTCCGGAGTCAGATGTTTCCCGTAATTCACATGCTTGACAAGAAACTCCGTATCTAGTTTCACTTTGGTAGTTTCGCTTTCTTCTTTGTTAATGGAGGCTGATGTCATGATATAGACGAGTGAGTCAAAGCTCAGCGTAAATACATTCTAAAACAAAAATAATTGGGCCTGTTCAGGATGCAGGATGCAATCCAGTGATCAGGTTAGTTGATGATTGCCAAACTAGGACCGATCAGCTACGTGGTACAAAAGGTAATTACCCTTTAGTGGGTGGTCAATCCATTTAAAGCAGGCCAAAACCCACATTTTTAGCTAGCATCCCCTGAATTGCTCCCTGTATGAAAATTACCTTTTGACAATTTTCGTTGCTCCTGCTTCACTCTAATCCCAGATAATTCTGCCTGTATTGGCTGTAAAGCTTCTCCTTCTATTGTTATTAATGGCAATGTGTGGCAATGATTTAATTGGCACATATATGCAATGAGAGTAGCAAAAAAAACAGTGTTCCAGGACAATTCAAAAAGCGAAAACATCCATTTCTATTTCTACAGCTTAAACTGGACCTTTACCATGAATAAGAGTCTATCTTATATGTTTCCCACACCCTGTACATACAGATTGCTCACATTAAAAATCATCCTACCTGCACCTACTGCATTTTTATGAGCCTCTGAACATCCAAGATGGCAGCCCATGGTATCTCAGGCTGCCTGCAAACAGGAAGGGTCTTCTGATTGTGTCGCTCTGCATTCTGGGATTGCTGTCCTTTTCCTGCTCTGTCTGAGCAAAGCACTGCTATAACCCCACACCCTGTACTTTATGCCGCTCTCCTCTCCTCAGTATGTGATGCTACTGAGCCAAGATGGCGGCACCCGTATCCTGAACAGAGTTTCAGGTCAGTGGGTGAGAGAATAAAAAGTGACTAAAAACATTAAATCTATTCATTTTAGATTCTGGGGAGTAGTTTTTGAAGGGTTTGGGCTTTTCATTAAATTATGCTGAAGGTCCGCTTTAAGGGGGAATCGGCCTGTTTCTGTGGGGGGGGGGGGGGCTTGTTGCCACTAGTGACCGTGGATATGTAAGATTGGCTATCTATTATGTGACGCTTTTTTCTTTATTGTGTCATTATGCACTTAATTTAGATGAATTGCTGCAAACAGATGCACTTTTAAGCACAGGCACAGTATAAAAAAGTGAAGGCTAATAATTGGATTGGGTATATATTACAGGTAGACTGGTGGCATTGGGCACTAGCGCCCCCTTCAGGTAGATAGTTGTCTTATGTATATTTTAATCATGTCTGGTCAATTTTGGATTAATAAAACATATTTGGAACACTATTGAATTGTTTGAGTGCAACATGGCCCCATAGTGGCCCCCAGATTAGCAGCAGTTTTCAACCATGTCAAAAAAGGGGAACCACTTTGACCCAGAGATGCTTAGAGCATCCATAGTCATGATTCCGAAACCCGGAAAGGACCACCGAAAGTGGACTAATTTTAGACCCATCTCTTTACTGAACATAGATCTCAAAATCCTTACCAAAATCCTAGCCACCAGAATTAACATGTTTTTGTCCGAGATGATTCATAAAGACCAGGTGGGTTTTGTGCCCAGGAGACAAGCGGGGGATGGGGTGAGACGGGTCATGCAGTTAATACAGGAGGCGAAGGATAGCGGGGTTGAGTCAATGCTTCTCTCTCTGGACGTAGAGAAGGCATTTGACTCCCTATCTTGGCAATATCTCCGTTGTTCCCTTGAAAGGTGGGGATTTGGCACAGGCTTCCTTTCTTGGATAGGGGCGCTTTACTCCCGCCCCACTGCTTGTGTCAAATATGCTGGCTTCTCTTCGACCACTTTCTCAATCCAGAGGGGGACTAGACAGGGTTGCCCCCTTTCCCCCATCCTGTTTATATTAGCACTCGAACCCCTTGCCCAAAAACTTAGACAGAACCCGACGGTTAAGGGCATCCCAATTGGCTCCACAGAGCAAAAAATCTCGCTGTTCGCAGATGATATGTTACTTATGCTGTCTAACCCCCACGTCTCAGCCCCGAATGCACTTCAGGATTTGGCTGAGTTTAGTCGGATCTCTGGGCTCCGGCTGAATACTTCCAAGTCCATGGCGCTTGACATATCCCTGTCTGATACCACTAAACAAACCCTTTCACACAACTTCTCATGGACATGGACACAGCGCCTGCCTTTCCTGGGAATCATTCTGACAGCAAATATTAATGACATTTTTAAAGCAAATTACCCGGGAATTATTAAAAAAATTGACTCCCTGCTCCATGCCTGGCATTATGTAAAGCTCTCCTGGCTGGGCCGCATTGCTGCTCTTAAAATGACGATCCTACCCAAAATTCTATATCTATTCAGAGTACTTCCAGTCCGTGTCCCCCAAAAAACATTGGACTCTCTTCAACAAAAATTTATGTACTTCGCGTGGAGCAAAGCTAGGCCCAGAATTAATAAAGCAACCCTGATGTGTAAAAGGGAGAAGGGGGGCCTGGCGTTCCCCTCAATCAAAAAGTATTATTTAGCAGCCCAGGTGGCGCCTCTGGTCTTGCTCCATGCGACACATGATAGGCCGATCTGGGTATCGAATGACTTCCTTAAATGCTCACCCATCTCCCCAGCCTCGCTATTATGGATTCCGAAGACTTCCCGACCTAAGCCCCTGCCTCCTATCTTGGCGTTTTCCCTTTCAATCTGGGATGGGGTGAAACCCCACTTTACCTCCTCCTTGGGACCGGCCTCCCCGTTACTCGGGAACCCCATGTTCCCCCCAGGTGTTACTCATTCCAATAACTTTAGATGGTGGGTGAGGAGGGGCTATACCATGGTGGAGAACTTCTGCACCACACGGGGGATGAAAACAGCTCAAGACTTTAACTCAGGAGAGAACCTGCCCCCGTCTGAAACCTTTAGATTCTTACAGATCAAACATTTTGTTAACAGCATGCTGGCCCGCTCTCCTCCTCCATATCAGAGTACTGACTTTGAGTCCCGGTGTATCAGGAACCACTTTAGTGGGGGCTTGATATCGAGCCTCTATGCAACTCTGGTGTCCCCACCATCACCTATTGGGCATAATTACATGGCTCAGTGGGAGAGAGAGCTGGGGTGCGATGTGGAGGAAGACGAGTGGCAAAGAATATGGGATAACACAAAGAAGATTTCCTGTAACACAGTAGTGTTAGAAAATGCTTACAAGACACTCTTCAGATGGTATCTCACGCCCGACCGGATCCATAAGTTTTCCCCATCGACTTCCCCGCTCTGCTTTAGGGGATGCCCTTCTGTGGGATCAATGGCTCACATCTGGTGGGACTGCCCTATAGTCTCGGCCACATGGAACAGGGTGTATAGACTGCTTTCTGATATCCTCCATCTCCCGATGACCAAGAACCCTAAAGAGGCATTACTTTCTCACAAATCAGGCAAATACTCTAAAAACCACTGGAAGTTAATTCAGCATATCTTAGCTTCTGTCCGCCTCACCATTGCCAGAAACTGGAAATCGCCTAGAATCCCTTGGCAAGAGATCCTGAACAGAATCTCAGATACACTGTGTAATGAAAAAATTACAGCAATAAATAGCGACGCTTATAAAAGATACCTTGACATATGGACCCCTTGGCTTGAATATATAGATGTTGACCACCACCAGACAGACCCGGTCCACCCAGTTTGAGTATAAAAAAAATACCTAATTTCACCTTGGGCTTGGCCCCCAACCTGGGACCCACCCCTACCCCTCTTCCCTCTCCTTAGTCCCTCCCCTTCTCTTCCTCCCTCTCTGCCCCGCCTTTTTCTTCTCTTCCTATTCTACTGTCAATCATTTCTATCGACTATGCATTAATGTTAAACCTTGAACATGGATCCTTAGCACCAGCTGAGAATTGTAAAGATAGACATTCTCCTCTGGTGCAGGCTATCCAGCTCAGACTGTAACTCATGGTACCTCAAGCACTTGTTGGTTTGTGCCAGAAGCTGATCTTAATAGCTAACACCAAATTTTAGAGAAATAACACTCAGGAACCTTTACAACCTGCTTAATACCTATTGTTTATTATGCAAGAGTAAACACACTCAGGAAGTTCAATATCTTTTTTGATAACGATTTAATACTGTGTCATAATGCACATTTTGTAAGCCTGTTCACCTGTCAACATTGATGCATAAGTAATGTCTGATTCATGTATATTTTATATGAAAACCCAATAAAATTTTTGTAAAAGAATTGTTTGAGTGCAATTGATAGTCTCTGGGATTAGTACAGCCCTTTTTTGGGGGGGATTTCTGGGCACCCCCTTCTTTGGGGCTGTTAAACAGAGCTGCCTGCCAAATGAAGTAGTCACAGCAGGTGGCTCTCATTGGACACATGGGCTGTTGGAGCAAGGTGAGTTTTCTTGTCTTCCTGTGGGATTTCACACAGTCCTGCTTTGGGATGCCCCGGGGGCACTAAACAAGACCTGGGGAAGACAAAAAGGGCCATTTTGTGCATACATATTGTGGACTACATCCAGGGGCGGACTGGCCGTAGGGCATACCGGGACAAATCCCGGTAGGCCGCTGCTTCCTATCTGGCCGCCGGGCCGCCTCACTGTGTCACTGCGACTTGCCGGCCAGTGCTGCAAAGTCCCGCGGCCCCTTGCCCATCTCCTTGTCCCTGCAGCCCCTCACCTGCCTCCTTTCCCCCCTGGCTGACCGCTTCATATGGTGTGTGTGTCTGTGTGCAACTCCTTTTCCCCGCCAGGCGGGGACAGAGCAGCACCATCTAGGTCAGACCTGGGCAATGTACCTCTGAGGAAGCAGACCCGATGAGCAGGTGGACCTGAGGACGAGCCGGGGCTCCAGAGCATCAGTAAGTCTGCTCAGAAAGATGATGTAGTTTGCTTGTGTTTTCCCTTCTGCTTCCTTCCTGCCTGCTGTCACTTTTTCACCATGTACCTGCCCACCATGCTCTCACCATGCCCCCTTCCTGCTATTCACCATGCTCTCACCATGCCCCCTTCCTGCTGTCCAAATGCTCTCACCATGCCCCCTCCCTTCTGTCCACCATGCTCTCACCATGTCCCCTTCCTGCTGCCCACCATGCCCCCTTCCTGCTGTCCACCATGCTCTCACCATGTCCCCTTCCTGCTGTCCACCATGCTCTCACCATGTCCCCTTCCTGCTGTCCACCATGCTCTCACCATGCCCCCTTCCTGCTGTCCATCATGCTTTCACCATGCCCCCTTCCTGCTGCCCACCATGCTTACACTTTGCCCCAGCTGATCTGAGCTCTCCTTCCAGACTGCCAGAAGCCAAGGGCTTCTCTGATTGGCTGGGAAATTATCACACCAGAACGTTTGAAGTGGCCCATAAACTCACCTTCTTTCCCAGTTCAACGGCGCATGCACGAGCTGCGGCCGCATGCCTGCTATCCCTCTAGCAGGGCGCGTGCCTGTGTCGGCCATTTGAGAATGGCCAGCGCGGGCGCGCTCCCTGTTAGAGGGAAGCGCGAGATGCAGCCGCCAGCGCACTCAGAGCCGCTGAGCTTAGACGTCGCTTAGACGCCCATAGCTCAGCGGCCCTCCACAATATTTTTAGTTTCTCATGTGGCCCCATGGAAAAAATAATTGCCCACCCCTGATCTAGGTTCACACACACGCTGTCCCCGACCAGGCGGGGAGAGAAGAAGCTGCTGCTGCTCTGGGCATGCGCATAGCAGCGTGTCCAGCCCGGCGGGGCTCGTGGGACGCAGTAGAGGTGAGGAGAAGGCAAGAGGCGACTGGAAGACTGGTAAGTACCATATTCTTTTGTTTTTTCTTTAGCTGTGTCATTGACATCTCTGGGCTCTGGCTTGCTGGGGGATCTGCGCTCTCCTTAAAGTGGACCAACACCCTGCTGGATCGGCCTGGGAATCTATAAGATTCCCAGACCGATCCAATCCCTCCCTGCAGGGCATCCAAAATCAGGATGCCCGCTGTGTGAAACCCCCCAGGACGCCCCCTAACCTTACTCCCGGTCCAACGGCGCATGCGCGGGCCGCGGTGGGGGTGCCCCGGGGAAGTGGACCAAAACCCAGGATAGTCAAAATCCTGGGTGTTGGTCCACTTTAAAATGCACCACGGCTGGCCAAATAGGTGATTTGGGGTGTCCTACTGTGTGAACCCTTCCAGATTGTCCGGAAACCCCTTATTTCCATATATCCCTTGCTTTAATCCCTGCAGCTGTGCGCACTCCTGCTCCTAGCCATTCAGATTGGCCTGGTGCGCAGGAGCACTCCACAAGGAAATCGGGGATGCAGCTGCTACCGCTTCCTGTACCACTAACACACAAGCCTAAAGCTCTGACTGGACAAACACTGTGAGCGTGGAAATGGCTGAAAGGTGAGTAGAGTAGGAGATCTGGGGGGTTTCACACAGCTGGGCTTCCCAAATTGGGATACCCCTGGGGCATAAACTAATGACAAATACAGGCAAAATCCTGGTGATTTTGACTATCCTGGGTTTTGGTCCTTGCCCCCAGGGCACCCCGATCAGGGGTGTCCCACTGTGTGAAACTCCCCAGGTCGCTGAAACCAACTCACCTCTTCCCGGCCTCAAAGTTGCCCCGGCTGGTGCCAACCCTTGTCAGCAGTGTAACGCCACATCACTCGGTAGTGATAGCAACATTGCCGTGATGGGGCTGGCTAGAAGTGGTGCTGCCTGCATGTAATGTAACATACTTTATGGGGCCGGGCACAGTACAGAAGGGCCGGTGTGACCAAAAAAGTCCAGGGCCGTTTTTGAATCCCAGTCGGCCCCTGACTACATCCATGTGCCATTTTGGAGTGCTGCTGGGCTTCCTGTTACTGTGCATTGTCAGTTATGTCAGCTGAATCCAGGCAGCAGCATGGCTGAGATGCTGGGAGAGGAAGCTCCAAAATGTCCACTACCTTTCTTTTCCAACTGTGCCTGCTGTTGGTCTGGTTTAAATGAGGCTCTTTCAAGTCTCACACAGTAAAGACTGAAACAGCAGAGACAAATGTTGCTTCATTTGCCCAAATTATGCCAAGTTTCCACAAATATGATAAATAAGGTGGAGGTCAGGGCAATAATGATGGCTTCCCCCGACCTCCTGGGCCCTGGTCGCAACCAGGGCCGGATTATGAGGGCGGAACAGCAGCAGAACGGCAGCAGATATTAAACCTGGCCCCAGCCAGGGCTACAGAAAGATGGCCACCAGCTCTCATGAGTGAGGACACTTCTATTGCCTGCTGGCAGACTGAGTCTGGCCCTCCCCCCTGATGGTGGCCCTGTCCCCAGCAGCTGTGAAAGAAGCCGAGGCTGAAGTGCCCAGCATGATGGAGAATGAGCTGTGGTCGCAGTGGTAGTGAAACCACAACGTCCTGCAGAAACTACCGTGGAGATTAAAGAGGAAGAGTTGTCACGGGAGCTGTGAATCTTCCTAACAATGTGATGACTTTACTCTGGAGGATTAGGAATGTTGCCTTTTTTCAGCATTTACTAGAGGTGAAGAAACTAGTTCCTGCCAAGTCAATGGAAGGAAAGTATGCAGAGGAGAGCAAAGCCGAGCCCATCGGTGCTTCGGCCACAGGAGTTGTGGTCTGCTGGAGCTTCCAAGGAATTTAAATGTACTGTGTTTTACCCTAGGGATGCCACTAGCTCAGACCCAAAAGAGGTCAGGGTGGGAGAAGCTTTTCTCCCTACAGTAACATGTCTGTCCTAGAGGTAAGATGGGAAGAGGTGAGCTGAGGTTGGTACAGATTGGTAGAGGTGAGCTGAGATAAGGTGGGACAAGTAGGGAGAGGTAAACAGAGGTAAAGTAAGCACAGGAAAAGTTGGAAGAGGTAATCAGAGGAGAGGTGGGCTAATATGAGTTTAGAAGAGTCAACATAAGTATCTCTATACACTCTCAACACACCAGCATCACATGTGTGCCACCCACCTCTCCAGAGAAGTTCATCTGTGCCTCACTTCCTGCTTTGGGAATAATGATGCACTGCCCTCTAGCTCAACTCTCTAGGGGTGGTGGGGGCTGATGGCAGTGCGCGCCCAGGACCGGCCCTAGAGTAAGTAGCCCTGTGCTGGGACCCTCCAGACTCCACGCAACAAACTGAAAAGGAAACAGAAAAAAGAGGAAGACAGAAAGAAAGAGAAATAAGCTCAAATGTTGAAAGATAGAGAAGTGAAAAGGAATGTAATATGAACAGAAGAGAAAAGAAGGGGGTGGAGGGAATGTGGAAAATAGAAAGGAGCAGAAAAGATAAAAAAAAATAGGATGGAGTGAGATAGAGAAAGCGATTAAAGGAATAGAATATGACAAAAGACAAAATATGGAAATGAAAGCAAGGTGGGGGGAATGTGAGAAAATGAGAAAGAGAGATAATGACATAAAGATGGGAGTGATGTAAAAAAAAAACAAAAGAGTGGAGGAGAAAGAGAGAAATGAGAGAGCTGAATGGGGTATAAAACTGAGGGAAAAATTATACATCCAGGGAAAGAATGAAAGAAAGAAAGCGGGAGAGAAAGAAAAAGAAAGAGAGAAAGGAATAAAGAAAGAGACAGAGAGAGAGAGAGAAAGAAAGAGAGAAAAGAGAGTAAAAAAAGAGGAATATATAAACAAGCTGAAAAGATGGGAGGAATGTGACAAGAGAAAGATAGAGGGAATCTGGAAATGACATGAAAAAAGGGGGGGGGGCAGAAAGAGAGGAAAATTGAGTGATCATGAAATTAAGGAGAAAGAATGAGAAAGGGAAATTCATAAAGGCAAAAAAAAATTAAAGGAAAAAGAAAAAAATTTGCAAAAAAGGGAAAGAAGTGGGTGTATTTTGGAAAGGAGAAACCTGCTGGTCAAGTTAAGAGCTCCTGGCGCCCCTCTTACAGAGAGGTTGGGATGGTGCTCTGTGTGACCACACACATCGCACACCTCAAAGGCCGGCTATGTGCGGCCCGCAGGTACTGCATCCCTGCTCTAGTATGATATTACAGAACTCTGGTATATAGGGTTGCCACCTTTCCCCCCCAAAAAAGAGAAATGTAAGTTTAACCATACTCTTAATTTAAAATCCCTTTTTTTTTCACTTTCTAAATTGCAACAGCTAACACACACACACAGCATGCTTCCCCAGAGTGCTCCACAGACCGGCAGGGATATGACCCCTGACCCTGTTGCTTAACAGTAACATAAAATACTAGCAATTACCAAAAACTTACCAACAAGTTTCCAAAAATGCCGGTAAAATACTGGTAAGGTGGCAACATTACTGGTAAAGGATAATAAAGCAGTGAACAAACTGCTCTTCCTGTGAGTCACTTTAGGCATCATTTATCTCTGATGTCTGAAGCAGTCGGGGAATTACCTGCATTTTGCAGCTTATGTTACAGAAAACAGGTGTTGGCCAGGTTGGATTTGCCCTGGAAATGGACGCACCAGATGCGTATCAGCAGAGGTAACTAGGGATTAATGCAATAAATGCCCTGAATAATGCAGCCACCTGCGAATTGTGTATTGTATGAACACAATGAGCAGGTTTTTGGGTGATTTAAAGTAACACCTGCACATTGTGTAGGCATGCGTTGGGCACTGCAAATGTTAGAGCATAGTTAGATGCAATGTTTTTCAGCTTTTTCTGGTGTAAAAAGAATGAAAGCATGTGATGCCCAAGTATCTTTTTAGTGGTGCAAAGCCTGTCAGAAAAAAATGTACCCCATCCTCCCTGAGCCAACCAGCGCACCAAGCATAGGGGCTGGCAACACAGTACTCAGAGGCTAAGCACCTGCCCTTGTTGACTTGCCAGTTCCTATGCTCCATCATTCTAACTTCACCCCCTGGTGCCCAGGAGAGGCTGCGGGTAATTGAGCCACCCATTGGGGCTGGCAAGTGGCATGGTTTCCCCTCTATCCTTTGAACTGGTATAGGGGTCACTTGGACCTTTTACCAGATCACAAAGTGTTAAAAATATTTCTGTAGTGTCATTTTTTCTTTGTCTAAAATCAACATACTCACCCGTCCACATCATTCTTTGGTGGGGATTTCCTGGGGTATCCCATCCATGTCCCTCCCCGCCAGTCATGTAATTGGTCATGTGGAGGGGATTCCATAGAGACTCTACCTCTATAGTATAAAAGCTTTCCTCCCGGCATTGTCGCGCCAGGGTAGAAGAAGGGGGGACCTGCGTCCCTTTAATAAAAGCTCAGATGCCCACCAAACCTGAAGGAAGCCCCAGCTGTTTGGCCTCTGGCCCTTATGCCTGGTGCGCAGGGCTGGTTGGGTCTGGGGAGGGAGGGAACACACCAGTGGCTTCTAGCATGCGTAAAAGTACAATCACAAACTAACAACAACAAAGTCTAAAAACAAGGCTGGATCACATACTCTTTATACACAGTGGGCCGAAACTCCTCTTTTTTTTTACTGCCCCTAGTGAGTGTGGTGAGGTGGGGGCTACTGTAGCGTTTCTTGTCATTTACAGTCAGGTAAAGTGTATCTTTCACTAGAGGCTATGGGAAATGTTTAAATGTAATAGGTTGATGGTCCCCTTTAAATGTTCTGAGGGGGAAGCATATGAATGTGGGAGAGACTTCTCCTCAGAACTTTTAAAGAGGACCTCCACCCCAAGTGGACCTCTGCCCCTGAGCTCACCACTTCTATCTCCCTACCTCCCCCACAGGCAGCTTCCTAATTTTCAGTTATACACTGCATATACCAACATGCTTTGCCTTGTTGCTGGACAGAGGTCCCCCTACTCCATGTGACCAAATGGGTTTGCATGGTGGACAGTGGCCACATGGGCTGACGAACCAGTTCCCACCTGCATTGAAATAATTGTGCAGGTGTGGGTATTGTTAGGTCCGCGTCACTGGACGCGGTCTGGCTTCTGTTTGTCCGATTCCCAATTACTATATTCTAAGAGAAATCAATACACGCGACAAGGTGTGTAGCAAAACCTCAGAGAAACACACTCTGAGTCGGGGGCGCTTCACTCCCCTTTTTTATTGAAAACTTTCATAGTTAGAGCATGCGCAGAACATAAAATTACCTAAGTTTAGTTAAAGATGAAAAGAGAACATTTCTTCCTATGTTCAAGGTTGAACAGGGCATAGTGTTCTTGGGGAGTGTAGAACAGGGAGTGTGTACTTCATAGTATCTCATGTGAAGCAGCGTATTCCTTTGATAAGCCTTACATAAGCAGTTTCAGTAATAGCAGCTTAATTAACTTTATAAGCTAAAGAAAGACTCAGCGCAAAGAGAAGTGGCTGGGGGTCTATTTCAACTTTATTTAGCCACTGTATAGCATACAATGCAAAGAGGAATCTATTTCTCTATTTATGAGAGAGAGCGAGAGAGCGAGAGAGAGAGAGAGAGCGAGAGAGAGAGAGAATGTTCAGATATACATTCATTTTATTGATTCCAACCTCCAACCACCACAGTATCCAGAACAGGGATGCCCCCCCAGGGATCAGGGGCATAGCTATAAGGTGTTTAACTGGGCTGGGACCCAGGAGGTCAGGGGGCCCTGTCATTGTTGCTCCTAGCCTTATTTATCATATTTGCACTCGATTGGCATCATTAAGAGAAAGGAAGCACCACGTGTCTCTGCTTTTTCAGTCTTTAGTTGTCTAGCTGCATCCGATTGAGTTAAAAGACAGAAAAAATGTATGAGCCTTGAAAAGGCCCCATCATATTTACAGTTAGGTCTATAAATATTTGGACACTGACACAGAATGGGTTTTTTTTTTACGAACATTCTTAAGTTCCTATTAAGAACATTCGTTGGACAGATGAAACCAAGATCAACCAAAAAGTATGGTGAAGGCGTGGTCCAACTCATGATCCAAAGCATATCACATCATCTATAGAATACGGTTGAGGCAGTGTGATGGCTTGGGCATGCATGGCTGCCAGTGGCAGTGGGTCACTAGGGTTTATCGATAATGTCGCGAGGATTATCTCTTTTTTCTCTGTGAGCTATGTATTAGAAGACACCTTTTTGTTTCTTTCTTTAGCATGACAAGCAACCATTTTGTCACTGTCCTTAGATATAAGCCTGTTTCTGCTGCTAGCAATATTCTTTCTGAATACAGCCCGCATTGGCTTCTGGTTAGATAAACAGGTTCTTTGCATGAGAAACTTTGCTCTGAATATAAACTTGACACAATACTATCGTTTGGGAATGTAGGGAGTTGTGCTTTTTATTTTCTAGTAAGAGATGCTTCACAGAGTCTGGATTTAATTAGAACATTTCCCTCGCTGTGAGTAGTGTAAACGGCTAGGTACGCTGATAAGCGGTTAGGGTTAATTATTAAAATCCATGTAAGCGCTTTGGAATATCATGCCTATATCTTGCATAACCAATAAACAGTTATTTGCTTTCTGTATAATCAATTAAAATTGGACTGAAGTCCAACTAGGGGTGGATGAATTTAGCCAAAAATTTTTGTTCTCTGTCTAGTATTTATTTAAATGCCAAAATAAAAATAAACCCAGAGAGTGACATTGAATAGACATGAGCTGACTGTCTTCTGTGTTACAACGTTTTTCTCAATCTGAGCTAAGCCAGGCACAAGCAGGGACGGACTGGGGCTAAAAAACGGCCCGGGACTTTTTGGGGCACACCGGCCCTGCTGCACTGCTTCTGGCCCAGCATAGTATGTTAGCGTCACATTATATATACACCTAATTTCTCGTTCCACAACAAGCACCCAGGGTTTAGAGGACATAAATAATAACGAAAATATTCTGAACCAAATGGTGTGATAAAATCCCCCCATTACAGACAGCGTGCAGGATCACTTCATTACAGGCAGTGAGCGGCATCTCTCATTACAGCAAGTGAGGGGAAGCCCACAGAGGCATGTTGCGGCATCTCCAATTACAGACACTGGGGGCATCCCTCAGGACAGCCACTGGGTGGGGGCATCCCTCAGGACAGCCACTGGGTGGGGGCATCCCTCAGTACAGCCACTGGGTGGGGGCATCCCTCAGGACAGCCACTGGGTGGGGGCATCCTTCAGTACAGCCACTGGGTGGGGACATCCCTCAGTACAGCCACTGGGTGGGGGCATCCCTCAGTACAGCCACTGGGTGGGGGCATCCTTCAGTACAGCCACTGGGTGGGGACATCCCTCAGTACAGCCACTGGGTGGGGGCATCCCTCAGGACAGCCACTGGGTGGGGGCATCCTTCAGGACAGCCACTGGGTGGGGGCATCCCTCAGGACAGCCACTGGGTGGGGGCATCCTTCAGTACAGCCACTGGGTGGGGGCATCCCTCAGGACAGCCACTGGGTGGGGGCATCCTTCAGGACAGCCACTGGGTGGGGGCATCCCTCAGGACAGCCACTGGGTGGGGGCATCCCTCAGTACAGCCACTGGGTGGGGGCATCCCTCAGGACAGCCACTGGGTGGGGGCATCCCTCAGGACAGCCACTGGGTGGGGGCATCCCTCAGGACAGCCACTGGGTGGGGGCATCCCTCAGGACAGCCACTGGGTGGGGGCATCCCTCAGGACAGCCACTGGGTGGGGGCATCCCTCAGGACAGCCACTGGGTGGGGGCATCCTTTAGTACAGCCACTGGGTGGGGGCATCCCTCAGTACAGCCACTGGGTGGGGGCATCCCTCAGGACAGCCACTGGGTGGGGGCATCACTCAGGACAGCCACTGGGTGGGGGCATCCCTCAGGACAGCCACTGGGTGGGGGCATCCCTCAGGACAGCCACTGGGTGGGGGCATCCCTCAGGACAGCCACTGGGTGGGGGCATCCCTCAGTACAGCCACTGGGTGGGGGCATCCCTCAGTACAGCCACTGGGTGGGGGCATCACTCATTCCACTCCCTCCCGCCAACACTGTACAATAATAAGGCAGCAGGCGGGGTACCCAATTCATGCCTGCCTGCCCGCCGCTGCTGTTACCCCCCCCCCCCCCCCCCCTTGAAATTAGCTATATCTGACAAAGGCTTTGAGTCAGCCAATTACAAGTGCCACAGCACGACAAGGACTAGAGGAGGGTTGTGACAATGAGTAAGTATTTTAACCCTGAATCTCAAAATTGCTCAGGGTAATTGAGTGGGTGGGAAAGAGTTGTTAGGGAGGACTGGAGGCTCTTTTTAAAGTTAAAGTGGAGGCAATCTAAAAAGCACCAGGTCCTAAATAACACTTACCTACCCTCTCCAGTTAACACTGAACACTTGTGTGGTGCTGCAGTGTGCAGTCATTTCTCGGTCCACAATAGTAGATTAGTATCACTGCATCACAGCACCACAATGTCCCCACCAGGGATGTAACTATAGGGGGTGCGACCACACCAGGGCCCAGAAGGTCTGTGGAGCCCCATTATTGTTGCTTCTCCTCCTTATTTATCACATTTGTGCTTATTAGGCATCATTTAGATAGAGGAAGCAGCATTTGTCTCTGCTGTTTCACTCGTTAGTTGTTTAGCTGCTTCTGATTAAGTTAAAAGACAGAAAGAAATGTACTGTATGAGCATTAACACAGCCCCATTTAATGTCCACACCAGGGTCCTGTCACATTTTGTTACGCCACTGCTCCCCCCCACTACTATCCATGTGCCTTCCTGTGCCCTTAGAACATAAAATTAATACACAGAGTGTGAGCATATTCCCTAAAAGTAATTATCAGAGTTAAAGCAGATTCCGCCCTGTTTGGTGTCCCTCTTCGCCATCCTGAGTTGGGATGCCCGCTTTGTGAAATCCCCTGATTCGCCTGATACTCACCTTTTCATTGCTGCAGAACCCGCCACCATGTCCGCTCCCGCTGGCAACCATTCGAGTCTGCCTGATACAAATGACCACTGGGGGTATGTATGCGCAGAATTGCTGGATCAAGGTATCAGGTGAGCTGAGGGGTTTCACAAAGTGGGCACCCCAAATCAGGATGCCCCTAGGAAGTGGAACAAAACCCAGGGGAGCAAAATCCCAGGTTATAGCAACATTTTAAAGAGGAAATAAAGTCAAAAAAGACTTTACTTCCTCTGACCTCTGCAGCATGGCGGCATCCTGATTTCAGATGCCCCGCTGCATATTCCTGTCTGGCAAGACATTTCAGGGTCACCAGACAAGCGGACCTAAATGATTGCTGGCAAGCAGCCTGTGAGGGAAGCAGAATGGGGTCAGTATCAGCTGCTCAGTATATGGAGCATAGTGGGGCATTACAATTCAGGAAGTTCTGTGGAGAATTGTGGAAGTAAATTATTGTGTGACCTTACTTTGTCTTTAAAGCAGACCAAAAGGCACAAAATATTATTGATCCACATAATTCAAATTCTAGGGGGCATCCCAAATCAGGATGCACATCAACAGTTAGGTTATGGGGATCAGAAGTCATTTGTGCTTTCGGTCTACTTTGCCAACAAACTAACAGCTAAAACATAACAAGGAAATCTCAGAAGTCTCCCTTACCCTCTGCAGCAAATACAATACCCCCTCCCTCAAACAACACTGGACAGAAGCAAGAATTTTTTTTTACTTTGGCTTTTTTTTAACCTGACCTTTGATCCATTTGTGGCTTTCTTCTTTCCTTCTGGCTGGAATCTGCTCTCAGGCTGCTCCTGGCCCAGAATGAAGCAGCAACACATCTCCACGTTTGCTGTGTGACCTCTCCCCTCCATGACAACCAGAGAGCCAGGGGAGGGGACAGAGCACACAGGCAGGACTGGGATCATCTCGTGTCAAAAATAAAGAAAATCTCAGCAGGGGCAGACAGGGCGGCTCATTTCATGGCAGCAGATTCTCCCCTCTCCATAGCAGTGCTGGGCTTTGTGAGGTACCTCGGCTGAGGAGGAAGTATGAGCCTTGGGGGCGGGGCTTATGCTTGTGCTCACAGGCTGAGCAAGTGCAGCCTCACAGCTCTCCCTCCGCCTCTCCTCCCCCACGCGCCGATCAGCGGCTCCTGTACACTCATGTGTGAGAGCGGCCACAGCGAGGGGAACAGCGGCCTTTCCTGCTGCCGGCCTACTGGGATTTTGCCCGGTATGCCCTATGGCCAGCCCGCCCCTGGATGCAGATAGGGTTGATGTACAGATACATAGGATGCAGATAGGGTTGGGGTACAGATACATAGGATGCAGATAGGGGTGGAGTACAGATACATAGGATGCAGATAGGGTTGGGGTACAGATATATAGGTTGCGGATAGGGGTGGAGTAGAGATACATAGGATGCAGATAGGGTTGGGGTACAGAAACATAGAGTGCAGATAGGGTTGGGGTACAGATACATAGGTTGCGGATAGGGGTGGAGTACAGATACATAGGATGCAGATAGGGTTAGAATACAGATACATAGGGTGCAAATATGGTTGGGGTGTGGGATATATTTAAATTGGGCAGCAAGGGACAGAGGAGGGGAGATGTACAGGACCTTTGTCATGTCATGTCTAGCCATTATTATTTTCCTTGCCTTTAGAACAGTGATTGCAGGCTGTGCAGTATATGACATTACTGTAACTACAGGTCCCTCTCCCTGCTCTCACTGACACGTGCACAAGTGTATGTAAAACTTCCATACTGCATTCGTGATATCGCTCCTGGAGGGAGTGATCCTGCCGCCTCAGCTCTTCATCCTGGTTGGCTCTTACCAGCTGCCAATCACCCAGTGAAGGAAGGAAGGAAGGAAGGAAGGCAGGCGGGCAGGCAGGAAGGAAGGAAGGAAGGACCGACCCTCGCTCTCGTGTCATGAGAAGGGCGGGTATATTCAAAATACTGCCCCAGCCATAGTTCCTCTCAACCTGAGAGCTGTTGCTGCGCGGGTTGAAGTATGCAGTGAGCAGGGAGGCAGAAGCGGCCGCGCTCTGAGGACCTTTAAAGGGAGCGCTGGCCACCACCAGGTTGCCCCAACTAACTCACCTTTCCCCGCTCCTACAGCATATGAGCGTCCTCCCATGCAGCCTGCGCTCACCCAAAGAGCCGAGTCCAGCGGAGCTCCGGCGAGCGCCAGCTCCCAGAATCCTCTGCAGCAGGCAAACTGATTTGCATATGCAGTTTTGTGGCTAAGCGTTGTAAGGTTTTAACGGTCATTCTCAGTTTAACTTAGCGGGAGCTTTTATTTCATGAATATTCCTGGCTAGTCCTATATATCGGCATTCAGTTTAGATGTATCAAATTAACACTGTACTCGCCATAAACTCACCTTCTGCCCATATCAGTCACTTAAATACCAGAGCAATATACTGGTCTTTTGTCCTGAGTGGCACAGGACCAGGTAATAAAGTCGCCCACCATGCCACGCATTTTTTTTTCCTATCTGCTCCTCCGCTTTTATTTTATTCACCAGTACTGGAGCGCCAAAGCCGCTCTGAATTATTAGCAATATTATTAGAAACCCCAGATAACATTTACTGTCGATAACACCTATACATATTGATTAGATGTAGCATAATATATTTCTTGATATATGATCAGCTATACCACACAATAACAACAATTATCAAAATGATAAGAGATTTCTTTTTGGGTTTTTTTTTTTTTTTTTTTTTACTACGAGCATATTGGTGGATAATCGTAAATCAAATCATTACATGGGGCGATAGTTTTGACTACCTGCTGCCATGATTAGCTGATCCCTGATCAAGTTTAAAGGATTTCAATGGTTTTAATTATTTGAACTAAACAAGGCATAGATTTAAATCGTCATTTTATGTGGTGCATAGCTTTGAATCCTCCTATAGGAGACTTGCTGTACTCCAGCCGCTGTCATAGCCACTGCCGTACACTGTGGGATACCTACTCCCCGGAGTAGCAGTCTGGTAAGGTGAGTAGGTCATTAACAAGCATGCAGCTGGACTTTTTTTATTTTTAACCTTTAAAGTAAAAAAAAAAGAAATAAACTTTTAGACTTTTAGGCTGTTTTAAAGTGGGCCAAAACCCAGGATTTTGACTATCCCGGGTTTTTGGTCCTTTCCCCAGGGGCACCCCGATGCAGAATGCCCCACATAGGATGCAGATAGGGTCGGTGTACAGATGCATATGATGCAGATAAAGTTGATGTATAGATACATAGGATGCAGATAGGGTTGGAGTACAGATATATAGGGTGCAGATAGGGTTGATGTACAGATACATAGGATGCAGATAGGATTGGGTTACATAAATATAGGGTGTGGATAGAGGTGGAGTACAGATACATAGGATGCAGATAGGGTTGATGTACAGATACATAGGCTGCAGGTAGGGTTAGAGTACAGATACATAGGATGCTGATAGGGTTTAATGTACAGATACATAGGATGCAGATAGGGTTAGAGTACAGATACATAGGATGCAGATAGGGTTGGAGTACAGAAACATAGGGTGCAGATAGGGTTTAATGTACAGATACATAGGATGCAGATAGGGTTGGAGTACAGATACATAGGATGCAGATAGGGTTGATGTACAGATACATAGGATGCAGATAGGGTTGGAGTACAGATACATAGGATGCAGATAGGGTTGGGGTACAGATACATAGGGTGGAGATACAGCTGGGGTACAGATACATAGGATGCAGATAGGGTTGGAGTACAGATACATAGGATGCAGATAGGGTTGGGGTACAGATACATAGGGTGGAGATACGGCTGGGGTACAGATACATAGGATGCAGATAGGGTTGGAGTACAGAAACATAGGGTGCAGGTAGGGTTGATGTACAGATACATAGGATGCAGATAGGGTTACAGTACAAATACATAGGGTGCAAATATGGTTGGGGTGTGGGACATATTTAAATTGGGCAGCAAGGGACAGAGGAGGGGAGATGTACAGGACCTTTGTCATGTCATGTCTAGCCATTATTATTTTCCTTGCCTTTAGAACAGTGATTGCAGGCTGTGCAGTATATGACATTACTGTAACTACAGGTCCCTCTCCCTGCTCTCACTGACACGTGCACAAGTGTATGTAAAACTTCCATACTGCATTGCTGATATATCGCTCCTGGAGGGGGTGATCCTGCCGCCTCAGCTCTTCATCCTGGTTGGCTCTTGCCAGCTGCCAATCACCCAGGGAAGGAAGGCAGGACGGGCCCTCGCTCTTGCGTCATGCGAGGGGAGCGGGTATATTCAAAATACTGCCACAGCCATAGTTCCTCTCAACCTGAGAGCTGTTGCTGCGCGGGTTGAAGTATGCAGTGAGCAGGGAGGCAGAAGCGGCCGCGCTCTGAGGACCTTTAAAGGGAGCGCTGGCCACCACCAGGTTGCCCCAACTAACTCACCTTTCCCCGCTCCTACAGCATATGAGCGTCCTCCCATGCAGCCTGCGCTCACCCAAAGAGCCGAGTCCAGCGGAGCTCCGGCGAGCGCCAGCTCCCAGAATCCTCTGCAGCAGGCAAACTGATTTGCATATGCAGTTTTGTGGCTAAGCGTTGTAAGGTTTTAACGGTCATTCTCAGTTTAACTTAGCGGGAGCTTTTATTTCATGAATATTCCTGGCTAGTCCTATATATCGGCATTCAGTTTAGATGTATCAAATTAACACTGTACTCGCCATAAACTCACCTTCTGCCCATATCAGTCACTTAAATACCAGAGCAATATACTGGTCTTTTGTCCTGAGTGGCACAGGACCAGGTAATAAAGTCGCCCACCATGCCACACATTTTTTTTCCTATCTACTCCTCCGCTTTTATTTTATTCACCAGTACTGGAGCGCCAAAGCCGCTCAGAATTATTAGCAATATTATTAGAAACCCCACATAACATTTACTGTCGATAACACCTATACATATTGATTAGATGTAGCATAATATATTTCTTGATATATGATCAGCTATACCACACAATAACAACAATTATCAAAATGATAAGAGATTTCTTTTTGGGTTTTTTTTTTTTTTTTTTTACTACGAGCATATTGGTGGATAATCGTAAATCAAATCATTACATGGGGCGATAGTTTTGACTACCTGCTGCCATGATTAGCTGATCCCTGATCAAGTTTAAAGGATTTCAATGGTTTTAATTATTTGAACTAAACAAGGCATAGATTTAAATCGTCATTTTATGTGGTGCATAGCTTTGAATCCTCCTATAGGAGACTTGCTGTACTCCAGCCGCTGTCATAGCCACTGCCGTACACTGTGGGATACCTACTCCCCGGAGTAGCAGTCTGGTAAGGTGAGTAGGTCATTAACAAGCATGCAGCTGGACTTTTTTTATTTTTAACCTTTAAAGTAAAAAAAAAAGAAATAAACTTTTAGACTTTTAGGCTGTTTTAAAGTGGGCCAAAACCCAGGATTTTGACTATCCCGGGTTTTTGGTCCTTTCCCCAGGGGCACCCCGATGCAGAATGCCCCACATAGGATGCAGATAGGGTCGGTGTACAGATGCATAGGATGCAGATAAAGTTGATGTATAGATACATAGGATGCAGATAGGGTTGGAGTACAGATATATAGGGTGCAGATAGGGTCGGTGTACAGATACATAGGATGCAGGTAGGGTTAGAGTACAGATACATAGGATGCAGATAGGATTGGGTTACATAAATATAGGGTGTGGATAGAGGTGGAGTACAGATACATAGGATGCAGATAGGGTTGATGTACAGATACATAGGCTGCAGGTAGGGTTAGAGTACAGATACATAGGATGCAGATAGGGTTTAATGTACAGATACATAGGATGCAGATAGGGTTAGAGTACAGATACATAGGATGCAGATAGGGTTTAATGTACAGATACATAGGATGCAGATAGGGTTAGAGTACAGATACATAGGATGCAGATAGGGTTTAATGTACAGATACATAGGATGCAGATAGGGTTGGAGTACAGAAACATAGGGTGCAGATAGGGTTTAATGTACAGATACATAGGATGCAGATAGGGTTGGAGTACAGATACATAGGATGCAGATAGGGTTGATGTACAGATACATAGGATGCAGATAGGGTTGGAGTACAGATACATAGGATGCAGATAGGGTTGGGGTACAGATACATAGGGTGGAGATACGGCTGGGGTACAGATACATAGGATGCAGATAGGGTTGGAGTACAGAAACATAGGGTGCAGGTAGGGTTGATGTACAGATACATAGGATGCAGATAGGGTTACAGTACAAATACATAGGGTGCAAATATGGTTGGGGTGTGGGACATATTTAAATTGGGCAGCAAGGGACAGAGGAGGGGAGATGTACAGGACCTTTGTCATGTCATGTCTAGCCATTATTATTTTCCTTGCCTTTAGAACAGTGATTGCAGGCTGTGCAGTATATAACATTACTGTAACTACAGGTCCCTCTCCCTGCTCTCACTGACACGTGCACAAGTGTATGTAAAACTTCCATACTGCATTCGTGATATCGCTCCTGGAGGGAGTGATCCTGCCGCCTCAGCTCTTTATCCTGGTTGGCTCTTACCAGCTGCCAATCACCCAGTGAAGGAAGGAAGGAAGGAAGGAAGGAAGGCAGGCAGGCAGGCAGGCAGGCAGGCAGGCAGGCAGGCAGGCAGGCAGGCAGGCAGGCAGGCAGGCAGGCAGGCAGGACGGACGGACGGACCCTCGCTCTCGTGTCATGAGAAGGGCGGGTATATTCAAAATACTGCCACAGCCATAGTTCCTCTCAACCTGAGAGCTGTTGCTGCGCGGGTTGAAGTATGCAGTGAGCAGGGAGGCAGAAGCGGCCACGCTCTGAGGACCTTTAAAGGGAGCGCTGGCCACCACCAGGTTGCCCCAACTAACTCACCTTTCCCCGCTCCTACAGCATATTGGCGTCCTCCCATGCAGCCTGCGCTCACCCAAAGAGCCGAGTCCAGCGGAGCTCCGGCGAGCGCCAGCTCCCAGAATCCTCTGCAGCAGGCAAACTGATTTGCATATGCAGTTTTGTGGCTAAGCGTTGTAAGGTTTTAACGGTCATTCTCAGTTTAACTTAGCGGGAGCTTTTATTTCATGAATATTCCTGGCTAGTCCTATATATCGGCATTCAGTTTAGATGTATCAAATTAACACTGTACTCGCCATAAACTCACCTTCTGCCCATATCAGTCACTTAAATACCAGAGCAATATACTGGTCATTTGTCCTGAGTGGCACAGGACCAGGTAATAAAGTCGCCCACCATGCCACGCATTTTTTTTCCTATCTACTCCTCCGCTTTTATTTTATTCACCAGTACTGGAGCGCCAAAGCCGCTCACAATTATTAGCAATATTATTATAAACCCCAGATAACATTTACTGTCGATAACACCTATACATATTGATTAGATGTAGCATAATATATTTCTTGATATATGATCAGCTATACCACACAATAACAACAATTATCAAAATGATAAGAGATTTCTTTTTGGGTTTTTTTTTTTTTTTTTTTTTACTACGAGCATATTGGTGGATAATCGTAAATCAAATCATTACATGGGGCGATAGTTTTGACTACCTGCTGCCATGATTAGCTGATCCCTGATCAAGTTTAAAGGATTTCAATGGTTTTAATTATTTGAACTAAACAAGGCATAGATTTAAATCGTCATTTTATGTGGTGCATAGCTTTGAATCCTCCTATAGGAGACTTGCTGTACTCCAGCCGCTGTCATAGCCACTGCCGTACACTGTGGGATACCTACTCCCCGGAGTAGCAGTCTGGTAAGGTGAGTAGGTCATTAACAAGCATGCAGCTGGACTTTTTTTATTTTTAACCTTTAAAGTAAAAAAAAAAGAAATAAACTTTTAGACTTTTAGGCTGTTTTAAAGTGGGCCAAAACCCAGGATTTTGACTATCCCGGGTTTTTGGTCCTTTCCCCAGGGGCACCCCGATGCAGAATGCCCCACATAGGATGCAGATAGGGTCGGTGTACAGATGCATAGGATGCAGATAAAGTTGATGTATAGATACATAGGATGCAGATAGGGTTGGAGTACAGATATATAGGGTGCAGATAGGGTTGATGTACAGATACATAGGATGCAGATAGGATTGGGTTACATAAATATAGGGTGTGGATAGAGGTGGAGTACAGATACATAGGATGCAGATAGGGTTGATGTACAGATACATAGGCTGCAGGTAGGGTTAGAGTACAGATACATAGGATGCAGATAGGGTTTAATGTACAGATACATAGGATGCAGATAGGGTTTAATGTACAGATACATAGGATGCAGATAGGGTTGGAGTACAGAAACATAGGGTGCAGATAGGGTTTAATGTACAGATACATAGGATGCAGATAGGGTTGGAGTACAGATACATAGGATGCAGATAGGGTTGATGTACAGATACATAGGATGCAGATAGGGTTGGAGTACAGATACATAGGATGCAGATAGGGTTGGGGTACAGATACATAGGGTGGAGATACGGCTGGGGTACAGATACATAGGATGCAGATAGGGTTGGAGTACAGAAACATAGGGTGCAGGTAGGGTTGATGTACAGATACATAGGATGCAGATAGGGTTACAGTACAAATACATAGGGTGCAAATATGGTTGGGGTGTGGGACATATTTAAATTGGGCAGCAAGGGACAGAGGAGGGGAGATGTACAGGACCTTTGTCATGTCATGTCTAGCCATTATTATTTTCCTTGCCTTTAGAACAGTGATTGCAGGCTGTGCAGTATATAACATTACTGTAACTACAGGTCCTTCTCCCTGCTCTCACTGACACGTGCACAAGTGTATGTAAAACTTCCATACTGCATTCGTGATATCGCTCCTGGAGGGAGTGATCCTGCCGCCTCAGCTCTTCATCCTGGTTGGCTCTTACCAGCTGCCAATCACCCAGTGAAGGAAGGAAGGCAGGCAGGCGGGCAGGAAGGACCCTCGCTCTCGTGTCATGAGAAGGGCGGGTATATTCAAAATACTGCCACAGCCATAGTTCCTCTCAACCTGAGAGCTGTTGCTGCGCGGGTTGAAGTATGCAGTGAGCAGGGAGGCAGAAGCGGCCGCGCTCTGAGGACCTTTAAAGGGAGCGCTGGCCACCACCAGGTTGCCCCAACTAACTCACCTTTCCCCGCTCCTACAGCATATGAGCGTCCTCCCATGCAGCCTGCGCTCACCCAAAGAGCCGAGTCCAGCGGAGCTCCGGCGAGCGCCAGCTCCCAGAATCCTCTGCAGCAGGCAAACTGATTTGCATATGCAGTTTTGTGGCTAAGCGTTGTAAGGTTTTAACGGTCATTCTCAGTTTAACTTAGCGGGAGCTTTTATTTCATGAATATTCCTGGCTAGTCCTATATATCGGCATTCAGTTTAGATGTATCAAATTAACACTGTACTCGCCATAAACTCACCTTCTGCCCATATCAGTCACTTAAATACCAGAGCAATATACTGGTCTTTTGTCCTGAGTGGCACAGGACCAGGTAATAAAGTCGCCCACCATGCCACGCATTTTTTTTCCTATCTACTCCTCCGCTTTTATTTTATTCACCAGTACTGGAGCGCCAAAGCCGCTCAGAATTATTAGCAATATTATTAGAAACCCCACATAACATTTACTGTCGATAACACCTATACATATTGATTAGATGTAGCATAATATATTTCTTGATATATGATCAGCTATACCACACAATAACAACAATTATCAAAATGATAAGAGATTTCTTTTTGGGTTTTTTTTTTTTTTTTTTTTTTACTACGAGCATATTGGTGGATAATCGTAAATCAAATCATTACATGGGGCGATAGTTTTGACTACCTGCTGCCATGATTAGCTGATCCCTGATCAAGTTTAAAGGATTTCAATGGTTTTAATTATTTGAACTAAACAAGGCATAGATTTAAATCGTCATTTTATTTGGTGCATAGCTTTGAATCCTCCTATAGGAGACTTGCTGTACTCCAGCCGCTGTCATAGCCACTGCCGTACACTGTGGGATACCTACTCCCCGGTGTAGCAGTCCGGTAAGGTGAGTAGGTCATTAACAAGCATGCAGCTGGACTTTTTTTATTTTTAACCTTTAAAGTAAAAAAAAAAGAAATAAACTTTTAGACTTTTAGGCTGTTTTAAAGTGGGCCAAAACCCAGGATTTTGACTATCCCGGGTTTTTGGTCCTTTCCCCAGGGGCACCCCGATGCAGAATGCCCCACATAGGATGCAGATAGGGTCGGTGTACAGATGCATATGATGCAGATAAAGTTCATGTATAGATACATAGGATGCAGATAGGGTTGGAGTACAGATATATAGGGTGCAGATAGGGTTGATGTACAGATACATAGGATGCAGATAGGATTGGGTTACATAAATATAGGGTGTGGATAGAGGTGGAGTACAGATACATAGGATGCAGATAGGGTTAGAGTACAGATACATAGGATGCTGATAGGGTTTAATGTACAGATACATAGGATGCAGATAGGGTTAGAGTACAGATACATAGGATGCAGATAGGGTTGGAGTACAGATACATAGGATGCTGATAGGGTTTAATGTACAGATACATAGGATGCAGATAGGGTTAGAGTACAGATACATAGGATGCTGATAGGGTTTAATGTACAGATACATAGGATGCAGATAGGGTTAGAGTACAGATACATAGGATGCTGATAGGGTTTAATGTACAGATACATAGGATGCAGATAGGGTTGGAGTACAGAAACATAGGGTGCAGATAGGGTTTAATGTACAGATACATAGGATGCAGATAGGGTTGGAGTACAGATACATAGGATGCAGATAGGGTTGATGTACAGATACATAGGATGCAGATAGGGTTGGAGTACAGATACATAGGATGCAGATAGGGTTGGGGTACAGATACATAGGGTGGAGATACAGCTGGGGTACAGATACATAGGATGCAGATAGGGTTGGAGTACAGATACATAGGATGCAGATAGGGTTGGGGTACAGATACATAGGGTGGAGATACGGCTGGGGTACAGATACATAGGATGCAGATAGGGTTGGAGTACAGATACATAGGATGCAGAAAGGGTTGGGGTACAGATACATAGGGTGGAGATACGGCTGGGGTACAGATACATAGGATGCAGACAGGGTTGGAGTACAGAAACATAGGGTGCAGGTAGGGTTGATGTACAGATACATAGGATGCAGATAGGGTTACAGTACAAATACATAGGGTGCAAATATGGTTGGGGTGTGGGACATATTTAAATTGGGCAGCAAGGGACAGAGGAGGGGAGATGTACAGGACCTTTGTCATGTCATGTCTAGCCATTATTTTTTTCCTTGCCTTTAGAACAGTGATTGCAGGCTGTGCAGTATATGACATTACTGTAACTACAGGTCCCTCTCCCTGCTCTCACTGACACGTGCACAAGTGTATGTAAAACTTCCATACTGCATTGCTGATATATCGCTCCTGGAGGGAGTGATCCTGCCGCCTCAGCTCTTTATCCTGGTTGGCTCTTACCAGCTGCCAATCACCTAGTGAAGGAAGGAAGGAAGGAAGGAAGGAAGGAAGGAAGGAAGGAAGGAAGGAGGGAGGGAGGGCAGGAAGGACCCTCGCTCTCGTGTCATGAGAAGGGCGGGTATATTCAAAATACTGCCACAGCCATAGTTCCTCTCAACCTGAGAGCTGTTGCTGCGCGGGTTGAAGTATGCAGTGAGCAGGGAGGCAGAAGCGGCCGCGCTCTGAGGACCTTTAAAGGGAGCGCTGGCCACCACCAGGTTGCCCCAACTAACTCACCTTTCCCCGCTCCTACAGCATATGAGCGTCCTCCCATGCAGCCTGCGCTCACCCAAAGAGCCGAGTCCAGCGGAGCTCCGGCGAGCGCCAGCTCCCAGAATCCTCTGCAGCAGGCAAACTGATTTGCATATGCAGTTTTGTGGCTAAGCGTTGTAAGGTTTTAACGGTCATTCTCAGTTTAACTTAGCGGGAGCTTTTATTTCATGAATATTCCTGGCTAGTCCTATATATCGGCATTCAGTTTAGATGTATCAAATTAACACTGTACTCGCCATAAACTCACCTTCTGCCCATATCAGTCACTTAAATACCAGAGCAATATACTGGTCTTTTGTCCTGAGTGGCACAGGACCAGGTAATAAAGTCGCCCACCATGCCACACATTTTTTTTCCTATCTACTCCTCCGCTTTTATTTTATTCACCAGTACTGGAGCGCCAAAGCCGCTCAGAATTATTAGCAATATTATTAGAAACCCCACATAACATTTACTGTCGATAACACCTATACATATTGATTAGATGTAGCATAATATATTTCTTGATATATGATCAGCTATACCACACAATAACAACAATTATCAAAATGATAAGAGATTTCTTTTTGGGTTTTTTTTTTTTTTTTTTTTTTTACTACGAGCATATTGGTGGATAATCGTAAATCAAATCATTACATGGGGCGATAGTTTTGACTACCTGCTGCCATGATTAGCTCATCCCTGATCAAGTTTAAAGGATTTCAATGGTTTTAATTATTTGAACTAAACAAGGCATAGATTTAAATCGTCATTTTATGTGGTGCATAGCTTTGAATCCTCCTATAGGAGACTTGCTTTACTCCAGCCGCTGTCATAGCCACTGCCGTACACTGTGGGATACCTACTCCCCGGAGTAGCAGTCTGGTAAGGTGAGTAGGTCATTAACAAGCATGCAGCTGGACTTTTTTTATTTTTAACCTTTAAAGTAAAAAAAAAAGAAATAAACTTTTAGACTTTTAGGCTGTTTTAAAGTGGGCCAAAACCCAGGATTTTGACTATCCCGGGTTTTTGGTCCTTTCCCCAGGGGCACCCCGATGCAGAATGCCCCACATAGGATGCAGATAGGGTCGGTGTACAGATGCATATGATGCAGATAAAGTTGATGTATAGATACATAGGATGCAGATAGGGTTGGAGTACAGATATATAGGGTGCAGATAGGGTTGATGTACAGATACATAGGATGCAGATAGGATTGGGTTACATAAATATAGGGTGTGGATAGAGGTGGAGTACAGATACATAGGATGCAGATAGGGTTGATGTACAGATACATAGGCTGCAGGTAGGGTTAGAGTACAGATACATAGGATGCTGATAGGGTTTAATGTACAGATACATAGGATGCAGATAGGGTTAGAGTACAGATACATAGGATGCAGATAGGGTTGGAGTACAGAAACATAGGGTGCAGATAGGGTTTTTTTTTTTTTTTTTTTTTTTTTGCAATATGTTTTTATTTAAATTTTAAGTAAGCACGGAAATTATACAGAGAGGAAAGACAAAAAAAAAAAAAAAAAAAAAAAAAGGGGAAAAAGCATGCATATGTAGATGCAGAACAGGGCATACATGACATCAATACATGACACTTCAAATCCTGGCTTAACATCCAAGGGGCCATGGTCCACTGTCCCACAACCCTATTAAGTAATACCCCTGAGTTAGCCATGAGAGTAAAGTTGATAGAACCAGATAACAACAGTCCTATGGACCAGACATGGAGTTTACACTCTACCGCTAGACGGCCCTCCGGTGTGCCCTCGGATCTGTACTGACGTATCCAACCCGCCCGCCTCTCAAAGGGAGAGCGAGAGAGGGAGATTTGCCCTGAAAAGCACGAGGCAGGGAAAGAGAAAGAAAACAAAAGAAACTAAAAAGAAGAAGAAGAAGAAGAAGACAGAGAACCGGAACCCTCACGCCCCGAACCCCACCCCACCCCTCCCCTGATTCCCCCATGCCCCCCACTCCGCCCATCGACCACTAAGTATCCTTCAAGAGATCCCGAAAGTCCGGAGCTTCTTTAGAAACTTCCCAGATCGTCCATACACCTAGGTATTTCTGAGTTCCCCCATCAGATCTTTCCAGAGCAAGTTCCTCCATCCTTCTAATATTTTCTACCTCTCCGTACCATTCCAATAAGGAAGGGGTAACATTAGTTCGCCAGTGGCGAGGGATCACAGTCCCAGCCGCTGTGAGCAGGTGTCTCAGGAGTCCCCTCCCCCCTGCTGCCACTGATCCCGGAAGCATAGACAGAAGGGTCACCTGGGGAAGATTAGGGACGCTCTGGAGCGTCAAAAATGTAAAGACACCCAGCACCCTTTCCCAAAAGGTCTTGACCGCTGGACACTCCCACCAAATGTGTGTAAGTGTCCCCGAAGCTTTATTACACCTCCAGCAGTCCCCCGATTCCGAGCCCCCGAACCGTATCAGGTCCGCTGGGCATTTATACCATCTGGACAAGATTTTGTAATTCTTTTCCTGAGCCCTGCATGCCATAGAAAACTTATGAGTTAAGGCAAAGGATTTCTCCCACTCGCATGTCTCAAAAGACTGCCCCAGTTCCTCCTCCCACCTCCCACAGAACCGAGGAAGCTCTCCACCCCCCCGGAGGATCTTATAGAGACCAGAGATTACATGTGTGGGGGGGTTGGAGCTTTAAGAATCCTCTCCAGCTCCGTGAGGGGGCGAGACAACACCATTCTGGGATTAAATGAGTTAACAAAGGCCTCCAGCTGGGCATGCAAGAACCAGGACAATCTACGTCCACCCAAGCTACGCCCTTGGAGGTCCGCAAGGGTGGGAAGGCCAGACCCAGAGACCACGTCCCCCAGCCCGACATCCCGGGAGACGTTCCAGACAAGAAATGTTGAGACGCCCACCCCCGCAGGAAATGCCGGATTATCAAACAGGGGGGTGAGGGGGCCCGGTCTATGCGAGATGTTATTCCGTTTTATAATCCTATCCCATAGGGCCAGCAGGGGACCCGCCAGATATGGGAGCTCCTGTTTCCTAGGGCGACGGGATGGCTCCACCCAAGGCAAAGCCGTCAATCCAAGTGGGGAGATGTCCCTCTCAAGAGTCACCCATCGCTTACTCTCCCTGTGGTGGAACCAATCCGTGAGCCGCACCAGAACCGCCGCCGCGTGATACATTTTGAGGTCTGGGACTGCCAGCCCCCCCCCGGACTTGGGTCTACACAACGTATCCCTCTTCACCCGGGGTTTCTTATTGCCCCAAATGAACTTAAAGAAGGCCTCCTGAAGCATCTTAAAAAACCCTCGCTCTGGGACAATCGGTAAGGCCTGGAATACGTACAGGAAACGAGGTAACACATCCATTTTCAGGATATTAATTCGTCCGAGCCAAGAGTATTGTTTCCGCCCATACGCCTGGAGGCTACTCAGTGTGGCACCTAGGAGCGGGGCATAGTTTAATTTATATAGTTTCCCTAAATCTGTAGGTAGCCTGACCCCAAGATATCTTATTGATTCTGTTTGCCATTTGAAGGGGAAGTTCGCCTCTAGTAATTGCTGTGTCTGTGTTTCCAGAGAGATGTTCAATACCTCTGTCTTGGACAGATTAACCTTAAAATTACTGATTCGACTGAATCGGTCAAACTCTGCCAAAACAGAGGGGAGGGAGATATGAGGGGAAGTAATATATAGAAGCAGGTCATCGGCAAAAAGGGAGAGCTTATATTCCCCCTCACCACATGCTATTCCCTTAATCGAAGGGTTAGCCCTTAATGCATTAGCAAGATGCTCCATCACTAGAACATACAGCAAAGGGGACAAAGGGCAACCCTGCCGTGTACCATTTCTAATTTTAAACGATCCTGAAAGGCTTCCATTTATCTTTACCCTAGCGGTGGGATCCTGGTAGAGAGCCATAATTCTCCCCACCATTACCGGGCCTATCCCCGCCTGGGTTAGAGTGGCCCTCAGGAATCCCCAATGTACCCTGTCGAACGCTTTTTCCGCGTCTACCGCCAACAGACAGGCGGGTATCTTCCGTGACTGGGCATAGTGCAGTATAGAGATAGTCTTAATGACATTATCCCTAGCCTCCCTTCCTGTTACAAACCCCACCTGGTCATTATCGACCAATGAGGGGAGTAGGGGCTGGATCCTATTAGCGATAATTTTGGCGTATAATTTAACATCGATATTGATTAACGAAATTGGCCTATAGCTGCCAGGTAGGGTTACATCCTTACCCGGTTTTGGGATAACCGCAATATGTGCTTCTAGGGCCTGTCTCGGGAAGGGATTGCAGTCAGAGACTGAGTTAAACACTTTCACCAGGAAGGGAGCGATCAGGGGTCCCAAGACTTTGTAGAACCGGGGAGTGAACCCATCAGGGCCAGGACTTTTTCCTGCTGGGGTCTTCCCTATGGCTTCCTCCACCTCCCCCTGCTTAATGGAGTCCTCTAAGGCTTCGCTTTCCTCCAAGGGTATGATAGGTAAGGCCGTTTCCTCCATATATTTATCAATCATAGCGGCTGAGTCCTGTTGCAACCCACGGTCGGCCGATCCATTAATATTGTAAAGAGCAGAGTAGAAGGTTTGGAACTCATTGGCAATTAGAGGGGTCTTGTGTACTTCCGTCCCTCCCGCAGTTCTAATGTTGGGGATGAATGCGCAACCCTGCCTTGGGTGCAGAGACCGAGCCAACGCCCTCCCACACTTATCCGAGTGTTCATAGAAATGGGCCCTGCATCTATCACGAAATCTGAGGTAACATTGATCATACAAGCCTCTCAGCTTCTGCCTAGCTTCTAATAACTCCTTTAAATCTGCGTGATTAGATGAGGACTTGTGTGCACTCTCCAATTCAGTTATCCGATCCAATGTAACTTTGATCTGCTGCGCCCGCTCCCTCTTGAGTCTAGCTCCATGCTTAATGAAGACCCCACGCAGCACACACTTAAGCGCCTCCCACTGAGTTGGCAGCGGGGTATTGTCGCTGCTATGGTCAAGATGAAAACCAGCCATAGTGGTTTTGATTTCCGCCATACAGGCGACATCCTTTAGTAGGTTGTCATTTAGGCGCCAAGTGCCCTGCCTTGGGGTCGCATTCAGGATCGGAAGGGTCAGGAAGACAGGCGCATGATCAGACCAAAGGATCTGCCCAATTGAGGTTACCGGGTCTCGTGCAAGGGCATGGTGGCTGAGAAAAAGATAGTCCAGTCGGCTATACATGTTGTGGGTATGGGAGTAAAAGGTATAATCCCTCTCTCCCCCATGCAGCACTCTCCAAACATCGATCACCTGCAGGGCCTGGAGGGCTCTACGAAATTTGTTAAGTGCGGAATGGGAGATCCCCGATCTGCCCTGAGAGGAATCCATCCTCGGATCGATTGTCAGGTTGAGGTCCCCCCCCACGATCAAGGTACCCTCAGCGAACTCCTCCAAAGCTCGCAGCATCCCCAGACCTGCCTCCACCTGCCCCTGGTTGGGCAGATAAAGATTGGCCAGGGTAAATCTTGCCTCACATAGCACAAACTTAAGAAATAAAAATCTACCCTTCGGGTCTAGTTTAGCCTCCATTTGCTCCAGGGGGACCCTCTTATGTATGGCTATAGACACTCCTTTGGACTTATTGTCTGGGTTGGGACTGTGGAACCACCGGTCATAGTATTTGTTTTTGATCTCTGGTACCTTCCCCAAGCAAAAATGTGTCTCCTGAAGCATGACCACATCTACCCTCTCCTTATGGAAGCCATACATAATTTTCGCCCTTTTCTCAGGTATATTGAGCCCTTTAGCATTAAACGTACATATTTTTAGGTCGGCCATCAGGATCAGGTGGCGCGTGGGGCGGCTACACAGCTATAAGTGGCGGCGACGCCCTGAGTATTTGAACCGTGGCTAGTATCTCAGGGCCGGGGCAGGAACCGGATCCCCCAAAGAGGGGAAGTAGATGGACGGAATAAGACAGGAAAGAAAAAAAAAGCAACAGAGAGAAAAATGTAAAGAAATAAGATGTCTCCCCTGGCCTAAGCCAGGCGAGGCCTAAACTTTTAGAAAGCCCTCCCTACAGGGGAGGCGAATTAAACTAATCAGACAGGAGCTAAAGCCCCTTGCCCACGCAAATCCTGACGGGTCTAGACCCTACAGGAAGGCGCGGCAGCCTATTGGGGGAAGTAGCCTTGCAACGACAGAGCGTGCTCCCGATAGCCCTTTATTAGATAACGGGCCCCTCCTCATTATGCCAGATAAGCAGGCAAATATCACTACTGCCGGATCCGACGTCTATGCTATCCTCCACCCCCCCAGCCCCCCCCTCCCCGGCACCACACCGACCATAATGCAAAAGCAACTAATGTTAACTTACATTTAAACTTAAACTTTAAACTTTAAACTTAACACAAGGCATTATTAAACATTGCTATGTTTCCGCCCAGAGGCCGGGTCCAAGCGCCCCCGGCCCCGCCAACCGGAAGCAGTGGGCCGCCCCCCCTCCACCATCCGAATCATTAATCAACGGACCGAAGAGAGAGGACGGCCCCCCACCGGCAAAGCGCCCCCCCCCCAGACCGGGACAAGGGCAGCCAAGACACGGAAGGCGGAACACGACTCAAGTACAACTCAGCATAACATAACACCCATCCGCCAGGCCCCCCGCATCTCAGCGGCTAAGAAAGTTCAGGGACAGACGCTGTCTCCTACAGGTGCTGCATGTGGAAAGACAAACAGGAGATGGGAAACTGAAGAACGGGACACGAACCACGTCTAAGGATCCGGATTTCTCCGGGGCCCGCCTCCACCCCGCTCACGATGGAAATCTGGATTTCTCCCGGGTGCGTCCCCACCCCGCTCACGGACCCACCGAGGACGCCTAGGAGCCCTCTGTGGAAGCGGGGGCGGTGCGTCAAAGTCTAGCCAGTCCGGAATCGGGAAGGCCTCCAATCCTAAGAAGATAAACATGCTAGATAGGTCCGCCTTACTTCGTAGGGCAAAAACAGAATTGTCCTTGCGGATTATGAGATGGAAAGGGTGACCCCATTTGTATGAGGCCCCTATTTCCCGGAGTTTATCGAGTAAAGGTCGGAGTATTCTTCTCATCTGCAGGGTGCGGCGCGATACATCGGGTAATATCGTGATCTGTGAACCCCGCCACTCAAACCTGCCTCTCTCCCAAGCCCTTCGCAGGATGTCTTCCTTGATGGTGAAAAAGTGGACCCTACACAGGACGTCCCTAGGGGCCTGCGGATCTCCGGCTGGGCGGCCCGCCACTCTATGAATCCGGTCGATGATGACTTCCGCCTCCAGGGATCTCCCCAGCAGAGAGTTAAATAGTTCCGTTGCTGAGGAGCGCAATGCCTCTGCTCGGACCGACTCAGGGATGCCACGGATCTTCAAGTTGTTGCGCCTATTTCTATTTTCCTGGTCGTCCACTTGGAGCCGAAAGTCGGTCATTTGTTGCTGGTGTACTGCTTGCATTCGTTCTAGGTTTGATAGCCGGGCCTCATGGTCATCACGGGAGTCCTCGAGGGTGGCGACCTTGGTTTCCAGGGCAGATGATTTCTGCTGTATATCCTCAATTTCCCTGCGCAGCGCTCTCTCAATTCTGGTCGCCACTGCCTCCAGGTCCGCTTTCAGCTCAGATTTCGTCGGCAAGTATTGTAAAATAGCCTGGATACTAGGGTCGATGGTCGGAGCTACGTATAGTTGGTCGGTGGGAAGAGACCCCAAAGGCGATCCATGGGAAGGAGCGGCAAGGGAGACATCCATGCGTCGAGGGGGACTCACATCGATGCCCCCTGAGACTCCTCCACCCTCCCGACCGGAAGTTGCGCCGTCCACAGAATCAACGCTGGACTCTGAGGACCATTCCAGGTCGATGAGTTTGAGGCTCTGCAGGTGTCTGCGCCGGGGACTGCTGCCGGGGCCGGGCGGGACAGGATGAACATCTGCATACACAAATTTGTTTGCTGGGGCCGGAATATCTGCCCCCGCATCAGGGCCACAACACTGCTCCACTCCGGCTGAGGAGTTCCCCCTTAAGGCTGGTGACATGGGCTCGTATGGGGTTGACATTTGCCTACTTCCACCTTTATTTTCCCCCACTGAGGTGGGACCCACCGGGGAGCCCCCCATTAGTGGTGCCAGTCCGCTCCCGTCTCTGGCCTCATACACTCGCCCGGCGTGATAGGGGGATATGCAGCTGCCGGGTGCCGCTGGATGTCCCAGCAATGCGGCTGTCACAGGCACTCGCTCCTCACTGCCTGCACCGCCGCGGCCCCTCCCCTCGCTCCCGCAGCTCACCTCCAAGCTGCCGCCGACGCTGCTCCTCAAGGCCTCCTCGTCAGCGCCGCCCCGAGACACAGCAGCGGCAGACCGTCCCCGTCCTCCGCCGCACAGCTCAGCCTCCTGGACAGCCGCGTCCCCCATCGCCGCGCCGGGTGCCGGTCCCGCAGCCCCGGCGGCGCTCCGGGTCTCCCCGCCTCCTGCAGCTCCGGGCATGCTCAGGGTAGGTCTCTGCTTGTCACTTGCGCCGGTCATCTCTCGGGGTGCACAGGGGGGTAAACTTGCCGCCGCGCTCCCTCCATTCTCCGCCTGCCCACAGGGAGCATGTGCTGGGTCCGGCGCCATTTTGTCCGGCTGATCCATGGGCCCCTGGCCCCTGGGAAGAAAGAAGGTGCCGATGGCGGACTTTGGGGTTCTTTTGAGGTTGCCCCCTGTCTTCCTCTTCTAATTGCCCCTCATCTGGCCAAATAGGGCGAATAAGGGGGTTAAAATCAGCTATAAAATCTGGGGCTAAACGGGAGCTCTCCAAAACGTGCCCTCACTCTCTCATGCCGTAGCCACGCCCCCCAGATAGGGTTTAATGTACAGATACATAGGATGCAGATAGGGTTGGAGTACAGATACATAGGATGCAGATAGAGTTGATGTACAGATACATAGGATGCAGATAGGGTTGGAGTACAGATACATAGGATGCAGATAGGGTTGGGGTACAGATACATAGGGTGGAGATACAGCTGGGGTACAGATACATAGGATGCAGATAGGGTTGGAGTACAGATACATAGGATGCAGATAGGGTTGGGGTACAGATACATAGGGTGGAGATACGGCTGGGGTACAGATACATAGGATGCAGATAGGGTTGGAGTACAGAAACATAGGGTGCAGGTAGGGTTGATGTACAGATACATAGGATGCAGATAGGGTTACAGTACAAATACATAGGGTGCAAATATGGTTGGGGTGTGGGACATATTTAAATTGGGCAGCAAGGGACAGAGGAGGGGAGATGTACAGGACCTTTGTCATGTCATGTCTAGCCATTATTATTTTCCTTGCCTTTAGAACAGTGATTGCAGGCTGTGCAGTATATGACATTACTGTAACTACAGGTCCCTCTCCCTGCTCTCACTGACACATGCACAAGTGTATGTAAAACTTCCATACTGCATTCGTGATATCGCTCCTGGAGGGAGTGATCCTGCCGCCTCAGCTCTTTATCCTGGTTGGCTCTTACCAGCTGCCAATCACCCAGTGAAGGAAGGAAGGAAGGAAGGAAGGAAGGCAGGCGGGCAGGAAGGACCCTCGCTCTCGTGTCATGAGAAGGGCGGGTATATTCAAAATACTGCCACAGCCATAGTTCCTCTCAACCTGAGAGCTGTTGCTGCGCGGGTTGAAGTATGCAGTGAGCAGGGAGGCAGAAGCGGCCACGCTCTGAGGACCTTTAAAGGGAGCGCTGGCCACCACCAGGTTGCCCCAACTAACTCACCTTTCCCCGCTCCTACAGCATATGAGCGTCCTCCCATGCAGCCTGCGCTCACCCAAAGAGCCGAGTCCAGCGGAGCTCCGGCGAGCGCCAGCTCCCAGAATCCTCTGCAGCAGGCAAACTGATTTGCATATGCAGTTTTGTGGCTAAGCGTTGTAAGGTTTTAACGGTCATTCTCAGTTTAACTTAGCGGGAGCTTTTATTTCATGAATATTCCTGGCTAGTCCTATATATCGGCATTCAGTTTAGATGTATCAAATTAACACTGTACTCGCCATAAACTCACCTTCTGCCCATATCAGTCACTTAAATACCAGAGCAATATACTGGTCTTTTGTCCTGAGTGGCACAGGACCAGGTAATAAAGTCGCCCACCATGCCACGCATTTTTTTTCCTATCTACTCCTCCGCTTTTATTTTATTCACCAGTACTGGAGCGCCAAAGCCGCTCAGAATTATTAGCAATATTATTAGAAACCCCACATAACATTTACTGTCGATCACACCTATACATATTGATTAGATGTAGCATAATATATTTCTTGATATATGATCAGCTATACCACACAATAACAACAATTATCAAAATGATAAGAGATTTCTTTTTGGGTTTTTTTTTTTTTTTTTTTTTACTACGAGCATATTGGTGGATAATCGTAAATCAAATCATTACATGGGGCGATAGTTTTGACTACCTTCTGCCATGATTAGCTGATCCCTGATCAAGTTTAAAGGATTTCAATGGTTTTAATTATTTGAACTAAACAAGGCATAGATTTAAATCGTCATTTTATTTGGTGCATAGCTTTGAATCCTCCTATAGGAGACTTGCTTTACTCCAGCCGCTGTCATAGCCACTGCCGTACACTGTGGGATACCTACTCCCCAGAGTAGCAGTCTGGTAAGGTGAGTAGGTCATTAACAAGCATGCAGCTGGACTTTTTTTATTTTTAACCTTTAAAGTAAAAAAAAAAGAAATAAACTTTTAGACTTTTAGGCTGTTTTAAAGTGGGCCAAAACCCAGGATTTTGACTATCCCGGGTTTTTGGTCCTTTCCCCAGGGGCACCCCGATGCAGAATGCCCCACATAGGATGCAGATAGGGTCGGTGTACAGATGCATATGATGCAGATAAAGTTGATGTATAGATACATAGGATGCAGATAGGGTTGGAGTACAGATATATAGGGTGCAGATAGGGTTGATGTACAGATACATAGGATGCAGATAGGATTGGGTTACATAAATATAGGGTGTGGATAGAGGTGGAGTACAGATACATAGGATGCAGATAGGGTTGATGTACAGATACATAGGCTGCAGGTAGGGTTAGAGTACAGATACATAGGATGCTGATAGGGTTTAATGTACAGATACATAGGATGCAGATAGGGTTAGAGTACAGATACATAGGATGCAGATAGGGTTGGAGTACAGAAACATAGGGTGCAGATAGGGTTTAATGTACAGATACATAGGATGCAGATAGGGTTGGAGTACAGATACATAGGATGCAGATAGGGTTGGAGTACAGATACATAGGATGCAGATAGGGTTGGGGTACAGATACATAGGATGCAGATAGGGTTGGGGTACAGATACATAGGGTGGAGATACAGCTGGGGTACAGATACATAGGATGCAGATAGGGTTGGAGTACAGATACATAGGATGCAGATAGGGTTGGGGTACAGATACATAGGGTGGAGATACAGCTGGGGTACAGATACATAGGATGCAGATAGGGTTGGAGTACAGATACATAGGATGCAGATAGGGTTGGGGTACAGATACATAGGGTGGAGATACGGCTGGGGTACAGATACATAGGATGCAGATAGGGTTGGAGTACAGAAACATAGGGTGCAGGTAGGGTTAGGGTACAGATACATAGGATGCAGATAGGGTTGGGGTACAGATACATAGGATGCAGATAGGGTTGATGTACAGATACATAGGATGCAGATAGGGTTGGAGTACAGATACATAGGATGCAGATAGGGTTGGGGTACAGATACATAGGGTGGAGAAACAGCTGGGGTACAGATACATAGGATGCAGATAGGGTTGGAGTACAGATACATAGGATGCAGATAGGGTTGGGGTACAGATACATAGGGTGGAGAAACAGCTGGGGTACAGATACATAGGATGCAGATAGGGTTGGAGTACAGATACATAGGATGCAGATAGGGTTGGGGTACAGATACATAGGATGCAGATAGGGTTGGAGTACAGATACATAGGATGCAGATAGGGTTGGGGTACAGATACATAGGGTGGAGATACGGCTGGGGTACAGATACATAGGGTGGAGATACGGCTGGGGTACAGATACATAGGATGCAGATAGGGTTGGAGTACAGAAACATAGGGTGCAGGTAGGGTTGATGTACAGATACATAGGATGCAGATAGGGTTACAGTACAAATACATAGGGTGCAAATATGGTTGGGGTGTGGGACATAGGTAAATTGGGCGGCAAGGGACAGAGGAGGGGAGATGTACAGGACCTTTGTCATGTCATGTCTAGCCATTTTTATTTTCCTTGCCTTTAGAACAGTGATTGCAGGCTGTGCAGTATATGACATTACTGTAACTACAGGTCCCTCTCCCTGCTCTCACTGACACGTGCACAAGTGTATGTAAAACTTCCATACTGCATTCCTGATATCGCTCCTGGAGGGAGTGATCCTGCCGCCTCAGCTCTTTATCCTGGTTGGCTCTTACCAGCTGCCAATCACCCAGTGAAGGAAGGAAGGAAGGAAGGCAGGCGGGCAGGAAGGACCCTCGCTCTCGTGTCATGAGAAGGGCGGGTATATTCAAAATACTGCCACAGCCATAGTTCCTCTCAACCTGAGAGCTGTTGCTGCGCGGGTTGAAGTATGCAGTGAGCAGGGAGGCAGAAGCGGCCGCGCTCTGAGGACCTTTAAAGGGAGCGCTGGCCACCACCAGGTTGCCCCAACTAACTCACCTTTCCCCGCTCCTACAGCATATGAGCGTCCTCCCATGCAGCCTGCGCTCACCCAAAGAGCCGAGTCCAGCGGAGCTCCGGCGAGCGCCAGCTCCCAGAATCCTCTGCAGCAGGCAAACTGATTTGCATATGCAGTTTTGTGGCTAAGCGTTGTAAGGTTTTAACGGTCATTCTCAGTTTAACTTAGCGGGAGCTTTTATTTCATGAATATTCCTGGCTAGTCCTATATATCGGCATTCAGTTTAGATGTATCAAATTAACACTGTACTCGCCATAAACTCACCTTCTGCCCATATCAGTCACTTAAATACCAGAGCAATATACTGGTCTTTTGTCCTGAGTGGCACAGGACCAGGTAATAAAGTCGCCCACCATGCCACGCATTTTTTTTCCTATCTACTCCTCCGCTTTTATTTTATTCACCAGTACTGGAGCGCCAAAGCCGCTCAGAATTATTAGCAATATTATTAGAAACCCCACATAACATTTACTGTCGATAACACCTATACATATTGATTAGATGTAGCATAATATATTTCTTGATATATGATCAGCTATACCACACAATAACAACAATTATCAAAATGATAAGAGATTTCTTTTTGGGTTTTTTTTTTTTTTTTTTTTTTACTACGAGCATATTGGTGGATAATCGTAAATCAAATCATTACATGGGGCGATAGTTTTGACTACCTGCTGCCATGATTAGCTGATCCCTGATCAAGTTTAAAGGATTTCAATGGTTTTAATTATTTGAACTAAACAAGGCATAGATTTAAATCGTCATTTTATGTGGTGCATAGCTTTGAATCCTCCTATAGGAGACTTGCTTTACTCCAGCCGCTGTCATAGCCACTGCCGTACACTGTGGGATACCTACTCCCCGGAGTAGCAGTCTGGTAAGGTGAGTAGGTCATTAACAAGCATGCAGCTGGACTTTTTTTATTTTTAACCTTTAAAGTAAAAAAAAAAGAAATAAACTTTTAGACTTTTAGGCTGTTTTAAAGTGGGACAAAACCCAGGATTTTGACTATCCCGGGTTTTTGGTCCTTTCCCCAGGGGCACCCCGATGCAGAATGCCCCACATAGGATGCAGATAGGGTCGGTGTACAGATGCATATGATGCAGATAAAGTTGATGTATAGATACATAGGATGCAGATAGGGTTGGAGTACAGATATATAGGGTGCAGATAGGGTTGATGTACAGATACATAGGATGCAGATAGGATTGGGTTACATAAATATAGGGTGTGGATAGAGGTGGAGTACAGATACATAGGATGCAGATAGGGTTGATGTACAGATACATAGGCTGCAGGTAGGGTTAGAGTACAGATACATAGGATGCTGATAGGGTTTAATGTACAGATACATAGGATGCAGATAGGGTTAGAGTACAGATACATAGGATGCAGATAGGGTTGGAGTACAGAAACATAGGGTGCAGATAGGGTTTAATGTAGAGATACATAGGATGCAGATAGGGTTGATGTACAGATACATAGGATGCAGATAGGGTTGGAGTACAGATACATAGGATGCAGATAGGGTTGGAGTACAGATACATAGGATGCAGATAGGGTTGGGGTACAGATACATAGGGTGGAGATACGGCTGGGGTACAGATACATAGGATGCAGATAGGGTTGGAGTACAGATACATAGGATGCAGATAGGGTTGGGGTACAGATACATAGGGTGGAGATACGGCTGGGGTACAGATACATAGGATGCAGATAGGGTTGGAGTACAGAAACATAGGGTGCAGGTAGGGTTGATGTACAGATACATAGGATGCAGATAGGGTTACAGTACAAATACATAGGGTGCAAATATGGTTGGGGTGTGGGACATATTTAAATTGGGCAGCAAGGGACAGAGGAGGGGAGATGTACAGGACCTTTGTCATGTCATGTCTAGCCATTATTATTTTCCTTGCCTTTAGAACAGTGATTGCAGGCTGTGCAGTATATGACATTACTGTAACTACAGGTCCCTCTCCCTGCTCTCACTGACACGTGCACAAGTGTATGTAAAACTTCCATACTGCATTCGTGATATCGCTCCTGGAGGGAGTGATCCTGCCGCCTCAGCTCTTCATCCTGGTTGGCTCTTACCAGCTGCCAATCACCCAGTGAAGGAAGGCAGGCAGGCAGGCAGGCGGGCAGGAAGGACCCTCGCTCTCGTGTCATGAGAAGGGCGGGTATATTCAAAATACTGCCACAGCCATAGTTCCTCTCAACCTGAGAGCTGTTGCTGCGCGGGTTGAAGTATGCAGTGAGCAGGGAGGCAGAAGCGGCCGCGCTCTGAGGACCTTTAAAGGGAGCGCTGGCCACCACCAGGTTGCCCCAACTAACTCACCTTTCCCCGCTCCTACAGCATATGAGCGTCCTCCCATGCAGCCTGCGCTCACCCAAAGAGCCGAGTCCAGCGGAGCTCCGGCGAGCGCCAGCTCCCAGAATCCTCTGCAGCAGGCAAACTGATTTGCATATGCAGTTTTGTGGCTAAGCGTTGTAAGGTTTTAACGGTCATTCTCAGTTTAACTTAGCGGGAGCTTTTATTTCATGAATATTCCTGGCTAGTCCTATATATCGGCATTCAGTTTAGATGTATCAAATTAACACTGTACTCGCCATAAACTCACCTTCTGCCCATATCAGTCACTTAAATACCAGAGCAATATACTTGGCTTTTGTCCTGAGTGGCACAGGACCAGGTAATAAAGTCGCCCACCATGCCACGCATTTTTTTTCCTATCTACTCCTCCGCTTTTATTTTATTCACCAGTACTGGAGCGCCAAAGCCGCTCAGAATTATTAGCAATATTATTATAAACCCCAGATAACATTTACTGTCGATAACACCTATACATATTGATTAGATGTAGCATAATATATTTCTTGATATATGATCAGCTATACCACACAATAACAACAATTATCAAAATGATAAGAGATTTCTTTTTGGGTTTTTTTTTTTTTTTTTTTTTTTACTACGAGCATATTGGTGGATAATCGTAAATCAAATCATTACATGGGGCGATAGTTTTGACTACCTGCTGCCATGATTAGCTGATCCCTGATCAAGTTTAAAGGATTTCAATGGTTTTAATTATTTGAACTAAACAAGGCATAGATTTAAATCGTCATTTTATTTGGTGCATAGCTTTGAATCCTCCTATAGGAGACTTGCTTTACTCCAGCCGCTGTCATAGCCACTGCCGTACACTGTGGGATACCTACTCCCCGGAGTAGCAGTCTGGTAAGGTGAGTAGGTCATTAACAAGCATGCAGCTGGACTTTTTTTATTTTTAACCTTTAAAGTAAAAAAAAAAGAAATAAACTTTTAGACTTTTAGGCTGTTTTAAAGTGGGCCAAAACCCAGGATTTTGACTATCCCGGGTTTTTGGTCCTTTCCCCAGGGGCACCCCGATGCAGAATGCCCCACATAGGATGCAGATAGGGTCGGTGTACAGATGCATAGGATGCAGATAAAGTTGATGTATAGATACATAGGATGCAGATAGGGTTGGAGTACAGATATATAGGGTGCAGATAGGGTTGATGTACAGATACATAGGATGCAGATAGGATTGGGTTACATAAATATAGGGTGTGGATAGAGGTGGAGTACAGATACATAGGATGCAGATAGGGTTGATGTACAGATACATAGGCTGCAGGTAGGGTTAGAGTACAGATACATAGGATGCTGATAGGGTTTAATGTACAGATACATAGGATGCAGATAGGGTTAGAGTACAGATACATAGGATGCAGATAGGGTTGGAGTACAGAAACATAGGGTGCAGATAGGGTTTAATGTACAGATACATAGGATGCAGATAGGGTTGGAGTACAGATACATAGGATGCAGATAGGGTTGATGTACAGATACATAGGATGCAGATAGGGTTGGAGTACAGATACATAGGATGCAGATAGGGTTGGGGTACAGATACATAGGGTGGAGATACGGCTGGGGTACAGATACATAGGATGCAGATAGGGTTGGAGTACAGAAACATAGGGTGCAGGTAGGGTTGATGTACAAATACATAGGGTGCAAATATGGTTGGGGTGTGGGACATATTTAAATTGGGCAGCAAGGGACAGAGGAGGGGAGATGTACAGGACCTTTGTCATGTCATGTCTAGCCATTATTATTTTCCTTGCCTTTAGAACAGTGATTGCAGGCTGTGCAGTATATGACATTACTGTAACTACAGGTCCCTCTCCCTGCTCTCACTGACACGTGCACAAGTGTATGTAAAACTTCCATACTGCATTCGTGATATCGCTCCTGGAGGGAGTGATCCTGCCGCCTCAGCTCTTCATCCTGGTTGGCTCTTACCAGCTGCCAATCACCCAGTGAAGGAAGGCAGGCAGGCAGGCAGGCAGGCAGGCGGGCAGGCGGGCAGGAAGGAAGGACCCTCGCTCTCGTGTCATGAGAAGGGCGGGTATATTCAAAATACTGCCACAGCCATAGTTCCTCTCAACCTGAGAGCTGTTGCTGCGCGGGTTGAAGTATGCAGTGAGCAGGGAGGCAGAAGCGGCCGCGCTCTGAGGACCTTTAAAGGGAGCGCTGGCCACCACCAGGTTGCCCCAACTAACTCACCTTTCCCCGCTCCTACAGCATATGAGCGTCCTCCCATGCAGCCTGCGCTCACCCAAAGAGCCGAGTCCAGCGGAGCTCCGGCGAGCGCCAGCTCCCAGAATCCTCTGCAGCAGGCAAACTGATTTGCATATGCAGTTTTGTGGCTAAGCGTTGTAAGGTTTTAACGGTCATTCTCAGTTTAACTTAGCGGGAGCTTTTATTTCATGAATATTCCTGGCTAGTCCTATATATCGGCATTCAGTTTAGATGTATCAAATTAACACTGTACTCGCCATAAACTCACCTTCTGCCCATATCAGTCACTTAAATACCAGAGCAATATACTGGTCTTTTGTCCTGAGTGGCACAGGACCAGGTAATAAAGTCGCCCACCATGCCACGCATTTTTTTTCCTATCTACTCCTCCGCTTTTATTTTATTCACCAGTACTGGAGCGCCAAAGCCGCTCAGAATTATTAGCAATATTATTAGAAACCCCAGATAACATTTACTGTCGATAACACCTATACATATTGATTAGATGTAGCATAATATATTTCTTGATATATGATCAGCTATACCACACAATAACAACAATTATCAAAATGATAAGAGATTTCTTTTTGGGTTTTTTTTTTTTTTTTTTTTTTTACTACGAGCATATTGGTGGATAATCGTAAATCAAATCATTACATGGGGCGATAGTTTTGACTACCTGCTGCCATGATTAGCTGATCCCTGATCAAGTTTAAAGGATTTCAATGGTTTTAATTATTTGAACTAAACAAGGCATAGATTTAAATCGTCATTTTATTTGGTGCATAGCTTTGAATCCTCCTATAGGAGACTTGCTTTACTCCAGCCGCTGTCATAGCCACTGCCGTACACTGTGGGATACCTACTCCCCGGAGTAGCAGTCTGGTAAGGTGAGTAGGTCATTAACAAGCATGCAGCTGGACTTTTTTTATTTTTAACCTTTAAAGTAAAAAAAAAAGAAATAAACTTTTAGACTTTTAGGCTGTTTTAAAGTGGGCCAAAACCCAGGATTTTGACTATCCCGGGTTTTTGGTCCTTTCCCCAGGGGCACCCCGATGCAGAATGCCCCACATAGGATGCAGATAGGGTCGGTGTACAGATGCATAGGATGCAGATAAAGTTGATGTATAGATACATAGGATGCAGATAGGGTTGGAGTACAGATATATAGGGTGCAGATAGGGTTGATGTACAGATACATAGGATGCAGATAGGATTGGGTTACATAAATATAGGGTGTGGATAGAGGTGGAGTACAGATACATAGGATGCAGATAGGGTTGATGTACAGATACATAGGCTGCAGGTAGGGTTAGAGTACAGATACATAGGATGCTGATAGGGTTTAATGTACAGATACATAGGATGCAGATAGGGTTAGAGTACAGATACATAGGATGCAGATAGGGTTGGAGTACAGAAACATAGGGTGCAGATAGGGTTTAATGTAGAGATACATAGGATGCAGATAGGGTTGATGTACAGATACATAGGATGCAGATAGGGTTGGAGTACAGATACATAGGATGCAGATAGGGTTGGAGTACAGATACATAGGATGCAGATAGGGTTGGGGTACAGATACATAGGGTGGAGATACGGCTGGGGTACAGATACATAGGATGCAGATAGGGTTGGAGTACAGATACATAGGATGCAGATAGGGTTGGGGTACAGATACATAGGGTGGAGATACGGCTGGGGTACAGATACATAGGATGCAGATAGGGTTGGAGTACAGAAACATAGGGTGCAGGTAGGGTTGATGTACAGATACATAGGATGCAGATAGGGTTACAGTACAAATACATAGGGTGCAAATATGGTTGGGGTGTGGGACATATTTAAATTGGGCAGCAAGGGACAGAGGAGGGGAGATGTACAGGACCTTTGTCATGTCATGTCTAGCCATTATTATTTTCCTTGCCTTTAGAACAGTGATTGCAGGCTGTGCAGTATATGACATTACTGTAACTACAGGTCCCTCTCCCTGCTCTCACTGACACGTGCACAAGTGTATGTAAAACTTCCATACTGCATTCGTGATATCGCTCCTGGAGGGAGTGATCCTGCCGCCTCAGCTCTTCATCCTGGTTGGCTCTTACCAGCTGCCAATCACCCAGTGAAGGAAGGCAGGCAGGCAGGCAGGCGGGCAGGAAGGACCCTCGCTCTCGTGTCATGAGAAGGGCGGGTATATTCAAAATACTGCCACAGCCATAGTTCCTCTCAACCTGAGAGCTGTTGCTGCGCGGGTTGAAGTATGCAGTGAGCAGGGAGGCAGAAGCGGCCGCGCTCTGAGGACCTTTAAAGGGAGCGCTGGCCACCACCAGGTTGCCCCAACTAACTCACCTTTCCCCGCTCCTACAGCATATGAGCGTCCTCCCATGCAGCCTGCGCTCACCCAAAGAGCCGAGTCCAGCGGAGCTCCGGCGAGCGCCAGCTCCCAGAATCCTCTGCAGCAGGCAAACTGATTTGCATATGCAGTTTTGTGGCTAAGCGTTGTAAGGTTTTAACGGTCATTCTCAGTTTAACTTAGCGGGAGCTTTTATTTCATGAATATTCCTGGCTAGTCCTATATATCGGCATTCAGTTTAGATGTATCAAATTAACACTGTACTCGCCATAAACTCACCTTCTGCCCATATCAGTCACTTAAATACCAGAGCAATATACTTGGCTTTTGTCCTGAGTGGCACAGGACCAGGTAATAAAGTCGCCCACCATGCCACGCATTTTTTTTCCTATCTACTCCTCCGCTTTTATTTTATTCACCAGTACTGGAGCGCCAAAGCCGCTCAGAATTATTAGCAATATTATTATAAACCCCAGATAACATTTACTGTCGATAACACCTATACATATTGATTAGATGTAGCATAATATATTTCTTGATATATGATCAGCTATACCACACAATAACAACAATTATCAAAATGATAAGAGATTTCTTTTTGGGTTTTTTTTTTTTTTTTTTTTTTTACTACGAGCATATTGGTGGATAATCGTAAATCAAATCATTACATGGGGCGATAGTTTTGACTACCTGCTGCCATGATTAGCTGATCCCTGATCAAGTTTAAAGGATTTCAATGGTTTTAATTATTTGAACTAAACAAGGCATAGATTTAAATCGTCATTTTATTTGGTGCATAGCTTTGAATCCTCCTATAGGAGACTTGCTTTACTCCAGCCGCTGTCATAGCCACTGCCGTACACTGTGGGATACCTACTCCCCGGAGTAGCAGTCTGGTAAGGTGAGTAGGTCATTAACAAGCATGCAGCTGGACTTTTTTTATTTTTAACCTTTAAAGTAAAAAAAAAAGAAATAAACTTTTAGACTTTTAGGCTGTTTTAAAGTGGGCCAAAACCCAGGATTTTGACTATCCCGGGTTTTTGGTCCTTTCCCCAGGGGCACCCCGATGCAGAATGCCCCACATAGGATGCAGATAGGGTCGGTGTACAGATGCATAGGATGCAGATAAAGTTGATGTATAGATACATAGGATGCAGATAGGGTTGGAGTACAGATATATAGGGTGCAGATAGGGTTGATGTACAGATACATAGGATGCAGATAGGATTGGGTTACATAAATATAGGGTGTGGATAGAGGTGGAGTACAGATACATAGGATGCAGATAGGGTTGATGTACAGATACATAGGCTGCAGGTAGGGTTAGAGTACAGATACATAGGATGCTGATAGGGTTTAATGTACAGATACATAGGATGCAGATAGGGTTAGAGTACAGATACATAGGATGCAGATAGGGTTGGAGTACAGAAACATAGGGTGCAGATAGGGTTTAATGTACAGATACATAGGATGCAGATAGGGTTGGAGTACAGATACATAGGATGCAGATAGGGTTGATGTACAGATACATAGGATGCAGATAGGGTTGGAGTACAGATACATAGGATGCAGATAGGGTTGGGGTACAGATACATAGGGTGGAGATACGGCTGGGGTACAGATACATAGGATGCAGATAGGGTTGGAGTACAGAAACATAGGGTGCAGGTAGGGTTGATGTACAAATACATAGGGTGCAAATATGGTTGGGGTGTGGGACATATTTAAATTGGGCAGCAAGGGACAGAGGAGGGGAGATGTACAGGACCTTTGTCATGTCATGTCTAGCCATTATTATTTTCCTTGCCTTTAGAACAGTGATTGCAGGCTGTGCAGTATATGACATTACTGTAACTACAGGTCCCTCTCCCTGCTCTCACTGACACGTGCACAAGTGTATGTAAAACTTCCATACTGCATTCGTGATATCGCTCCTGGAGGGAGTGATCCTGCCGCCTCAGCTCTTCATCCTGGTTGGCTCTTACCAGCTGCCAATCACCCAGTGAAGGAAGGCAGGCAGGCAGGCAGGCAGGCAGGCGGGCAGGCGGGCAGGAAGGAAGGACCCTCGCTCTCGTGTCATGAGAAGGGCGGGTATATTCAAAATACTGCCACAGCCATAGTTCCTCTCAACCTGAGAGCTGTTGCTGCGCGGGTTGAAGTATGCAGTGAGCAGGGAGGCAGAAGCGGCCGCGCTCTGAGGACCTTTAAAGGGAGCGCTGGCCACCACCAGGTTGCCCCAACTAACTCACCTTTCCCCGCTCCTACAGCATATGAGCGTCCTCCCATGCAGCCTGCGCTCACCCAAAGAGCCGAGTCCAGCGGAGCTCCGGCGAGCGCCAGCTCCCAGAATCCTCTGCAGCAGGCAAACTGATTTGCATATGCAGTTTTGTGGCTAAGCGTTGTAAGGTTTTAACGGTCATTCTCAGTTTAACTTAGCGGGAGCTTTTATTTCATGAATATTCCTGGCTAGTCCTATATATCGGCATTCAGTTTAGATGTATCAAATTAACACTGTACTCGCCATAAACTCACCTTCTGCCCATATCAGTCACTTAAATACCAGAGCAATATACTGGTCTTTTGTCCTGAGTGGCACAGGACCAGGTAATAAAGTCGCCCACCATGCCACGCATTTTTTTTCCTATCTACTCCTCCGCTTTTATTTTATTCACCAGTACTGGAGCGCCAAAGCCGCTCAGAATTATTAGCAATATTATTAGAAACCCCAGATAACATTTACTGTCGATAACACCTATACATATTGATTAGATGTAGCATAATATATTTCTTGATATATGATCAGCTATACCACACAATAACAACAATTATCAAAATGATAAGAGATTTCTTTTTGGGTTTTTTTTTTTTTTTTTTTTTTTACTACGAGCATATTGGTGGATAATCGTAAATCAAATCATTACATGGGGCGATAGTTTTGACTACCTGCTGCCATGATTAGCTGATCCCTGATCAAGTTTAAAGGATTTCAATGGTTTTAATTATTTGAACTAAACAAGGCATAGATTTAAATCGTCATTTTATTTGGTGCATAGCTTTGAATCCTCCTATAGGAGACTTGCTTTACTCCAGCCGCTGTCATAGCCACTGCCGTACACTGTGGGATACCTACTCCCCGGAGTAGCAGTCTGGTAAGGTGAGTAGGTCATTAACAAGCATGCAGCTGGACTTTTTTTATTTTTAACCTTTAAAGTAAAAAAAAAAGAAATAAACTTTTAGACTTTTAGGCTGTTTTAAAGTGGGCCAAAACCCAGGATTTTGACTATCCCGGGTTTTTGGTCCTTTCCCCAGGGGCACCCCGATGCAGAATGCCCCACATAGGATGCAGATAGGGTCGGTGTACAGATGCATAGGATGCAGATAAAGTTGATGTATAGATACATAGGATGCAGATAGGGTTGGAGTACAGATATATAGGGTGCAGATAGGGTTGATGTACAGATACATAGGATGCAGATAGGATTGGGTTACATAAATATAGGGTGTGGATAGAGGTGGAGTACAGATACATAGGATGCAGATAGGGTTGATGTACAGATACATAGGCTGCAGGTAGGGTTAGAGTACAGATACATAGGATGCTGATAGGGTTTAATGTACAGATACATAGGATGCAGATAGGGTTAGAGTACAGATACATAGGATGCAGATAGGGTTGGAGTACAGAAACATAGGGTGCAGATAGGGTTTAATGTAGAGATACATAGGATGCAGATAGGGTTGATGTACAGATACATAGGATGCAGATAGGGTTGGAGTACAGATACATAGGATGCAGATAGGGTTGGAGTACAGATACATAGGATGCAGATAGGGTTGGGGTACAGATACATAGGGTGGAGATACGGCTGGGGTACAGATACATAGGATGCAGATAGGGTTGGAGTACAGATACATAGGATGCAGATAGGGTTGGGGTACAGATACATAGGGTGGAGATACGGCTGGGGTACAGATACATAGGATGCAGATAGGGTTGGAGTACAGAAACATAGGGTGCAGGTAGGGTTGATGTACAGATACATAGGATGCAGATAGGGTTACAGTACAAATACATAGGGTGCAAATATGGTTGGGGTGTGGGACATATTTAAATTGGGCAGCAAGGGACAGAGGAGGGGAGATGTACAGGACCTTTGTCATGTCATGTCTAGCCATTATTATTTTCCTTGCCTTTAGAACAGTGATTGCAGGCTGTGCAGTATATGACATTACTGTAACTACAGGTCCCTCTCCCTGCTCTCACTGACACGTGCACAAGTGTATGTAAAACTTCCATACTGCATTCGTGATATCGCTCCTGGAGGGAGTGATCCTGCCGCCTCAGCTCTTCATCCTGGTTGGCTCTTACCAGCTGCCAATCACCCAGTGAAGGAAGGCAGGCAGGCAGGCAGGCGGGCAGGAAGGACCCTCGCTCTCGTGTCATGAGAAGGGCGGGTATATTCAAAATACTGCCACAGCCATAGTTCCTCTCAACCTGAGAGCTGTTGCTGCGCGGGTTGAAGTATGCAGTGAGCAGGGAGGCAGAAGCGGCCGCGCTCTGAGGACCTTTAAAGGGAGCGCTGGCCACCACCAGGTTGCCCCAACTAACTCACCTTTCCCCGCTCCTACAGCATATGAGCGTCCTCCCATGCAGCCTGCGCTCACCCAAAGAGCCGAGTCCAGCGGAGCTCCGGCGAGCGCCAGCTCCCAGAATCCTCTGCAGCAGGCAAACTGATTTGCATATGCAGTTTTGTGGCTAAGCGTTGTAAGGTTTTAACGGTCATTCTCAGTTTAACTTAGCGGGAGCTTTTATTTCATGAATATTCCTGGCTAGTCCTATATATCGGCATTCAGTTTAGATGTATCAAATTAACACTGTACTCGCCATAAACTCACCTTCTGCCCATATCAGTCACTTAAATACCAGAGCAATATACTTGGCTTTTGTCCTGAGTGGCACAGGACCAGGTAATAAAGTCGCCCACCATGCCACGCATTTTTTTTCCTATCTACTCCTCCGCTTTTATTTTATTCACCAGTACTGGAGCGCCAAAGCCGCTCAGAATTATTAGCAATATTATTATAAACCCCAGATAACATTTACTGTCGATAACACCTATACATATTGATTAGATGTAGCATAATATATTTCTTGATATATGATCAGCTATACCACACAATAACAACAATTATCAAAATGATAAGAGATTTCTTTTTGGGTTTTTTTTTTTTTTTTTTTTTTTACTACGAGCATATTGGTGGATAATCGTAAATCAAATCATTACATGGGGCGATAGTTTTGACTACCTGCTGCCATGATTAGCTGATCCCTGATCAAGTTTAAAGGATTTCAATGGTTTTAATTATTTGAACTAAACAAGGCATAGATTTAAATCGTCATTTTATTTGGTGCATAGCTTTGAATCCTCCTATAGGAGACTTGCTTTACTCCAGCCGCTGTCATAGCCACTGCCGTACACTGTGGGATACCTACTCCCCGGAGTAGCAGTCTGGTAAGGTGAGTAGGTCATTAACAAGCATGCAGCTGGACTTTTTTTATTTTTAACCTTTAAAGTAAAAAAAAAAGAAATAAACTTTTAGACTTTTAGGCTGTTTTAAAGTGGGCCAAAACCCAGGATTTTGACTATCCCGGGTTTTTGGTCCTTTCCCCAGGGGCACCCCGATGCAGAATGCCCCACATAGGATGCAGATAGGGTCGGTGTACAGATGCATAGGATGCAGATAAAGTTGATGTATAGATACATAGGATGCAGATAGGGTTGGAGTACAGATATATAGGGTGCAGATAGGGTTGATGTACAGATACATAGGATGCAGATAGGATTGGGTTACATAAATATAGGGTGTGGATAGAGGTGGAGTACAGATACATAGGATGCAGATAGGGTTGATGTACAGATACATAGGCTGCAGGTAGGGTTAGAGTACAGATACATAGGATGCTGATAGGGTTTAATGTACAGATACATAGGATGCAGATAGGGTTAGAGTACAGATACATAGGATGCAGATAGGGTTGGAGTACAGAAACATAGGGTGCAGATAGGGTTTAATGTACAGATACATAGGATGCAGATAGGGTTGGAGTACAGATACATAGGATGCAGATAGGGTTGATGTACAGATACATAGGATGCAGATAGGGTTGGAGTACAGATACATAGGATGCAGATAGGGTTGGGGTACAGATACATAGGGTGGAGATACGGCTGGGGTACAGATACATAGGATGCAGATAGGGTTGGAGTACAGAAACATAGGGTGCAGGTAGGGTTGATGTACAAATACATAGGGTGCAAATATGGTTGGGGTGTGGGACATATTTAAATTGGGCAGCAAGGGACAGAGGAGGGGAGATGTACAGGACCTTTGTCATGTCATGTCTAGCCATTATTATTTTCCTTGCCTTTAGAACAGTGATTGCAGGCTGTGCAGTATATGACATTACTGTAACTACAGGTCCCTCTCCCTGCTCTCACTGACACGTGCACAAGTGTATGTAAAACTTCCATACTGCATTCGTGATATCGCTCCTGGAGGGAGTGATCCTGCCGCCTCAGCTCTTTATCCTGGTTGGCTCTTACCAGCTGCCAATCACCCAGTGAAGGAAGGAAGGAAGGAAGGAAGGAAGGAAGGAAGGAAGGAAGGAAGGAAGGAAGGAAGGAAGGAAGGAAGGAAGGAAGGAAGGAAGGAAGGAAGGAAGGAAGGAAGGAAGGAAGGAAGGCAGGCGGGCAGGAAGGACCCTCGCTCTCGTGTCATGAGAAGGGCGGGTATATTCAAAATACTGCCACAGCCATAGTTCCTCTCAACCTGAGAGCTGTTGCTGCGCGGGTTGAAGTATGCAGTGAGCAGGGAGGCAGAAGCGGCCACGCTCTGAGGACCTTTAAAGGGAGCGCTGGCCACCACCAGGTTGCCCCAACTAACTCACCTTTCCCCGCTCCTACAGCATATGAGCGTCCTCCCATGCAGCCTGCGCTCACCCAAAGAGCCGAGTCCAGCGGAGCTCCGGCGAGCGCCAGCTCCCAGAATCCTCTGCAGCAGGCAAACTGATTTGCATATGCAGTTTTGTGGCTAAGCGTTGTAAGGTTTTAACGGTCATTCTCAGTTTAACTTAGCGGGAGCTTTTATTTCATGAATATTCCTGGCTAGTCCTATATATCGGCATTCAGTTTAGATGTATCAAATTAACACTGTACTCGCCATAAACTCACCTTCTGCCCATATCAGTCACTTAAATACCAGGGCAATATACTTGGCTTTTGTCCTGAGTGGCACAGGACCAGGTAATAAAGTCGCCCACCATGCCACGCATTTTTTTTCCTATCTACTCCTCCGCTTTTATTTTATTCACCAGTACTGGAGCGCCAAAGCCGCTCAGAATTATTAGCAATATTATTAGAAACCCCAGATAACATTTACTGTCGATAACACCTATACATATTGATTAGATGTAGCATAATATATTTCTTGATATATGATCAGCTATACCACACAATAACAACAATTATCAAAATGATAAGAGATTTCTTTTTGGGTTTTTTTTTTTTTTTTTTTTTACTACGAGCATATTGGTGGATAATCGTAAATCAAATCATTACATGGGGCGATAGTTTTGACTACCTGCTGCCATGATTAGCTGATCCCTGATCAAGTTTAAAGGATTTCAATGGTTTTAATTATTTGAACTAAACAAGGCATAGATTTAAATCGTCATTTTATTTGGTGCATAGCTTTGAATCCTCCTATAGGAGACTTGCTTTACTCCAGCCGCTGTCATAGCCACTGCCGTACACTGTGGGATACCTACTCCCCGGAGTAGCAGTCTGGTAAGGTGAGTAGGTCATTAACAAGCATGCAGCTGGACTTTTTTTATTTTTAACCTTTAAAGTAAAAAAAAAAGAAATAAACTTTTAGACTTTTAGGCTGTTTTAAAGTGGGCCAAAACCCAGGATTTTGACTATCCCGGGTTTTTGGTCCTTTCCCCAGGGGCACCCCGATGCAGAATGCCCCACATAGGATGCAGATAGGGTCGGTGTACAGATGCATAGGATGCAGATAAAGTTGATGTATAGATACATAGGATGCAGATAGGGTTGGAGTACAGATATATAGGGTGCAGATAGGGTTGATGTACAGATACATAGGATGCAGATAGGATTGGGTTACATAAATATAGGGTGTGGATAGAGGTGGAGTACAGATACATAGGATGCAGATAGGGTTGATGTACAGATACATAGGCTGCAGGTAGGGTTAGAGTACAGATACATAGGATGCTGATAGGGTTTAATGTACAGATACATAGGATGCAGATAGGGTTAGAGTACAGATACATAGGATGCAGATAGGGTTGGAGTACAGAAACATAGGGTGCAGATAGGGTTTAATGTACAGATACATAGGATGCAGATAGGGTTGGAGTACAGATACATAGGATGCAGATAGGGTTGATGTACAGATACATAGGATGCAGATAGGGTTGGAGTACAGATACATAGGATGCAGATAGGGTTGGGGTACAGATACATAGGGTGGAGATACGGCTGGGGTACAGATACATAGGATGCAGATAGGGTTGGAGTACAGAAACATAGGGTGCAGGTAGGGTTGATGTACAAATACATAGGGTGCAAATATGGTTGGGGTGTGGGACATATTTAAATTGGGCAGCAAGGGACAGAGGAGGGGAGATGTACAGGACCTTTGTCATGTCATGTCTAGCCATTATTATTTTCCTTGCCTTTAGAACAGTGATTGCAGGCTGTGCAGTATATGACATTACTGTAACTACAGGTCCCTCTCCCTGCTCTCACTGACACGTGCACAAGTGTATGTAAAACTTCCATACTGCATTCGTGATATCGCTCCTGGAGGGAGTGATCCTGCCGCCTCAGCTCTTCATCCTGGTTGGCTCTTACCAGCTGCCAATCACCCAGTGAAGGAAGGAAGGAAGGCAGGCGGGCAGGAAGGACCCTCGCTCTCGTGTCATGAGAAGGGCGGGTATATTGAAAATACTGCCACAGCCATAGTTCCTCTCAACCTGAGAGCTGTTGCTGCGCGGGTTGAAGTATGCAGTGAGCAGGGAGGCAGAAGCGGCCGCGCTCTGAGGACCTTTAAAGGGAGCGCTGGCCACCACCAGGTTGCCCCAACTAACTCACTTTTCCCCGCTCCTACAGCATATGAGCGTCCTCCCATGCAGCCTGCGCTCACCCAAAGAGCCGAGTCCAGCGGAGCTCCGGCGAGCGCCAGCTCCCAGAATCCTCTGCAGCAGGCAAACTGATTTGCATATGCAGTTTTGTGGCTAAGCGTTGTAAGGTTTTAACGGTCATTCTCAGTTTAACTTAGCGGGAGCTTTTATTTCATGAATATTCCTGGCTAGTCCTATATATCGGCATTCAGTTTAGATGTATCAAATTAACACTGTACTCGCCATAAACTCACCTTCTGCCCATATCAGTCACTTAAATACCAGAGCAATATACTGGTCTTTTGTCCTGAGTGGCACAGGACCAGGTAATAAAGTCGCCCACCATGCCACGCATTTTTTTTCCTATCTACTCCTCCGCTTTTATTTTATTCACCAGTACTGGAGCGCCAAAGCCGCTCAGAATTATTAGCAATATTATTAGAAACCCCAGATAACATTTACTGTCGATAACACCTATACATATTGATTAGATGTAGCATAATATATTTCTTGATATATGATCAGCTATACCACACAATAACAACAATTATCAAAATGATAAGAGATTTCTTTTTGGGTTTTTTTTTTTTTTTTTTTTTTTACTACGAGCATATTGGTGGATAATCGTAAATCAAATCATTACATGGGGCGATAGTTTTGACTACCTGCTGCCATGATTAGCTGATCCCTGATCAAGTTTAAAGGATTTCAATGGTTTTAATTATTTGAACTAAACAAGGCATAGATTTAAATCGTCATTTTATTTGGTGCATAGCTTTGAATCCTCCTATAGGAGACTTGCTTTACTCCAGCCGCTGTCATAGCCACTGCCGTACACTGTGGGATACCTACTCCCCGGAGTAGCAGTCTGGTAAGGTGAGTAGGTCATTAACAAGCATGCAGCTGGACTTTTTTTATTTTTAACCTTTAAAGTAAAAAAAAAAGAAATAAACTTTTAGACTTTTAGGCTGTTTTAAAGTGGGCCAAAACCCAGGATTTTGACTATCCCGGGTTTTTGGTCCTTTCCCCAGGGGCACCCCGATGCAGAATGCCCCACATAGGATGCAGATAGGGTCGGTGTACAGATGCATAGGATGCAGATAAAGTTGATGTATAGATACATAGGATGCAGATAGGGTTGGAGTACAGATATATAGGGTGCAGATAGGGTTGATGTACAGATACATAGGATGCAGATAGGATTGGGTTACATAAATATAGGGTGTGGATAGAGGTGGAGTACAGATACATAGGATGCAGATAGGGTTGATGTACAGATACATAGGCTGCAGGTAGGGTTAGAGTACAGATACATAGGATGCTGATAGGGTTTAATGTACAGATACATAGGATGCAGATAGGGTTAGAGTACAGATACATAGGATGCAGATAGGGTTGGAGTACAGAAACATAGGGTGCAGATAGGGTTTAATGTACAGATACATAGGATGCAGATAGGGTTGATGTACAGATACATAGGATGCAGATAGGGTTGGAGTACAGATACATAGGATGCAGATAGGGTTGGAGTACAGATACATAGGATGCAGATAGGGTTGGAGTACAGATACATAGGATGCAGATAGGGTTGGGGTACAGATACATAGGGTGGAGATACGGCTGGGGTACAGATACATAGGATGCAGATAGGGTTGGAGTACAGATACATAGGATGCAGAAAGGGTTGGGGTACAGATACATAGGGTGGAGATACGGCTGGGGTACAGATACATAGGATGCAGATAGGGTTGGAGTACAGAAACATAGGGTGCAGGTAGGGTTGATGTACAGATACATAGGATGCAGATAGGGTTACAGTACAAATACATAGGGTGCAAATATGGTTGGGGTGTGGGACATATTTAAATTGGGCAGCAAGGGACAGAGGAGGGGAGATGTACAGGACCTTTGTCATGTCATGTCTAGCCATTATTATTTTCCTTGCCTTTAGAACAGTGATTGCAGGCTGTGCAGTATATGACATTACTGTAACTACAGGTCCCTCTCCCTGCTCTCACTGACACGTGCACAAGTGTATGTAAAACTTCCATACTGCATTCGTGATATCGCTCCTGGAGGGAGTGATCCTGCCGCCTCAGCTCTTCATCCTGGTTGGCTCTTACCAGCTGCCAATCACCCAGTGAAGGAAGGCAGGCAGGCAGGCAGGCGGGCAGGAAGGACCCTCGCTCTCGTGTCATGAGAAGGGCGGGTATATTCAAAATACTGCCACAGCCATAGTTCCTCTCAACCTGAGAGCTGTTGCTGCGCGGGTTGAAGTATGCAGTGAGCAGGGAGGCAGAAGCGGCCGCGCTCTGAGGACCTTTAAAGGGAGCGCTGGCCACCACCAGGTTGCCCCAACTAACTCACCTTTCCCCGCTCCTACAGCATATGAGCGTCCTCCCATGCAGCCTGCGCTCACCCAAAGAGCCGAGTCCAGCGGAGCTCCGGCGAGCGCCAGCTCCCAGAATCCTCTGCAGCAGGCAAACTGATTTGCATATGCAGTTTTGTGGCTAAGCGTTGTAAGGTTTTAACGGTCATTCTCAGTTTAACTTAGCGGGAGCTTTTATTTCATGAATATTCCTGGCTAGTCCTATATATCGGCATTCAGTTTAGATGTATCAAATTAACACTGTACTCGCCATAAACTCACCTTCTGCCCATATCAGTCACTTAAATACCAGAGCAATATACTGGTCTTTTGTCCTGAGTGGCACAGGACCAGGTAATAAAGTCGCCCACCATGCCACGCATTTTTTTTCCTATCTACTCCTCCGCTTTTATTTTATTCACCAGTACTGGAGCGCCAAAGCCGCTCAGAATTATTAGCAATATTATTAGAAACCCCAGATAACATTTACTGTCGATAACACCTATACATATTGATTAGATGTAGCATAATATATTTCTTGATATATGATCAGCTATACCACACAATAACAACAATTATCAAAATGATAAGAGATTTCTTTTTGGGTTTTTTTTTTTTTTTTTTTTTTTACTACGAGCATATTGGTGGATAATCGTAAATCAAATCATTACATGGGGCGATAGTTTTGACTACCTGCTGCCATGATTAGCTGATCCCTGATCAAGTTTAAAGGATTTCAATGGTTTTAATTATTTGAACTAAACAAGGCATAGATTTAAATCGTCATTTTATGTGGTGCATAGCTTTGAATCCTCCTATAGGAGACTTGCTTTACTCCAGCCGCTGTCATAGCCACTGCCGTACACTGTGGGATACCTACTCCCCGGAGTAGCAGTCTGGTAAGGTGAGTAGGTCATTAACAAGCATGCAGCTGGACTTTTTTTATTTTTAACCTTTAAAGTAAAAAAAAAAGAAATAAACTTTTAGACTTTTAGGCTGTTTTAAAGTGGGCCAAAACCCAGGATTTTGACTATCCCGGGTTTTTGGTCCTTTCCCCAGGGGCACCCCGATGCAGAATGCCCCACATAGGATGCAGATAGGGTCGGTGTACAGATGCATAGGATGCAGATAAAGTTGATGTATAGATACATAGGATGCAGATAGGGTTGGAGTACAGATATATAGGGTGCAGATAGGGTTGATGTACAGATACATAGGATGCAGATAGGATTGGGTTACATAAATATAGGGTGTGGATAGAGGTGGAGTACAGATACATAGGATGCAGATAGGGTTGATGTACAGATACATAGGCTGCAGGTAGGGTTAGAGTACAGATACATAGGATGCTGATAGGGTTTAATGTACAGATACATAGGATGCAGATAGGGTTAGAGTACAGATACATAGGATGCAGATAGGGTTGGAGTACAGAAACATAGGGTGCAGATAGGGTTTAATGTACAGATACATAGGATGCAGATAGGGTTGGAGTACAGATACATAGGATGCAGATAGGGTTGATGTACAGATACATAGGATGCAGATAGGGTTGGAGTACAGATACATAGGATGCAGATAGGGTTGGGGTACAGATACATAGGGTGGAGATACGGCTGGGGTACAGATACATAGGATGCAGATAGGGTTGGAGTACAGAAACATAGGGTGCAGGTAGGGTTGATGTACAAATACATAGGGTGCAAATATGGTTGGGGTGTGGGACATATTTAAATTGGGCAGCAAGGGACAGAGGAGGGGAGATGTACAGGACCTTTGTCATGTCATGTCTAGCCATTATTATTTTCCTTGCCTTTAGAACAGTGATTGCAGGCTGTGCAGTATATGACATTACTGTAACTACAGGTCCCTCTCCCTGCTCTCACTGACACGTGCACAAGTGTATGTAAAACTTCCATACTGCATTCGTGATATCGCTCCTGGAGGGAGTGATCCTGCCGCCTCAGCTCTTTATCCTGGTTGGCTCTTACCAGCTGCCAATCACCCAGGGAAGGAAGGAAGGAAGGAAGGAAGGAAGGAAGGAAGGAAGGAAGGAAGGAAGGAAGGAAGGAAGGAAGGAAGGAAGGAAGGAAGGAAGGAAGGAAGGAAGGAAGGAAGGAAGGAAGGCAGGAAGGAAGGCAGGAAGGAAGGAAGGCAGGAAGGAAGGAAGGAAGGAAGGAAGGCAGGCAGGAAGGAAGGCAGGAAGGCAGGAAGGCAGGAAGGCAGGCAGGCAGGCAGGCAGGCAGGCAGGCAGGAAGGACCCTCGCTCTCGTGTCATGAGAAGGGCGGGTATATTCAAAATACTGCCACAGCCATAGTTCCTCTCAACCTGAGAGCTGTTGCTGCGCGGGTTGAAGTATGCAGTGAGCAGGGAGGCAGAAGCGGCCGCGCTCTGAGGACCTTTAAAGGGAGCGCTGGCCACCACCAGGTTGCCCCAACTAACTCACCTTTCCCCGCTCCTACAGCATATGAGCGTCCTCCCATGCAGCCTGCGCTCACCCAAAGAGCCGAGTCCAGCGGAGCTCCGGCGAGCGCCAGCTCCCAGAATCCTCTGCAGCAGGCAAACTGATTTGCATATGCAGTTTTGTGGCTAAGCGTTGTAAGGTTTTAACGGTCATTCTCAGTTTAACTTAGCGGGAGCTTTTATTTCATGAATATTCCTGGCTAGTCCTATATATCGGCATTCAGTTTAGATGTATCAAATTAACACTGTACTCGCCATAAACTCACCTTCTGCCCATATCAGTCACTTAAATACCAGGGCAATATACTTGGCTTTTGTCCTGAGTGGCACAGGACCAGGTAATAAAGTCGCCCACCATGCCACGCATTTTTTTTCCTATCTACTCCTCCGCTTTTATTTTATTCACCAGTACTGGAGCGCCAAAGCCGCTCAGAATTATTAGCAATATTATTAGAAACCCCAGATAACATTTACTGTCGATAACACCTATACATATTGATTAGATGTAGCATAATATATTTCTTGATATATGATCAGCTATACCACACAATAACAACAATTATCAAAATGATAAGAGATTTCTTTTTGGGTTTTTTTTTTTTTTTTTTTTTACTACGAGCATATTGGTGGATAATCGTAAATCAAATCATTACATGGGGCGATAGTTTTGACTACCTGCTGCCATGATTAGCTGATCCCTGATCAAGTTTAAAGGATTTCAATGGTTTTAATTATTTGAACTAAACAAGGCATAGATTTAAATCGTCATTTTATTTGGTGCATAGCTTTGAATCCTCCTATAGGAGACTTGCTTTACTCCAGCCGCTGTCATAGCCACTGCCGTACACTGTGGGATACCTACTCCCCGGAGTAGCAGTCTGGTAAGGTGAGTAGGTCATTAACAAGCATGCAGCTGGACTTTTTTTATTTTTAACCTTTAAAGTAAAAAAAAAAGAAATAAACTTTTAGACTTTTAGGCTGTTTTAAAGTGGGCCAAAACCCAGGATTTTGACTATCCCGGGTTTTTGGTCCTTTCCCCAGGGGCACCCCGATGCAGAATGCCCCACATAGGATGCAGATAGGGTCGGTGTACAGATGCATAGGATGCAGATAAAGTTGATGTATAGATACATAGGATGCAGATAGGGTTGGAGTACAGATATATAGGGTGCAGATAGGGTTGATGTACAGATACATAGGATGCAGATAGGATTGGGTTACATAAATATAGGGTGTGGATAGAGGTGGAGTACAGATACATAGGATGCAGATAGGGTTGATGTACAGATACATAGGCTGCAGGTAGGGTTAGAGTACAGATACATAGGATGCTGATAGGGTTTAATGTACAGATACATAGGATGCAGATAGGGTTAGAGTACAGATACATAGGATGCAGATAGGGTTGGAGTACAGAAACATAGGGTGCAGATAGGGTTTAATGTACAGATACATAGGATGCAGATAGGGTTGATGTACAGATACATAGGATGCAGATAGGGTTGGAGTACAGATACATAGGATGCAGATAGGGTTGGAGTACAGATACATAGGATGCAGATAGGGTTGGAGTACAGATACATAGGATGCAGATAGGGTTGGGGTACAGATACATAGGGTGGAGATACGGCTGGGGTACAGATACATAGGATGCAGATAGGGTTGGAGTACAGATACATAGGATGCAGATAGGGTTGGAGTACAGATACATAGGATGCAGATAGGGTTGGGGTACAGATACATAGGGTGGAGATACGGCTGGGGTACAGATACATAGGATGCAGATAGGGTTGGAGTACAGAAACATAGGGTGCAGGTAGGGTTGATGTACAGATACATAGGATGCAGATAGGGTTACAGTACAAATACATAGGGTGCAAATATGGTTGGGGTGTGGGACATATTTAAATTGGGCAGCAAGGGACAGAGGAGGGGAGATGTACAGGACCTTTGTCATGTCATGTCTAGCCATTATTATTTTCCTTGCCTTTAGAACAGTGATTGCAGGCTGTGCAGTATATGACATTACTGTAACTACAGGTCCCTCTCCCTGCTCTCACTGACACGTGCACAAGTGTATGTAAAACTTCCATACTGCATTGCTGATATATCGCTCCTGGAGGGAGTGATCCTGCCGCCTCAGCTCTTCATCCTGGTTGGCTCTTACCAGCTGCCAATCACCCAGTGAAGGCAGGCAGGCAGGCAGGCAGGCAGGCAGGCAGGCGGGCAGGAAGGACCCTCGCTCTCGTGTCATGAGAAGGGCGGGTATATTCAAAATACTGCCACAGCCATAGTTCCTCTCAACCTGAGAGCTGTTGCTGCGCGGGTTGAAGTATGCAGTGAGCAGGGAGGCAGAAGCGGCCGCGCTCTGAGGACCTTTAAAGGGAGCGCTGGCCACCACCAGGTTGCCCCAACTAACTCACCTTTCCCCGCTCCTACAGCATATGAGCGTCCTCCCATGCAGCCTGCGCTCACCCAAAGAGCCGAGTCCAGCGGAGCTCCGGCGAGCGCCAGCTCCCAGAATCCTCTGCAGCAGGCAAACTGATTTGCATATGCAGTTTTGTGGCTAAGCGTTGTAAGGTTTTAACGGTCATTCTCAGTTTAACTTAGCGGGAGCTTTTATTTCATGAATATTCCTGGCTAGTCCTATATATCGGCATTCAGTTTAGATGTATCAAATTAACACTGTACTCGCCATAAACTCACCTTCTGCCCATATCAGTCACTTAAATACCAGAGCAATATACTGGTCTTTTGTCCTGAGTGGCACAGGACCAGGTAATAAAGTCGCCCACCATGCCACACATTTTTTTTCCTATCTACTCCTCCGCTTTTATTTTATTCACCAGTACTGGAGCGCCAAAGCCGCTCAGAATTATTAGCAATATTATTAGAAACCCCAGATAACATTTACTGTCGATAACACCTATACATATTGATTAGATGTAGCATAATATATTTCTTGATATATGATCAGCTATACCACACAATAACAACAATTATCAAAATGATAAGAGATTTCTTTTTGGGTTTTTTTTTTTTTTTTTTTTTTTACTACGAGCATATTGGTGGATAATCGTAAATCAAATCATTACATGGGGCGATAGTTTTGACTACCTGCTGCCATGATTAGCTGATCCCTGATCAAGTTTAAAGGATTTCAATGGTTTTAATTATTTGAACTAAACAAGGCATAGATTTAAATCGTCATTTTATTTGGTGCATAGCTTTGAATCCTCCTATAGGAGACTTGCTTTACTCCAGCCGCTGTCATAGCCACTGCCGTACACTGTGGGATACCTACTCCCCGGAGTAGCAGTCTGGTAAGGTGAGTAGGTCATTAACAAGCATGCAGCTGGACTTTTTTTATTTTTAACCTTTAAAGTAAATAAAAAAGAAATAAACTTTTAGACTTTTAGGCTGTTTTAAAGTGGGCCAAAACCCAGGATTTTGACTATCCCGGGTTTTTGGTCCTTTCCCCAGGGGCACCCCGATGCAGAATGCCCCACATAGGATGCAGATAGGGTCGGTGTACAGATGCATATGATGCAGATAAAGTTGATGTATAGATACATAGGATGCAGATAGGGTTGGAGTACAGATATATAGGGTGCAGATAGGGTTGATGTACAGATACATAGGATGCAGATAGGATTGGGTTACATAAATATAGGGTGTGGATAGAGGTGGAGTACAGATACATAGGATGCAGATAGGGTTGATGTACAGATACATAGGCTGCAGGTAGGGTTAGAGTACAGATACATAGGATGCTGATAGGGTTTAATGTACAGATACATAGGATGCAGATAGGGTTGGAGTACAGATACATAGGATGCAGATAGGGTTGATGTACAGATACATAGGATGCAGATAGGGTTGGAGTACAGATACATAGGATGCAGATAGGGTTGGGGTACAGATACATAGGGTGGAGATACGGCTGGGGTACAGATACATAGGATGCAGATAGGGTTGGAGTACAGAAACATAGGGTGCAGGTAGGGTTGATGTACAAATACATAGGGTGCAAATATGGTTGGGGTGTGGGACATATTTAAATTGGGCAGCAAGGGACAGAGGAGGGGAGATGTACAGGACCTTTGTCATGTCATGTCTAGCCATTATTATTTTCCTTGCCTTTAGAACAGTGATTGCAGGCTGTGCAGTATATGACATTACTGTAACTACAGGTCCCTCTCCCTGCTCTCACTGACACGTGCACAAGTGTATGTAAAACTTCCATACTGCATTCGTGATATCGCTCCTGGAGGGAGTGATCCTGCCGCCTCAGCTCTTCATCCTGGTTGGCTCTTACCAGCTGCCAATCACCCAGTGAAGGAAGGAAGGCAGGCGGGCAGGAAGGACCCTCGCTCTCGTGTCATGAGAAGGGCGGGTATATTGAAAATACTGCCACAGCCATAGTTCCTCTCAACCTGAGAGCTGTTGCTGCGCGGGTTGAAGTATGCAGTGAGCAGGGAGGCAGAAGCGGCCGCGCTCTGAGGACCTTTAAAGGGAGCGCTGGCCACCACCAGGTTGCCCCAACTAACTCACTTTTCCCCGCTCCTACAGCATATGAGCGTCCTCCCATGCAGCCTGCGCTCACCCAAAGAGCCGAGTCCAGCGGAGCTCCGGCGAGCGCCAGCTCCCAGAATCCTCTGCAGCAGGCAAACTGATTTGCATATGCAGTTTTGTGGCTAAGCGTTGTAAGGTTTTAACGGTCATTCTCAGTTTAACTTAGCGGGAGCTTTTATTTCATGAATATTCCTGGCTAGTCCTATATATCGGCATTCAGTTTAGATGTATCAAATTAACACTGTACTCGCCATAAACTCACCTTCTGCCCATATCAGTCACTTAAATACCAGAGCAATATACTGGTCTTTTGTCCTGAGTGGCACAGGACCAGGTAATAAAGTCGCCCACCATGCCACGCATTTTTTTTCCTATCTACTCCTCCGCTTTTATTTTATTCACCAGTACTGGAGCGCCAAAGCCGCTCAGAATTATTAGCAATATTATTATAAACCCCAGATAACATTTACTGTCGATAACACCTATACATATTGATTAGATGTAGCATAATATATTTCTTGATATATGATCAGCTATACCACACAATAACAACAATTATCAAAATGATAAGAGATTTCTTTTTGGTTTTTTTTTTTTTTTTTTTTTACTACGACCATATTGGTGGATAATCGTAAATCAAATCATTACATGGGGCGATAGTTTTGACTACCTGCTGCCATGATTAGCTGATCCCTGATCAAGTTTAAAGGATTTCAATGGTTTTAATTATTTGAACTAAACAAGGCATAGATTTAAATCGTCATTTTATTTGGTGCATAGCTTTGAATCCTCCTATAGGAGACTTGCTTTACTCCAGCCGCTGTCATAGCCACTGCCGTACACTGTGGGATACCTACTCCCCGGAGTAGCAGTCTGGTAAGGTGAGTAGGTCATTAACAAGCATGCAGCTGGACTTTTTTTATTTTTAACCTTTAAAGTAAAAAAAAAAGAAATAAACTTTTAGACTTTTAGGCTGTTTTAAAGTGGGCCAAAACCCAGGATTTTGACTATCCCGGGTTTTTGGTCCTTTCCCCAGGGGCACCCCGATGCAGAATGCCCCACATAGGATGCAGATAGGGTCGGTGTACAGATGCATAGGATGCAGATAAAGTTGATGTATAGATACATAGGATGCAGATAGGGTTGGAGTACAGATATATAGGGTGCAGATAGGGTTGATGTACAGATACATAGGATGCAGATAGGATTGGGTTACATAAATATAGGGTGTGGATAGAGGTGGAGTACAGATACATAGGATGCAGATAGGGTTGATGTACAGATACATAGGCTGCAGGTAGGGTTAGAGTACAGATACATACGATGCTGATAGGGTTTAATGTACAGATACATAGGATGCAGATAGGGTTAGAGTACAGATACATAGGATGCAGATAGGGTTGGAGTACAGAAACATAGGGTGCAGATAGGGTTTAATGTACAGATACATAGGATGCAGATAGGGTTGATGTACAGATACATAGGATGCAGATAGGGTTGATGTACAGATACATAGGATGCAGATAGGGTTGGAGTACAGATACATAGGATGCAGATAGGGTTGGGGTACAGATACATAGGGTGGAGATACAGCTGGGGTACAGATACATAGGATGCAGATAGGGTTGGAGTACAGAAACATAGGGTGCAGGTAGGGTTGATGTACAGATACATAGGATGCAGATAGGGTTACAGTACAAATACATAGGGTGCAAATATGGTTGGGGTGTGGGACATATTTAAATTGGGCAGCAAGGGACAGAGGAGGGGAGATGTACAGGACCTTTGTCATGTCATGTCTAGCCATTATTATTTTCCTTGCCTTTAGAACAGTGATTGCAGGCTGTGCAGTATATGACATTACTGTAACTACAGGTCCCTCTCCCTGCTCTCACTGACACGTGCACAAGTGTATGTAAAACTTCCATACTGCATTCGTGATATCGCTCCTGGAGGGAGTGATCCTGCCGCCTCAGCTCTTCATCCTGGTTGGCTCTTACCAGCTGCCAATCACCCAGTGAAGGAAGGAAGGAAGGCAGGCAGGCAGGCAGGCAGGCAGGCAGGCGGGCGGGCGGGCGGGCGGGCAGGAAGGACCCTCGCTCTCGTGTCATGAGAAGGGCGGGTATATTCAAAATACTGCCACAGCCATAGTTCCTCTCAACCTGAGAGCTGTTGCTGCGCGGGTTGAAGTATGCAGTGAGCAGGGAGGCAGAAGCGGCCGCGCTCTGAGGACCTTTAAAGGGAGCGCTGGCCACCACCAGGTTGCCCCAACTAACTCACCTTTCCCCGCTCCTACAGCATATGAGCGTCCTCCCATGCAGCCTGCGCTCACCCAAAGAGCCGAGTCCAGCGGAGCTCCGGCGAGCGCCAGCTCCCAGAATCCTCTGCAGCAGGCAAACTGATTTGCATATGCAGTTTTGTGGCTAAGCGTTGTAAGGTTTTAACGGTCATTCTCAGTTTAACTTAGCGGGAGCTTTTATTTCATGAATATTCCTGGCTAGTCCTATATATCGGCATTCAGTTTAGATGTATCAAATTAACACTGTACTCGCCATAAACTCACCTTCTGCCCATATCAGTCACTTAAATACCAGAGCAATATACTGGTCTTTTGTCCTGAGTGGCACAGGACCAGGTAATAAAGTCGCCCACCATGCCACGCATTTTTTTTCCTATCTACTCCTCCGCTTTTATTTTATTCACCAGTACTGGAGCGCCAAAGCCGCTCAGAATTATTAGCAATATTATTAGAAACCCCAGATAACATTTACTGTCGATAACACCTATACATATTGATTAGATGTAGCATAATATATTTCTTGATATATGATCAGCTATACCACACAATAACAACAATTATCAAAATGATAAGAGATTTCTTTTTGGGTTTTTTTTTTTTTTTTTTTTTTACTACGAGCATATTGGTGGATAATCGTAAATCAAATCATTACATGGGGCGATAGTTTTGACTACCTGCTGCCATGATTAGCTGATCCCTGATCAAGTTTAAAGGATTTCAATGGTTTTAATTATTTGAACTAAACAAGGCATAGATTTAAATCGTCATTTTATTTGGTGCATAGCTTTGAATCCTCCTATAGGAGACTTGCTTTACTCCAGCCGCTGTCATAGCCACTGCCGTACACTGTGGGATACCTACTCCCCGGAGTAGCAGTCTGGTAAGGTGAGTAGGTCATTAACAAGCATGCAGCTGGACTTTTTTTATTTTTAACCTTTAAAGTAAAAAAAAAAGAAATAAACTTTTAGACTTTTAGGCTGTTTTAAAGTGGGCCAAAACCCAGGATTTTGACTATCCCGGGTTTTTGGTCCTTTCCCCAGGGGCACCCCGATGCAGAATGCCCCACATAGGATGCAGATAGGGTCGGTGTACAGATGCATAGGATGCAGATAAAGTTGATGTATAGATACATAGGATGCAGATAGGGTTGGAGTACAGATATATAGGGTGCAGATAGGGTTGATGTACAGATACATAGGATGCAGATAGGATTGGGTTACATAAATATAGGGTGTGGATAGAGGTGGAGTACAGATACATAGGATGCAGATAGGGTTGATGTACAGATACATAGGCTGCAGGTAGGGTTAGAGTACAGATACATACGATGCTGATAGGGTTTAATGTACAGATACATAGGATGCAGATAGGGTTAGAGTACAGATACATAGGATGCAGATAGGGTTGGAGTACAGAAACATAGGGTGCAGATAGGGTTTAATGTACAGATACATAGGATGCAGATAGGGTTGATGTACAGATACATAGGATGCAGATAGGGTTGATGTACAGATACATAGGATGCAGATAGGGTTGGAGTACAGATACATAGGATGCAGATAGGGTTGGGGTACAGATACATAGGGTGGAGATACAGCTGGGGTACAGATACATAGGATGCAGATAGGGTTGGAGTACAGAAACATAGGGTGCAGGTAGGGTTGATGTACAGATACATAGGATGCAGATAGGGTTACAGTACAAATACATAGGGTGCAAATATGGTTGGGGTGTGGGACATATTTAAATTGGGCAGCAAGGGACAGAGGAGGGGAGATGTACAGGACCTTTGTCATGTCATGTCTAGCCATTATTATTTTCCTTGCCTTTAGAACAGTGATTGCAGGCTGTGCAGTATATGACATTACTGTAACTACAGGTCCCTCTCCCTGCTCTCACTGACACATGCACAAGTGTATGTAAAACTTCCATACTGCATTGCTGATATATCGCTCCTGGAGGGAGTGATCCTGCCGCCTCAGCTCTTCATCCTGGTTGGCTCTTACCAGCTGCCAATCACCCAGTGAAGGAAGGAAGGAAGGAAGGAAGGAAGGCAGGCAGGCAGGCAGGCAGGCAGGCAGGCAGGCAGGCAGGCAGGCGGGCGGGCAGGAAGGACCCTCGCTCTCGTGTCATGAGAAGGGCGGGTATATTCAAAATACTGCCACAGCCATAGTTCCTCTCAACCTGAGAGCTGTTGCTGCGCGGGTTGAAGTATGCAGTGAGCAGGGAGGCAGAAGCGGCCGCGCTCTGAGGACCTTTAAAGGGAGCGCTGGCCACCACCAGGTTGCCCCAACTAACTCACCTTTCCCCGCTCCTACAGCATATGAGCGTCCTCCCATGCAGCCTGCGCTCACCCAAAGAGCCGAGTCCAGCGGAGCTCCGGCGAGCGCCAGCTCCCAGAATCCTCTGCAGCAGGCAAACTGATTTGCATATGCAGTTTTGTGGCTAAGCGTTGTAAGGTTTTAACGGTCATTCTCAGTTTAACTTAGCGGGAGCTTTTATTTCATGAATATTCCTGGCTAGTCCTATATATCGGCATTCAGTTTAGATGTATCAAATTAACACTGTACTCGCCATAAACTCACCTTCTGCCCATATCAGTCACTTAAATACCAGAGCAATATACTGGTCTTTTGTCCTGAGTGGCACAGGACCAGGTAATAAAGTCGCCCACCATGCCACGCATTTTTTTTCCTATCTACTCCTCCGCTTTTATTTTATTCACCAGTACTGGAGCGCCAAAGCCGCTCAGAATTATTAGCAATATTATTATAAACCCCAGATAACATTTACTGTCGATAACACCTATACATATTGATTAGATGTAGCATAATATATTTCTTGATATATGATCAGCTATACCACACAATAACAACAATTATCAAAATGATAAGAGATTTCTTTTTGGGTTTTTTTTTTTTTTTTTTTTTTTACTACGAGCATATTGGTGGATAATCGTAAATCAAATCATTACATGGGGCGATAGTTTTGACTACCTGCTGCCATGATTAGCTGATCCCTGATCAAGTTTAAAGGATTTCAATGGTTTTAATTATTTGAACTAAACAAGGCATAGATTTAAATCGTCATTTTATTTGGTGCATAGCTTTGAATCCTCCTATAGGAGACTTGCTTTACTCCAGCCGCTGTCATAGCCACTGCCGTACACTGTGGGATACCTACTCCCCGGAGTAGCAGTCTGGTAAGGTGAGTAGGTCATTAACAAGCATGCAGCTGGACTTTTTTTATTTTTAACCTTTAAAGTAAAAAAAAAAGAAATAAACTTTTAGACTTTTAGGCTGTTTTAAAGTGGGCCAAAACCCAGGATTTTGACTATCCCGGGTTTTTGGTCCTTTCCCCAGGGGCACCCCGATGCAGAATGCCCCACATAGGATGCAGATAGGGTCGGTGTACAGATGCATAGGATGCAGATAAAGTTGATGTATAGATACATAGGATGCAGATAGGGTTGGAGTACAGATATATAGGGTGCAGATAGGGTTGATGTACAGATACATAGGATGCAGATAGGATTGGGTTACATAAATATAGGGTGTGGATAGAGGTGGAGTACAGATACATAGGATGCAGATAGGGTTGATGTACAGATACATAGGCTGCAGGTAGGGTTAGAGTACAGATACATAGGATGCTGATAGGGTTTAATGTACAGATACATAGGATGCAGATAGGGTTAGAGTACAGATACATAGGATGCAGATAGGGTTGGAGTACAGAAACATAGGGTGCAGATAGGGTTTAATGTACAGATACATAGGATGCAGATAGGGTTGATGTACAGATACATAGGATGCAGATAGGGTTGGAGTACAGATACATAGGATGCAGATAGGGTTGGAGTACAGATACATAGGATGCAGATAGGGTTGGAGTACAGATACATAGGATGCAGATAGGGTTGGGGTACAGATACATAGGGTGGAGATACGGCTGGGGTACAGATACATAGGATGCAGATAGGGTTGGAGTACAGATACATAGGATGCAGATAGGGTTGGGGTACAGATACATAGGGTGGAGATACGGCTGGGGTACAGATACATAGGATGCAGATAGGGTTGGAGTACAGAAACATAGGGTGCAGGTAGGGTTGATGTACAGATACATAGGATGCAGATAGGGTTACAGTACAAATACATAGGGTGCAAATATGGTTGGGGTGTGGGACATATTTAAATTGGGCAGCAAGGGACAGAGGAGGGGAGATGTACAGGACCTTTGTCATGTCATGTCTAGCCATTATTATTTTCCTTGCCTTTAGAACAGTGATTGCAGGCTGTGCAGTATATGACATTACTGTAACTACAGGTCCCTCTCCCTGCTCTCACTGACACGTGCACAAGTGTATGTAAAACTTCCATACTGCATTCGTGATATCGCTCCTGGAGGGAGTGATCCTGCCGCCTCAGCTCTTCATCCTGGTTGGCTCTTACCAGCTGCCAATCACCCAGTGAAGGAAGGCAGGCAGGCAGGCAGGCAGGCAGGCGGGCAGGAAGGACCCTCGCTCTCGTGTCATGAGAAGGGCGGGTATATTCAAAATACTGCCACAGCCATAGTTCCTCTCAACCTGAGAGCTGTTGCTGCGCGGGTTGAAGTATGCAGTGAGCAGGGAGGCAGAAGCGGCCGCGCTCTGAGGACCTTTAAAGGGAGCGCTGGCCACCACCAGGTTGCCCCAACTAACTCACCTTTCCCCGCTCCTACAGCATATGAGCGTCCTCCCATGCAGCCTGCGCTCACCCAAAGAGCCGAGTCCAGCGGAGCTCCGGCGAGCGCCAGCTCCCAGAATCCTCTGCAGCAGGCAAACTGATTTGCATATGCAGTTTTGTGGCTAAGCGTTGTAAGGTTTTAACGGTCATTCTCAGTTTAACTTAGCGGGAGCTTTTATTTCATGAATATTCCTGGCTAGTCCTATATATCGGCATTCAGTTTAGATGTATCAAATTAACACTGTACTCGCCATAAACTCACCTTCTGCCCATATCAGTCACTTAAATACCAGAGCAATATACTTGGCTTTTGTCCTGAGTGGCACAGGACCAGGTAATAAAGTCGCCCACCATGCCACGCATTTTTTTTCCTATCTACTCCTCCGCTTTTATTTTATTCACCAGTACTGGAGCGCCAAAGCCGCTCAGAATTATTAGCAATATTATTATAAACCCCAGATAACATTTACTGTCGATAACACCTATACATATTGATTAGATGTAGCATAATATATTTCTTGATATATGATCAGCTATACCACACAATAACAACAATTATCAAAATGATAAGAGATTTCTTTTTGGGTTTTTTTTTTTTTTTTTTTTTTTACTACGAGCATATTGGTGGATAATCGTAAATCAAATCATTACATGGGGCGATAGTTTTGACTACCTGCTGCCATGATTAGCTGATCCCTGATCAAGTTTAAAGGATTTCAATGGTTTTAATTATTTGAACTAAACAAGGCATAGATTTAAATCGTCATTTTATTTGGTGCATAGCTTTGAATCCTCCTATAGGAGACTTGCTGTACTCCAGCCGCTGTCATAGCCACTGCCGTACACTGTGGGATACCTACTCCCCGGAGTAGCAGTCTGGTAAGGTGAGTAGGTCATTAACAAGCATGCAGCTGGACTTTTTTTATTTTTAACCTTTAAAGTAAAAAAAAAAGAAATAAACTTTTAGACTTTTAGGCTGTTTTAAAGTGGGCCAAAACCCAGGATTTTGACTATCCCGGGTTTTTGGTCCTTTCCCCAGGGGCACCCCGATGCAGAATGCCCCACATAGGATGCAGATAGGGTCGGTGTACAGATGCATATGATGCAGATAAAGTTGATGTATAGATACATAGGATGCAGATAGGGTTGGAGTACAGATATATAGGGTGCAGATAGGGTTGATGTACAGATACATAGGATGCAGATAGGATTGGGTTACATAAATATAGGGTGTGGATAGAGGTGGAGTACAGATACATAGGATGCAGATAGGGTTGATGTACAGATACATAGGCTGCAGGTAGGGTTAGAGTACAGATACATACGATGCTGATAGGGTTTAATGTACAGATACATAGGATGCAGATAGGGTTAGAGTACAGATACATAGGATGCAGATAGGGTTGGAGTACAGAAACATAGGGTGCAGATAGGGTTTAATGTACAGATACATAGGATGCAGATAGGGTTGATGTACAGATACATAGGATGCAGATAGGGTTGATGTACAGATACATAGGATGCAGATAGGGTTGGAGTACAGATACATAGGATGCAGATAGGGTTGGGGTACAGATACATAGGGTGGAGATACAGCTGGGGTACAGATACATAGGATGCAGATAGGGTTGGAGTACAGATACATAGGATGCAGATAGGGTTGGGGTACAGATACATAGGGTGGAGATACGGCTGGGGTACAGATACATAGGATGCAGATAGGGTTGGAGTACAGAAACATAGGGTGCAGGTAGGGTTGATGTACAGATACATAGGATGCAGATAGGGTTACAGTACAAATACATAGGGTGCAAATATGGTTGGGGTGTGGGACATATTTAAATTGGGCAGCAAGGGACAGAGGAGGGGAGATGTACAGGACCTTTGTCATGTCATGTCTAGCCATTATTATTTTCCTTGCCTTTAGAACAGTGATTGCAGGCTGTGCAGTATATGACATTACTGTAACTACAGGTCCCTCTCCCTGCTCTCACTGACACGTGCACAAGTGTATGTAAAACTTCCATACTGCATTCGTGATATCGCTCCTGGAGGGAGTGATCCTGCCGCCTCAGCTCTTCATCCTGGTTGGCTCTTACCAGCTGCCAATCACCCAGTGAAGGAAGGAAGGAAGGAAGGCAGGCAGGCAGGCAGGCAGGCAGGCAGGCGGGCGGGCGGGCGGGCAGGAAGGACCCTCACTCTCGTGTCATGAGAAGGGCGGGTATATTCAAAATACTGCCACAGCCATAGTTCCTCTCAACCTGAGAGCTGTTGCTGCGCGGGTTGAAGTATGCAGTGAGCAGGGAGGCAGAAGCGGCCGCGCTCTGAGGACCTTTAAAGGGAGCGCTGGCCACCACCAGGTTGCCCCAACTAACTCACCTTTCCCCGCTCCTACAGCATATGAGCGTCCTCCCATGCAGCCTGCGCTCGCCCAAAGAGCCGAGTCCAGCGGAGCTCCGGCGAGCGCCAGCTCCCAGAATCCTCTGCAGCAGGCAAACTGATTTGCATATGCAGTTTTGTGGCTAAGCGTTGTAAGGTTTTAACGGTCATTCTCAGTTTAACTTAGCGGGAGCTTTTATTTCATGAATATTCCTGGCTAGTCCTATATATCGGCATTCAGTTTAGATGTATCAAATTAACACTGTACTCGCCATAAACTCACCTTCTGCCCATATCAGTCACTTAAATACCAGAGCAATATACTGGTCTTTTGTCCTGAGTGGCACAGGACCAGGTAATAAAGTCGCCCACCATGCCACGCATTTTTTTTCCTATCTACTCCTCCGCTTTTATTTTATTCACCAGTACTGGAGCGCCAAAGCCGCTCAGAATTATTAGCAATATTATTATAAACCCCAGATAACATTTACTGTCGATAACACCTATACATATTGATTAGATGTAGCATAATATATTTCTTGATATATGATCAGCTATACCACACAATAACAACAATTATCAAAATGATAAGAGATTTCTTTTTGTTTTTTTTTTTTTTTTTACTACGACCATATTGGTGGATAATCGTAAATCAAATCATTACATGGGGCGATAGTTTTGACTACCTGCTGCCATGATTAGCTGATCCCTGATCAAGTTTAAAGGATTTCAATGGTTTTAATTATTTGAACTAAACAAGGCATAGATTTAAATCGTCATTTTATTTGGTGCATAGCTTTGAATCCTCCTATAGGAGACTTGCTTTACTCCAGCCGCTGTCATAGCCACTGCCGTACACTGTGGGATACCTACTCCCCGGAGTAGCAGTCTGGTAAGGTGAGTAGGTCATTAACAAGCATGCAGCTGGACTTTTTTTATTTTTAACCTTTAAAGTAAAAAAAAAAGAAATAAACTTTTAGACTTTTAGGCTGTTTTAAAGTGGGCCAAAACCCAGGATTTTGACTATCCCGGGTTTTTGGTCCTTTCCCCAGGGGCACCCCGATGCAGAATGCCCCACATAGGATGCAGATAGGGTCGGTGTACAGATGCATAGGATGCAGATAAAGTTGATGTATAGATACATAGGATGCAGATAGGGTTGGAGTACAGATATATAGGGTGCAGATAGGGTTGATGTACAGATACATAGGATGCAGATAGGATTGGGTTACATAAATATAGGGTGTGGATAGAGGTGGAGTACAGATACATAGGATGCAGATAGGGTTGATGTACAGATACATAGGCTGCAGGTAGGGTTAGAGTACAGATACATACGATGCTGATAGGGTTTAATGTACAGATACATAGGATGCAGATAGGGTTAGAGTACAGATACATAGGATGCAGATAGGGTTGGAGTACAGAAACATAGGGTGCAGATAGGGTTTAATGTACAGATACATAGGATGCAGATAGGGTTGATGTACAGATACATAGGATGCAGATAGGGTTGATGTACAGATACATAGGATGCAGATAGGGTTGGAGTACAGATACATAGGATGCAGATAGGGTTGGGGTACAGATACATAGGGTGGAGATACAGCTGGGGTACAGATACATAGGATGCAGATAGGGTTGGAGTACAGATACATAGGATGCAGATAGGGTTGGGGTACAGATACATAGGGTGGAGATACGGCTGGGGTACAGATACATAGGATGCAGATAGGGTTGGAGTACAGAAACATAGGGTGCAGGTAGGGTTGATGTACAGATACATAGGATGCAGATAGGGTTACAGTACAAATACATAGGGTGCAAATATGGTTGGGGTGTGGGACATATTTAAATTGGGCAGCAAGGGACAGAGGAGGGGAGATGTACAGGACCTTTGTCATGTCATGTCTAGCCATTATTATTTTCCTTGCCTTTAGAACAGTGATTGCAGGCTGTGCAGTATATGACATTACTGTAACTACAGGTCCCTCTCCCTGCTCTCACTGACACGTGCACAAGTGTATGTAAAACTTCCATACTGCATTCGTGATATCGCTCCTGGAGGGAGTGATCCTGCCGCCTCAGCTCTTCATCCTGGTTGGCTCTTACCAGCTGCCAATCACCCAGTGAAGGAAGGAAGGCAGGCAGGCAGGCAGGCAGGCAGGCGGGCGGGCAGGAAGGACCCTCGCTCTCGTGTCATGAGAAGGGCGGGTATATTCAAAATACTGCCACAGCCATAGTTCCTCTCAACCTGAGAGCTGTTGCTGCGCGGGTTGAAGTATGCAGTGAGCAGGGAGGCAGAAGCGGCCGCGCTCTGAGGACCTTTAAAGGGAGCGCTGGCCACCACCAGGTTGCCCCAACTAACTCACCTTTCCCCGCTCCTACAGCATATGAGCGTCCTCCCATGCAGCCTGCGCTCACCCAAAGAGCCGAGTCCAGCGGAGCTCCGGCGAGCGCCAGCTCCCAGAATCCTCTGCAGCAGGCAAACTGATTTGCATATGCAGTTTTGTGGCTAAGCGTTGTAAGGTTTTAACGGTCATTCTCAGTTTAACTTAGCGGGAGCTTTTATTTCATGAATATTCCTGGCTAGTCCTATATATCGGCATTCAGTTTAGATGTATCAAATTAACACTGTACTCGCCATAAACTCACCTTCTGCCCATATCAGTCACTTAAATACCAGAGCAATATACTGGTCTTTTGTCCTGAGTGGCACAGGACCAGGTAATAAAGTCGCCCACCATGCCACGCATTTTTTTTCCTATCTACTCCTCCGCTTTTATTTTATTCACCAGTACTGGAGCGCCAAAGCCGCTCAGAATTATTAGCAATATTATTATAAACCCCAGATAACATTTACTGTCGATAACACCTATACATATTGATTAGATGTAGCATAATATATTTCTTGATATATGATCAGCTATACCACACAATAACAACAATTATCAAAATGATGAGATTTCTTTTTGGTTTTTTTTTTTTTTTTACTACGACCATATTGGTGGATAATCGTAAATCAAATCATTACATGGGGCGATAGTTTTGACTACCTGCTGCCATGATTAGCTGATCCCTGATCAAGTTTAAAGGATTTCAATGGTTTTAATTATTTGAACTAAACAAGGCATAGATTTAAATCGTCATTTTATTTGGTGCATAGCTTTGAATCCTCCTATAGGAGACTTGCTTTACTCCAGCCGCTGTCATAGCCACTGCCGTACACTGTGGGATACCTACTCCCCGGAGTAGCAGTCTGGTAAGGTGAGTAGGTCATTAACAAGCATGCAGCTGGACTTTTTTTATTTTTAACCTTTAAAGTAAAAAAAAAAGAAATAAACTTTTAGACTTTTAGGCTGTTTTAAAGTGGGCCAAAACCCAGGATTTTGACTATCCCGGGTTTTTGGTCCTTTCCCCAGGGGCACCCCGATGCAGAATGCCCCACATAGGATGCAGATAGGGTCGGTGTACAGATGCATAGGATGCAGATAAAGTTGATGTATAGATACATAGGATGCAGATAGGGTTGGAGTACAGATATATAGGGTGCAGATAGGGTTGATGTACAGATACATAGGATGCAGATAGGATTGGGTTACATAAATATAGGGTGTGGATAGAGGTGGAGTACAGATACATAGGATGCAGATAGGGTTGATGTACAGATACATAGGCTGCAGGTAGGGTTAGAGTACAGATACATACGATGCTGATAGGGTTTAATGTACAGATACATAGGATGCAGATAGGGTTAGAGTACAGATACATAGGATGCAGATAGGGTTGGAGTACAGAAACATAGGGTGCAGATAGGGTTTAATGTACAGATACATAGGATGCAGATAGGGTTGATGTACAGATACATAGGATGCAGATAGGGTTGATGTACAGATACATAGGATGCAGATAGGGTTGGAGTACAGATACATAGGATGCAGATAGGGTTGGGGTACAGATACATAGGGTGGAGATACAGCTGGGGTACAGATACATAGGATGCAGATAGGGTTGGAGTACAGATACATAGGATGCAGATAGGGTTGGGGTACAGATACATAGGGTGGAGATACGGCTGGGGTACAGATACATAGGCTGCAGATAGGGTTGGAGTACAGATACATAGGATGCAGATAGGGTTGGGGTACAGATACATAGGGTGGAGATACAGCTGGGGTACAGATACATAGGATGCAGATAGGGTTGGAGTACAGATACATAGGATGCAGATAGGGTTGGGGTACAGATACATAGGATGCAGATAGGGTTGGAGTACAGAAACATAGGGTGCAGGTAGGGTTGATGTACAGATACATAGGATGCAGATAGGGTTACAGTACAAATACATAGGGTGCAAATATGGTTGGGGTGTGGGACATATTTAAATTGGGCAGCAAGGGACAGAGGAGGGGAGATGTACAGGACCTTTGTCATGTCATGTCTAGCCATTATTATTTTCCTTGCCTTTAGAACAGTGATTGCAGGCTGTGCAGTATATGACATTACTGTAACTACAGGTCCCTCTCCCTGCTCTCACTGACACGTGCACAAGTGTATGTAAAACTTCCATACTGCATTCGTGATATCGCTCCTGGAGGGAGTGATCCTGCCGCCTCAGCTCTTCATCCTGGTTGGCTCTTACCAGCTGCCAATCACCCAGTGAAGGAAGGAAGGCAGGCAGGCAGGCAGGCAGGCAGGCGGGCGGGCGGGCAGGAAGGACCCTCGCTCTCGTGTCATGAGAAGGGCGGGTATATTCAAAATACTGCCACAGCCATAGTTCCTCTCAACCTGAGAGCTGTTGCTGCGCGGGTTGAAGTATGCAGTGAGCAGGGAGGCAGAAGCGGCCGCGCTCTGAGGACCTTTAAAGGGAGCGCTGGCCACCACCAGGTTGCCCCAACTAACTCACCTTTCCCCGCTCCTACAGCATATGAGCGTCCTCCCATGCAGCCTGCGCTCACCCAAAGAGCCGAGTCCAGCGGAGCTCCGGCGAGCGCCAGCTCCCAGAATCCTCTGCAGCAGGCAAACTGATTTGCATATGCAGTTTTGTGGCTAAGCGTTGTAAGGTTTTAACGGTCATTCTCAGTTTAACTTAGCGGGAGCTTTTATTTCATGAATATTCCTGGCTAGTCCTATATATCGGCATTCAGTTTAGATGTATCAAATTAACACTGTACTCGCCATAAACTCACCTTCTGCCCATATCAGTCACTTAAATACCAGAGCAATATACTGGTCTTTTGTCCTGAGTGGCACAGGACCAGGTAATAAAGTCGCCCACCATGCCACGCATTTTTTTTCCTATCTACTCCTCCGCTTTTATTTTATTCACCAGTACTGGAGCGCCAAAGCCGCTCAGAATTATTAGCAATATTATTATAAACCCCAGATAACATTTACTGTCGATAACACCTATACATATTGATTAGATGTAGCATAATATATTTCTTGATATATGATCAGCTATACCACACAATAACAACAATTATCAAAATGATAAGAGATTTCTTTTTGGGTTTTTTTTTTTTTTTTTTTTACTACGAGCATATTGGTGGATAATCGTAAATCAAATCATTACATGGGGCGATAGTTTTGACTACCTGCTGCCATGATTAGCTGATCCCTGATCAAGTTTAAAGGATTTCAATGGTTTTAATTATTTGAACTAAACAAGGCATAGATTTAAATCGTCATTTTATGTGGTGCATAGCTTTGAATCCTCCTATAGGAGACTTGCTGTACTCCAGCCGCTGTCATAGCCACTGCCGTACACTGTGGGATACCTACTCCCCGGAGTAGCAGTCTGGTAAGGTGAGTAGGTCATTAACAAGCATGCAGCTGGACTTTTTTTATTTTTAACCTTTAAAGTAAAAAAAAAAGAAATAAACTTTTAGACTTTTAGGCTGTTTTAAAGTGGGCCAAAACCCAGGATTTTGACTATCCCGGGTTTTTGGTCCTTTCCCCAGGGGCACCCCGATGCAGAATGCCCCACATAGGATGCAGATAGGGTCGGTGTACAGATGCATAGGATGCAGATAAAGTTGATGTATAGATACATAGGATGCAGATAGGGTTGGAGTACAGATATATAGGGTGCAGATAGGGTTGGGTTACATAAATATAGGGTGTGGATAGAGGTGGAGTACAGATACATAGGATGCAGATAGGGTTGATGTACAGATACATAGGCTGCAGGTAGGGTTAGAGTACAGATACATAGGATGCTGATAGGGTTTAATGTACAGATACATAGGATGCAGATAGGGTTAGAGTACAGATACATAGGATGCAGATAGGGTTGGAGTACAGAAACATAGGGTGCAGATAGGGTTTAATGTACAGATACATAGGATGCAGATAGGGTTGATGTACAGATACATAGGATGCAGATAGGGTTGGAGTACAGATACATAGGATGCAGATAGGGTTGGAGTACAGATACATAGGATGCAGATAGGGTTGGGGTACAGATACATAGGGTGGAGATACGGCTGGGGTACAGATACATAGGATGCAGATAGGGTTGGAGTACAGATACATAGGATGCAGATAGGGTTGGGGTACAGATACATAGGGTGGAGATACGGCTGGGGTACAGATACATAGGATGCAGATAGGGTTGGAGTACAGAAACATAGGGTGCAGGTAGGGTTGATGTACAGATACATAGGATGCAGATAGGGTTACAGTACAAATACATAGGGTGCAAATATGGTTGGGGTGTGGGACATATTTAAATTGGGCAGCAAGGGACAGAGGAGGGGAGATGTACAGGACCTTTGTCATGTCATGTCTAGCCATTATTATTTTCCTTGCCTTTAGAACAGTGATTGCAGGCTGTGCAGTATATGACATTACTGTAACTACAGGTCCCTCTCCCTGCTCTCACTGACACGTGCACAAGTGTATGTAAAACTTCCATACTGCATTCGTGATATCGCTCCTGGAGGGAGTGATCCTGCCGCCTCAGCTCTTCATCCTGGTTGGCTCTTACCAGCTGCCAATCACCCAGTGAAGGAAGGCAGGCGGGCAGGCAGGCGGGCAGGCGGGCAGGAAGGACCCTCGCTCTCGTGTCATGAGAAGGGCGGGTATATTCAAAATACTGCCACAGCCATAGTTCCTCTCAACCTGAGAGCTGTTGCTGCGCGGGTTGAAGTATGCAGTGAGCAGGGAGGCAGAAGCGGCCGCGCTCTGAGGACCTTTAAAGGGAGCGCTGGCCACCACCAGGTTGCCCCAACTTACTCACCTTTCCCCGCTCCTACAGCATATGAGCGTCCTCCCAATGCAGCCTGCGCTCGCCCAAAGAGCCGAGTCCAGCGGAGCTCCGGCGAGCGCCAGCTCCCAGAATCCTCTGCAGCAGGCAAACTGATTTGCATATGCAGTTTTGTGGCTAAGCGTTGTAAGGTTTTAACGGTCATTCTCAGTTTAACTTAGCGGGAGCTTTTATTTCATGAATATTCCTGGCTAGTCCTATATATCGGCATTCAGTTTAGATGTATCAAATTAACACTGTACTCGCCATAAACTCACCTTCTGCCCATATCAGTCACTTAAATACCAGAGCAATATACTGGTCTTTTGTCCTGAGTGGCACAGGACCAGGTAATAAAGTCGCCCACCATGCCACGCATTTTTTTTCCTATCTACTCCTCCGCTTTTATTTTATTCACCAGTACTGGAGCGCCAAAGCCGCTCAGAATTATTAGCAATATTATTATAAACCCCAGATAACATTTACTGTCGATAACACCTATACATATTGATTAGATGTAGCATAATATATTTCTTGATATATGATCAGCTATACCACACAATAACAACAATTATCAAAATGATAAGAGATTTCTTTTTGGGTTTTTTTTTTTTTTTTTTTACTACGAGCATATTGGTGGATAATCGTAAATCAAATCATTACATGGGGCGATAGTTTTGACTACCTGCTGCCATGATTAGCTGATCCCTGATCAAGTTTAAAGGATTTCAATGGTTTTAATTATTTGAACTAAACAAGGCATAGATTTAAATCGTCATTTTATTTGGTGCATAGCTTTGAATCCTCCTATAGGAGACTTGCTTTACTCCAGCCGCTGTCATAGCCACTGCCGTACACTGTGGGATACCTACTCCCCGGTGTAGCAGTCTGGTAAGGTGAGTAGGTCATTAACAAGCATGCAGCTGGACTTTTTTTATTTTTAACCTTTAAAGTAAAAAAAAAAGAAATAAACTTTTAGACTTTTAGGCTGTTTTAAAGTGGGCCAAAACCCAGGATTTTGACTATCCCGGGTTTTTGGTCCTTTCCCCAGGGGCACCTCGATGCAGAATGCCCCACATAGGATGCAGATAGGGTCGGTGTACAGATGCATATGATGCAGATAAAGTTGATGTATAGATACATAGGATGCAGATAGGGTTGGAGTACAGATATATAGGGTGCAGATAGGGTTGATGTACAGATACATAGGATGCAGATAGGATTGGGTTACATAAATATAGGGTGTGGATAGAGGTGGAGTACAGATACATAGGATGCAGATAGGGTTGATGTACAGATACATAGGCTGCAGGTAGGGTTAGAGTACAGAAACATAGGATGCAGATAGGGTTGGGGTACAGATACATAGGGTGGAGATACAGCTGGGGTACAGATACATAGGATGCAGATAGGGTTGGGGTACAGATACATAGGGTGGAGATACGGCTGGGGTACAGATACATAGGATGCAGATAGGGTTGGGGTACAGATACATAGGGTGGAGATACGGCTGGGGTACAGATACATAGGATGCAGATAGGGTTGGAGTACAGATACATAGGATGCAGATAGGGTTGGGGTACAGATACATAGGGTGGAGATACGGCTGGGGTACAGATACATAGGATGCAGATAGGGTTGGAGTACAGATACATAGGATGCAGATAGGGTTGGGGTACAGATACATAGGGTGGAGATACGGCTGGGGTACAGATACATAGGATGCAGATAGGGTTGGAGTACAGATACATAGGATGCAGATAGGGTTGGAGTACAGAAACATAGGGTGCAAATATGGTTGGGGTGTGGGACATATTTAAATTGGGCAGCAAGGGACAGAGGAGGGGAGATGTACAGGACCTTTGTCATGTCATGTCTAGCCATTATTTTTTTTACTTGCCTTTAGAACAGTGATTGCAGGCTGTGCAGTATATAACATTACTGTAACTACAGGTCCCTCTCCCTGCTCTCACTGACACGTGCACAAGTGTATGTAAAACTTCCATACTGCATTGCTGATATATCGCTCCTGGAGGGAAGGAAGGAAGGAAGGAAGGAAGGAAGGAAGGAAGGAAGGAAGGAAGGAAGGAAGGAAGGAAGGAAGGAAGGAAGGAAGGAAGGAAGGAAGGAAGGAAGGAAGGAAGGAAGGAAGGAAGGAAGGAAGGAAGGAAGGAAGGAAGGAAGGAAGGAAGGAAGGAAGGAAGGAAGGAAGGAAGGAAGGAAGGAAGGAAGGAAGTGTCATGAGAGGGGTGGGTATATTCAAAATACTGCCACAGCCATAGTTCCTCTCAACCTGAGAGCTGTTCTTGCGCGGGTTGAAGTATGCAGTGAGCGGGGAGGCAGAAGCGGCCGCGCTCTGAGGACCTTTAAAGGGAACGCTGGCCACCACCAGGTCCCCCCAACTAACTCACCTTTCCCCGCTCCTACAGCATATGCGCGTCCTCCCATGCAGCCTGCGCTCACCCAAAGAGCCGAGTCCAGCGGTGCTCCCAGAATCCTCTGCAGCAGGCAAACTGATTTGCATATGCAGTTTTGTGGCTAAGCGCTGTAAGGTTTTAACGGTCATTCTCGGTTTAACTTAGCGGGAGCTTTTATGTCATGAATATTCCTGGCTAGTTCTATATATCGGCATTCAGTTTAGACGTATCGAATTAACACTGTACTCGCCATGAACTCACCTTTTGCCCATATCAGTCACTTAAATACCAGAGCAATATACTGGTCTTTTGTCCTGAGTGGCACAGGACCAGGTAATAAAGTCGCCCACCATGCCACGCATTTTTTTTCCTATCTACTCCTCCGCTTTTATTTTATTCACCAGTACTGGAGCGCCAAAGCCGCTCAGAATTATTAGCAATATTATTATAAACCCCACATAACATTTACTGTCGATAACACCTATACATATTGATTAGATGTAGCATAATATATTTCTTGATATATGATCAGCTATACCACACAATAAGAACAATTATCAAAATGATAAGAGATTTCTTTTTGGGTTTTTTTTTTTTTTTTTTTTACTATGAGCATATTGGTGGATAATCGTAAATCAAATCATTACATGGGGCAATAGTTTTGATTACCTGCTGCCATGATTAGCTGATCCCTGATCAAGTTTAAAGGATTTCAATGGTTTTAATTATTTGAACTAAACAAGGCATAGATTTAAATCGTCATTTTATTTGGTGCATAGCTTTGAATCCTCCTATAGGAGACTAGCTGTACTCCAGCCGCTGTCATAGCCACTGCCGTACACTGTGGGATACCTACTCCCCGGTGTAGCAGTCTGTTAAGGTGAGTAGGTAATTAATAAGCATGCAGACGGACTTTTTTTTTATTTTTAACCTTTAAAGTAAAAAAAAAAAGAAATAAACTTTTAGACTTTTAGGCTGATTTTGACTATCCCGGGTTTTGGTCCTTTCCCCAGGGGCACCCAGATGCAGAATGCCCCACGTAGGATGCAGATAGGGTCGGTGTACAGATGCATAGGATGCAGATAAAGTTGATGTATAGATACATAGGATGCAGACAGGGACAGACTGGGGCTAAAAAACGGCCCGGGACTTTTTGGGGCACACCGGCCCTGCTGCACTGCTTCTGGCCCAGCATATTATGTTAGCGTCACATTATATATACACCTTATTTCTCGTTCCACAACAAGCACCCAGGGTTTAGAGGACATAAATAATAACTAAAATATTCTGAACCAAATGGTGTGATAAAATCCCCCCATTACAGACAGCGTGCAGGATCACTTCATTACAGGCAGTGAGCGGCATCTCTCATTACAGCAAGTGAGGGGAAGCCCACAGAGGCATGTTGCGGCATCTCCAATTACAGACACTGGGGGCATCCCTCAGTACAGCCACTGGGTGGGGGCAGCCCTCAGGACAGCCACTGGGTGGGGGTATCCCTCAGGACAGCCACTGGGTGGGGGCAGCCCTCCGTACAGCCACTGGGTGGGGGCATCCCTCAGGACAGCCACTGGGTGGGGGCATCCTTCAGTACAGCCACTGGGTGGGGACATCCCTCAGTACAGCCACTGGGTGGGGGCATCCCTCAGTACAGCCACTGGGTGGGGGCATCCCTCAGGACAGCCACTGGGTGGGGGCATCCTTCAGTACAGCCACTGGGTGGGGGCATCCTTCAGTACAGCCACTGGGTGGGGGCTTCCCTCAGGACAGCCACTGGGTGGGGGCATCCTTAAGTACAGCCACTGGGTGGGGGCATCCCTCAGGACAGCCACTGGGTGGGGGCATCCCTCAGGACAGCCACTGGGTGGGGCATCCTTCAGTACAGAGAAGAGGGGAGGAAAGGACTGAGAAAAGCTGTTTGGAGGTATGTACCTCTGTTATGCTCGTGATTTCAGAGGTGTAAATGTGTGGCCGTATAGGCGCTATTTAACAGGGGTCTCTCTCTGGCCCACACCAGCCGTCAGCAACCTGTGTCAGCTGACTGTGTGTGAACCCTATAGATCTCCCAGGGGAAAAAGGGGGAAATGACCTCTAAGTCACTAACTGAGAATCAGATTTAGTTACAATTAATACATATCGTGAACATGTATTGTGTTTATACATCGATATTTATTAACCATACAGCTATATGAAAAGTATTGTTATCATACTCATTCATACAATTTGTGTGACAATCTCTGCAATCAAAAAAAGTCTTTGGTGTGCAATTAGTACTTGTTGATGGGACCACTGTTATAGGGACCTTCTTGTTTGTAGCAATTTGGGTCCTTAGAGCCCTTGGTTTGTAGCAAGTTATAAAGGTTTGGTCGAAGTGGAACTCCTACACAGACACGTTTCGCAACTGCTTCCTCAGTGTGTGGGTCCAAAGGGTCTGGTTGTAACATATCATTGCAGGGTTGGATTATTAATGGATCACAGAAAATGGTATTGCACTTAATACAGTAGTAAATAGTAAATAGATTTTACTCACATAGCTTGCTTGTATCATTGGTCGCCCCAGCACATGAGTTTTGGTTGCAGCGGCTCCTTCCAGTACCCGTGTTGGGAAATGTTATTATAGTGCCTTAGGAGTGGTTTAAGAACAAAAGGGGTATGAGAATTTTATTTAGATTTTTACCATCCCTGTATAGGTAATGCTGGTTTGTCTTGCTGTGACTTTATTGGTATGTAAATTTGTAGCTCATTGTTCTGGTGCTGCCGCTGTAGTATGGTACAGTAGTTATTTGTTAAGAGGTGCGCTCTTTGCCTCATTATAGAACTATCCCTGTATGGCTATGGGTGGCCAGGGGTTATCTTGGTGTGTGGTATGGGGGAAATCGTCCCCCGTGCTTAATTGTTGGGCATGGTGCTGTTTGGCTGTGCCTCCATAGTGAAATATATCCAGCCCTGGGATTATTGGTATAGCTATATGCCGTATATAGAGTAAGGGATGATGTGTGCTGTGAGTGCTAATTACTTGTAATAAGTAGGAGCGCTGCTTACCTCTGTTTGGATTGCTTTCTATACGTCCATGAACCGGTACCCTCAAAAATCGGAGGGCGAGCCTGCAGTGTATCCCTGGCGTGTCATGTGCGCCCGAGGTGACAGGTCCTCTTTGTGTGAGCGAAGCTGAAGTGAAGGTAGAGGTGTGTTAATCTGGTCACGTTAAATAATGGGATACTGTTGGCTGTGCGGGGCCGCCTTTCGCAGGGTGGGTGGGCCTGTGTTCGCCCGCGTTGCCTGCGGTTAACCTGATTGGATGGTATTGCAGGACCGGAAGTGCGTAGAGCGCACTATTTCCGGGGTGGCCCCGTCCGGTTATTGGCTCATAGGAAGTCAATCATGGCATGATCATGGCGTGGCGGCCATGTTTGTTGTGGCGTGCCTTTGTATGTTCATATGTCGCCTAAAATAGCGGCGGCCATCTTTGGGGTGGGTAGTCTGGCGCGGCGGCCATGTTTTTTGTGGCGCATTTTAGACAGGGAACTGTCACCTGCCATGGCGGCAGCCATCTACTGGGTGGGTTGCCTAATGGTGTGCTTGTATATATACTGTTGTAACTTTGTGTGGTGGAGGGTGCTGCTTACCTTGCCTCATGCGCTGCGGGGGCACTGGGGTACGTTATACGCTTGGTTGTACATAATACATTATTGAAAATCGTTATAGTGCTAGTTAAGGCGTTTGAACTTTTTACCAATTATATATACAAAGGACAAATTATACATGATACGGTTGTAGATAGTAGTTTTTCTACTCTCTGTTGGTGATTAGGAAGATCTAGTTTGTGGGAGAAGCAGAGGGGGAGACTTGTACAGGTGCTATGATACCACATGTTTCATTTAGGAAATAGTCGTTATCAAAGTTGAGCATATGCTATAGTCGTTCTCTATAGTCATTGTCAGGGTTGTCCAGGCAATATAGTAATTTTAGGAGATGAGAGAAACTGCATGTTTCATTTAGGAATTAGTCATCATCAAAGTTGACCATATGCTATAGTCATTTCAGGAAAGGAGAGAAACTGTATGTTTCATTCAATCCTGGTGGGTATGTTGCTTTTAGTTTGACTATCCACTTAGTTTCTCTCTGTAGGGTCACTTTTTGGATATCTCCTCCTCTTTTTTGTGCTTGTAGTCTGTCTAATGCCTGAAAAAGGATCCCTTTTGGGTTTGCAGCATGTTCCTTGGCGAAGTGGCGACCTATAGGTGTGGCTACATTCTTGTTGCGGATGTCCCTCAGGTGTTCTAGAATTCTTACTCTGAATTTCCGGTTGGTTTTCCCAACATAGAACCTCCCACACGGACATGTCAAAAGATATATGATGTTTGGGGAATTGCAATTGACGAAATGTTTTATTTTGTGTGTTTGGTTGTTGGGTAATGTAAGGGTCGTGCCTTGTTTTATGAACTGCCATGTGCTGCACCCCCCGCAGTTATATAGTCCTAGGGTCCTACAGCATTTAGTTTCGGATGGGTCAGAATAGTGGCTCTTCACGAGTGTGTCCTTGATGGATTTTGCTCGTCTGCAGACTAGCTGTGGTCTTTCTGGGATTAGGGTTTGTAGGTTTGGGTCATGTGTTAAAACATGCCAGTGTTTCTGGAGGATGTTTCTTATGTCTGTGTGTTGTTTTGTGTATGTGAGGATAAATGGTAGTGATGGTGATGATTTTGTCTCTGTCTTCCTATCTGGGAACAGTAAACTCTGTCTATCTCTTGTCACTGCTTTGTGATAGGCCCGCTTAAGTGTTTTTTTGCTGTATCCTCTCTGCAGGAGTCTGTCTCTGATACCGTCTGCTGCTTCCTGGAAGGTTTCTTGTGTTGAGCAGTTTCGTCTGGCTCTTAAGAACTCCCCATAGGGGATGCTCTGTTTTAGGGGGCTAGGATGAGAACTGGTCGCGCGTAGTATGTTATTCGCTGCAGTTGGTTTTCTGTGGAAGTTAGTGTTTATGTTCCCGTGATCGTCTATGCTGATTTTCAAGTCTAAAAATGTTATCTCTTTCGAGTTGAAGTCTAGTGTCAGTTTAAGGTTCAGTGTATTTTGGTTGAGAAGCTGATGAAAATCTCTCAACTCCAGCTCGGTGCCCTCCCATAGGACGAGTATGTCGTCTATGTATCTGGACCATGGGACAGCTTTCTCGAGGAAGGGAAGTATGTTGGCATCCTGCCAGAGGGTGTGTTCCCACCAGCCCAGGTAGAGATTGGCATAGGTGGGGGCACATGTCGTGCCCATAGCCGTGCCTTGTATTTGCTGATATAACTGGTTATGGAATAGAAATGTATTGTGGGTGAGTATGAATTGTAATAGTTTAATGAGAAAGGAGCTATGGTCATATTGGCTAATGTCTATAATGAGGCAAAGAGCGCACCTCTTAACAAATAACTACTGTACCATACTACAGCGGCAGTACCAGAACAATGAGCTACAAATTTACATACCAATAAAGTCACAGCAAGACAAACCAGCATTACCTATACAGGGATGGTAAAAATCTAAATAAAATTCTCATAATCATTTTGTTCTTAAACCAATCCTAAGGCACTATAATAACATTTCCCAACACGGGTACTGGAAGGAGCCGCTGCAACCAAAACTCATGCGCTGGGGCGACCAATGATACAAGCAAGCTATGTGAGTAAAATCTGTTTACTATTTACTACTGTATTAAGTGCAATACCATTTTCTGTGATCCATTAATAATCCAACCCTGCAATGATATGTTACAACCAGACCCTTTGGACCCACACACTGAGGAAGCAGTTGCGGAACTTCGACCAAACCTTTATAACTTGCTACAAACCAAGGGCTCTAAGGACCCAAATTGCTACAAACAAGAAGGTCCCTATAACAGTGGTCCCATCAACAAGTACTAATTGCACACCAAAGACTTTTTTTGATTGCAGAGATTGTCACACAAATTGTATGAATGAGTATGATAACAATACTTTTCATATAGCTGTATGGTTAATAAATATCGATGTAAAAACACAATACATGTTCACGATATGTATTAATTGTAACTAAATCTGATTCTCAGTGAGTGACTTAGAGGTCATTTCCCCCTTCCCCCTTTTTCCCCTGGGAGATCTATAGGGTTCACACACAGTTAGCTGACACAGGTTGCTGATGGCTGGTGTGGGCCAGAGAGAGACCCCTCCGGTGAGAAGAGAGGAGGCCCCCCCCCTTTAATCCTTCAGTACAGCCATTGGTTGGGGGCATCCCTCAGTACAGCCACTGGGTGGGGGCATCCTTCAGTACAGCCACTGGGTGGGGGCATCCCTCAGTACAGCCACTGGGTGGGGGCATCCCTCAGTACAGCCACTGGGTGGGGGCATCCCTCAGTACAGCCACTGGGGGCATCCCTCAGTACAGCCACTGGCTGGGGGCATCCCTCAGTACAGCCACTGGGTGGGGGCATCCTTCAGTACAGCCACTGGGTGGGGGCATCCCTCAGTACAGCCACTGGGTGGGGGCATCCTTCAGTACAGCCACTGGGTGGGGGCATCCCTCAGTACAGCCACTGGGTGGGGGCATCCTTCAGTACAGCCACTGGGTGGGGGCATCCCTCAGTACAGCCACTGGGTGGGGGCATCCCTCAGTACAGCCACTGGGTGGGGGCATCCCTCAGTACAGCCACTGGGTGGGGGCATCCCTCAGTACAGCCACTGGGTGGGGGCATCACTCATTCCACTCCCTCCCGCCAACACTGTACAATAATAAGGCAGCAGGCGGGGTACCCAATTCATGCCTGCCTGCCCGCCGCTGCTGTTACCCCCCCCCCCCCCTTGAAATTAGCTATATCTGACAAAGGCTTTGAGTCAGCCAATTACAAGTGCCACAGCACGACAAGGACTAGAGGAGGGTTGTGACAATGAGTAAGTATTTTAACCCTGAATCTCAAAATTGCTCAGGGTAATTGAGTAGGTGGGAAAGAGTTGTGAGGGAGGACTGGAGGCTCTTTTTAAAGTTAAAGTGGAGGCATTCTAAAAAGCACCAGGTCCTAAATAACACTTACCTACCCTCTCCAGTTAACACCAAGAGTGACTAAAAGAAAAGGTAAGTATCTCTGCAATGCCAGGCTCATAGTCGGCATGAGATGTACTCATGAGATGTGTGTGGTGCTGCAGTGTGCAGTCATTTCTCGGTCCACAATGGTAGATTAGTATCACTGCATCACAGCACCACAATGTCCCCACCAGGGATGTAACTATAGGGGGTGCGACCACACCAGGGCCCAGAAGGTCTGTGGAGCCCCATTATTGTTGCTTCTTCTCCTTATTTATCATATTTATGCTTATTAGGCATCATTTAGATAGAGGAAGCAGCATTTGTCTCTGCTGTTTCACTCGTTAGTTGTTTAGCTGCTTCTGATTAAGTTAAAAGACAGAAAGAAATGTACTGTATGAGCATTAACACAGCCCCATTTAATGTCCACACCAGGGTCCTGTCACATTTTGTTACGCCACTGCTCCCCCCCCCACTACTATCCATGTGCCTTCCTGTGCACTTAGAACATAAAATTAATACACAGAGTGTGAGCATATTCCCTAAAAGTAATTATCAGAGTTAAAGCAGATTCCGCCCTGTTTGGTGTCCCTCTTCGTTTGCCATCCTGAGTTGGGATGCCCGCTTTGTGAAATCCCCGATTCGCCTGATACTCACCTTTTCATTGCTGCAGAACCCGCCACCATGTCCGCTCCCGCTGGCAACCATTCGAGTCTGCCTGATACAAATGACCACTGGGGGTATGTATGCGCAGAATTGCTGGATCAAGGTATCAGGTGAGCTGAGGGGTTTCACAAAGTGGGCACCCCAAATCAGGATGCCCCTAGGAAGTGGAACAAAACCCAGGGGAGCAAAATCCCAGGTTCTAGCAACATGTTAAAGAGGAAATAAAGTCAAAGAGGACTTTACTTCCTCTGACCTCTGCAGCATGGTGGCATCCTGATTTCAGATGCCCCGCTGCATAGTCCTGTCTGGCAAGACATTTCAGGTTCACCAGACAAGCAGACCTAAATGATTGCTGGATTGCTGGAAGCAGAATGGGGTCAGTATCAGCTGCTCAGTATATGGAGCATAGTGGGGCATTACAATTCAGGAAGTTCTCATGCTGTGGAGAACTGTGGAAGTAAATTATTGTGTGACCTTACTTTCTCTTTAAAGCAGACCAAGAGGCACAAATTATTATTGATCCACATAAATTAAATTCTAGGGGGCATCCCAAATCAGGATGCACATCAAGAGTTAGGTTATGTGGATCATTTGTGCTTTTGGTCTACTTTGCCAACAAACTAACAGCTAAAACATAACAAGGAAATATTAGAAGTCTCCCTTACCCTCTGCCAACCCTCAAACAACACTGGACAGAAGCAAGACTTTTTTTTTACTTTGGCTTTTTTTTTAACCTGACCTTTGATCCATTTGTGGCTTTCTTCTTTCCTTCTGGCTGGGATCTGCTCTCAGGCTGCTCCTGGCCCAGAATGAAGCAGCAACACATCTCCACGTTTAAAAACACATACAAATGCACAGAGCTTGAATCATGGAAAGTCACGTGCAGTCCAATAGCAAAGGGCCCACCACCAGGTGTGAAATTCACACTCTTACCCTGGTAGTTTAATATACAAAAGATTTTTGAAGAACCGTTCTTAGGCTTTTATAGAGCAGGGTCCATGTATGCTGTGTGACCCCTCCCCTCCATGACAACCAGAGAGCCAGGGGAGGGGACAGAGCACACAGGCAGGACTGGGATCATCTCGTGTCAAAAATAAAGAAAATCTCAGCAGGGGCAGACAGGGCGGCTCATTTCATGGCAGCAGATTCTCCCCTCTCCATAGCAGTGCTGGGCTTTGTGAGGTACCTCGGCTGAGGAGGAAGTATGAGCCTTGGGGGCGGGGCTTATGCTTGTGCTCACAGGCTGAGCAAGTGCAGCCTCACAGCTCTCCCTCCGCCTCTCCTCCCCCACGCGCCGATCAGCGGCTCCTGTACACTCATGTGTGAGAGCGGCCACAGCGAGGGGAACAGCGGCCTTTCCTGCTGCCGGCCTACCGGGATTTTGCCCGGTATGCCCTATGGCCAGCCCACCCCTGGGCACAAGGATTCACTAGATAATCTACCCCACTGGGGCATTAGTCTCATCCTAACAATGTGACACAGGACAGAAGCAGCCGGATGAATTATTTGCTATTCAGAGACACACTGTGTGCTCAAATTCAGCCAAACTGATTGGTCGGCGTTTCATACAGATGGACAATAACCCAAAACCTAAAGCCAAAGCTACCCGGGAGTTTATTTAAACCGGACCTTCACCATGATTTAATGAAAAGCCCAAACTCTTAAAAAACAATTCCTCAGCATCTAAAATTAATATATTTTACATGTTTAGTCACTAATTTATTATACTTTCCCCCACTGGGCTGCAACTCTGTTCGGGAATTTAGGATACGGGCGCCGCCATCTTGACTCAGAAGCATCACACTTACTGAGGAGAGGAGAGTGGGATAAGGTACAGGGGGGCGGGTTATAGCTGTGCTTTGCTCAGACAGAGCAGAGCTGGGGTCAGGGAAAGGTCAGCAGTCCCAGAATGCAGAGCAGCACAGTCACTTCCTGTTTGCAGGCACTTCCTGTTTGCAGGCTGCCTGCAAAAATGGCAGCTTCCATAAGCCGCCATCTTGGATGTTTAAAGGCTTATAAAATGCAGTAGATGCAGGTAGGATGATTTTTAATGTGAGCAATCTGTATGTACAGGGTGTGGGAAACATATAAGATAGACTCTTATTTAGAGTGAAGGTCCGCTTTAAGCAAAGAAGTGAAATATACCTGAAGGGCCAAGTCAGTCACCCGATCTCAAACCAATAGAGCCGCATTTCACTTGTCAAAGACTAATATTTAGACAGAAAGGCCCACAAACAGCAACTGAAAACTGCTGCAGTAAAGGCCTAGCAGAACATTAAAAAAAGAGGAACACAGCATCTGGTGATTTCGAGCAGTCGAGCAGTCATTTCCAACAAAGTACTACAAAATACTTTTACAACAAGTATTACAAATTAACATTTTATTTACAATGATTTAATTTGTCCAATTACTTATTTTGAACCCGTGAAATGAAAGGATTGGGTTTAAAAAATGTATATGCATATGCATCTTTTTGTTCAACCCACTGAATTAAAGCTGAAAGGCAGATCTTCAACTGCATCTCAATTGTTTTATTATTATAATCAAATTGTATTAATTTTCAAAGTAAGGGAAGTAGGGGGGTACAGAAGGTAAGAAGGAGGGGGGTAAAAAGGAAGGAAGGTGGGGTACAGCATATACTTTCCACAATTAGATACAATGACCAATCAGACGTCCCTTCCTCACAGTCAAGTCAAATGATGCTGGTCACGTAACTGCTGAGTAGAATCATTCCTTATATCAGAAAATGCTGAGGCTTTTACGGATCTCCTCAGTGGAACCTGTGGGACCGATCTTTGCTAAGTATAGGCAGACTCAGTGTGAAGCTATAGATTGAAATAGAGTATGCCGTTTCTGCTTTGGGAAATGTGAAAGGCTAGATGTGAGGGGGGGGATGGAGTTGGGAAGGGAGTGGAGTGCGGCAACTGACAAGAGAACTAATAGCCAGACAATTGGTTCTAGAGGATGTAGTGGGTTATGTCCATTTTGGCCTTCCGCTCCAGTAACAGTACCTGCAGCATGGACGTCGTAACTAACGGTGATCTGGGGAGATCCCAGGTCAGCAGAAAGGCATCCTGGTCATGTATCCTGGGTCTATCCATGAGATTACTTCAGGGTTGGGAGGTGCGAGTCCCGGTAGTCTAACTATTCCGCCCAGGTCACTAAGTACCTGTCTGTAGCCTCTTTATCACTGGAGATTATGCTTTCCATATAACGGATCGACTCTAGCTCCTGTACTTATTCTACCAGTGTGGGGGGGGGGGGGGGGCTGCGTCTTCCAGTGTCTTGGAATAATGGCCCTCATAGCCGCTACAAAATGCCTTAAGATGTCTTTTGGGAGCTGGATATAAAGTTTTGATAGAGAGACAGGAGCACTACCTGGGGTGTATTAGTTGTTTTATTTCCCGGAGACTTGCTCGTGGATGGTGAAGATTTGGTCCCACAGTTCTTTAACAGCTGGGCAACTCCACCAAATATGGGTCATATTGTCTACTTCCCTCTGTCATCTCCAGCATTTGTCCCCCACCTGTACCATTGTGCCAATATTTTGAAATTTCGTTCTTGAACAGTATTAGCTAGCGATGTGCCGTGAGTACAGGCATATATTTTGGCCCCCAAGAATCTAACTCCCAGCTCCTTTTACCATCTGCTTATAAATTTAGGGGGTGTTGAATGATTTACTTTAGTAAGGAGAGCATAGAGGGAAGACACTACATGTCTACACTACATGAGCTTCTTTAGTGATTAAGGATTCAAGCTCTGTGGGTGGGCTCTGTATTGCCTCCACTAAATTGTTAGTTGTAATAAATGTGTGGAGCTGTCTATGCAACAACCATGAAATGTATCTGCCTCTCGCCCTCTCCCTTCCAGCGAGGGTACTTCCCCATCTCTTAAAATTTGTCCCAAATGAGGAAGTCTCTGGAAAATAATCCAGGTTCAAATGCTACGCACCAATTTGCACTTGTTCTGAAGTTCTTGTTCTGTCCCAGGTCTCCAGAAAGTGTTGCATCAGAAAGGGTGTGGATTCCCTTTGCGATTGCCCAAGCAATAGTGGTGGGATTAAATGGAGAAAGCAAACCACATCTGAATTGTTTTGTTCAAATTTGTGGCAATGTACATAACTAACATTGAATTATTGATTATCAGTAGTTTTAAAGTGGGCCAAAACCCAGGTTTCTTTTCACTAACGTGGGTCTTGGTCTGCTTTAGTGGGGAAACCTGATTTAGGATGCCCTGGGCGGGGGTTAGGGGGTTCTAGACTAGACTCCAGGCAGCTTTTGGTCCACTTTAAGAGGAGCAAGGATGACTTTTACTTTACATTACTTTTAATTTACTTTTCTGCCACTTACTTAGGTGCAGCAGCATGTGGAGTCAACACTGAAGCTGTCTATTTTTGCATGCCATATGGAAACGGCGCCTATCAGAATCAGACAACTGTCCAGCAGATAATTCGGTCCCCTAGAAACAGCTGTCAGACGGCTGTGCTATTCTGACAGGCACAGTTCGCATGCAGAGCGCATACTGACTAGGAAGATGGACCGATGAAGGCAGTAACAAGCAGCTTAGGAAACAACTAGCTGTATTTTTGCTTGCGGGACAAATCTGATGGCACTGTGAGGTTGACACCTGTGGTGTATGCCATCAGGTATATCTGATATAAAACATTAGCAAAATAAAAATAGGTGTTGCTGAATCACAGAAACTTGAAAATAGTAAATATCCAATTTTTTTTATTGCATCAAGGCTGAAATTAGTTTAGCCTGATCACGTCTATAGGGGTTTTGTGGACTCATAATGCATTAATGGCCAAGTTTACCTTTAAAGCAGGCCAAAACTGGCCCTGGAGCCTATGAGTCTCCAGAGCCAGCTGATTCCCTGTCCCCGGGGCATCCCGAACTGGGATGGCTTACTCTGTGAAACCACATTTGGCCGACAAGCTTACATCTCCAATGGGCCCACAGCGCATGCACGTCTGGCGGCGGCATCACTCTCATCCTATTCGGCTGTGCACGCAGCCATGCCCACTGCAAATAAATGGCTGTGCATGGCCACGCACAACTGAAGGATGCAAATGATGCCGTGCGCCGCTTTTGTGTGTGGCTGGGATTCCATTCAGCTTCTCTAGCCACACATTAATATGAATGTTCATAGAAACTGATTGGAGGAGAGCCACGTCTGTGCCATGGGCTCATAGAAAGGTAATAAAAACAGGAAAGCGGTGGGGTTTCTACAGCAAGACATCCCAAATCAGGATGCCCCAGGGGGATGGACCAAAACATGGGATAGTGAAAACTGTCATTCATTTGTACTCTGCATCTGATTACGGACCCCACTACATAGGTAATTTATTTTGTCTTTTTTTGCTTGATTTTTGTCTTATCTATAGTTATACATTGTCAGAGGTACCTAGTCTGTATGCTGTGCCTGTGCTATGTTTGTATGGAGCAATGTTTATTGTGCTAAATCCTTTCGAGCCTTTAAAAACAAAATCTTGTGAACTTGGTCCCAAAAATGGTTAACGTTTAAAACAAACAGAAGATGAGGCCAGCACTCCTTACCTGGGAATCAGCACGGCTGCTCCTTCCTCCTCACTCCTCTCATGTACCGAAAATGGTTGCTTGTTGGTGAAAGAGGAAGCTGAAAATAATATCTCTATTGTCATTGAATCCACTGTGTGGGAACTGCGTAAATGCTGGGAGGAGAAGAAAGCAAATACACTTCCTCTCCTGGGTTTTTCCCAAATAATTACACACCGTCACGTGTGTGTCCCATGGTGTGACACTATGGTATTATTTTCGAACGTTCCCGCTCTCGTATGAATGTGCGAGCGATTCTATGCATTCATTCGTTTCCTTAGTTTCCTCGAGTACGCGTTCGAGTATGTCATTTCCCCGCGTGACTTTTCTGTTTCCTTTTCTCTGGTTGCAACGGCAGCATTCGTTTTTAACGTCTACCTCAACGAATCCATTACGTTTCCCGATCAATTCTAATTGGATATTACCTAAAATAATCGTCCCAACGAAAATCTTTACGATCCTGCGCCTGCGCACTACAAACTTAAAGCGGACCTTCACTCTGAATAAGAGTCTATCTTATATGTTTCCCACACCCTGTACATACAGATTGTCCACATTAAAAATCATCCTACCTGCATCTACTGCATGTTATGAGTCTTTAAACATCCAAGATGGCGGCTTATGGAAGCCGCCATCTTATCAGGCAGCCTGCAAACAGGAAGTGCCCCCTGACTGTGCTGCTCTGCATTCTGGGACTGCTGAACTTTACCTGACCCCAGCTCTGCTCTGTCTGAGCAAAGCACAGCTATAACCCGCCCCCCTGTGCCTTATCCCACTCTCCTCTCCTCAGTAAGTGTGATGCTTCTGAGTCAAGATGGCGGCGCCTGTATCCTAAATTCCTGAACAGAGTTGTAGCCCAGTGGGGGAAAGAATAATAAGTTAGTGACTAAAAACGTAAAATATATTAATTTTAGATGCTGGTGAACCGTTTTTTAAGAGTTTGGGCTTTTCATTAAATCATGGTGAAGGTCCGGTTTAACTCATTAAACTGTTCGACCACAAATGTGTCCCCATATATTACACTAACAAGCTCCCCCCAACCACTTCACGCTACTCTTACACTTACATTTCAGCACCCTAAAGCTCACCCCAACCACTTCACGCTACTCTTACACTTACATTTCAGCACCCTAAAACTCACCCCAACCACTTCACGCTACTCTTACACTTACATTTCAGCACCCTAAAACTCACCCCAACCACTTCACGCTACTCTTACACTTACATTTCAGCACCCTAAAACTCACCCCAACCACTTCACGCTACTCTAACACTTACATTTCAGCACCCTAAAACTTACCCAGACCACTTCACGCTACTCTTACACTTACATTTCAGCACCCTAAAGCTCCTCCCAACCACTTCACGCTACTCTTACACTTACATTTCAGCACCTTAAAACTTATCCCAACCACTTCACGCTACTCTTACACTTACATTTCAGCACCCTAAAGCTCACCCCAACCACTTCACGCTACTCTTACACTTACATTTCAGCACCTTAAAACTTACCCCAACCACTTCACGCTACTCTTACACTTACATTTCAGCACCCTAAAACTTACCCAGACCACTTCCCGGTTAGTTTCTTCATTTTCAGCACCCTAAAACTTACCCAAACCACTTCACGGACATCTGAATCTTGATTTCGAAATATGTCATTGCCCCTTTGTTTTGTGTAAATGTATTTGTGCAAATAAATGTCACACCTTTTTTTTTTTTTGGTTTAAAAGTGTTTAATAATCAACTACCATGTTTGTGTGGCATTTTTAAAAATTATTCCAAAATGTTCAAAAGTTTGGTTTTCATTGTTAAAAACTATATACAAATAAAACATTTTAAAAACTATTTACAAAGTAAAAAATTTAAAAACTATATACAAATAAAATCTTTGGAAACTATATACAAAGATCCAGGGCCAGGAACCAGGACACTACTCTTCCTCTTCTGTTGTCCCCAACGTGTCACGCATCACCTGCAGATCGGCCACCAACTGAAGGACCCTTCGATTAATGTCGGCCAGTCTTTGTCGTGTGGTCCCTGGAACAAATTTCGACCAAAATATTATTTGGAGACCAATACATGTTTTTCACCTGTGGATTTAATGTATTTTAGTTAACAAATTAACTAAAAGCCACATATGTCATTCTTGCAAGTAATTAAGCTAAGGAAGTGGCCACAGGTCAGTCTGGCAAGTAATTAAGCTAAGGAAGTGGCCACAGGTCAGTCTGGCAAGTAATTAAGCTAAGGAAGTGACCACAGGTCAGTTGGGTAAGTCATTAAGCTAAGGAAGTGGCCACAGGTCAGTCTGGCAAGTCATTAAGCTAAGGAAGTGGCCACAGGTCAGTCTGGCAAGTCATTAAGCTAAGGAAGTGGCCACAGGTCAGTCTTATATTGCCAGTGACTAGGGCATGATGTATTTGTGTGTTCATGTGAAGTAACACATAAATGGCAATAATGGCATGACTACTTACTTGGTTGGTGGCCGAGAGATGGCTCGTTGGGGACAACACGATGTCCTGGTTCCTGGCTCTGCTGTGAAGAAGTGCCTGTAGAAACATGGGCAATATTGTTATTTTTATTGTCTGATTCAGCAGTCCTCAAATGTTTTTAGCTAAGTCTGGGTCACATCACTCACCTTCTCCAGGTTGTTGTTGGCCCATATCTGCTGCCTCCTCAACCACTACCTCACCCGCACCCGAAGCATCTAAAAAGACAGATTCAAGGAATCAGTTTTGTGATATCAGGAGCTAGCATGTATATGTCTGTGCGTATACATGACTGCCTGCCCACGCCGTGCCGCCCCTCCTCTGTGGAAAGGTCCAGGGGCTGTTCTGAGGACCCCACAGAGGAGGGGTAGGATCGTCGCCCTGGAGATCCACCACCTTCACTTCCAGCTGCAGAATCATGCAGCACTGGTCGGCCTGTGCGCCTCCGGGTGCGGCGAATGGGGTAATCCATTTCCAACACTACCAAAGAAAAGGCATTATAACTAAAGGCCTACCTTCTGTCTTAGTTAGATCTAGCATGCAATCGCTATGTACTTACTTGGGAAATGGATTCCAAAAAACCTCCGCACCCGGGGCATGTGAAGTCGTTTCAGGTCCGACCAATGCATGATCTGCGTGTGGGTGAAGGTGGTATTGGTCTGATGTTGTATTTCGGAGATGATCTCCAGGGCGACGTTGCGCTTTTCAAATGAGTTGGGCAGGTAGTCGTACCTGCGCTCCAGCATGGTCTACAAAATAGAAAGCAAACATAGCATTTACTTCTAAATACATATCAATATGTGGCAACAATACATTATTTTAGGAAACGCCATTAACACACACACATTTCTAGGCTAAGGCAAGTTGACAATCTGGGCGAAAGGTTGTTTGGCACGTGTGTGCTGTGCCTTTGGTTGTGCATGTATTTTCACACATGTTGAACTTAAGCCATTTCTTCCTGCGCTTCTTTAACATGTAGAGCAGCATTTACTAGTCCAAATAAAACCATTAAAATACACTTACGAGCATGATGATCTCTTCTTGTTGGCGGGTGAAGATAGTGGGCGCCATCTTTCTTCTTCTTCTAGGCAGCAGATAAGTAATGCCCCAGCATTTCCGGGTTCCGCACGGCCGTGCGAACGGCCGGACGTACGCGTAAGCGAACGCATAGGCGTCACACGCCAGCTAGCTTATTTAAAGGTCCCTGGACACACAGCTCATTCTCTTTGAGAGTCCCATGAAAATGGCCCCCAAAAAAGCAGCCACAAAAACTGCAAAGGACACAACGGCCAAGAAGCAAGACAAGCAGCAGGAGCATGCAGGAGGGCCCCAAACCAGGTCGCAGCAGCCAAAAGCTCGGTTACGGGCTACTACAAAGGCACCGAACAAGGCTACGACCAGCTATGGGCCCAAAAAGGAGGCGTCAGCAGCAAAAGCAAAGACCCAGGGCCCCAAGCCTACTACCTCTGCTGCTAAAAAAAGGGGTAAGAGGCTACGAAGCCCCACACCACCCTGCCCCACATCCCCCCCAAGAGGCCGCAGTAGGGACCGCAGCCCCCCCAAAATGCGAAGCAGAGCACGCAGCCCCCCAAGAGGCCGAACCAGGTCACGCAGCCCCCCAAGAGGCCGCAGTAGGGACCGCAGCCCCCCAAAATTTGAAGCAGGGCACGCAGCCCCCCAAGAGGCTGAACCAGGTCACGCAGCCCCCCAAGAGGCCTCAGTAGGGACCGCAGCCCCCCCAAAAGGCGAAGCAGGGCTCGCAGCCCCCCAAGAGGGCGAACCAGGTCCCGCAGCCCCCCAAGATACCGCAGCAGGGCACGCAGCCAACAAAGAGGCCGCACCAGGGACCGCAGCCCCCCAAAACGGCGAAGCAGGTCTGGCAGCCCCCACAAACGGCGAAGCAGGTCTGGCAGCCCCCACAAACGGCGAAGCAGGTCCCGCAGCCCCCACAAATGGCGAAGCAGGTCCCGCAGCCCCCAAAGAGGGCGAACCAGGTCCGGCAGCCCCCAAAGAGGACGAACCAGGTCCCGCAGCCCCCACAAACGGCGAAGCAGGTCCCGCAGCCCCCCAAAGAGGACGAACCAGGTCCCGCAGCCCCCCAAGAGACCGCAGCAGGGACCGCAGCCAACAAAGAGGCCGCACCAGGAACCGCAGCCCCACAAAACGGCGAAGCAGGGCACGCAGCCCACAAAGAGCCCGCAGCAGGTCCCGCAGCCCACAAAGAGGCCGAAGCAAGGGCCGCAGCCCCCCAAGAGGCAAATTTGGGCCATCAACATCCCCACCCGCAGGGGGCAAAAAACACCAGCAGAAGAGGGCCGGCCCGGCAAGGTCTCCCTCACCCTTGATCCGCCCTACTACCTCCAAAGGCAGCACAAGTTCATCCTCTGAAAGACCCTCTCCTGCACGGCCACATTCGCCACCGGCACAGGTGGGAAGGAAAGGTACCTATGCCACATCCACACCTGGAACTTCTGTGGGCAGCCAGGCCAGAACACCCAGTCCCTTGCCAAGTCCAGTCCAATCACCATGCAGCCACCAGTCCCTGCATTCTCCCACACAGACCCAGGCCAGAATGTCACCACATTTGTCAAGAACCACGGAGGAGCCACAACCACAAACAAGAGGGCGCACATTGCGCAGAGGGCGTTTTGGTGATGCACAAATTATGGCCTTGGCTAGTGGCCTTACCTTAGTTTATATATGGGCGCAAATCGAAAAACACCACCAAGCAGCGCAGAGCAAACATCTTGGCCGACCTAACCAGACAAGTCAATGCAGCGGGAGAAGAGTTAAAAGATGTTGAACAGATTCAGTGGAAGATATCGGACCTCAAATATGCTGCACGGAAGAAAGAAAATAAAAGGCGGAATTACAGGTAAATATGTTTGATTTATGATTGTACTTAGTCTGGTATTGCCCACATTGGTCTTAATTAGCCTAACTGTGTGTTTCAGCTTGCAAACTGGAGGAGGATATCAGTCCAAATTGAATTTTACACCGGCTGAGGAGATGGTGTTGGGCCTGCTCCATCCTATTGCGGTCGAGGGACATGCAGCCCTAAGGGACACAGACTCCCTGACCCGTCCTGCAGGTGACCAAGCTTTATGTGAAATTCGACATTTGTGACCATGCACAATTAGCCAGTAACACATATGTTAAGCCATGCCCCTAGGGTGTGCCTTGTAGTGGCAAATGAGCAGTTAAGCCTAGGAACCAAGATTTCAGATTAGCCTTAAACTGCCAGTTATGTCTTTACACTCCATCACAGCCCACACTTCAATCTTGATCTGTTGTCTACTTGTGTGTGAGCTGTGGTTGGGTCCAAAGCTCCAAACATGCTTCTTAAACAATTGCACTAGATACAATGCTAGTCAGCCTCAAATGCTGGTAACTGCTAGTTGCACGCTGAGTGTGTACACTTAAAGCGGACCTTCACTCTGAATAAGAGTCTATCTTATATGTTTCCCACACCCTGTACATACAAATTGCTCACATTAAAAATCATCCTGCCTGCATCTACTGCATGTTATGAGCCTTTAAACATCCAAGATGGTGGCTTATGGAAGCCGCCATCTTATCAGGCAGCCTGCAAACAGGAAGTGCCTCCTGACTGTGCTGCTCTGCATTCTGGGACTGCTGACCTTTATCTGATCCCAGCTCTGCTCTGTCTGAGCAAAGCCCAGCTATAACCCACCACCCTGCACTTTATCCCACTCTCCTCTCCTCAGTAAGTGTGATGCTTCTGAGTCAAGATGGCGGGGCCCGCATCCTAAATTCCGGAACAGAGTTGCAGCCCAGTGGGGGAAAGAATAATAAGTTAGTGACTAAAAACTTAAAATATATTAATTTTAGATGCTGGGGGACCGTTTTTTAAGAGTTTGGGCTTTTCATTAAATCACACTGAAGGTCCGGTTTAATGGCCTATAAGGGATGTAGGCAGACACAGAACAAGCAGAACTTGAATGATTGCAATAGTTCAGGGGACCAATGTGGAAGTGCCCATTACAGCTTGGCCCCGTGAAAGAAATAAACAAATGTATTTTTAACCAGCAACAATGCATAGTTGTGTGTTTACCTAGTTTCTTTGCTTCTCATGCAGCCCAGCCTCATCCCTCAGCTACTGTGGAATCCTCTGCCAGTTTTGACATGCCTTCAACTTCCGTGCAGCCTAGGAGGCAGGATCCGATATTTTCGGTAAGTTGTTTGCCCAAATGTAGGTTATCCATGTGACTTTGCATGTTACTACTAACATATTGACATATGTAGTGCAAAAGCTAAACAAAAATGTTTACATGTCCCTACAGACCCATGGCTTGCACTTGAGGTTTAGGGCAACCTCAGGTAAGCCTGCTCCCAATTTATCTATTGCATTGTATGTCCCAAATGGGGCTCTTAGAGACTAGAATTAGTACTAGAGTTAGGACTGCACCTCACAGGGGCACCTTGGCGCTGGTGGTGCAGCTTAAGCATACTTCTGCAGATGTGTGTGACCGAGCCCCCTGTTTTTAACCTAGTTTAGAGACAGATTGTAGGTTGGTCAGCAAGCAAACTGGTTTGAGTGCTGTGGCCCCTTTAAGACTTACATGTCCCTACAGACCCACAAACTCATGGAGGAAATCCAAGAGCTGGAGCAGGATGGATCCTTGATGGGCCCTTCTGAAGATCTCCCCCTGGGACCGAATCTGCACTGTCCCAAAATGTTTCTCCCCAAACTCCGCAGCAGCAGAGTGAAGCTGGCTGCATGCTGCCTGCACATCGTGGGCAGCATGCAGAGACTGACCCTCAAGTCCCCAGTGTTCTCTCTGCTGCTGAGGATTTGGGAAGCATGCCTGTGGCTGTTGAGGGCCCTAGACATCTAACATCATCGGCACGCACAAGAACCCGGGGAATTGGGAGGCGTACTCTGCGACGTCGCCCCTTTTCCCAGGGGAGGGCCATGCCGCTTTTGGATGCATGGCACCACGAGAGGGTTACGTTTCAACAACACAATCAAAGGAACAGAGAGGAACTGCATGGCCGGATTGACAACCTCAATAGTACCTTACAGGCCGTGCTGACAGAATTTAGGACCCTCAACAGCCACCTGGAGAACGCAAACAATGATAACCGTGCCTACAGGTCTGAAATGATAACTATCCAGAGAAACATTTTGGCACAGCTGCAGATTCAGAATGCCACACAGGCCCAGGTTAGGTCCAACCAGCCAGGGCCACAACCTGGGTTCTATGGGCATCCCCCATATTAAGGCCGAAACTCCCTGAATCTGTTCTACATCTTTGCTCAAAATCCACACTGTATTGACTTGTATGGTGAGGCTAACTAAGATACCCTTTGTGTCTGCCTTTGCTTGTCTGGTTTGGATTTGCACACATATAGCTCATTAGAGTGCTGAGGTAGGCCATTAGCCAATGCCATAGCTCAATGCTCAATGAAGGTGCCACTCAAACTGTTGCCCTTACGCCTTGTGCGTCCTTAGATTGGTTGTGGCTCCTCCTGTTTCTAGACATGATTGTGTGACATTCTGGCCTGCAAACCTAATCCCTTTACTCCTGGCTAAGATTTCACTGGACTGGGCTTGGGACTGGGTGTTCTGGTTTGGCTGTGCCCTGAGTTCCAGGTGTAGATGTGGCCTAGGTATGTCTGCTTTACACCTGTGCCTGTGACAAATGTGGCAAAGCAGGAGAGGGTGTGTTGGGATGTTTTACCTTGTAAATATTTTTTGAGAGCATTATTTACATTTTTGGTGTATGATATCTTTCTAAGTGTAATTGACATTAATGTCGGCCAGGAGGAAGTTCCTTCCAAACTCATGCCTGTGTGCAATAGTAATGTGGCATGGTTGATCTATCAATTTTTTGTTTGTATGTACATATGTTTGATCCAACAAATAGAGTGAGCAGCAACTCAAAGTTTGTGATGTTACTGCTGGGAATTAAAAATTTAAACACACCTGTGGCTCAGTAATTTTGTATCTTCCTTTTTTGGTGTCCAAAATAATAATTAACTTGTACATTCACACAGTTCACACATACTAAAAATAGAGGCGTTAAGCATTCTGGCTGTGGTGAGTAATTACTTCATTAATTAAGTTAAAAATGTGAACAATAATAAACATACACAAAGGTTCAAAAAACACAAAAAAACAAAATGTGTGTAAATCAAATTAGAACGAACAGTTTGTCCGGACACACTGTGTGTGCCCACTAATGCTTCATCCTGGTCTTCGCTGGGTGGAGAGGGAGCCAAATCGACATACCGGGGGACCCGTTCTGAAATGGCAAAATTGTGCAGAGCCACACAGGCCATTATATTGTCTATGACCTTTTTAGGGCCATATTGCAGGGCGCCCCCGACATGATCCAAACACCGAAACCTTGTCTTCAAAAGACCAAAGGCCCTCTCCACCACAGCCCTGGTCTTGCGGTGCGCACAGTTGTACGCATCCTGGGACGCATCCTGGGGCCGGAGTACAGGCGTCAAGAGCCACGGCAGCAGCGGGTATCCGGAATCACCTTCACCAAACCCCCCCCCCAAAAAAAAAACATCAGTTTAAGGCAATAAACGCAACAGCAACATCAATATAAGCCTATTGGTCAATTGAGCAGACATTTGCCACTGTCCCCGTCGAGAAAGAAACATATGTCATAGATGTGGGAAATAGTTCCCCAAACAAATATTGAGGATGATGGCTAATCAGACATAAGGATCCCAGGTCTTGGTTTACAAGTGTGCTGGGCAAGATGCTTTTAGGATTGAGGTTGGGCTGACCCCTTATATGCTCTCCTCTCCTCTGGAAGTGAAATCCATCTAAGCAAAGATGGGGCACACACTATGACAAAGTTAAGTGCACTATTCCAGACGAGGGTGGGGAAAGAGAGATTCATAAAGAGTACAAACTGACAAGTTTCAAGCTTGCAAATGCAGGACAAACTTTGGCCAACGCTTGTTTGTTTAATCACTTAAATTCAAGTGTGTTTTCACATGGCAATAAGATTGTGGAAGTTATATGTTGTACAGACAACATCAAAATGCAAATTCCACACAAACATCCCCCCCAAAAAAATGTGGTTTCAGTTAACTTAACAAGGAGCCATGCCCCGGAAAATTCCCCAGACTCAAACCGACGGTACAATCCAGATCGTCTAAGGATGTACGCATCACGGGATGAGCCTGGGTAGCCAGCGAGGACGCTAAGGAACCGCATGTTCGGGGCCACCACTGCCTGAACATTCATTGAGTGGCCCATTTTGCGGTTCCTGTAGAAAAAAACAATAAAAATGAAATTAAGGCTTTGTTTAAAATGCAAACACACATTTCTAACAGGAGGGATCAATTAATCTTATGTTAACAATACAATGAGTGAAAATTGTGTATGAGGGAGCATTCCAAGGATGGATGTTTACAATGAGGGAACTAAGCAAGGAGGGATCAGTACAAGGAGGGATGTCTAAATGGAGGGCTCAATGCAAAGAGGGATCATTACAAGGAGGGATCCTTACAAGGAGGGATCTCTAAATGGAGGGATCATTACAAGGAGGGACCCTTACAAGGAGTGATCCTTACAAGGAGTGATCTCTAAATGGAGGGATCATTACAAGGAGGGATCAATACAAGGAGGGATCCTTACAAGGAGTGATCTCTAAATGGAGGGATAATTACCAGGAGGGATCTCTAAATGGAGGGATCAATGCAAGGAGGGATCATTAAAAGGAGGGAACTCTAAATGGAGGGATCATTGCAAGGAGGGATCATTACAAGGGGGGATCTTTACAAGGACTTAATCTAAAGACATAAAAAATACCTGTAGATGTACTCGTCGGCAGACAGAGGCACAAGGGCGACGTGGGTACAGTCAATGGCACCCATGACGTTGGGCATGTCGGCGATATTATAAAATCCAAGCTTAATGGCGTTTCTGGCTACTATATCATCGGGAAAAAAAATATATTTGTTGGTTAGGGTAGCCATGCCTTCCAAAAACTGGGATAGCGTGCGGCTCAGCGTAGGCTGTGACATCCCCACGGAGAGGGCACCCAGCCTCTGGAACGAGCCGTTCGGTAAAAATTGCAGGCAGCCAAGCATCTTGGTCATACCTGAAATAGCTTGCCCCTTCCTTGTGGTGCGGGCTAACCATGGCCGCAGCTCACTATACAATTTATGGAGGGAAGCGCGATTAAGCCTGGTCAGCTCGAACAACTCAACATCATGCATGCCATTGATGTTCATGCGTCGCCGCCAGTGCAATCTGGACTCTGACCTCAGGATCACATCAATGCCAAACAGAAGAAGAGCTTGATGCTCTTCAAAGTCACTCTCCATCACGCTTGGCTGCCTAGTCCCGAGGTAAAAAAGGTGCCGTAAGGCAATCGAAAAGGAAACGATTATATGTGCTTCGGAACACTTGCCAATCAGCTCTCTGAATTAATCGCAAGCCCACTGCAATCACGTAAATGTTTGGAACGATTAAAACATTTTCGATTTCTAATGAAAATGGGCCCGAACTAGCGTAAAACCAAAGATTTCCTTTCGAAAAACGAAAGAACATATACGTCTATGTTCGAACGTTCATGCGAGTCGAAAATGCCCCCAAAAAAAGGAAAAAATGACAAACACCCAACAAAACTTTCGTTTTCAAATACGAAAATAATGACATTTGGGATTTTGAATCGACCCTTATAGCCTCGATTCAAAGACACATTCGTCCGGACTTCTGTAGCTGTCTGTGAAAGTTTTGGTGGGTGTTAGTCTTTTTTTTGCTTTTTTTCCGTCCATCTTCTACTCGCACGAACGTTCGGGAAAATGTGTATATGCTCTTTCGATGAACGGAAGCAAATCGGAACATTTCCAAACAAAATCGGAAATTTTCCGTTCGTTCAGATAACTTCCGTTGTTGGGATGGTTTCTGTCTGATTCAGAGAGCTGATTTCCGACGGATCACCACCCTATAAATCCGTTTCATTTCCGATCCACTTACGAGACCTTTGAGGGCTCGGATTTCTATTGTTGAACATGTTTTCCGGCTATGTGGAGGAGTCTGCGCGCCTTTAGCACCAAGGCATTGCATGTATCAGTATGGCCGAGGCCATAAATTGTATAGCAATGCATACCTGAATCAATACATTTCATGTATGCCTTATAGATGCATTTTAATGCTGACCTAAATTAGTCCTTAGCATGTAAACATTTATTTTCCCACACATCCATATAATTGCTATATTTTTTTAGACTTATGTCCTTTGTGAATTATATTTGGATTGTTGAACTTGAATCTTAATTTGTTGTAGGAGTTATTGTTTTAGTTGGTTACCTTTGCTTTGTGTAATTATTTTATATTTGGTTGCAGGAACCGCAAGATGTGCCACTCGCCCTTGCTCCTGATGCCCGTTCTTTGCCTGCAGAATGCGGGCCAGGGGTTCTCTAATCGGGCCCTATGCAAAACCCGGGCCATGGTGGCAAGGGCCCTCTGGCTTTTGAAGTCCAGATACTGCAGTATGACCCCAACAAGGTTATACCAATATTTTAATTTACGTTTTTTAACAGGGACCACACGTGCCAGAGTGGCACAACTGAGTGTCAGGGTCCTTCAGTTGGTGGGCGAGATGCAGGAGCTGCGCAACCCGTTGGGGATCACAGATGAAGAATAATGTTCAGTGGCCTGCCATTGCTATGTATTTTGTTTTTTATAGTTGTAAAAATATTATATTTTATGATGGTATAAAAAAAAAATGTTACATTGTCATTTCATTTACAAAATACATTAACACAAAACTTATGGGCCCAGAAATATTTAAAGATGAATATTCACATGACCGAGAAGTGATTTGGGTAAGTTTTAGGGGGCTAAAATGGAAGAAGAACCTAACCGAGAAGTGGTTTGGGTGAGCTTTAAGGGTCCAAAAGGGAAGATGGAGGAGAGTGCTAAGTGATTTAGCTAAACATTGTAGTAGAAGTGAGGGTGGCAAATATTTAGGTGAGCACTTTAATGAGTTAAGTTTGTAGTGCGCAGGCGCAAGATCGTAAGGATTTCCGTCTGGACGAATATTTATTGAAAAAGGGAAACAGAATCGAACGGGAAACGTAAAGGATTTGTTGGACGATACGATGGGAAAAGGGCAAAAACGAAAGCCTACGTTGTAACATGTGAAAATGAAACGGAAAAGTCTGGATGGAAAATGACATCCTCGTAATTCGTAATCTGCCGTACGAACGGACGGAAACTTTACAGAAGGTTTTCAATGCATGCATAGAATTGCTCGAACCCTCATACGAGAACGGAAACATTTCACAAAAAAAACAGATTGGCACGAAAACGGAAGTTTTTTTGTGTCTCTCTGAATCGAGGCTTATATCCCAGACGTAATGATTATTACTGGAGCAGGGCGTGATGCATACTTGGAATAATACCATTCTGTGAATACTCACCTTGTAGAATGGATATTATAAGTATGCATCACGCCCTGCTCCATCCCACCCTGAGTTTTTATTCTTGGATCCTCTATATGGTAAAGTTTTCCTTGTTAAATATTGTTAATCTTGTTATTGGCTTCTCCTGGTTCCCTTACTGCTTAATTATGCTGGGGAATGAGTGGGAGGTCCCAGGTATATATGGACCGGGAGGGGCCTCTTTTTTGCCAACTCTGCAGTAAAGCGCCCTCTTGTGGACTATATCCCACAAGAATAAGTAAATAAGAATAAGTAAATACAAGTAAATAAGAGAAAAAAGAGGGACAAATAGAGGGACCATGAAAGGAACAAGAGCTAAAAACACATAAAGAGTAGGATAAAAGCAAGAGACAGGAGTGCACACTCTAAGCTGTGGGAGCTGAGAGAAGAAAAAAGGGTGAAAAGGGGGGGGAAAGAGGGACAAGCAGAGGGATCATGAAAAACTTAGAGCACCTTACGGGTAGAGGGAAAGGGAGGATGGACGAAGGGACACAAATGTGGACCCTAGATGGCAAAAAAATAAAGAAAAATGGGAACAAATAGAAAAGAGGGACAAGAAAAGAGAGGCTAGGAAGGGGACACAAAAGAGAGAGAAAGAAGGGACAGGACGGAAGGGGAGGGAAGGGAGGGAAAAAAGAGAAAAGAAAAAAATAAATAGAAAAAAAAAGAGGAAGATAATATGAGCTCTATAGGCTCGATGCAGAGCCTCCCCGTTCAGCTCCCCCGTGCGTTTTCCCGTTGGTTTTGGGCTTTGATCGGGTCAGGAAAGGGTGCTACATTGATTTTAGTGTGCGTTTATGCGCTCAGGTGTGCGCTCAGCCGTCTTTCCGATTGTCGGCTCGCAAGAGGCTGTTTGCCGGCAAAACGGACGCCTCGTTCATTGGCCCGTTTTTTTCAGTGATGCAGAGCCTTGATTTCCGATTGGAATCAGCCTAATAAAACGGGGCCGCCGAGCCTTCACTTACGGCCAGTCAGAGCAGCCGTATTTGCACTCGGGCAATAATATGCAGTCCTCTGTTGGAGCACATCAGCGGCACCAGCTCAGCGGTCTTGTCCTGCTGAGTATGGCAGAAACCAGGCTGCACCTATTTGAGCTCACCCGCCTTACTGGGTATGTGTATGAAACTTGCATTGGTTGCCCACCCTGTCTGTTTTTATTTTTTCCCTTAACACTCTATTTCGTAATTTTTGGGTTAGTATATTTTTAGCCTAATTTTTTAAACCTAAATTAACTGGGTTAAGTGATTGTGCCCTATTGCATCATGTTCTTGCCCTCTTATGTAAGTAGTTTTTACCATAATTTTTTAATGAGTGTACAGGTTGCATGTATGCTCATTACAAATGTCCTTTACTCCAACCCTACCCCGCTCACCTATTTGTCCCTCTTTTCTATTGTTGCAATGCACACCTTTTTTTTTTTAGGCACAGGAGACTCTGCCTATCCTTTGCTCCACTGGATGCTGACCCCCATCCTGCAACTATCTTCACAGGCAGAGGAGCCCTACAATACTGCCCACAGGAGGACTCACTCTGTGGTGGACCGAGCCTTTGGTCTATTGAAGATGAGGTTCCGTTGTCTTGATCAGACTGGGGGGGCACTACAATATACGCCTGCAAAGGTCATTAAACTAATCCTGGCTTGTGGCCTACCCCGCAACCTGGCCATTAGGAGCAGTATTGGCCGATATCTAGACCTGCAGGATGAGCATGTATTGGTTTCAGACGACCCCAACCCTTCCTTTTTCTTGCACCCCAAGTGGCACCGCGCAAAACATCCGTGCACAACTCGTTTTTGTTTTTTTTTCAGAGAACTGAATATTTAATTTTTATGTGAACTTAAATTTTTCTCCAACATTTTTTTTTTTTTTTTTTTTTTAAACAAAGAAAAATGACACGTGGGGTCAACATAAAGAATCCAAAAAAATTAGTGGTATGTTGGTTCGGATGATGGCGTGGACTGATGTTGTGGCTGCAAATTGGCAGCAATGTTGGCCAGGCTTTGATTAATCTCCACCATTTGGCTGGTTAGGGCAGAGACATTCCTGTTCAATACTTCTAATTGGGCGTTGATGCTTGTAAGTTGGGTGCACACAGTCTCATTGAATTGCTGTGTGCTAGCAGAAAAGGCGATATTTTCCTGCCTTCACTCTTCCTCCAAAATCTGTAGTTGCCTTCTTTGGCTAATATGCCTCCTGGACTGGGTTCGAGCAGAAGGATGGGTGGTCGGTGCAGGTTCGGAAGGTGGTTGTGGATGTGGTGGTTGTGCCGGGGTTGAGTGCGTTGCTGCCACTGGTGCAGTAGGGGTTAGTGACATATGCGTGGTGTCCTCCTCCAAATCTCGTATCTGGTCGATTATGGGTGGGCTTCCTGTGTCCTGTAAATAAATATAGGTTCATTTTAGTTTATTTATGTCAACCCAAGCTCTGAAAGATCAAAGTTAAAAGTACACACCAAGGACCATTGACTTACTTCATCCAAAACCACAATTTGGGTTCCTTGTGTGGAATCCTGGTGTGCCCTTGGCCTCGGTGATAACGCAGGGGTTTGGGGGCCTTGTGTGTGCTGTTGACTTTGGCCTTTGAATGAAGATTGTAAGATTAGCTAAATGGCAAAGTACAGTGTGTTGTGTAGCATAACACTGCCTTTTGGATCTTTGGAGAAAAGGTCATGCCAAATTCAGACTCACCTTGGGACCTTACATTGCGGTCTGTGTCTTGTGCCTCTGCCAGTCCCTGGATGCTGGCCGGGTGTATGAATGTATATATATGTTCCTCGGCGGGCGTAAGGATCATTTTAGTGGGTAAGCCACCCCCTGTCTGTTGGCTGGGGAAGATTAAATCACACCTAATAAGTGTTACATCCTTTTAACAATGTGACTAAAAATGCATTTTACTTTTTCCTTTACTTCTGCTCCACCCCCTGTCTGTTGGCTGGGGAAGATTAAATTACACCTAATAAGTGTTACATCCTTTTAACAATGTGACTAAAAATTGTCCTTTACCTCTGCTGACGGCGCATGTCCATTTTTTTTTTTGCTGTAGTATTTCAGGTCCCCAAATTTCCTTTTTATTTGTTGAATATCTCTCCGGACTGATCCCACACTATTGACCTGCCTGCAAATATTAGTCCAGATCTCCATCTTAGCCTGCTTAGTGGTTGTTTTGGAGGTGCGGCCAAATAGGGCATCATAATGCTCGCAAACTGCATTTGCCACCGCCATGCTTTGAGCATCGCAAAATCGGGCAGTTAGTGAGCCACGCCGTAGTTGTCTGCCACATGGGTGTGTGGTCTCCCCTGCCTCTGAGGAAATTGATGGTTGGGTATCTGGGGAGTCGTGTGTGCTTCTTTGGCTTATGGGGGAGGGGGATGTTGTGTGTGTGCTTCTCTGGCTTAATGTCTGGGTTCCTGTTGAGCTATCAGATGTGGAGCTGCATGTGGAATCTGAGGTACTGGAATTGGGGGAACCAGAGGGTGGAGGTGGAGGGGTGCGTGACCTGGGTGGGGTGGTGGTTTTTGCAATGCGCTTACCCTTGCTTATGTGTTTGGATTTGTGGGTATGCTTGGTGTGTGGAGGTGGAGGATGCTGCATGGTCTGACTAGATGGGGCACCCTTGTGTGTGCGTGTTTTTTTTGCAGGTGGTGGTGAATGGCTTAATGTACCCTTGGTCCTGCATTTTTTTGAATGTGCCTGTTTGTGTGGAGTATCCACCGTTTTAGTGGGGGCATGTTCGGCATGTGTCTGGTGCCTGCTCTTCTGTCTTGTGGAGGATGAGGCATGTGTGCGGCTGCTATGTGCCTCGGCCCTTGGTTGGCTCTTTTTGCTCCCTTTAGGTCTGCCCATATTGATATGGTATCCAACACAGAGCTGAGTGCCTTGTGCTTTAAATATGTTTTCCGTGTGGCCGTGGTCAACAGCGGGTGCGCGCCTGCGCGCACGCACGCACGTCTCCGCGGGGGAACGTCAGAGCTATACCTTGCAAACCCAGAAAAGCTGTCGGCCGCCATCTTTACCCCGGAGCAGGACGACATCATCATGGATGTGCGTTTATGTGCGCGCACACATTCCTTGTAATAAAAAAAAAAAAACAAAGCACCAGAATAGTCTGAAACAACTTAGTTTGTCACGTTACATACCAGCCCACCTTAGTTTAACACATGTACACCGCTACAAACTAGCCTACATGCAGATAGCAGAACTAGGGCAATGTGAGGCAGCAAGAGGTTAAAAAAGTGACTTTAGTTAGGCCAGCAAACTTGTTAATGCTTTTTGTGTACATGAGACAACAACAGTCTCTAATATCAGTCTTTGTCATCCAAACAGATTCACAGCAGCAACCAAGGGAGCAAGAATGGAGACTCCGCCTCTGACGCAATGTGCGCCTAAAACATGGTAAGTGGCGTTTTTTGGTACCAAAGTAAATGAACCAACAATTTCATTGGCCACAAAATGTAAAAACAAAAAAAAATTAGCAAAGACTTTGTCTAAAAAGCCCTTAAAGCGGACCTTCACTCAGAATAATAGTTTATCTTATATGTTTCACACACCCTGTACATACAGATTGCCCACCTTCAAAATCATCCTACCTGCACCTAGTGCATGTTATGAGGCTTGAAACATCCAAGATGGCGGATTATGGAAGCCGCCATCTTATCAGGCAGCCTGCAAACAGGAAGTGCCTTCTAACTGTGCTGCTCTGCATTCTGGGATTGCTGACCTTTTCAAGAGCACAGCTCTGCTCTGTGTGAGCAAAGCACAGCTATAACCCACCCCCTGTACCTTATCCCACTCTCCTCTCCTCAGTAAGTGTGATGCTTCTGAGTCAAGATGGCGGCGGCCGTATACTAAATTCCTGAACTGAGTTGCAGCCCAGTGGTGGAAAGAATAATAATTGATTGACTAAAAACTTCCAATCTATTATTTTGAGATGCTGCGGAATCTTTTGTTAAGAGTTTGGGCTTTTCTGTAAATCACGCCGAAGGTCCGGTTTAAAAAGGGCCCCAAAAAAGCCATGCGCAACCAAACCAAATAAACAATGCTAAACTAATGTTGTTTTTCATTCACAGATACCAGAAAATCACAGCCACAAGATTTTTAATTTGTGTTAAAATGTTAATAGTTTATTTGTTAAAACATTTATATTTAATTATTTGTCAAAAAAATTGTAAAAGAAAATTCACTTTCTAACGTTGGAATAAAAAATTCAAAAAAAATATTTTTCCTGCAAATGTACAATCACACAACATCATCACACATTTACATGACACAAAAAGTTTAGATATGGGACAATAAATCCAAAACAATCAGAAAGAATTAAGGTATGCATTAATGGCAAGGAAAAAGGAACACAAAGGAGATTAAGGTATGCATTAATGGCAAGGAAAAAGGAACACAAAGGAGATTAAGGTATGCATTAATGGCAAGGAAAAAGGAACACAAAGGAGATTAAGGTATGCATTAATGGCAAGGAAAAAGGAACAACCAAAATTTTTAAAAATAATATATATATGTGTCAAATTGGCAGTGGTTGCCATATGTATATTCCAATGGAGGTTTAGGGATGTGCGCTTGCGTGTAGCCAGATTGGCAACTGAAGAGCCATGGAGATGTAAGTATACTTGCTAAAAACAACAAAATGGAAGGTCAAATACGACGGAAACCAAGCAGGTACGTTCAAAAAGCCAGGAAAAATCAGGGAAAAACGGGCCGCCCGTGTGAACGTGAACGGGAGCCCCGATCAAATTGAAGGCACCCGAGAGAGCAAAAAAAGCTTTCCGAGTGAAGTGAAATTGACGGATCATTTAGGGAGCCATTCCGACGGAGGCTCTGCATCACATTTGAGCCACGATTCAAACGGAAGACCCGGACAATCGGAAGGATTTAAGGGCAGTTCAGAGGAGGCTCTGCATCAGGCCCTATATCATTATAAACGATTACAGATAATCTGCGGGATGCCCGAGAACCTACAACAATGTCATATTCAGGAGGAACCTAATTACAGTCCAAAGTCTATCTCTTCTCCAAAAAACAATTATACCCAAATGCTGTATTCAAACCGTGGGGTTGTACAGTGTCCAGTCGGTGGATCCGAAATGTTTCCCGTTGGAGTAGTCGGGTATTTCTATCACCACCCCTACTTGGAGGCCGATTCATCAATAGCGCCAGGTAGCGACAGATGAGCGACTGTAGCGTGATTTTTTCAGTGCCAGCCAGTATTCGCTGTGCTTGGCCGGCATTAGCTTGATGACAGCGACTCAGTCGGTGTGCGGTAATGTTGAATACGGGCTGGGGAGTCGCTGTTTCACAGGTCCAGCGTTGTATGTGAGCGCCTGACAACGAATGGCCAGAGCGAACGGCTAGCTTCATATTCATCAAAAAAATCACGCTCCGAATGTGCTGTCGCTGTCCATTCCTTGTTTAAACCCCAGAGCGCTGGCGGCGATCTGTATTAACTAGTTTTTAACCCCTAAACAACCATATTTTTTTAATGTAACATTATACATGTTTTTAGAATCATTTTGTAATATGAATACATTAATCTCAGACCTGTTAGATCAATTCTGCACTTTTTTTTTTTTTTTTTACTTAAAAATAAATCCTAACATTGCAGAAGTGGTCTCCGATTTTTTGACATTAAAAAAATTTTTAAAAAAAATATTACCAATTAATCATGAATAATTATAGATTGCTCCATTGAAATGCATTGGACATCGCCAGGGAGCGACAGCTCATACCTGGCGCTGTGAGGGAATTTGCAGCGGCGCTGTTCGGTCCAGGCGGCTTCATGATGAATGCCGCGCTAGCCGTCGCTCTCGCCGGCGCTAGCCTCATTTTGCTTGATAAATGCGTCATTGTGACCGCCGCCGGGCGTACTTGAGTCGGTAGTCGCCGTTAGCTGCCGCTACCTGGCGCTCGTCGGACACTACCTGGCGCTATCGCTTGATGAATAAGGGCATTAGTTTAGGCACATGTTCAATGACCATCCCTTTAAGGTCTTGTGGGAGATGTCCTAACTCGGTAAAGTGCATTGCCACCGGTTTGTCTTAATCGTCTTGTCCATCATTTTTTACTCTACCCTGATGAACTCGAATATCACTTTTGTGTTTCTGGAATCTCTTTTTGAAGGGTCCAATAGTCTTGCCCACGTAGACCAAACTACAGGGGCACTTCTTGTCTTCTTGTTTGATGTTATGCTGTGTGGGGTCACATGGCACCAAGGTGGTCCTGAAGAAGGGGGCCCTCGTGCACCCCGAAACGTTGACATAGGACTTGGAAGTTTGTTGTACATCATTTGCATTTCATTGGATTTACAAATATATGATTTCGATGAAACCTATATACTGGAGTGCTGGTTCTTCACAAAAAAATTTCAATAACCCAAACCCTCCATTAAATGTCAGTGGTCTAACCAAGGAAGAAGTCCAGCGTCGTCTCTAGCAGAAAAAAAACGATAAATCACTGGGACCAGATGGCATACATCTCTGTGTTTTAAGGGAGTTATGTACAGTAATAGACAAGCCGATATTTCTAATATTTGTAGATTCAATAATTACAGGGGCTGTTCCGAAGGATTGGCGCTTGCCAAATGTGGAGCTAGTATTTAAAAAGGGGTTTAAGGGGGAACCTGGGAACCACAGACCGGTAAGTTTAACATCTGTGGTAGGCAAACTGTTTGAAGGTTTCTTAAGGGATATTATCCTGGAGCATCTTGGGGAAAATGACCTTCTTACTCCATATCAGCATGGATTTATGTGGAATCACTCCTGCCAAACCTACTCAGCTTTTATGAGGAGGTAAGTTCAATATTGGATCACGGGGAGTCCTTGGATATCATATATCTTTTCTAAAGCATCTGATACTGTGCCACATAAAAGACTGGTACAAAAGATGAGAATGCTTGGACTGGGGGAAAATGTGTGCAGATGAGTGATAAATTGCCTTAAAGATCGAAAGTAGAGGGTGGTTATCAATGGTACACACTCAGATTGGGTCACTGTTACTAGCAGAGTACCACAAGGGTCAGTTCTGGGACCAGTTCTCTTCAATATATATATTAATGACATTGGGTATGGATTAAACAGTAAAGTCTCAATCTTTGCAGATTATACTAAGCTGTGTAAAGTAATTAACACAAAAGAGGACAGTAGGTGGTTACAAACAGATACATTGGAAGCATGGGCAGTTAAATGGCAAATGAACTTTAACACCAATAAATGTAAGGTTATACACATGGAAAGGAGAAATATGTGCCATGATTACACACTAAATAAAGAAATGCTTGGTAAAACAACAATGGAAAAGGACCTAGGGGTTCTGGTTAACAATAAACTTAACTTTAGTAATCAATGGCAGGCAGCAGCTGCCAAAGCAAGAAGGATCATGGGGTGCATTTAGAGGGGCATAGGTGCTCATGACCAGAGCATCATTTTACCCCTGTACAAGTCACTGGTCAGACCACATATGGAGTGCTGTGTACAGTTCTGGGCACCTGCGCTTAAATAGGACATATCAGAACTGGAGCGCGTTCTAACAAGGGCAACTAAGTTAATAAAAGGAGTGCGGGGGCTAGAGTACCCTGAAAGATTGTCAACTGGGGCTGCAGCAGTATGCACTGTTGATGCACTGTCTACCAGAAGCAGCATAGATTCTGCTGGGCGCTTTGTGTAGGGAACTCGGTTAAACCAGCACCCCAGGAAGAAATAGTCCTCACCAACCTTGGCCCCACAGCGTGCAAACACTACCTAAAACAGTCTCAGACATTGTAGGACTGGGGTGCCTGTGGTCCACTAGGAGAACAGTTACATGCAAATTGTAATGGCTTATTTTTAGGGCAGTAAGCTTAAGCGTATTGTGTGTGGGTAGATACCCTGTGCTCTCCTGTCATATAACAGTGACATCCAGCATTACTTACTGCTCCCATCATGGAAAAATGGACAGCACAGTATTTGCTATCACCTTCTAGAGATGGGGGCCCCACAATTACCCCCCAGTTCAAGTGCCCACTGGGGGGGGGGAGAGTCTGGTAACCTGCTGTTCCAGTCCAAGCCTGGTCTCTGACTGATTGGTCGACTCAAAAACCAAGGCTGCAGTCTCTGTCCTTCACTGCAGGTGATTTACTTCTTGGGGTTTGTGGGGCCCAATCTGATTATTGCTATGTGGCCCTGTGGAACCTATGTACACCCCTGCTTATCTTTATACACTTTTTGTGTTAAACTTTAACACAGTTGTGCATTTTACTTGTTAGGTATCAATGTTACCATTGCTTTGCATGTTTGTTAAGCGTATCCATCTATGAGGGGGAAGCGTGGGTAGTGTAATTTTTTAATCTCTTGTTCCCAAGGACGAATTGTGAAATTATTTCAGCAACAACATCCATCCAAGTATCAGAGGTCAGATGGGGATCAAACACATCCAGAGGAACAATCTCAAATCGAGAGAGGACATGAGGCACTACAGTCTGCTCCTGCTTGCTGCTGTTTTAGGCTACACTGAGGCCCAAGAATCTGGTAAGTCATGGCCTGTTCTCAATGGCATGTGCGTTCTATGACCAATTGTTCTGTTATTCAGCTTTTCCTTTAGAGAACTGTAGGGCAAATTAAAAATCCTTAGTTCTAATAAACCCACTCAAATTTCCCATTCTTTTCTAGTAATAACATGTCATTTAAAACGAACCCACACACAAAGGGTCAGCCCATGTGACCACCGACGGCCAGTCATAGGGCTGCATTTCGGCTGAGGACCGTGGTTAAGGTAAAGATTTACAGGGCTGCGAAGGGTTGATGCGAGGGAGGGGGGCTCCAGCTATCTGGATGCCCCCAGGCTTGTCAAAATGTGGTCCAAGCCTGACTCACGGCCATTAGCTCGGAAATAGTTGGGGATCTGCTTTAATTTCCATTGCTTTGTTTTTCCTGACAGTCTTGGTTAGTGCTCCCCTAGTGGTCTAAATCAGACCACAGCTTACAGATCTCTGCTGCAGCGTGGCTGAGCGCCACACCATACAGGAGCTAGCTTATTATGTTTATAAACTTTGTCTACAATAGAAGCCTGTGAAGCCTACACCCCCGTTGTCAGGAAGGCAAATTATACAGGTATTTTAGCTAAGGCTCCACTTCCACTACTATTAAGGATCATCTCCAACCTCACATCAAGCATTTCCACCAGTACTTTAGCAGTAATTCCAGTAAAACAGTCACAGTAAATTCACCATCTTGCAATCTCAGGCTTGGATTCCTTCAGTTGCTCTCACATAATTCGGTACCTGGATCTTTAACTCCCTCCCCAGTTTCCTGATGATTATGGTCTGTATATACACAAAATACCTCCTTGCACTACAATAGATCATATTATGTGCTACAGGGTTCAGGAAGATAGAGTAAATAGAAAAATAAAAGAAGACTTTTTATAGTTAAAACATATAAAACATATAAATATTGTAGTTACTTAAAATATTTCATGTGTACAGGGATAGAGGGACCTTTTGTTGGCAGCAGATTGTACATGACACTCTTCCAGCATGCAGGAACAACAGCTGTTTATTCAGCAACAATCAGGAACATAAACATGAACAGGATACATCAGCAACACATCTCAACATGGGTACACGGTTCCTTTCTATTAGCAGATTCAACACACTATGCATACAGTCACATGGTTTGCCTAATGCTCCCTGTTTTTTTCTTTAAACTAACTTTATCAATAGCATAATGAGCAGACAGTCATACACAGCATTTAGTTATTGCATTACAGCTATTCCAACAGCTGTGTTCGGTGAACCATTGGGCATATTTTTATGCCCTAGTTCTGAACTAGGGTTCTCCTTGCTTGTGGCTGCTCCCTCCTGCACAAACGTCTTCTTCTACAGAAGCATAATTTACATAGCAAGGCACATGTCCATGCCATGTGCCAAACTTTCCAGACTATTCTTTTGAGCCCAAAAACATGTCTAGTTACAGGTGTATATACCTAATTTTAATGCTACTGAGAGTGATTCCCATTGTCTAATGCAGCTGCCGGTGACACTAAGAGGCCGATTCATTAATAGCGCCAGGTAGCGACAGATGAGCGACTGAAGTATGGCGCTATGATGTTTTTTCGCTGTAAAAAAATATTGCATTAATTGTTAACCAACATTTGCGTCAATCTTGCACACCAACCCTAATTGTTATGTTGTTCAGCTTCCACCCCCCCTTAGAGTGGTTTGGGTCATCTTACACCCCCCCTTAGAGTGGTTTGGGTCATCTTCCACCCCCCCTTAGAGTGGTTAGGGTCATCTTACACCCCCCTTAGAGTGGTTTGGGTCATCTTACACCCCCCCTTAGAGTGGTTTTGGTCATCTTACACCCCCCTTAGAGTGGTTTGGGTCATCTTACACCCCCCTTAGAGTGGTTTGGGTCATCTTACACCCCCCCCTTAGAGTGGTTTGGGTCATCTTACACCCCCCCTTAGAGTGGTTTGGGTCATCTTACACCCCCCTTAGAGTGGTTTGGGTCATCTTCCACACCCCCTTAGAGTGGTTTGGGTCATCTTACACCCCTCTTAGAGTGGTTTGGGTCATCTTACACCCCCCTTAGAGTGGTTTGGGTCATCTTACACCCCCCTTAGAGTGGTTTGGGTCATCTTACACCCCCCTTAGAGTGGTTTGGGTCATCTTACACCCCCCTTAGAGTTGTTTGGGTCATCTTACACCCCCCCTTAGAGTGGTTTGGGTCATCTTACACCCCCCCTTAGAGTGGTTTGGGTCATCTTACACCCCCCTTAGAGTGGTTTTTTTCAAATTTTGATGGGAGGTCAAATACATTTACCCAGTAGTGCAGTACTTGGATTAGAGTGAAGGGTAGTTAGCTTACCGCAAAAAAGGAAGTGATCATCCTTTCCCTTAGCTCATCGCCAGTCTGGGTGTCCTCACTTCTTCCTGCGGGCAAGTTGGGGATTTCTGGCACCAGTGCTGTCTCCTCGGGGGATTGAATTTGGTGGCATATACAAATATTATGGAGCACGCAGCAGGCGAGGATGATCTTGGAGACCTTCTGTGGGCTGTAGAGCATCTCTCCTCCTGGGCGTGCCAAACAGAGAAAGCGTGCTTTCAGCAGGCCGATGGTTCTTTCCACAATGCTTCTGGTCTTGCGATGTGCTGCATTGTAGCGTTCATGGGCAGAGGTCCGTGGGCTCCTGACCGGAGTCATGACCCACGTTCTCTGCCCATATCCCTTATCCGCTGTAGAAAAAACACAAGGAGAGAGACAGCAATTAGTACTAGTACATGTTTTGTTTTTCTTTTTTTCAAATTTGGCTTACTAGGCCACATATTTGAGTCAAAATACTTTGACATGGTTAATTATTTACCCAGTAGCCAGCCAGCTGGCATTTCGTTGTTCCCAAACTTCCGGCACAGGACTGTCCGCTGCAAGACGTAAGAATCGTGGCATGAGCCGGGGAACCCCGATCTCACCGCCCGCAGCCTCATGTCATGGTCACAGACAAGCATAACGTTGATTGAATGGAATTGCTTTCTGTTTCTGTAATACAGCTCCTGTGCACGGAGAGGGCGGAAAGGGATATGTGTACCATCAACGCACCCTAGCACATTCGGGATCCCTCCCATGAGATAGAAAGCATGTTTTATTTTGGCAACCTCTTCCTCATCCTCAGGAAACTTGATGTAAATTGGGATTAAATCACAAATCGCCAGAACTACCTGGATTAGTATGCGGCTCATAGTAGCCTGGCTTATCCCGCTGAGGAGGGCGGAGGTTGCCTGGAAGGTCCCTCGTGCCAAAATATTCAGCGTGGCACACAGGCGTACTATGCCTGGAATGGATTGAGTGCGTTTGGTGGATGGCTCGATTTTGTGCTTAATCTGATCATATAGGGACTGTAGTGCAGCACGATTCAGACGGAAGCGGCTCCTGATCTGCTCGTCACTTAAGTCCCATACTGAAAGGCGGATTGCAAAGGAGCGGGGTGCCCTAAGCCTCACAACACCCCGCTCCCTGTCCTCCTGCTCTTTCAGCATACACATACATCCATCCACCCAGACACCATACATCACCCTCTTATCCATCACACACACTCAACAGATATACAAAATCAAAAAAACAAAAACAAAAACCACAAACACACCACACACACACAAACAATCACACTCCTCACACACCCGCTACAATGCAGCTCACCACAAAACCAGAACTATAGTGGTCCAAACCACCAGCCTGCTGAAAAACAGCTTTCTAAGTTAGGCACAACCAAGAGGGGAGTTGCTGCACAGCCCACAAAAGGCCCCAAAATCAAGCCTCACTTGCTGTATGCTCCACAATATTTGCATATGCCACCAAAAACAATCTCCTAAAGAAACAGCACTGATGTCAGAAATCACCCAACAAGCCACAGAGAGTGAGGACAGAACCCAGACAGAGACTCAAATGAGCTAAGGGAAACAAGCACCACACCACAGCCTTTGCCACAGTGTAACAATACCAGAAGCTTGCAAATTCCTTCCATTTATACTTCACTTTGAAAAAGGACAGGTCCGCTTTGCCGCCTTTTGCGTTGCTCTGCTATTTCCGTGCGCCAATTAGCCGACCCAGGTGTGCGTAAAACAGAGTGCGCACGCGCACGCTAGTAGCGCTACTAGCGTACGTGAGCCGAAACTTACGTGCATTAACGGACATGGGCGAAAATTCAGTGGTGGGCCAATGAAAGGTAAGCTGCTGTTTATTTAAATAGCCGTTAGGCTAGCCACATGTCACAAGGGTTTCAGATACATCAGTCCATTGTTGTATTTGGGTGTGTGTTGTTTGGTTAATGAGGTCTGTAATTAGTTAATTGCCTAACACACATGCTTCAGTCAGTGCAGTGGAGGTGTGGCTAGAAGGAACTGGGCTGTATGTGTGAATCAATTAAGTGGGCTGGTTTGTGATTGGCTGTTAGAGCACATAAAACCTGCCCAACCCAAAGAGAGTGCGATGCCATTCTGTAGTCTGCATGCGTGCTTGTTGGGTGTGTATTTGTGTGTGTGTGCAGCTACAGGATGGAGCCAAATTCAGGACATCTGCCGGCCACAGCAGGCCCAAGTAGGAGTTTGGTGGGTGCTGTGCGCAGACCTCCCTTACGGAAAAGGGCCCAGCCTGAAGGTGGGGCAGCACCCCAGGCTAAGCGCCCAGGTGCCAAGAGGGAGCCTGAATTTAATTTGGCGGAGAATAATCATCTTGTGCGCCTTACACTTGCTGAATGGGAGCTACTCTTTGGCTCCCAAAGCAAGTCCATAGGCAAACAAGAAAGAAGCAAACTGTGGGATGCCATTGGTGTGGAGCTTATTAGCACTGCTCAACACCCACGTAGTGGCCCATCCTGCAGGAAACGCTTCTACACTTTGAGAGGGGCCCTTATGAAAAAGATGAATCACGATCTTGATGTGGACAGTGGGACCATCCAGGCTCCAAAGAGTACCTACAGGCCGTATGAGGAGATGCTGAAGGCCAAAATTCCACTGGCTCGGCTGCAGGGTGTGGATCCTGGGGATGACACCACAGGTTGGACTGAAGGTACATATTTTCTGTCTTTTTATAAAAGCTACTGTTAATGTATGTGATTAGCATTTTCTCTTTCTGCCCAACTAACAGTAGGACCTGTGAAGTAGTACATTAGACCTCATACATTTTTTACTTTCCTGTCTGTTGCTTTCTGCATAGGTGCACATGGTGCTGTCCAGGATGTGCCTCAGGACACACAAACTCCTGCCCTTCAACCAACCTCAAGCCTAACCCAGTCTGCCATTGAAGGTATTTACCACTAATTTAGGTGCTGGTTGTTTGGGGAACAAATGGGTGTGGGAGCAGCTCCAACAATCGAGTGGGGCACTGTTGAGTATTAATAATATGGACCTGCGGCCTAATTTCACGGCAACTTTAACACTCACAGCAACTAACTAACAAGGCCCTAACATGTGTAGCTATGTTGGAAGGCAGAGATGTGTGGCCATATATTTGCATATAAATGTGGAAGCCACACTGGCCTTGATTAGTGAATATTAGTGAATGAGCTGCTCACACACACCTTAATGCATGTTGTATTTTTGCACGCACATTAACAATGGCTCAATGTTTGCTTGATTTTTGCCTAGCTCCCCCGCCATTGGCCCCAGCATCTCCTCAGGAGCCAAGCTACTCTTTGGATGTCGGTAAGTGCATGTGTCAACCTTGCTTTATCCACTTTAACCCAAGTGCATGTGTCTCATTCCTCTTTTTTATTGGTAGGCCAAGTGACTGGTTCATCTTTGGACCCCACTTCCGATGTTGCAGGTCAACAGGACCCTGTTGGTGTGTATAGCAATACATAATGTATCCTTTATGCTGTTTCTGTTACACTGGTTCGATTTGGTTAGTCTAATAATCTACATGTTTGCTCTGTCAACTTGAAGATGCCTCTTGGGAGTGCTTATTCCCTCCCCAGGGTCAGTCTAATAGTTCTTGGAGTGATAGCAATGCATTTTGTAGGACATATTTTTGGACAAACATTCACCGTAGTAGTTTGATGAATATTTAGAGCCATTACTTGTGTTTTTTAGTTGACCAGAATATCGGAAGTGGCTGTCGGGAAAGGGCCCCTCAAGTTCAGGCTGCCAGAGATGAGGGTAAGTTGTTTTGCCTTGCTCTAGTCTGTATTTTGGCTCTACTTTTGTGGCACTTGCTTCTGGCAACTTGTGTCTCCACATGTATTTTAAAGGTCCAAGCTCGAGTGAGGGCCCCACTCCAGACATCTGGGAGATTGCGGGTATGTGTAATTTAAGCAATGTGTCTGATCTTATTTGCCAAAATTATTGCCTCTTAGTCCTCTAACATACATGTTAACAATCTGAGTTTAACAGATACCTTTGGTCTAGTGTGTAATTTTGCACTTTGTGGAGGTATGGCCTCGATAGCCTAGCCATGTTACATTTGAGTTTGGTCCACTGACCTACTAACCTGACTTTCCTGTTTAGCATATGCCAACTTGCCGGACATCTCTGATGTTGAATTGCCCCTCTCTGGCAGCGATACCTCGCTCCTACCTGTGGCGGACGACACGGAGGTAACATGGCTGATTTAGAGGACCTATAACCACATTGCCATGTTCGTGGGTAGTGGATGAAGCAACATGTCACATTTCCTTTCTTTGTCGTTTTGGCAGGAGGCGGAACCAGAACCCCAAGCTGGGACCTCTTCCCAAGTCCCATGTGGCCAAGCTTCCGAGGCTCAGACAAGGGTAAGTTGTATAGTGACTGTTTTGGCAAATGATTTTGAGGGGCATACATGCATTGTTTCTGTTTGTCTAAAATGTTGTTTTCTATTTTGTTAGCCTCAAACCACAGCAAGAGGAGGTGTTGCACCAACCAGTGCCGATTTTTACCAGCTAGGGGTCCGGATGCTGGAGGACTACAGTCGCCAACAGCCGCGTGATGGAACTAATGAGCGCATTGCGGCGTTGGAACAGCAGGGGCTGATGTGTCAGCAACAAAATGAGGCCCAGCAGCGCCAGATCGACCTGTTGATGCATAACCTTCACCAAAACCAGGAACTTGGTCGGCTGGCCAATGCAATGGAACAATCTATCCAGCAGCAGCAAGAAGCTATACAGCGGCAGGACCAAACTTTGTTGTTGATACAACAGCTCATACAACAGCAGTCTATATTTTTTACTGCACTGTTGTCCCCCAACACCGCCCCTAGCAATGACTCCCAACCTCCCCGGCCACCCAGCCAAGAATATTAATTTTGTTTGTTTTTTTTCTGTAAATATATTGGCTTAACCCACCTCTAAATTGTGTTTTTCCTAAGACATAGCTAATAACACAGTCAGGGATGAGTATCTTGATCTAGATATGTCAATGTATTTGTAAATTTAGGCCACACATTTGTGACCATAGCTTACTACGGTTAACACATGAAATGGCTCCAAAGGTATGGCTAAATTTACACACAAATGGGTTTTGAGACAGTTAAACTATGCTTTGCAAGGCACCACACTGTAATTATGTAAATCGAAAAGTTTTATTTTCAAAGGTGGCCAACAGGGCCAACATTGCCCAACAAAGGGCGTCAACAGGCCAGGCATCCCCCCACCCTAACGACGCCGCCGGCGCCTCTTCTTGGCCAGCAGCATCAGCTTCAGGAGCCTGATCTCCCGCCACAGTGTGCGATGCTGGTTTTCACAAGCTGTAGAGATGTATAAACAACAATTTATTAATAAATTGAATGTGACCTCAACAGACACAGATGTAGCAATGTAATGTCAGTGTGTCCAATTAGCTGACACTCACATTAACATTGTTGGCCACTGTGCGCTTATTTGTTAACATTATATGAGTACTATTGACTGGCAGGAATTTGGACAACACATCCCAAGCATACATTTAGTCTTAAAGTGTACCAACACCCACCGGTGATCGGCCCTGGAATCTATCAGATTCCCGGCCCGATCACCTCCCTCCCCGCGGGACATCCGAGATCGGGATGTCCCGCGGGGTGAAACCCCCCCAACACCCCAAACTCCCTACCTCAGTTTCGGTGGGGCACGGCCGCCGGCCCCTCCCTCGCGCCCCTCTAGACGTGTGCGTGCCTGCGCCGGCCGTCTGTGAATGGCCGGCGCGGGCACGCGCGCGTAAAATGGGACGCGTGGGAGGCGGAGGAGGAGGAGCCGCTTTGCCGCGGCTTGTACGTCGGCTTGAGGAAAAGTGAGGTCAGGGGGTTGTCACACAGCGGTGACGATCAGGGGTGCCCCACCGTAGTGGACCAAGACCCAGGAAACTCAAAATCCTGGTTGTTGTTCCACTTTAACTCTTGGGAAGCAAAGAAGGTATAAGTCCCAGTGTGTACATTTATGTGTTTAGTCACAGCCAAACATCAGGGCCTAAGTCTTAACGAGTAAACTAGTTTGCCCTATAATGTTAGAGGTCAAGACCTAATCCGGCCCATTTGGTTGTGTCTAAGCCACAAATAGTCTCTATGTGGCCAAATGAAGAATGTGAGGCAACAATCAAGCATGCAGACAGGCATGTTGGATTATTGTACAAACACATGGAATCTAGATGTGTGTGAAATTAACACATAGGTACATTTTAAATGTCTGCAGATGTGACTAGAAGACATAGGTTTCACAAGTCTTTAGGCATATGAAGTGGGATGTACTCACCATCGCAGCTGTGGCGGGGGCCCATGCTGCTGGCCGTCCCTGGAGCTGGGGTGGGGAGGAGGTTTTCTGGCTCCGTCTGCGTAGCAACATCTGTCAACAGAAAGCAAAAGACAAAAACAAAATTAGTGGGCCAATGACACCTGACTATTTGACATCCATCTGGTTATGGAGTCTGAAAAATCAAATGCTTGCATGGTTACATACAGGTTGACCAAAATTAGCATATTTCCTGGTCCATGAGTTAATGTAAATTAGTTATGGTTGCAACATGTATCCCTAAAGATAATGTGCAAATAACATAGACAGTGCAATGTAAAGGACTCATTAGCAGTTGATTGGCTAATGTTACTAGTGTGCAACATGTGTTAGCCGGAACAACTTAACCCAAGACAAAAAATGATAACACCCATTATGGTGTGGGCAGAAACATAGGGGTGGTTGCCAGTTGGCTAGCACTGTAGTGGGGTTTGTGAGGTTAAGGTACATTATCAAACCAGCTGTGACAATGGACCAGGAAACATGTGTCTGTTAAAAGTGGCCCAAGACCCAGGATTGCAACTATTCTGTGTTTTGGTCCGCTTTGGCAGAGCACCACAATTTGAGTGAGACAACGTCCGCCGCCGCCGCTGCCTTCCGCACATCACTCCTCCAGTGTGTGCGCACGCGCAGCCCATTAGGAAACAGAGCGCAGGCGCACACACATCTAGAGTGGCACACAGGAGGCTGGGACGGTGGCTTCTGCAACCCCCAAAGAGGTAAGGAGTTTGTGGGGGGTTTTTTGGGGGGGTGCCCTGGGTGAGGGATGTGATTTTGCAGGGAAGCTTCGAAAATCAAAGCACTATCAACAATGTTTGTTGGTCCACTTTAAGGAATGTCATAACATAGGGAATGTGATGGATAACAACAAACACTTACCACGACTATGCCCGTGGAGAATGCTTCTCCAAAAGGCCATGGAGGTGCCGCCTATATGATGCCCTGCAAATTAGAGAGGAATGGCAAGGGCTAAGTACAAATGGCCAGATGAAACCTGTCACAGACTAACAATGAAAATAAGTACACTCACCAGGGGATGATCCGCCACTTGAAGCCCAGGAAGGGCTCTGAGGAGGAGGCGGGGAGCCTCGGCTCCTCACACTCTGGTCGGAAGATCCACCAGGCAAAGGGCCACCCTCCTCCCTCTCACTCCCTGCTCCTTCAGGGAGTGTGGGAGAGTCCATTTCTACCACCCCACTTGGACTCCCCACTTGAGAGTGGCCCCTTGCCTGGTGAGACTCCTCAGACTCAGAGTGTGAGGAGCTGAGGCTTGATCCTGCCAGCCCCCCAGCAGCACACTCCTCTGGGGCGTCATCCCCTTCCTCCCCTGGGTCCTCTAAATAGGACCCGCGGGAGGGACCCTTCCCCGATGACTCGCCCAAGTCCACCTGCCTGGTTCGGGGGAGGAATCCCTTCCCACGTTTCCCCAGGGGAGGACGCTTATCTGTGTTGAGGGGGTGAAAGAAAATAATTAATATAAAGAGCACAAATGGACACAGCTTAGCAGATGATTAGCCAAAAAGTATAAACATAGCATAAGCTTTAACTTACCTGATGCGTAGGCATCATATAGGCGGTACACGCCTTCAGGGTCCCGGCGCTTAAAGTCCGACCACTTTTGCTGTATTGCTCTTATGGAGAGCTGGGTGTGGAAGCTCTGTGGCCTTCACCTCCATGGCAATTCTTTTTTTTCCCCCACGGGCATAGTCGTACTGCATGATGCAGAAATCCTATGAGAAATGAAAAAGAAACACTAATCAATACATGACATCAGAACAATGGCATAAACAGTTATACAGAGACCAGATCAAAGTGGACCCACACCCAGGATTATCACTATTCTGGGTTTGTGTGCACTTTGGTGGGCCACACCAATTGTGGGTGGTCCGCTGTCTGAAACCCCCTTGGAAGGCCACAAATACACCACTGACCACGCTCCCACGTGACTGCGCCAGCCTAGCACAGCGCTCTGCGCCGCTGTGGTATGCGCATACAAGGCCGTTTGGACGTGCATACCAGCTCAGCTGGCTCTGCGCGGCAAAGTACGCATGCGGCGTTTGACTCTAACAGGGAGTGCGCCTGCACACAACATTAACAAATGTCTTGCGCAGGGGTACACCCTGCTAGAGGTAAGCGCAAGAGGCATCCGCAGCTCACGCATGCACAGATGGGACGGGGCTGAGGTAATTTTTATGGCCCTCCAGGGGCGGTCATCCCCGCAGGACATCCAGAATGGGGATGCCCCACGGGGAGTGATCCAATTGGCCCAGAAAAATTAGATATTTCAGGGCCAATCCCCCCTGTGTGTTGTTCCACTTTAAACATAAAATACCAAAAAAAAATACTCACTTTGACCACCTGGCCATTAACACGGCTATCCACTCTGAAGCGCCTTTTCTTGGCCTGCCCAGGAGGGGAAGGGGTGGGAGGGGTGCTAGGTGGGGGAGGTGAGGTAGGTGGGGGAGGTGGGGGAGGGGTGGTGGGGTCGGAGTCGGAGGAGGAGCTGGGGAGGCGCATGACTCTTCTTCTGGGAAGCATGGTGGAAACGCTAAGGAGGAAACAGGAACCGGAAATGACCAAAGCGACATGGGAAAAAAAAAAAACGCTCCGCGCACCAGGAACAAGCTATTATCAGCTATGTGCAAGCTAAGTGGCGGAAAAAGTAAAATGACGCTTTAAAACAAGCTATTGGCATAAGCGCTAGACATTTTAAGCTTTAGGTGGCTTTGAAACGCAAAGGAGGATACCGGAACCGGATATGATGAAAGCAACTGTGATTACAATTTCAAAAACAAAGATGCGCGCAACAGGGACAAGCTAATATCAGCTATGTGCAAGCTAAGAGGCGGAAAAAGTAAAATGACGCTTTAAAACAAGCTATTGGCATAAGCGCTAGACATTTTTAGCTTTAGGTGGCTTTGAAGCGCAAAGGAGGATACCGGAACCGGATATGACGAAAGCAACTGTCATTAAAAATTCCAAAAAAAAGATGCGCGCACCAGGGACAAGCTAATATCAGCTATGTGCAAGTTAAGTGGCGGAAAAAATAAAATGACGCTTTATAACAAGCTAGGGCCCAAGGCGCCACGAATTATTAGCTTGATTTAGCAGGGGGTTCGACATACTGTAATGCATAGGTCCTTGAAAAGCAAACAAAGTTGTGCTTAAATATACAAATCTTATTCCTTCCTAAAATCATCACAAAATAAAACTATACAACTACATGATAATGTGGCACACATGAGAATGCATAACGGGTTGTTATGAGCTTGTACGACTGAATGTTAATCCTGCAATATGTGGCCATGCACGCTCACAACTACAGTGTATTCATTAAGAACGACTGGGGTCGCGGGAAGTGAATTCCTTGCAAATGGCAGAAGGGCACATGTATGAACAGCACAGCGCCACACAACGCAGCGCAGCGAAGCACAGCGACGCTCGCGCCGCCACATAGCGAATTAAAACAGCGACTGCACAAACTCTGACCACCACAGATTCATCAAGGACAGGGCTGCCGAATAGCTTGGGCGCTGACAATTTCGAAGAGCGAACGTGACCGCCCAACATGACAGGCTAAAAAATAGCTTTACAAGCCCCGTGTGTGGTGAAAACAAGCGATTTTGATACCAATGAGTTTGGTTGGAGGAGATGCAATTTAGATGTCACTCACAACATTACATTGTAAAAATTAATAAAAACTTCAAAAACATAAAAATAACCAGCCAGATTAATAAAACATATCACTATAAACATGTGTTGAATTTTGTGCCAAAGAAAAGAACACAAAAACCACTTAAAACAATCATTGCAGCGTCTGAAATGTATGGGAGAGCGGCAGGTAACGCCAGGTCATACCTGTCGCTGTGATGGGATTAGCAGCGGCGCTGTTCGTTGGAGTCGGCTTCATGATGAATGCCGCGCTTGCCGTCGCTCTCGCCGGCGCTAGCCTCATTTAGCTTGATAAATGCGTCATTGTGGCCGACGCCGGGCGTACTTGAGTCGGTAGCAGACGTTAGCTGGCGGGACATGGCGCTCGTCAGACACTACCTGACGCTATCGCTTGATGAATAAGGGCCTAAGTCCCTTATGGGGAAGTACTAGCCTCCAAGCTAATGGCAGCGCTAAGGGGACAGACAGAGTTGAGCAGATCTCTCCAAGCTTGGGAATTATTCTTACATCAGGAGTATAGTTCATTCATTCTTTAGTTGTCTAGCATTTTTATTACTAAATATATATTGGGGGGGGGGGATATATGTCCTTTAACAAAACCTTTTATTTCAAAACTTACTGTGGTAAGAGGTAAGAGTTGAGTCCTATGGGTAAGGGCTGAAAACTGCAGATGAGAAGTTATAACTTCACTTACATTTACCAGATTTTGTCCTGACTCTCTTGTACGACCTCCTATTAACTAAAATATGGGATTGAGGGGGACAGGCTCCCAGATGTCTACTGGGAACTGTTTGCTTCTGTGGTCTTCACTAATCATCTTGGATAATGTTGGGAACAGGCAGCTGAGTTTGTTTTTGGTGCCTCTCCCATCAGAGTGGATGGACTCTGGTTCCACCTCTTGCTGGATCCGCCTCAAGCAGATGATGGTGCCTCCCTGTGGGGTGTGGGCCACAAGACTTTTATTCCCGATTAGGTGATAGTCAAAATTGCATATCCTATATTTCCTACAGCACAGGGCAGAAGCTGTAGCAGGGCTACAACATTCTCCCTTCTTTCAAATATATTCCTCCAGGACCAAGCAAGTAGTCATCAAACAGTAACACTTTCCATTGGAGCTCTCAGCATGAGTGAACATGGTAGGTCACAGTGGTCCCATGGCTGTCTCTGACCACAACAGAGCATGCTTGTGACTCAAAAAGCTGCACCATGACATGCATTTCGCAGCTCAGCCATAATACAGACAATTTAATAATTTAAAATGCTTTGAAAGTAGTCATTTTACATAGGCCATGCCATAGGTCATTCATGAACATCGGACTGCATAGGTCACACTCACCCACCAGCAGTGGCAGAGTGGGAGTGCTGTAAGGTACTGTATGAGAGTGTGTGTATGAGCGTGTGTGTGAGTGTATGAGCGTGTGAGTGTGTGAGCATGTGTGTGTATGAGCATGTGTGTCTGTCTGTCTGTCCTGCTTCTTCCTCACACACGCGCAATTGGGGGAGGGGATTGGGGATGCCATCACTGCCTGTATTATGGGATGCCACCACTGCCTGTATTGTGGGATGCCACTCACTGCCTGTATTGTGGGATGCCACTCACTGCCTATATTGTGGGATGCCACCACTGTCTATATTGTGGGATGCCACCACTGCCTGTATATTTCTTTCTTATTTCTTTCCTCCTCCGAATCCTTGGTGTGTCTTATGGGCAGGTACGTCTTATATGACGAAAATACGGTCTATATATACAGTTGTAATCATGATGCGCTAACACATCTACATATCGAAGCAAAATGCTCCTTTGTCAAGGTAGTGATCACTACCTTGACAAAGGAGCAGGTTACTCCGAAACGTAGGTATGTTACTATGCATAGGTGAGGGTAATCTGGGTTCATTGTCTGTATCTACATATATGATTTTTTGTACGGCACAATGTCATGAGTCCCAACCTCAAAATAAGGGATCAACTTTGGATGATACCTATTCATAATAACGTAATTGAAATTATAATGTATAAAAATATATCTTGCCCCCTCTCCCTCATCGCCTCTTTCCTTTGAGTGTTGCCTTCACTTACGTTACCTTATCATTGCCCCACTGCTTATTGCTGCTAAGCATCCCCTAATGCAAACATTGGCCCTGCTGCACTCAAGAATGCCACAAAAGGCAGCCACAGAAGCACTGTGCTCTACCAGGTCTGGGAGGGGGCTCAGAACTCTGGACCACACATTTGGGTACTCTCCTGATTGTTATAAAAAAAATCAGGTGAAATGAAACACCATAGCTACTGGTGTAACATGTTGGTTTGCTATTGGTCAGGAGCAAAGAGGGGGAAGCAGGGAATCTGTTTCTCTGTCTATACTCCATTTGTGATATAATGAAGGAGGTCATTATTTTAGCCCACTTTTAGGCTTTCTCTTTATTTTTACACCTAAATCAGGATAGCCCCTAGGAAGCATATTTTCCAGACCTAGACTTTGGACTTTATGTCCAATCCAACCTGCTTTAACACAGAGATCTGCTCTCTGTAACAGTGACCCCCAGACTTTCAATAAGCAGAGGGCATAGTGTTCACACCCTTCCCAGACTGTATCCAAAATTAAAAGGAAGCGGTCACAGCATTGGCAAATGGTACAGCAATCCTACCATCCACCCTAGGCTAACAAATAATTTAAAGAGAGGGCACAGCAGCTCTATATGTCGTATCTGATGGATGAGCTCAGGAACCCATGTCTGATACTGAGGTCTCTTAAATTTTTGGCATTAATGCATACTTTGTCTCTACAGTGTGGCCCTGCCAAAAACCATACATACTGAATGGAGGCTTGTACTACTTACATTCTTCTTATTACCCCATGCGTTACGGAACTATCCGCTATGCATGTAACAGTGGCTACATGTCATCAAACTCAGGCCAAGAAGGAAGATCAGATTGTACAAAGAAAGGATGGAGCCCAGAACCCATATGTCGCAGTAAGTCATGGAAATTATTCATTTACGGATTGTAAACAATGTAATCTTCTAAACAATGTAATAACTAAAATAATATATATATATATATATATATATATATATTTTTTTTTTTTTGGGGGGAGAAAGGGGTGCCTGCGGGAGTCCCCTTTAGTATGGAGGGCTTTCTTGGGGAATGGGGGTTTGATCCCCTCTTATCAAGATTGTAGTAGTTACGGTAGACACTTGTTTCTCAAGGGTATATACATTTATTCTATTTACATCAGTTTATGTATTTCTTCACCGTGCTTCCTCATAGTCCACAGTTTATACATATACTTTTCATTAAAATGATACATATTTTTTCCACATATTTTATATGTTAGGATACATGTACAGAGATACTGAAGTTTGTTTACTTCTCTCTGTTCTAGTAGGACATGCCCATTAAAGTGAGGGGCTTTGTCCCATTTGTACACAGTTTGTAGCAAGCTTGTAGGTTGATATACACTCAGTTGTAGCAAGTGTTCTTTACGTGCAAACGTTTCACTCTCTATGAGCTTCTTCAGTGCACTCTCTGTAATCTGGTCACACATAACAGGGTATATAGTCAAATATACAGTTCTCTTATTGTAAAGCTATACTTTCATATATGTGCAGTGGTGTAATAAGGTACCTCTTATTTTAATGTCCTAATGAGGCAGCGCTTGCTTTGGACCGTCCTTGGTTGTTTGTAAATCCTGCAGGGTATAGTTTAGTTATGGTCTATCTATGTCAATAAGGATAAGGCATATGTTTTGAGTAATATATTTAAATTACCTTATTAGGCCGAGCTTTTGTACTCTGCCTTTAAGGGCAAGTCCGGTCTGCAGTAAACTCCTGTGTTGGCATACTAGTTTGTTGGAAAGGTAAAGATATTCCACAAATTAGTATCTAAGTGTATCTTTTTATAAGAAATGAATAGCATTATGGTATGGGACTTACCCTCCGCTCGCGAGTCCTGTGTGTGTCAGGCGCCGAGATCAGCTTGTATGTGCCTCCTCTGCAGCGCGCCGTTTCTGTCTAGCGTGGCGCGCTGTATTATTAGGAGGCGAGGCGGTCTCGGCGTCACAGGGGGCCGTCCAGGGACGTCTTGTGGGCGGGGTCAGGCCCTGCACTCTGGCGTCCTTCTGCCTGGGAAGGCAGTCCCTTATGATGACGCTTTGCGCGTCATTCCGGGCTGGGCGGCTCTGAAACGCGCTATGGAGAGGCAAGCGCCATCTTGTTGTAGTCCTTTGGGGGAATATGATCTTTACCCCCGTATATATTTAGTATTTGGCCTGTTTGTTCATTTTAATTTGCCGGACGGCTGGAAAGGCAAGCGCTGTCTTTTACAGGGGTTCTGTTCATAAATAAAGTAAATGTAATAACAGTCAAGTAAAACAGATATTAAAGAAACTTAGATTTACGGTTATTCGCTTTAAGTAATGTCTATCATGTGTCTATGCGTACTTTGTGTCTACCTGGGACTAGTTCACTATGCTGATAATTTGTCTCTTGTTGTTCTCTCCTTCTAGACTATCAAAGGGGTATATTGTTATTGTAATAGGCTTATATGTATTTTCTCTTGGCTGGCATTGTGGGATCTATGACAGGAGGAGAGAGGCACCACAAACTACAGGGACATATAAGGATATACCCACCCTAAAAGGGGATAAAAGAAAGAACCTCCCCTCACCTGATAATATTCAACCCACACTCCCAACAGGGGATTACTCGACCCCTTTTTTAGACAGAGCAGGGGAAGGACTAGCACTACAACTGACTCAACCCCAAAAGAAAGGACCATGGACAAGACCGGCCTAACCCCCCAAAATACCTTAGACACACAAACCACAAACATAATTAACTTGGCAAGTATACCGCTATCATCAAACCAAATAGAAGTATTGCAAATGGGCTTAAACTTTTGCCCAGAACATAATGTGAATAAATTTGAATTAGTGAAAGACCTACATCTGTACGCTCGGAAGATCCTACTGAAATCACTACACGCAAACAAGGAACTAGAAGCTAACCAAACATTGACACTAACACAGAGTGACGATGAGGCACTTAGAATTTTAGAATCCTTACAACAGGAACAAAATGACGCAGACTGGACAACACAACCCACAACTGTACACCAGACAACAACGCCTACGTTTAAGAAACCATCCACCTACTTTCCCCCTTTAACCGCAAATGCCAGTTTGAAAACTTTTGTCAATATAGTGACCCAGGAATTTGAATCGATTGATATAAAGGGGATTAGATCAAGGAATTTTTCACCCAGACACAAACAGGCCCTGAAAGAGCTCAAAGACAACAAGGAGATCGAGATAAAACCCGCAGACAAAGGGGGAAACACGGTGATAATGACGAAAGACCAATACTTTGGAGTGGGCGTGCAAAAAACACACCAATCTCCCAAAGGAAGCACCACTACAATCAACAGTATATATTAATGATTCATTGATGATTCACTGTTTGTGCACATATTTTTGCCATATATATTATTAATATTTTTGTAGTATTGGTTTCATGAATTTGCACATATATTTACATGTGGTTAGGATTTTTTGTGCCGGCACAAAAAGGATGGGTTATGACTTTTCTAGGATAATCAATATTATTCACCCATAGGGCAGTTATTTAAGCGGCCCTTAGGGGCCATATACATTGATATAGATACATTTGGCCATACTGGTTGTTTTTAAATTTGTCTTGTGGTGTATGTATTTTAATTCTTTGTTTTTTTGTACTAATAAAATCATTAATATATACTGTTGATTGTAGTGGTGCTTCCTTTGGGAGATTGGTGTGTTTTTTGCACGCCCACTCCAAATTATTGTGGATTGCATTTTTTATGGGTGAGCACACAGTTGTATATATTTTGTAGGAAGATTTGGGCGGTGCACCCTTTGTTAGTAGACGAAAGACCAATACATTAAGATGTGTCAAAAAATACTACAGAACAAAGATTGGTATAAAACAACAACACCACACCAAATGAGAGAAGACCAAGAAGAATACAATAGAATTATAGACGCAGCATACGAACATAAAGTAATAGAAAAACACACATGGGACTTTCTCAAGGTACAATACCCCATCACCCAAACCTTCTATGCGTTGCCCAAAATACATAAATCAAAAACCAATCCACCGGGACGTCCTATAGTGGCAGGTATAGGCTCCCTCACTAGCAGGGCGAGTGAGTATATAGACACATTTCTGAGACCATTTGTAGATTCATTAGCATCTTAGGTTAGGGACACACCCCACCTCCTCCAGATCCTAGAGGACATGACGGTTCCCCAGGATTCGATACTAGTTACACTAGATGTAGAAGCGCTATACTCTAGCATCCCACATTCACTAGGACTCAAAGCGACCAAACACTATTTAGACCAGCTTGATATTCAGGAGCAAGACCATAACCAGTTTATCCTGACCCTACTATATTTCATACTTACACATAATACCTTCTTGTTTAATGATCAACTTTATAACCAGACACAAGGAACTGCGATGGGCACGATCTGTGCCCCTTCCTATGCAAACCTCTACCTAGGCCATTGGGAGGAGGAGTTATGGGGGGACGAGAACCTACAGGAATACACTAGACACATTATTACATGGCATCGCTACATAGATGATGTACTGATCATCTGGGGAGGTAACGCAAATCAACTAGAAACATTCGTAGCATCCATCAACAACAATAGGTACAATTTGAAATTCACACTCGAATATGACACAAAGGAAGTAAACTTCCTGGATCTGAAAATAAGGAAAGATGAAACAGGAACCATATTCACAAATTTTTACTGAAAACCGACAGCAGCAAACAATATCTTAAGAGCCACCAGTGCACACCCCACAACCCTAAAAAATAGTATCCCTTACGGGGAATATCTTAGAGCAAAACGAAATTGTACAAACCAAGAAGATTTCAGAACAGCAGCAGAAGGCATTAGAGAGAGGCTAAAGGAGCGGGGCTATTCAAACAAAATCTTGAAGCGAGCATATCAAAGAGCACAAGCGAAGGATAGAACAGAAATATTACACACGAATCGAAAAACACAACAACCCATGGAGTTCACCCCGTTTATTCTTACCTACAACACGCAACACGAAAACATCAGGCATATACTAAACAATCATTGGTACATCCTTCAAAGAGACCCACAAATAGGCAGATACATATCAAACGTTCCAAAATTAACATACCGAAGAGCAAAATCAATTAAAGATGAACTGGTGAAAAGCCACTTCCTAAAAGAAAAAAGAAATACCTGTTGCAAAACTGTAGGCACCTATAAATGCCAAAACTGCTCAACCTGCAAATATGTTAAAGAAGGACAAATCATAAAGCTACCAGACGGGCAGACCATCAACCAAAGGCATTTTGCAAACTGTAATACTACGGATGTAGTATACATTCTCATGTGCACGTGTCCAAATTTTTACGTGGGAAAGACTAATAGAAAACTAAAACAGAGAATGTATGAACACATTAGAGACATAAAAAATAAGAACATCCTTTCCCCAGTGGGAAAACATTGGGCATACAAACATGGAGGCTCCCCTACAGGGGCAACTTTCCAGGTACTAGACAGGATCCATGCGCACCCTAGAGGAGGAGACATAAGGAAAGTAACATTACAAAAGGAAACAAAGTGGATTGTCTCACTTAAAGCCCTCACACCTCCAGGCATCAATGACGCATGCAGCTTTGTCCCCTTCCTTAAATAAACAAGCGGCCCCCGGCCCCGGTCCTGCGGGCCCCCCCCTCCCCCCCCTTCGTCCATACTCCCTATTCCCATAATAAAATATTCCACATAGATCCCACAATGCCAGCCAAGAGAAAATACATATAAGCCTATTACAATAACAATATACCCCTTTGATAGTCTAGAAGGAGAGAACAATAAGAGACAAATTATCAGCATAGTGAACTAGTCCCAGGTAGACACAAAGTACGCATAGACACATGATAGACATTACTTAAAGCGAATAACCGTAAATCTAAGTTTCTTTAATATCTGTTTTACTTGACTGTTATTACATTTACTTTATTTATGAACAGAACCCCTGTAAAAGACAGCGCTTGCCTTTCCAGCCGTCCGGCAAATTAAAATGAACAAACAGGCCAAATACTAAATATATACGGGGGTAAAGATCATATTCCCCCAAAGGACTACAACAAGATGGCGCTTGCCTCTCCATAGCGCGTTTCAGAGCCGCCCAGCCCGGAATGACGCGCAAAGCGTCATCATAAGGGACTGCCTTCCCAGGCAGAAGGACGCCAGAGTGCAGGGCCTGACCCCGCCCACAAGACGTCCCTGGACGGCCCCCTGTGACGCCGAGACCGCCTCGCCTCCTAATAATACAGCGCGCCACGCTAGACAGAAACGGCGCGCTGCAGAGGAGGCACATACAAGCTGATCTCGGCGCCTGACACACACAGGACTCGCGAGCGGAGGGTAAGTCCCATACCATAATGCTATTCATTTCTTATAAAAAGATACACTTAGATACTAATTTGTGGAATATCTTTACCTTTCCAACAAACTAGTATGCCAACACAGGAGTTTACTGCAGACCGGACTTGCCCTTAAAGGCAGAGTACAAAAGCTCGGCCTAATAAGGTAATTTAAATATATTACTCAAAACATATGCCTTATCCTTATTGACATAGATAGACCATAACTAAACTATACCCTGCAGGATTTACAAACAACCAAGGACGGTCCAAAGCAAGCGCTGCCTCATTAGGACATTAAAATAAGAGGTACCTTATTACACCACTGCACATATATGAAAGTATAGCTTTACAATAAGAGAACTGTATATTTGACTATATACCCTGTTATGTGTGACCAGATTACAGAGAGTGCACTGAAGAAGCTCATAGAGAGTGAAACGTTTGCACGTAAAGAACACTTGCTACAACTGAGTGTATATCAACCTACAAGCTTGCTACAAACTGTGTACAAATGGGACAAAGCCCCTCACTTTAATGGGCATGTCCTACTAGAACAGAGAGAAGTAAACAAACTTCAGTATCTCTGTACATGTATCCTAACATATAAAATATGTGGAAAAAATATGTATCATTTTAATGAAAAGTATATGTATAAACTGTGGACTATGAGGAAGCACGGTGAAGAAATACATAAACTGATGTAAATAGAATAAATGTATATACCCTTGAGAAACAAGTGTCTACCGTAACTACTACAATCTTGATAAGAGGGGATCAAACCCCCATTCCCCAAGAAAGCCCTCCATACTAAAGGGGACTCCCGCAGGCACCCCTTTCTCCCCCCAAAAAGACTTTTAGATTAAGGGAGGGTGGGGACAACCTATTTATTCTTAGGAAGGCTACTTTAAGGGAGAGCCAAACTTGGCCTTATCCCTTAACCACATAATACTATATATATATATATATATATATATATATATATATATATATATCCTGCCCGGCTCAATTAAAATAGGCAAACAAATATATAAATATTATTAATAACTAGCGAATGATAGCGCAGTGCATACACACAAAAGACTGTAGGATCTTTAGATATTCAGTAAATCGAAGGACAGTGAGACAAATGGTAAATAAAGAGATATATTGTTTGTAAAATAACACAAGTTGCAAACAAATCTTACCAAACAGCAAGATACCACACACTATGATCAGAGTTATATGACCGGCATACATATACAATGATTAAGGCAGACTTAAGAGCATTACCTGATCAGCAACTCATACAATTACCCTCCTGACAGGGGAACCCACAAACAGACCTTTCAGCTGGCAGTCTTTCGCCTCCTTTCTCTGCTCTCTCCTTTCCTAAGGCCTCCCTTCCTCAGGCTTCTCTCTCTCAGTTATACCCCGATATCCCTTTGATCTCCAGAATTGTCTTGCCAGTTTTGCCAGCCTGAAACTTGTGGAAACCCACTTTGCAGAGAAACCTTGGGCTTTTCCCCAGACCCTGAAACTGGTTTTGATAATTATGGCTCTGGTTTTAGGAATTTATTTAACTTTATAGACTGGTTGTTTGGTTTATGGTTTTAGGTGGAAAACCTTCTGTTGATGAAAACCTGTTTTTATTAGGGTCGGAAAGGAATGTGGGTTGATCAGCCTCTAGGCCTGGGTTGAACATTGGCCTGCAGGATTGACCTGACCTGTGTATGACTGGTCAAATGCAAATGATTATACATACAGAAATGGATTGAAAACATTACACAATATTTTAACAATATACATTTTTCATAAAGGCCCATTGTTTACAGGGTGTACTAAAGCTCTGTGATTAGGTTTGAAGGTTTATAATCAGCACACTCAGCACACACAGCCACTCTGTGTGTATTTATCGGCTAAGTGTTTCCATCAAGCTGGAGTTATACCCAGAAGTAGGTCAGAATGAAGTTTGATGGAGGCCCCTTGGCAAAAATGCTAGTGGAGACCCTCTATAAATATCTGCTGATCAATCACTGCCCGTTTATGAGACTACAGGGCCAGCTGATTCCCTCTCCCCGGGGCATCTCGAAGTGGCATGCTCTACTTTGGTTCGCCAGTAATTCATGCCTTTCCACCAAGCCCACAGCACAACTGAATGGCTGTAAGTGGCCACGACCACACAGCCAAAGAATGCGAGTGATGCCATGCACCGCTGGTGTGTGCGGCTTCTCCAGAAGCACATTAATATGCATTGCTGGAAAAGCTGATTGGGCGAGCAAGGAGAGGTACGTTTATTCAGCAAAGGCAGGGTCTCTGGTTTCATTTTTTTATTGTTCATCCATCTTCAGTGGACACATTGAGAAGTGGTGGTCATCCATATGCTGGTGGAAATTATGGTTTTAACATGCAAATTTCACCTACTTTCTCCCTCCAGAAATTTGTGCTGCTCCCCATGGCCCGGTGTCTAATGCAGACATTGATATCACACAGGACCTTACTCTGGAAGGAGACAATGTAAAATTTCACTGTCACTCAGGCTACAAAACCAATGATGGGAACACAACTGGCGAGGTGAAATGCCTTTCCACTGGCCAACTGACCAAAAGGAGATGTAACAGTAAGTTGTGTGTTGCTGCTGTAACTCTGCTCTAACCCTAACACCTAACTCTAGCCCTAACACATAGCAAAACATTCTAACCCAACCTCTGCCCTGCTCTAACCTTAATACCTAACCTTAAAGCAGAACAAAACCCACCAGCAGCCAGCCTGGAACATAAAAGATCCCGAATCGGGATTCCCCACGGTGAGAAACCCCCAGGGCGCCCGTAAAAACTCACCTTTCCCAGCTCCAATGGCATATGTACAGGCTGTTGTCCAATTAGAGCCGTTTGGCTCTATAGGGAGTGCACTCTAACGCATCCTCTGCATCCCCCGTAATTCAGGTTTGGACGGGAGCATGGGCGCCGCTATGGGTACAGGGGATGTGCCAGCCCCTGTACCCTCAGCGCCACTGAATTCAATCAGAGTCCTTTGCCATATGCAGAGCTCCCAACTTTTCAGGGTGGGAAAGAGGGACAGTTTTTAAATGAGGCCACGCCCCCACAATGAGGGACAGGGGGCATGGATTCAAAAGAAGGACGGTCCCTCCAAATCAGGGACACTTGGGAGGTATGCATATGACAAAGAGGCTGATTCAGAACCTCCTGCTAAAGGCTTGTTTATGTGCAACAGCAAGCTCGCAGGCCATGATATCGCTTATGTGATTCCAAGCCTGCTTGCCTATGTGAACACCAGCGAAAGTGCTTGGTGTATGCTTTTGTCCTAAAGTTAATTTTTTTTTCCTGCGAAAGTGTATCTTAAAGTGGAACTTCAGTCTAAAGTTTACCCCCCCCCCCGTCACCCTACCCTGGCGCTGAGGCAGGATAGGGGTTACAAAAAACACTTACCTTATCCTTGGGCCAGCAGCTCTTCCCTGGTCTCTGTGCAGCTGTCGCTGAAGTGACCCAGAGCTGCATCTCCTGGGTTCTCGTGGCTCTTTCACTTGAATGTGCACAGAGCCGGAGGATGCGGCTCTGTATCATTCTGGCAAGATGGCGGCCACCAGGATCTGGAGCACCAGAGGAGCATTGCTTGTCCAAGGGACAGGTAAGGGTTTTTTTTTTTCGTTGGGGCAACTTTTTCTGTTTTCAATTCAGTTCCGCTGCAGGTAACTGGCAGTAGGGTTTTTTTTTCCTTTTTTTTGTCATTCTTTGGGTATTTTTTGTTAGATACAATTTTTAACTAATGAAAAATAGCATGACTTTGTATTTTTTCAGTTTTCATAGTTTTATCGAATGCTGCTTTTACTGGTATTCAATTTAACATTGAAACTGACAGCGGGGTTTTGTTTTTATAATTTTGTTGTAATGCATTTGGTGCATTTTTAATTACACACAAAAGAAGTGGATGCGGAACCCCGCCGCATCCACCCCCAGTTAGGAGCACCAGACAATAAAAATTCAAATGTTTAATTTTATTGTACACACATGAATGAGTGGATCATATAAAAAACAACAACATCAAAGACAACACTTAATAAAAACAGCTGCATTCGCCCAATATATCATCAATACCAATCAATATACAAAATAATTCATCAAATGGGGTTGCGGGTAATGTGTCATTTTACCAGCACCGCAGCCGCCAAGCCCGACAGGTGACATTCCTGCTCCTGACCCTGGTAAACTAATATAGGGGTCCCCTGGACTTATGACATCACAAAAGGAGATGAGCATTTAGGGGAGTTACACCAGTAAAGCCCTCTGCGCCCCGCCCCTTCTGTAACGACAGCTAGGATGTCAGGCAGATTCCATGGAGGCCACGCCGCCAATTATAAAAGCCAGCACCTCCGGCCCTCACTTCAGTCCCATGCTGGGTAGCAAAGGTGAAATGGCGGCATAGTTATCAGTTTCTGACGGCCAGCGGCACCACATCTAGATGCTGGAGGGGCCCCTAAGAACCCTAAAGAAGGATGAGGAGACAGCGCAGGACAAAGAAGAGCCACTGGACCTTAGGAAGACGGCACCTTGGCAGGGGGACAGAAGATGGAAGACTAAGACGAGTGAGTGTAATTGATTTAAGAACAATAAAAATATTTTGGTGTGGTGTCTGATTTTTGTTTCACTTGGGGTGAACTGATAGAGGGCCCTGAGACCTATATTAGTTCACCAGGGTAAGAAGCCATCATGGCACCTGCCGGGCTCGGCGGGTGCCATGCCGGTAAAATTACAAATTACCCACACCTCCATTTGGGTCATCAGGGATGAGGAAGTGTCTGTTGCCAGTTGGTGTGGGCACAGAGTTCTTCCAGGGGTGCCCAAGGCAAAGGAAGCGCCCTGAGCCCATACATAAGGGCATAAGGGCTTGTAGCTTTCAGGGACAGGGACCGCCAATAGCGCAGCCTCTGAACCCTGGGTTACAAGCCCTTATGCTTGGTGCCTGGGCTAGTAGCCACTTTTTTGTATACAAAAAAGTAACCAACATTAAAAAAACATTTTAAAAAACCCTGCTGCCACTTTCCCGCCTTAAATGAATGCTGGTTGAGCGGAATTCAATAAAACAAGGAAAAGTAAAAAAAAAAATAAAGGGTCAAACATTTTTAAGTACAATTTTTAACAACTTTGCCAGCTCTCTGCTAGCGGAAACAGCAGTCCAGAAAAAATCGTATTTGCCCTGTTTTTCCTGTAAAAAAAAAGGCCCAGAATCACCAGAATTCATAAGTTTTGCATTATTTTGGGTTTGGGAAACTCGCTAAAACAGTAATAATACCTTAAATATTTGTTTGGGCATACACAAAATATAAAAGTTGCTGAAAAAAGATACGCTCACAAAATGCACGAGGTACAAAAGCACGCCAAAATGAGAAAAATAACCACTCTCACAGGCGGAAATGTGTTTGCGAGAGGCTATTAATCGAACCCATAGTCCAGGAAAAGGGCTCTGAGAACCCACGCATACGCCATTGGAACTGGGAAAGGTGAATTTTAGTGGGCAAACTGGGGGGTTTCACACAGTGGGGCACCCCAATTCAGAATGCACCAGGAGCACGGACAAAACCTGGGAAAGTAACATTCCTGGGTTTTGTTCTGCTTTAACCTAACACCTAACCTTAACCTTACATCTAGTTAAACCTTCTAACATAACCCCAACCCTGCTCTAACCCTAACACCTAACCTAAACACCTAGCCCAACAAAACATGCAAACCCGATGATTTAAATGGATGGTTACAGGCACAGAATGATTTTTGCCCAGGACAGATGCAGAATTATTTTGGCAAGGACGGATGCAGGTGCAGAATTATTTTGCAAAGGACAGCACTACCTTTTTCCCACCCTACCTGGCAATAGCTAGCAGGACCCTCTGCAGCAGATGTAGCACTCTCTGCTGTGGTAGTTTGGTGGGTCCCTAACATCCCTTGTGTAGAGGGGGCTGGTCGCATAGAACAGTTGCAGACACTACTCTCTTCTCCCCAAAGATGTTAAAGAGGCATCTACCAGCTGCTTTTATAGTCACCCCACCTGGGATTAGAGGTGGTACTGTGCTCCACAGTGGAGTGCAGCATACCAGTGCATCACTTGGTAGCACCTCACACGAGAACATGATGCGGGGGTCAGAAGCTGTAAAGTGGCCAGGCCAGTTAGAAGGGTGCCACCCAGCCACCTGGCACCTGTTGCTACATAAATAGGCTTGGAGGGCTGCATCTGTCCCCCGGGCCTTGAGTTTGACACATGTGAGCTAACCTTTTCAAACTAACCCCAACTCTGCTGTACACCCAGGGGTGTAACCTGAGGGGATGCAGGGGGTGTGACCACACTAGGGTCCAAGAGGTCAGGGGTCCCCATCATTGTTGCTTCTCCAACGTATTAATCATATTTGTGCTCACTTGGCATAATTTTGAGAAAGGAAGCAGCATTTGTTACTGCTGTTTCAGTATTTAGTTGTCTAGCGGTATTCAACTGAGGTAAAACACAGAAACAAGTTTACTGTATGAGCCTTGAAAGGGCCCCATTTAATGTTCGCACCAGGTCCCTGTCACATTTAGTTACACCACTGCTAACACCCAACCTAATCCAAATCCTCTAAACATACAGTGACACCTAACCCCAACACACTCTATGCCTAAGTTTCTGACCCGGGGCTTACATAGCTCTGATCGGGCCCCATAGCCATGCCCTATCACGGACTCTAATCAGTAAAGTGGGATGCCGCATGAGGTGGGGGCACTGCGATGAGCGAGGCATGCGTGCACTGCGGATAGTGAGGCATGCGAACAGTGAGGAAAGTGCTGCTCCATTGAAGGAATAAGCACCATGGCTGGATAGGTTGGCTAGGTAAGTATGAAGCCAGGACGCTCCAGGCTGTACATTCAGAAGCGGTGGTGTAGGTAGCGTGTGCTGGGCCCCCTTGTTCCACGGGCTCAAGGGCATGTGCCTGCACTGCCCTTATGTTATGTATGCCTTTGTTTCTGCCCTTAATATTAATCCTGCTCCAACCCTAAAACCTAACACACTACTAACCCTCCAAACACCTAACTCTAACACAAATATTCTCTCCACTTTCTGTCACTATTGTGGTTCACAAAGGAAGTTTGGCTCCATGTAATGCTTTTTTTTTTTTTTAAACAGAAATTTGCCCTGTACTGCCAAAGCTCCATCATGGTGTTTATAAGATGGAGAGGAGCACGTTTGTTGCAGGGCACTATGTAGAATATGAATGTGATGAGGAATTTGTAAGCGCTAATGGGAGACCAAATGGCAGGAGCCACTGCGATGGTCACACATGGATTCCTCCACCACGCTGTAAAGGTATCTCCATCCTACAGCATGTGGGTTCCCTAAAAATGTCTTCTGTTCTACAAAAGTCTCCATTTTCTCTCTCTGCCCTTAGTGCTGGTTAAAGCACATTGCAGAAATAAATTATATAAATATATAAATACCGCGCTGTGAATTAATTATTAACAAATTATCAATCGTGAAGAAATCTTTTTGAACATAAATACTCTTACACCAGCTACACGTGCTTTACCTAAATCCCACCATTAAGTACATAAACAAAAATAAATGAAAAGGCACAGAGCTAATATGAATGAATTAAAGTCCTCTTTAAAGTCCTTCAAACTGCTTATCTAAATCCACCATGTGAATCAAAAATCCAATTGTGTACCACCACCACCGATTTGGTACCCTTACCAGATATAATTGGATCAACCAGCAATTTCAGCAATCACGCAGACAATTCCTCCAATCAGTTCCACCACCTGGGGTACGTTTTCTCAGATATAGAATGGCCAGCCAGAATTTCCAAAGCATATTCATGCAAAAGGGAATAAAAGAACCATAGCGCAATATTGCATACTACAAATTCTTTTTTAATCAAGCCAATAAAACACTCACAATCCAGAAAGTTAAAACTCGCATATCATAGCAGGGCTATGGGCCAACTCACGCTGCTGAATTCCAAAGTAAGAACCGCCGGCTCCCAACGAAAAGCACATTGCAGTCTTTGTATTTTGAGAGTTCGGGTTTGAGTTCTGCGTTCGGCTCAAACATGGAAAAAGATGATGGATGGGCTGCTGTGCTCCCATCAACTGCTAGGTTTCTTTCAAACAGTCTTCAACTGGGGCCACAGAAAGATTGCCACTGCTCCCATGAGTGAGGACAATCCTAGTGCCAGTATTACCAGCTATGAGTGCCCCCACTCATGGGAGCTGCAGCCATCTTACTGTGGCCCCGGCCGTGGACCATTTGAAGTGAACGCTGCCGCCAATGGGACTGGGACTTGCCAAAGTTGTACTTTGGGGGGGGGGGGGGTTCGCTCATAACTAGTTACCATGCTTTGTTACTTTCAGTAAGAAATGTGTGTATGGGAGTGCGCATGCGCGCGGCGCGATGATGGCGGCAGCCTGAAGAAGCTCCGTGCCCGACGAGGAGGAAGAGGGGCCGTGTGCGCTGCTAAGAGCCTGGAGTGGAAGCCTGGGAGTGGAATCCTCTGGCGGAACATTGCGAGGAGGCGGGAGATAACAGGCGGCTGCAGCGGAGACCGGCGTCGGCGTTCTCTGCAAGAGGTGCAGTGTCAGCTGCGGCCTGAGAAGAGCTTCGTGCCTGCCAGCTGAGAGGTGGGGCTTTTGTGTGCACAGGAGAGTCTACATAGCTGTCAATACGGGAGTGTCGGCTGGTATAAGAGAGGCGAGAGGTCAGGGGAGGCAGCGGTGGAGAGTGTCACTAACATTGCTCTGAGTGAACCCTGTGTCTGTATTTGAGGGGAGGGAAAGCAAGATGGCGGAGGATCTCACACCTGAAGATATTGAGGCAATAGAAAGCAGTGAAGCCTCATGCCTTGAGGAAGAGAAGGGGAGGTCTTCATTGCCCAGCTCTGTGTCCCAGTTTGATGTAAGCCCTCCCTTACTAAATAGTATAGAGAGTATGCTACAAACAGCCTTATCCTCTAATACTAAGCTGATTAAAGAGCACCTGTCTAAAGAGATGGAGAAAGTCACATCTAGCTTGTCCACCCTAGAGGTTAAACTGAGCGATGTAAAGATAGCCCAGGAAGTATTAGACTCTGAAGTTACCCAATTAAAGATGGAAAATCTCTCCCTTATGGCAAAGATGGAAGATATGGAAAATAGGGATCGACGTTCTAATTTGAGGTTCAGAGGTATCCCTGAGCAAATAGAAGATGTTAAAGGGGCAGTAACGGCATTATGTCAAGAATTGGTCCCAGGGCTACCGGCGGAGAGAATTGAACTGGACCGGGTCCACAGAACCCTGGGTCCCCGAAGACAACCCAGTGACCCTCCCCGGGATGTAATTGCCAGGTTCCATTTCTATGCTTCTAAAGAGATGATTCAGAAGGCGGCGAGGCAACTTCCTGACCTTTCGTTTCAGGGTCACAAATGTCAGATTTTTTCGGATTTATCTGCCGCTACGATGGCTAGGAGGCGTGAAATGAAGCCTTTACTGGGTATCCTGCAAGAACACAGGATTAAATACAGATGGGGCTTCCCCTTTCGTCTCACGTTCTCCCATAATGATGCTACCTTTTCTGCAATCAATGTTGAAGAATTGAAAGCTCATCTGGTGTCTGCAGGTTTATCTAGACCGGCCTCAACGAAGTCTCCAAGGGTCATTGAGGACTCTCCCAGATCTCAGAGGGCAGGGAAGCGTCAAAGGCGGGGCGTCCGACCAGCAAGCTGTAGCTCTTCTTTGACCTATGTGGACACCTGAGTTGCGCTTCTTTATGCTCTCTATTTCAGATTTGAGTCCCATACTAAGCTAGTAATGGTATAACGCTCATCTGATCCCATTTTGTCATGGGATGCCTTGGTTTTGCAAGTTATTGTGGTCCTGGGCACCGAGTGGTTTTCCTCGGTAGCAGTACCACAATGAGTGCAGTGATATAGTTCTAAGTTATAGTTAAAATCTGTTCCAGGCGAAGATTTCTTTTGTTAATTAGTATTGCCCCTACTTTTCGTCGGCCAATGTATGTCGTACTCCGGTTTAATCAGAGGGGTTACTCCCTGTGGTTATCTTTATTGTTGTTAGTGAATTCTTTATTCTAGAGTAAGTGGTTAATTTATATAAAATCCTGGTGAACCCAGTCTGACTGACAGTCTCTTATCCACCTTTGGGTTGGGTGCTGAGGGACTGCCGATCAGGGAGCCAGATTCAGTCGGTGAGATTCTCTATTGACTCGTGGAGGTGTAATTTTGGTGGGGTTTCTCTCTGACTGAATCTTGAGCCCAGTACCTAATCCCCTTAACTATTCTTTCCTTGTCCCTCCTTTCCCCTTTTCTTTTTTTTTCTTTTTTTTTTTTTTTTTTTTTTCCTTTCTTTTGGTGTTCTATTGTAACAATTGAAGTTTGTTAAAATATGTTAACAGTATTGTCTTTAAATGTACAGGGCTTTAATTCACCATATAAACGGTCTACTGCGTTTAGGAGGATTAGGGCCCTGCGACCTGAAATTATCTGTCTGCAGGAGACACATTTCTCGAGATCTTCCCAGCCGCGATTTTTGGACTCGGCATTTCCCCAGGTATTTACTGCGAATGCATACACTAAACAAAAAGGGGTTCAAAAGGGGGGTCTCATTTCATTGTAGTAAAGAAATTAGAGACGTGGAGGGGCGCTACTTGATTTTGGTAGGGCTGCTGCAGGATGTAGAGGTTACTGTAGCCTGCTATTATGCACCTAATTCAGGTCAGGTGGCATTCCTCAAAAGATTTTTTGACAAGGTGAACGAGGTGGCGCAAGGTAGTGTGATTATATGTGGGGACTCAAACCTGACCCTGAACCCCTATTTAGATAGGCAATCTCTGGCAGGGTCTCCAGTTAATGCCCAATACGCGGCTGCCTCCAAGCAGTTCAGGGGGTTGCTGGACGAATTCTCCTTGGCAGATAGCTGGCGGGAATTCCATCCGGGAACCCAAAATTACACCCATTTCTCGCATCCCCATAATGTTTGGACTAGGATAGATCATATTTTTTTGTCTCAGAGGGCTGTGGCGGCCGCTAGATTGGTTAAGATTCACCCAATATCATGGTCTGATCATGATTGCGTAGTTTTAAAGCTAGATTCACTGGTGTGTAGACGATCTGGATTTTCTTGGTCCCTTAATACTTCTATCTTGTCAGACCCTAGGGTAGTAACTGAGATTTCTGATGCCCTTACGGAATATTTTCGTGTTAATGAGTCCCCTGAGATATCGTCTGTTCTTAGTTGGGAAGCCCATAAGCCTTCATTGAGAGGTAGGTTGATTGCGATCACGTCGAGGAAAAAGAGGGAGCGTAATGTACGAATCGATGAATTGGAAAAAAAATATTTAGAGTTGGTGGAGGAAGCTAAGCAGAGCAGGTCCCCTGGAATGCGCTCTAAACTACTGGAGGTAACCCAGGAGCTAAATCTGGCACTTGCTGGTAGGGCAGAGAGGGAGATGAAGTGGGTGAAGCATCGCTATTACTGTAAGGCCAATAAGCCCGACTCTTTATTGGCTAGGAAGCTTAAAATTCCAGAGCAGGGATATAAACCTATTAGACTGAGGAATGAGAGGGGGGAGCTCACCAGTAATCCAGATAAGATAGTGGGGGTGTTTAGGGATCAATTGTTGAAGCTGTATTCCTGCTATGCTCCGCCCAAACCAGAAGAGGTGAGCGAATATTTGGATGGTGTTGTTCTGCCTAGCTTGCCTGAGCGTTTGCGGGACTCCCTGGAGGAAGGATTTAGCGTGGAAGAGGTCAAGAATGTGATTAATGAGTTGAAACTTAATAAGTGCTCGGGACCAGATGGCTTCCCGGCAGCCTATTATAAGACCTTCAATGAAATTCTTGCTCCCAAATTAGCTGCGAGTTTCAATGGAGTACGCTCGGGGTGTTCTTTTTCCAGGGAGTCCCTCACCGCTTCAATCAGTATGGTCCCGAAGCCGGACGCAGATCATACGGTATGGTCCAACTTTCGGCCTATCTCGCTCATAAATGTAGACATGAAAATATTAACAAAAATGTTAGCAGATAGGTTATCGGAGTTTATGGCACAGTTGATACATAAAGATCAGGTGGGATTCATTTCAGGCAGGCAGGCAGGAGACAATATCAGAAAAGTGATCCAGTTAACTCATTTTGCTAAAACCACCCAGACTCCGGCGATGCTTCTCTCCTTGGATATTAGGAAGGCATTTGATACGGTGTCATGGGAGTATATGTTTGCTCTTCTGGACCGATGGGGCTTTGGGCCTAAATTTATAGGGGTTTTAAAGAGGATATACTCGTTACCGAGGGCTTTTGTTAAGTACAATGGTTTTAGGTCTGGGGAATTTCCTCTTCAGAGAGGTACTAGGCAGGGATGTCCACTGTCCCCTCTTCTATTTGCGTTGGTGATGGAACCTTTGGCACAAAAGATCAGGTTGTCACCGGACATTTCGGGACTAAAGATAGGCCCTGTTCAGTATAAGTTGAGCCTTTTTGCGGACGATGTGCTGTTGGTGGTCTCGGAACCAAGTCTATCCCTTCCAGGTATATTAAAGCAGTTAAAAGAGTTTGAGCTGGTTTCGGGCTTACAGGTAAATACGGCCAAATCGAAAGCCGTAAATATTAGCATCCCCCCTGATGTTTGTGATAGGTTAAAAGTTTCTTTCGATTTCCAATGGGAAACAACAGGATTAAAGTATTTGGGTGTTAGATTGACTAGTGACTATTCCTCTCTTTTTGCGGCCAATTACATCCCTCTGAGACAGAATCTTTTTGGACTTTTGGATAAATGGAAAGGATATGGTTTGTCTTGGTAGGCAGGATGGCGGCAATAAAAATGTCCTTTTTGCCAAAATTTCTATATTTAGTGAGAACGTTGCCTGTTAAACTTTCACATAGCTATCTACAAGGGCTGCAAAACAAAATGTTTGTGTTTATATGGGGGGCTAAGAGGCCGAGGATTGCTAGGAATATTATGCTACGCTCCAGAATCCAGGGGGGATTAGGGGTACCTAGCCTCATTAAATATTATCAGTCAGCCCAATTAGCTCAGGTCATGTCTTATTATGCGACAGTGGATGTCCCTCAATGGGTTCAGATTGAGTCTGAGTTATGTAGTCCGTTATCCTGTGCAGCTTTATTATGGGTCCCCCATAAGGACAGAGGGAATGTGGGCAATCCGATTATCTCTCATACCTTGGAGCTCTGGGATAGTTTTAAGAGCTCTCAGGGTCTGGCTTCTCCCCATATGCCGTTGATGCATTTCTGGGGTAACCCCATGTTTCCCCCGGCACTTATGGACCCAGATAGGTTTGAGAACTGGAAAAAAGCTGGGGTAAACTGTTTATTGGATTGTATAGAAGGAAGTCGGATGGCTGAGTTCCAGGTAATGCTTAGAAAATATCAGTTGCAACCCAGAGACCTTTTTAGTTATTTCCAGATAAGACATTTTGTTAGCTCCATGATGAGGAAGTCATCGATAGGGTCTCAGCTCACTTTCTTTGAGAGAAGGTGTAGACTTGATCCTAGGGGTAGGGGATTGATCACCGAGATCTATAGAGAGTTGAATAGTGTAGGTCAAGAAATGGCCCTACCATATAGACAGAAATGGGAAAGAGACCTGGGTGAAGTTAAAGATGTGAAAGATTGGCTGAGGATGTGGCACACTTCATTTGGCCCAGCGGCTTCAGTTTGGGCGATTGAAGTTAATGTTAAAGTAGCCATGCGATGGTATATGGTCCCTAAACAAGTGGGGCGGTTTGGTAGAGGACAGTCGGGATTGTGTTTTAGGGGATGCGAAGAAGAGGGGTCGTATTGTCATATCTGGTGGGACTGCCCCAAGGTGAGGAATTTTTGGAGGAAAGTCTTCTCTGCTCTTAGTAGAGTAATAGGAAAGCGCATTAATTTGGGTCCTTGGACTGCTCTCCTAAATGGATCAATTGGCCCTTCCTCAAGAAATCAGAAGCGCTTAGCATACCATATATTGACGGCGGCTAAATTGACTATTGCAGGAGCTTGGAAAACCCCAACTCTGTCTTTCAGGGAGTTTAAAAACCGGGTGCATTATATAATGTCAATGGAAAAAATGTCTGCAATTCAGGATGGGGAACTGGACAGATTTCGGGAGATGTGGTCTCTGTGGACGCGTGAGTTTATGCCAGGCAGTTTTGACGTTAGCTTATTGACTGTGTAGAATGTAAAAAATAATTTTTTTTTTTTTTTTTTTTTTTTTTTACCCCTCTTCCCTCCCCCCTCATTCCCTTCCTCCCTCCAATTCGGGATTTCCCGAAGTGTGTGTGATATATTAGGGGTGATTATGTTGTTGATTTGGGACTACGATTGATGATGCCCCGAAATAGGAGTAAAACTTTGTTAGCATTACATTGAAATGTTTATTTTAGCTGCTATACCGTTTCGAGGTCGGTCGGCCTCATATATTTGTAGAACGATAATTGTGTTGAAAGATGTAGATTCTTTTAATAGATCTGCTGTTATTTGTATTCTAATATAAGTGATGTAAAAGATGATACAATGCTGAATAAAAATTTAAAGTAAAAAAAAAAAAAACAAAAAAAAAAGAAATGTGTGTATGTATAACCCCACCCAGGAATACAAAACAAAAATTAATAACCCCCTTTATTCAGAAAATATAAAATGAATAACCCCCACATCCCTCCACCTTATAATAACAAAATTGAATCCAACTTGCGGGATGCCCTGTGGAAATGCCAGCAGCCGAATGGGGAATCTTTTGGATTCCAGGGATGGCCGCTCTGAGTTTTTGTCTTACTGGTTTTGTCAGACTAAGCTGATGGACAGTCCCTACTGTTACTTTGTCATTTGCTCTACCTCTGCACAATTAAGCACATCCACGAGGACAGAACAGAACAGAACAGAAAATATGAATTTTGGACATAATAGTTCCCTAGTATCACCAGCAGATCTATAGGCAAGCAGCTTGGCGATTAATCTAAATAGATATTTTTCTTTTCCTAGAAATGTTTTGTTCTCTTAAATTTGGTGAACAATTTGATTTTCGATCTGATGATGTCGTCTATTTCAAATGCCCAAAAGGCATGACGCTGGATGGAGCTGACTCCAGTCAGTGCTACTACTATGGTTGGGGTCCAGCCCTGCCCATCTGTAAAGGTAGGTGTGTAATAGTTAAAGTGAACCTCAAGTCAAAAAATAAAAGTTTAGGAAATTGCTTCCCTAACCCCCCCACCCCCCGAATCAGTGATGTAAGGTATAGGAGAGAGCTTAATGGGTAAGTCAACTTTCAATAACATTTTTGAAAGTGCCTTTCTTGTGCTAAAAGGATGTGCTCAAGGTGTCGAGCTGATCTCGTTTTTTTTCTTTGTTTTTTTCTATTTTAGCAAATGTGTATTTTATTGAAGCAGTTTTCACTACCTGCAATCTGTATTGCCAACATATAAGAAGTCTCTACACCAAGAAGAGGGGAGTTAGCCCTGTACACACAGAAGAACACTGCTGCTATGGCCATTGCTGAGGTGATGGAGCTCACTCAGCTTGCCCAGCAGCAGTGTTCTGTGTAACTCTCTGCAATCTGTTGTAATTGGCAATGTACACCAAGTCTGCACTTGTACATTGCCAATAGCAACAGATTTGCTAACCTTTAAAAAATACTAGATCAGCTCAGCACATTTAAAATATAATTTTGCCACACAGTAATACACACTTTCGAAAATTCAGTCGAAAGTGGATCCTTTAACTCCATGCAGATGTTGTGGAATGGCAGGCAGATTCTGTGCTCCTGAACTGTATGGGAGCTGCCATCTTGCCACAATTTTGACAGGTCTGCTTCTATAAATCCCAGTCCCACAGTCAAAATTACCCTAAGCCCACATTCACACCTGTCAGGTATGGTATGCATACTGGAAAACAACTGGAAACTGCTGACAGGTTGAGAGGGAAAACTACAAGCAACATTGTATGGAGCAGAGGTATTATGAGGTGGTATTATAAGCAGAGGGATAGACAGGGACATTGTCCATAACCATGCTAAGGGGAAGACTGGAGTAGCCTCCCTGTGTGACAAGGCTGACGGGGCTACTACAGAGATGAGGCCCCGGTGGAGTTGGAAACGAGTAGGAGGACTACTTTCTTTGATATCTAGATTTAAATTAATCAAGCTGAAAGTCATTATTAATTAATTGATACACTCATTGTTACAGTAATATTGTTAGATTAAATAAATTAGGCAATAGCAGAGATAGATAACCATCAATTACCATTTCTGGATGACGAGTCTGACACTTCCAGATGTATCAGCTGTCCCCCTTGTGTGCCTGTACTGAGAATCCAGTTGTCTGGGTGAAAGAACAGGTTCAGGCAAGCAAGGGCAAAGCAATGCTCAGGTGGTGCTTCTCCTGAAAGAGAGGCCACTGACGGGAAGACTGATTAAAATGAAAGGGTCGGTCCAGGCAAAAACATACTCACCTTTTTGTATCCCACAGCAGTTCCACCTATCTCCGGCTGTTGAAAAACATTCCAGGTCATGAAATCAGATCCATGAGCATCTCTGGAGCCTCCTACACAGGGGCAGAGCATTGTCTACCACCCTCTTCTATTGCAGTGAATGAGCTGGGTGTGTCCAGTCACTATGACTGATGTGAAGACAATCTCCACAGTTTTGCCAGGGGCGCCCTAGGTATCCTGGAATGCATGCATGGCATGGGACTTGATCTCAGAATGCATGGGACTTGATCTTAGAAACAAGGAGGTTTCTGAGCACTGGATCTAGATGCAGCAGCTAAGGGAATAATTGAGAGAATTATTTTTTGTTATTTTGACATGGACTGTCCCTTTAAACAATGCACTTAGACACAAACAAACACAGTACACACACATAATGGCATGTATTAGATGCAATGCAACTAAAAGTTGAAAAATGTTTATTGCAGTGTTGAGTTTAGGCATGTGTGAAGCTTGTGAGTATATCATCCATGATCTGTACAACTTTCTCTGCAATAACTGATTCTTTTCTCAGATGCAGACTCTCGAAATGTATCTGCTCTCATAGATCCGGACAGGATTGCAGGTATTTATTTTAGTGTCACCTGGCTTAACTTTTGTTTGTGATTGTCACAAGTGCAATATGGAATTGGCCCCTCAGCCTGAACTTTAAAGTGGCAACCAGGCTGGTAACCCAAAAGGGGGTACCCCAGGGTTTCCACACCAGGCTTTCACTACTCTGGCATGCCATAACTTGGAAACAAGGGCAGTGACTAAAATACAGTTACTTACAGATGGCCTTCACTAGACTTTTTGTCCAGGGATCTTCACCACACTTAAACCATAACACTTAATTTTCTTAAAAATGGTTGTAGTTCCAAGCGCAGGGGGGTATCCCAATTGGAGGATTTCTCAGTGGGACCGAGGAGAAAGGTAATATTTCTCCCGTTCTGCGACGTTAACGCGTACAGAGACATCCGCAATTAGGATGCCTCCCTACACTCGGAACCCCACCCATTTTTTTTTTAAATTGAGTGTCCCAGATAATCCAGTCCTGTGGAAACTGTGTCCTGGAGTTTAAAACCGTGAGATTCTGATTTTGGATACCCTGGTGACAGGCTAGTGGCTGGGCCTGGAGTCTTTTTTGATGAGGGGCAAAGCTAATTTTTGGATGGAGGGTGTTTGGCACACACTCTGCATGGTAATTAGAAGGGCGGAGTTTATTTTTGAGTGCTGGTAGCACTGATGTTGCATATTTATGTTATTGGCATTGGGGCAGTCTATGAGGATGCTGAGGGGGCAGCCATGGTATTTGGGATTTTTTATTTTTTGTTTATACTCGCGGACCATGACCTGATTAAACAAAAACATCCAGAGCAGCATAGCCTTTTTCTGGGTTCCTTGTTGAACACAGGGGCGCAATGAAAAGGTACTGTAGTTATCCATGTAGGGTCCAAGGAGGTGGGAGGGGTTGGGTTAGGCTCCCTGCAAACCAGATTTTATGGACATAAGCAGTTTAGCCAAACATAAAATCTGGTTTGTAGGGACCCTAACCCAATCCCTCCCACCTCCCTGGACCCTATATGGATAACTACAGTACCTTTTAACTGCTTATGTCTTGGAAATGTCATCATTGAAAATCTTGGATTTCCCCTTGAAACACCATTATCAGATTGAATTTTCTGGTAATATATTCTACACAGGCACGTGCATTTTATTCATTTTTAAATATTCCAGAGTTCCTCCCTCTTCCAGGGTCCAGTTGCCCACCTGCTGCTGCTCCACCCAATTCTGGAATAATAAACTTGAAGGATCGGTATAATGAAGGGGAGGAGGTGGAGGTCATATGCCGTCCTGGCTACGAGCTGGTTGGCTCGAGCAAAGTCCTCTGTCAGGAGGGAAAGTGGCAGTCTGCTCCTCAATGTGTAGGTAAGTTTACCCTCATGTGCATATTGAATGTCAAGTTACAATGTATCATTATATAAAGAAGAATCGCTCTTTCAGCTTTCATGACTGTAAAGACCAGCTCCAGCCAAAGTGTTTAGATTACTGGGGTTTATACAACTGAAGGCATTGTAGAGGTACAGAGTGCTGGGTGCACAACCTGAGACTCACTTGATGGACAGATTTGCTGATTTACTGGAGAAGTCACCACTATAGACCCTATTGGCTTAACTCTCCAACATGTCCTAATCTTACCTGATCATTCACTGTGTTTCTAGCCCTGCCAGCATCCTGTCATAGGCATGGACACAGTTCACACTAACTGCTCCTACTGGTTTGATCTACTTGAAACCCTGATTAAGATTGATGCATAATTATGTGGCAGAATAAAAAAAACACGCTCATGCACTTATGTTCATAAAAAGAGATTTATGTGGAAATAATCCATTAATGTAAAAATGGGCTATTCTCACTTTGGTCACTAGATGGGAGTATAAGACCACAAATGAAAAGAGAATTTAATACAGACTCTATGAATTATAGAGTCATAACTTACAACAGGAAACTCCTGAGAATGGTTGGGAGGTTTTTGGAGGGAAACCAAGAAACACTGTATAAAGCAGAGGTATTATAAGTTTAAACTAAGGGGAAGACTGGAGTCCCTGTGTGACATGGCTGATGGGGCTACTACAGAGATGAGCCCCGGGTGCAGTTGGAAACGAGTAGGAGGACATGGCTGTAGTGAAGCAGAGTCTCAAGAGATGAGGACACTTGCAGAGAGAGAGAACCCAGGGGGGTCCCTGCATTGGATGTGACAGTGGAGGAACCAAAGGGACTGACAGGCCACAAGGAGAAAGCTGCTGTGCCTGAGATCTGGTAAGGTGTGGCTGCCCCTGTCTGAGGCCCATGCACTGCAGTGACTGTTGTGTGAGGGAGAAGCCCTTGTGCTGTGGAGATGCTATGGAGGAGAGGTTCCCGTGTGTTTTACTCGGAGGCAGCCAGACAGTCCCTCTGTTGATGTTGGACAATCCCACATCCCAGTACCCCATAGATGGTCTCCATTACAAGGGGGGAACACAGTTCAAAGGCGGGTGGTGGACGCCCGAATCCTCCTCTGGAAAAAGGCCTACTGGTAATTGGGAAATACAATACTGTCTGGCCCCTATGCTGAAACGTTCTAATAAGCAAGAGTACCTGTGTTCTATGCTTGATGGACACAAGCCTGTTTAAGCCTTTCACTAAAAAGTCCCTATAAAGCAAGTCTGCCTGCTTTTGTTTTTCTACAAGAGATGCAAGTTTATTTGGCCTGTGACCTGTGAACAGTGCAGTGTTACATGGAGGAAAGCATTAAAACTTTGTTTTCATGACCCTGCAACAATAAAAGAAGCTGATTCTTTCATTTATCCTGCTTGCCGTTGAGTTTCTGCTGTGATACCATCTTTTCAGCTCCCCATGCTGAGGTCCCATTAACCCTTACCTTTGGCTTCCATACCAGTTTGCTATGACTGAGATAAGTTGAAACCGTGACATTTTTACGGTTAACCCTGATAACTACAGTTACAGTCCTTGGCTTTTCGGCTACTCCTCTGGACTGCATGTCCTAACTTCTGTCCCTGCTAGTGTCCCTGCCTTTCCATGGGAAGAAAAGACACCTCATCCATCTGCATGTGTCTTACTTGGGGTTTCATAGCTAAAATATCAAAGGGGCGGAAGGGGCAGCTTGCATCAGGAATTTTCTGCCATGGGCCTGGTTGCATATGCCTCCCCTGCCTTTATGATATATATATATATATATATATATATATATATATATATATATGTTGAGGTCCCAGCTGTTTTCCTAGCTATGGGTTCCTATAGGGTTCCATAGTCTTTAACAAGAGGTAACATTTGTGTTTTCAGAAAAATTGCGCCAGCTCGAAGCACCACTGATAGAAAATGGTGAGGTCACGCAAGAGACTATCATGGAGAAATATTATATCGGAGCATTGTGAGATATCAGTGCCATTATTTGTGTTTGGTTTTACAGTCCTTGGCTTTTCGGCTACTCCTCTGGACTGCATCTCCTAACTTCTGTCCCTGCTAGTGTCCCTGCCTTTCCATGGGAAGAAAAGACACCTCATCCATCTGAATGTGTCTTATTTGGGGTTTCATAGCTAAAATATCAAAGGGGCGGAAGGGGTAGCTTGCATCAGGAACTTTCTGCCATGGGCCTGGTTGCATCTGCCTCCCCTGCCTTTATGATATATATATATATATATATATATATATATATATATATATTGAGGACCCAGCTGTGTTCCTAGCTATGGGTTCATATAGGGTTCCATAATCTTTAACAAGAGGTAACATTTGTGTTTTCAGAAAATTTGTGCCAGCTCGAAGCACCACTGATAGAAAACGGTGAGGTCACCCAAGAGACTCTCATGGAGAAATATTATACCGGCAGCATTGTGAGATATCAGTGCCAGGAGGGGTATCATGTAAATGGCACTGATAAAAGTCACTGCATAGATCATCAGTGGATCCCACAACCTTCTTGTTTGGGTGAGCTCTGAGCAATGTATATCGCATTTATTATGTTAGTATTAGAGACACCAATCCATGTGAGCAAACGACTGATGACTGAGCACTGCCAAGTCACATGACCTCACTGTATTCATGTATCACTGTATCATCTGTATTTACAGTATCTCTACAGTGGCGCACAGAGAAACATCTCACATTTTAATAACATGTGGCTTGGTAATATTTTATAACAAGCTTTTATAACAAGCTTAATCCAGTGCCATGGTTTGCACAGCACATCCTCAGCTTCAGTAACTCAGCGAACAATGGGTGGGAGCGTGCTTCCAGGGATGTGCGGAGGACTTCTTAGGAGTGATACTCAAACATATAAAAGGAGGTGATATTTTACTCATTGTTACACTACACAGGAGTATACTGTCCTATCTCGACTTTAAATTAGTGCGTCGTAGAAGTGTCCTCCCACTAGTGTTCAGGTATCCAGTCACACCCCATGTTGAATACTAGAGGGAGCATACTATTCTGATCTCTAACTGTATTGCTAAACCTCTGAAAAGTCTTATCAAGAAGGAGGATATAGATTGACTACAGAATGTAGATGGGGACTAGTCTTAAAGGCATACAGACTAAGCAACACGATCATGACAAGAACGGAGTAGCAGACTGAATAACAGGAAACAGAAGCCTTAGGGCATGACACACACCATGCCATCTGGAGCTTGCTGCCTCTAGTGTTCAGGTTGCAGTGGCGTAGCGACCCGGGGGCGGGGGGGGCGGACCGCCCCGGGTGACACCAGACCTAGAGGGTGACACCCAGGGGCGGGCTGGCCATAGGGCATACCGGGCAAAATCCCGGTAGGCCGGTGCCAGGGAGGGCCGCAAGTCGCAGTGTTCCCTGTAAGATGCGCGGGAGCGCGGCCGCGCATGTTGTGCAGCTGTCATTTCTTTTTTTACATTGGTGGCTCAGTGGAACCAAAAACTCCTCTCTTGTTTCCCCCCACTGCGGAGGACAGCCCAGAGCACAGCACAGCAGAGGCCAGCACTTCCGTTTCCTGTCATGCCGGCCGGCCAGCGCGGGGAGAGGATGACGTGAGTGACGAGAGAAACTGTGATTGATGGCTGGAGCCGACTGGGTCGGTGAGAGGGAAGAGTGGGGAGGGGGGAGAGAGAGAGAGTCTGAGTGTGAATGTGAGTGTGTGTGTTGCGGCCATGGCCCGAGGAGAGGAAGGGGGAGGGAGAGAGAGAGATGTGTGTGTCTCACCCACGAGGACAGGTTAGCAGCCTGCAGACACCATGAAGCAGAGAAGACGTCAACAACAGAAAGGATTCTCCAACTTGGCAGTGAAGTGGCTCCAGGTGAGTCCATGCTGTTGCTGTACTGTGTTCCAATAAACCTCAAACTAAATGCTAATACTAATTAATGGTGCAATGTGTTTCTCTTAACTCACCCTGCCCATCTACCCACCTGCTCTGCCCATCTACCCACCTGCTCTGCCCATCTACCCACCCTGCTCTGCCCATCTACCCACCTGCCCTGCCCATCTACCCACCTGCTCTGCCCATCTACCCACCCTGCTCTGCCCATCTACCCACCTGCCCATCTACCCACCTGCTCTGCCCATCTACCCACCCTGCTCTGCCCATCTACCCACCCTGCCCTGCCCATCTACCCACCTGCTCTGCCCATCTACCCACCTGCTCTGCCCATCTACCCACCCTGCCCTGCCCATCTACCCACCTGCTCTGCCCATCTACCCACCCTGCCCTGCCCATCTACCCACCTGCTCTGCCCATCTACCCACCCTGCCCTGCCCATCTACCCACCTGCTCTGCCCATCTACCCACCCTGCCCTGCCCATCTACCCACCTGCTCACTCACCCACCTATTAATCCAACTGCCTAATCCACCCACCTATCTATATACCTGCCACTCACCTACCTACCTACCTACCCAGACCCTGGACCAGCAGCAGACTGGAGTGATGAGCAGGCGGAATCAGCGGATTCTGACGTGGAGGTGGCAGCCACCCACCCACCTACCTACCTGCCTGACCACCTGCCCACTCGCACATCTAAATACCCACCAACCAACCCTCCTGTCAACCCGCCCCCTTTATACCCTAATAGAGTGTAAGCTCTTCTCCTCCTGTATCCTCCCTTATACCCTAATAGATTGTAAGCTCTTCTCCTCCTGTATCCTCCCTTATACCCTAATAGATTGTAAGCTCTTCTTCTTCTGTATCCTCCCTTATACCCTAATAGATTGTAAGCTCTTCTCCTTCTGTATCCTCCCTTATACCCTAATAGAGTGTAATAGAATAGGGCGGCAGCAGGGGAATTAAAAAAGTTTGCTTTCAGCATTTGCATTGCACCAGTATTGTTATGGGGCCCCAGCAGCATGGACACTGCTGTTTTGTGGGGGTTTTTTTGTACAATTTTTACAGTTTGTGGTTGTTGATTTTCTTTTCCTTGAGTACCCCCCCTGCCCGCACATGGTATGACCCAGTATCTATTGAGGACGCACAGGGGAGCTGGACTGTGGTGTAGCAATGTATTGTATAGACAGATGGAAGCTTCTTTACATGGCCCCTCCCTGACATCCTGATTTGGGATGCCCCATTGTGTCAAATTCCCAGTAAAAATACCTGGCCGCTAATCAAACAACACATGCGTGGTTCAAACATGTGTCTGCACCAGCTAGAGGCTGGTGGGATGTGGCTGGCAGCCAGCTCAGCTCCACCCAGCCCTTAGCGAGGAGAACCCATGCATGAGCCAGTGGATCGCTGGTCAGGTAAGTTTTACTGGTGATCTGAGGGGGTTGCACAAAATGGGGCATCCCAAATCAGGGCGCCCCACAGAAAAGGATTAAAACTCTTTGAAGTGGACCAAAACCCAGGTTTTTGACTATCCTAAGACAGCGTCCTAAGTGCAGTGGCGCATGCGTGAGCCGCAGCCGCATCCCCAGCTACCCTCAAACGGGAAACGTGCCTGCACCGGCCATTCACAAATGCCTGGCGCGGGCATGCGCCCTGCTAGAGGGATAGCCGGGATGCGGCCGTGGCCCGCGCATGTGGTGTTGGACCGGGAAGTAAGGTAAGTGTAGCAGGTAACCTGAGGGAGTTTCACACAGTGGGGCATCCTGATTTTGGATGCCCGGGTGGAGGTCCCGGGCCGATCCCGCTCAGAGATATATATATATATATATATACTTTACCGGGCCGAGCACAGTACAGAAGGGCCAGTCTGACCAAAAAGTCCAGGGCCGTTTTTTGGTCCCAGTCCGCCCCTGGTGACACCGCACACCCAGGGCCGGCCCTACCATGGGACCTGGTGGGCAGTGTTCCCGCTAAGCTGCGCGGCCGCGCACCCGTGCCCGCCTCCCCGCGCAGCTGCGCTCGCCGTCCGCGCGTTTCCGGGGCAGGTGTGAAAAAAAAAAAAAAAAAAGCATCACACCGCAGGCGCCGCTTCTCCTTCGGCGCCTGCTCCTGATAAACCCCGCCCCTCCCCATAAACTCAAAACTCAGCTTTTCATTGGCTGGTGCGTGGCTCCACCGGGCACCGGCCAATCACAGGCGCAGGCGCTCGTTTGCTGGAGAGGAAAGAACACCCGCGACTCGCTGGCGGCATCACGTGACCTCCCCATCACTTGACTGTAAGGTAAGTCAAAAGCTGTTCTGTGCTGCGCGGGGCGGGGGTTTGGCTGGTATAAGTGATGACAGGGGGTGCTATGGTGTGTGTGGGGGATGCTAGGGTATGCTGGGGCTGGGGTATCGGGTGCAGTCGGAGTAATGACAGGGGGTATGGGGTATGGGGTGCAGTCTGAGTAATGACAGGGGTGGCTGGGGTATATGGGGTGCAGTCTGAGTAATGACAGGGGGGCTGGGGTATGGGGTGCAGTCTGAGTAATAACAGGGGGGCTGGGGTATGGGGTGCAGTCTGAGTAATGACAGGGGGGCTGGGGTATGGGGTGCAGTCTGAGTAATGACAGCCAGGGGGCTGGGGTATGGGGTGCAGGCTGAGTAATGACAGGGGGGCTGGGGTATGGGGGTGCAGGCTGATCGATGACAGGAGGGAAGCTGGGGTATGGGATGCAGGCTGAGTAATGACAGGGGGGATGCTGGGGTATGGGGGCAGGCTGAGTAATGATGGGGGATGCTGGGGTATGGGGTGCAGGCTGGGTAATGACAGGGGGGATGCTGGCGTATGGGGGTGCAGGCTTATTGATGACGGGGGGATGCTGGTGTATGGGGGTAATTTTTTTTATTTATTCAGTAAAGGTTGCATTTAAAATAAACGTTATTTTTTAAGAGCATTAACATTGAGTTCTTTCAACATACAAAAATTTTTTTTCTTTGGGGGGGGGGGGTGACACCATTTCCTACCGCCCCGGGTGACACCAGCCCTAGCAACGCCACTGTCAGGTTGTATTACAACAGCTTTCTTACTAAAAAGCCCATCCAAATCCAAGCCTCAGCCCATGCCTCCCTTTCATGGTGCCAGGCCAGATTTAGGCATTAAAGCCATAAAACTATATATCTACATATGTTTCTCTCTTTCTGCTCCCTACCCATTTCTCTTATCACCTTCCTCTCCTTCTCCCTCTCTTTTCAGCTTGTTTACATCTTCCTTTCTTTTTACATTCCCTAAATCTATCTTTCTTAGTTTCTTTCTCTCTTTCTAACTTTCTTTCTCTCTTCCAGCTTTCTCTCTTTTTTTTATTTCTTTCGTTCTCTTTTTCTCGATTTCTCCCTCTTTCTCCCTCGCTTTTGTTTTCCAACATTACCCCCTATCTTGCTTTTATTTCCACATTCTCGTTATTTTATTCTTGTCACATTCCTTTAATCTCCTTTTCTCTCTCACATGTCCTCTATGTCCTCTTTAATATTTTCTCCTCCTATCTCTTTTCCACATCCCCTCTATCCTCTCTCTTCTTTTCACATTAGATTACTTTTTCTTCTCTTGATCTCTTTTCCTCTTATTTCTCTTTTGTTCTCCTTCAGTCTTTCTTTTTTTACATTTCCTCTGTTTTTCCCTCTTTTCCTTGTTTTCTCCTTGTTTTCCCCAACACACTACCTTCTAGAGACTTGTGAAGGACTTCTCATGGGTAATGCTGAAACATACAGAAACTGTCACTCTGCACACTGTACACTAGCGAGATTATAGAGTCTCATTATGAACTTCTGCTTATTGTGCTCACTCTGGGGTTTTGGCATTCCCCACTGTATGAAACCCCCCTAGATATAGATATCCTAGATACCCCATAGAAATGCACCACTCCTTGGGCATTTGGTGCATTTGTGGTTTCTCATTCAATCAGAGCTGTTTGCCATGCATATTAATGCTAGGCAAACGGCTCTGTGCACAGCAATCAGGAACAAGATCAGCCGTATGCCCCGGGATGCAGACTGATCTAGTGATACAGATCCATAATGAGAGCACACCACATCCCAGAGATCTTTTAGATTTCATGGTTGGCCCTATTGGATGTTGTTTCACTTGAACACTGGGGGAAGCTTGCTGTAAAAAACATGTAAACATGTATCGGGGGCTTTAACATAGCTTCTTGGTCGCTGTAGTAACCTGGCAAGCACTGATGAATGTGATGTATGTTGGGCGCTCTAACACCTGTACAGCACTGCAGCGAGCCAAAGGAGGCGCCAGCTCAGTGCTACCAGCGCTCTAAAGCTGGGCGCTGTGGCACAGAGTGCCAGACGCTGTGTGATTAAAGTCAGTTTTTGAACAAATACCCACCAGTAATAAAGCAAAAACACATGAAATGACATTGTTTTAACACTGGGACAAAAACACTTTAGTGCCAGACCTGTAAATACAATTCTGCATAAAAATATTACAAGTCAAAAATATTTCTAAAAGAGTTTGCTTGCAGCCAGGAGAGGTCACGCAAAGATCTGAGCAAAATTGCCAAACAAACAAACAAAATGTATTCACAACTAATGAAAGCCCATTGAAATGTATGGGCGAGCGCTACAGAGCGACAGGTACTACATAGCGCTCTGGAAGCTAAAGCGCCGGCGCTATATGATGAGCCGTCTGTAATAATACATCAGATGCTACATGCCACTGTTAGAGGCACTCACCAGATTCACTTTCATAAATGTGGTTTTGCGTACAGCACCTGGTGTTCACCAGACACTAACTGCCGCACTACCTGGCGCTATACCTTCTTAAATAACCCCCTTAGTTTTTGAGTCCACATCTTAGTAAGAGAAGGAGGATTGTGGTGATCAGGTGAGATGTTTTATAATTTTAATGCTGAACTGGGCTTAACACAGGGGAAGGAAGGGGATAGATGATGAATCTTAGTTGGACCAATCACTGAATAGTAAGTTTGAGCGAACCCGAACTGCAAAGTTTGGGTTTGTGCCGAATTTTGAGTGTTCGGCTCCCAACTCGGAACATGGACTACAGTCAGAAGTCCATGCCGGGGTTCGGCCATAACACTGCTGAGCAGCTCCTCATCCTGCAGAAGGGGAGTAGGCAGGGCCAGGCCACAATGAGGGATGGCCACAAGCTGGGAGGACAGATTCCAGCTTGGCCAGGAAAGCACTCTGCCTGCTATGGAAGATGATGGGGGACCTGTCACAGTCTGCTATGGAAGATGATGGGGGTCTGTGTCACAGTCTGCTATGGAAGATGATGGGGGACCTGTCACAGTCTGCTATGGAAGATGATGGGGGTCTGTGTCACAGTCTGCTATGGAAGATGATGGGGGACCTGTCACAGTCTGCTATGGAAGATGATGGGGGTCTGTGTCACAGTCTGCTATGGAAGATGATGGGGGGCTGTGTCACAGTCTGCTATGGAAGATGATGGGGGGCTGTGTCACAGTCTGCTATGGAAGATGATGGGGGACCTGTCACAGTCTGCTATGGAAGATGATGGGGGGCTGTGTCACAGTCTGCTATGGAAGATGATGGGGGGGCTGTGTCACAATCTGCTATGGAAGATGATGGGGGGGCTGTGTCACAATCTGCTATGGAAGATGATGGGGGGGCTCTGTCAAAGTCTGCTATGGAAGATGTCTAAATGTTTTTGTTTTTTTCCTGCTTGTTCATTCCTTTCCCTTTATCATGTATTCTATAGTCCTTGAAAACACAAATCATTAGTTTTTCCCACATGATGCTGTAGGAAATGTCTACTGATAGGAGACCAAAGGTTATTTTTTCTAATACCATAAACATGTTGATATATACGATCTTTTAGTCTCCAATCATTATTTTCCACATAGATTAATCCACACCCCATGATAATAAATATATCATGTGGGCTGTATTACAATTTATATGATGTTTACTTTCTATGTATTTTCTTTTCAATTGTCAAATATCTACAATAGGGGCATCCCCCACAGGTGTAGGTCCCCTTAATGTAACAGCATTCTTTTTTCGGGAAAAATCTTTAATAAATTAACCTTTTTCGAAAGATCATTCTGGGTGTCTCTGGTACCAATTTAACCACTTATTGAACTATTTTTAAGATATACCAGTATTTACTCAAAATCTCTCTGATTGTTTTATGTTGATTATTGAATCTCGTTATTAGAAGTGGTTTTTATCCTGTATTTTGACTTCTTTTGCCTTAGTATTGAGGAGTTTATTTCTATCACTGTATTTAGCTCTATGATAAGCTTTTGGTTAACATTTATTACTGTATCCCTCTCTCAATCGGTTTCTGAGTTTTTTCGTTTTGATTCAAATTCATCATCCCTAGATCAATTTCATTGTGTTAAAAATTCCCCTATAGCTATATAATTAATTAGGGCTTTAGAACTGGCACTTTCTGCTCACAATATATTATTGGAGGCTCTTTTCTTCCTATATAGACATGTTTCAAGTCCTCACTCCTCATTGAATTTTAATACAAGATCTAAAAAGTTAACCCTTATCATAGTTTAACGTGAACTTGAGATTTTTTTTTCTTTCAGGTTCAAATATTTGTACAAAATCCTCCAATTGTCTCCCAGGGAGGGCATTGTGTATGTACCTGTGCCAACTGATTATGTGGCACAGGTACATACTGAGGGCCTCCCTACCCCATAACTGCTTTCTTACCACCCCAGATATAGGTTAGTGTACAATGGGGCACATGTTGTCCCCATCGCTGTTCCCTGTATCTGGAGGGGGTGGGCCCTGTTGAACAAGAAGATGTTATGGGTAAAAATAAATCTAAGAAGGGAGAGGAGGAAGCTATTGTGCTGCTGTTCTTCAATAATCAACTGGTCTAGAAAATATTGCACACCTCTGAAATTCCAGCCTCATTCAGTGTACTAGAATATAGGGCCTCCACATCAAGAATGCCCAACAGGGTATTAGGAGGTAATTGAACTTTCTGCACATTTTTAGATATATGTAGAGAATCTCTCACATATGTGGGTAAGTTAAATACATGGGTCTGTAGGTGGTAATCCATGTACTCACTAGCTTTGACTATTAGGGATCCCAACCCTCAAACTACTGGTCTCCCTGACGGTTTGATTTTATTTTTATGTATATTGGGGATTGAATAAAAGGTTGGAATAACCGGATGCTTCACCTGAAAAAAAATCCTTAGTTTTTTTTGTAATAATCTTATAGATTACAGCCACCTCCAACAGTTGTTCATATTTCTCCTTGGCCCTGGCCACTTTGGAGAAGTGTCTGGAGACCCTACCTAGAATATCATTGCACACCTGTTCATACAGCTCATTTGTGAGCAGGACAATATTCTTGCCCTTGTCGGCTGGCTTTATTGTTAATTTTTAGTCCTTAATTCCTCCCTAGTTATATTCTTGGAGATGCCCCTTTTTACTTTCAACTTCCCTTTGTATTGTTCTACTAATCTTAAAAATGTATCTAAACTGGTATGTACTGAGAAGATAGTATGATGCTGGTTTTTGACATTTTCTATTTTTGTTCATTGATTTCATCACATCGTCTCCCAACCTCCTCCCCTTCATCCAGAAGGGCTATGACATTGGCTATTTCCTGATTTTCTTGTGTAGACAGGTCCTTCCAGTCGAGGCCCTTAGGTAATTCTGCCCTATTTTTTTTGTTATATAAGATACTCAACACCAGCTTCCGTGCATATAAGTGAACACCTTTAGTGCAGATGAATTTATCTGTATTGCTATCTGTGACAACATTTAAATACCCCTCCCCTGTGTTATTACCTGCCACGTGAGTTTTCTCTACTGTGTTTTTATTTTTTATCCTCCTTGGGTTTTCCCCCCATATCTTCTTCCTTGGCTAAAGTTGTGTTTTCTATCCAGACCATTGCTATCATTGTTCCTCATCCTGTACTTACTATTCTCTTTATGTGTGTGCCTATGTGTCCAATATGATTGTTGATAGTGATACCCTCTCTGATTATGATAGCTGCATGCAAAGTGTGTCTGTTCTCTGTCTGAAAAGCTAGTGTCAGAAGAAGATGATCCTCCCCCTCGTGGTTCCCCTCCCTCATATGCCTGTCTTTGTCTGTGTTGTTGACCCCATTTGTATGCTGTTCTGTTGAGATATGCTCTTTTATCGCTCATAATTTTATGTTCCTTGTTATGTACAATGTCAGCATTTAAATTCTTAAATTCTCGATGTGTAATTTCATTTTGCTGTCCTTCTCTTGGTACCTTTTATCATCTTTGAATTCCTTCAGTTGTTCACATGATCTGGAGATCTCCACATTTAAGGTCTGGAACTCCATCTCATAGTGCTCAATCAAAATATCCATCATTACTTTGGAACATGCTTGTAAATTGTCTTTCCATTTTTTACATAAATCATCTTTCATATCGGACACCTGAGGAAAAATTTAAATTCTCATCCCCATTGGGATTATTTTTTCTTCTATAAATTTTTTAGGTATATTTCATGCCACCATAATTTAGACTTTATCTCAAGCGCTCTATGTAATTCTTGCACTGGTTTAAACCATGTCTTTTGATTAATTCGAGATGTGGCTGTGTACGTCTGTCTATTTACCCCATTCATGTAGGTTGCCCAGTATTTATCACTTCAATCCATCATTTTCAATTTCCTTCTCACTATTAATACTAATGCCACAAGTGTACCCCTGGAGGGTCAGCCTTGGTGTCTATGACACCCTAGCTCAATACACATTAGAGGTAAAGGGGAGCCCCCTCCACCCTAGGGGGACACTTGCTTTTCAGGGAGGGGTTGACGTCTGACCGTATGGGTATTAATCAAATATCTCAAAAGAGTGGGGTAACCCACTTTTACCGCACTAGTCAGATTAATGACTCCCTCAACCAGACATCACATCAGAAAGTTTTCAGATCAATTAATACATTTTACTATGAAAAATTTCTTATACATACAAAGCATTAAAATTGCACTTTTCTCCACATAATACACAACACATGTGTTCAATAATACATTTTGGCTTTTTTAGTTAGGCTTTAAATGTTCTTATCATGTCAGATTCCTCCAATGCGTTTCACCCAACTTGCTTCCTCAGGGAGGATTATGATCCAGCTCTATTACATGATAAACATACATTTACTATTTTGTTAAATAACAAATTTTTATGTATTTTTTGCTCTTATTAACTGTAATTCATATACATAATCATTCAATTTGTACTCAGTGTAATTCCACAACATGTTATGCCTTTTGGGATTATTATTTCTGACTAGTGTGGTAAAATTGGGTTACCCCACTCTTTTGAGCCTATGGGTGTCATGGGGGGCTTCTGTCACAGTCTGCTATGGTATTATGGGGGAATTCTGTCACAGTCTGTTATGGGTTGATTAGGTTGTTCTGTCACACAATCTGCTATAGGGATTATGGGGATTGTTCTGCCACACAGTCTGCTATGTGGAAGAAGGGGGCTATGTCACAGTCGGCTATGGGAGGGTCATGGGGGGGTTCTTATTACTTTTTAAACATAGGATACATATTAATACTGCGTTTTGGTCCTTTCCCTGGGGGCACCCTGATTGCGTATGCCCCACTATGTGAAACCCCCCAAGATCGCCGCAGCAACTCACCTTATCCCGGTTCCACGTAGCGTCTAAGAGCAGCGACTCTAACTGCCGCATCCTCCGCCTCCCTCTAACAGGAAGCGTGCCCACTCGGCCCATTCACAAATGACTGGCGCGGGCACGCACACTGCTAGAGGGGAACGGAGGATGCGGCCGTCAGAGCTGCTCTTAAACGCATCGTGGGACTGGGATAAGGTGAGAGTGCTGCGGCGGTCTGGGGGGTTTCACACAGCAAATCACCCCTGATTAATGGCCAAAGACTGGGAACCACACTGCTGCAGATGGAGTCTATGGTGAAAATTAAAGCCAAATGCCCAAGTGCTTTAATAATTGTATTTACTCTGCCACTCTACTTACTGTCTCCTTCTGTGTTCTTAGAGAATTTCTGTGGAAAACCAGAAGAAATTGAAAATGGAAATGTTCTGAATGCTCGGGCAGAATACAAGCATGGGGAAAGAATATCTTACAGATGTTGGGAAGGCTATAATCTATCTAACAGCGACACAATATGCATGTATGGAAAATGGGAGAATGTTTCTACATGTGTTGGTTAGTAAATATGAGATAAGTTGGTACATAAGATAAATCAGGGTTGGGGCAAAATGAGTGGGAGCAATGCTGGTCATCATGAAATAGGATTTATTTGTTACAAAACTATTATTGGTGGAGGTTAGGGGCCTGGAATCATTGTAAGAAAATACTAGCAATCCAAATATATTTTATCAAATAGTAATGTAAGAACGTGTTGTTAGATCTTAGATCAATCTTCCTGCTTATCCTGTCAATACTTCACACACTATATTCCTTCATAGGCTTACTGATATGTGTTCCCACAATGCTATCAAATTATCAATCAGGAAGATTGATACCCCCACTGATACGTTCAGGGGCACTGGGACAAATGGGCCAAGTCCGTCTCAAAAACTTTTTACACCGTCCTCGATCTGTGTTCCACTGGTCCTAGTTAGGGCTCTAGTCTCCCTATGAATAGTTGACAAGCAGACAGATAAAATAAAACCCCTCATGCCAGCTGGAGCTTTCCAGGTCCTCTTTATTGTGTACAAGGCACTTAAACCAAGCAAACTTCTTCATCTGACACATGTTTCATCTAGTGACATTATCAGAGGCGAGCACATCCCCAATGTATTTATGAGTTAATGCCCTTATACCTAGTACAGAATTGCAAGTGTTAATTAGACTTTTTATGTTAGAAATGCATAGGGTACTCTATACAGGGCTATCAGCTCAGCCAACCAAGCCTATGGTCTGCTAATCCCCATGGATTATAAGAGACTACTTACAGTACTTATCTTTGATGGCCACTTACATGACTTTTCTTTTTCAGAAAAAATCAAGTGTGTCAGCTCTCCACCACATATAAAGAATGGCTATTTTGTCTCAGAAAGTGAGAGATACTATGCTGGGGACACAGTGACATATCAGTGCTGGGAAGGATATCACATCTACGGTTCCAATGCTAGCACCTGTAAAGATGGACAGTGGCTGCCACCACCCACCTGCATAGGTGAGTACTATTAAAGAAAGAATACTGAGATTGACAACCCAAGTCCAGAAATCCTACCCTCAATTTCTTGGGTTGTCTGCACTCTAAAATCCAAGAAAAAACAAACAGAACCCAGACTACACTGGTCCACGGCATAGAGTCAGTCATCTCTAGTGCTGAACAGTTTTTTGTTTCTCAATGGTTCTCTCCTTGGTGGCCCTGTTTGGTTCTCTATTGCTCTCAGCATTCCTTCCAGCAGTTGGGAGATAGCAGTTCAGTCTTTTAGTTTTGTGTTTTATTTTTGTTTCTTAGAGGATCCCTGTGGAAAGGCTGAAGAGATAATGAATGGAAATGTCCGGGACAGGCAGGCCGAGTACAAACATGGTGACAACATCTTTTATGAATGTTCTGCAGGCTACAAACTGTCCAGTAATGCCTCACAATGTGTTCTGGGGAAATGGCGGGATGTCCCAAAGTGTATTGGTGAGTTAAACTGAAGAAAGGGCAATACCATAGTGCTGGACAAATCAACCCCCCTCCTTTTCCTTCAGGTACTAGTGATGTCTCAAAGTGTGGCCAGCAGCTGCAAAGTGGGAGGGAGCTATCATCAGCATCACCCTACTTGGGGGCAATGAACTAAATCCATCATCACTGGCTTTGAAGCTAATCTGTAACCAAAAAGTTTTAGATTGGCATTCAGAAGATTCAGTGTATGTGGCAACAGGTGGGCTCCTATTGGAATTAACAGACAGACATGACATTTTACAGAAAACATGTATATAAATATTCTGGGGGGGGGGGGCAGAAATAAAACATAAAGTGCCATTTACCGGTAGTTTTATTGTCTACCTTTTAGTGCCAAATGGAAATAGAACACTGCTTTTTAGTTTGACCTAAAGTGAGCTTTTTACAAATGGTGCTGAATCTACCTCAATCTCAACATGACTTCAGGGTTGTTTGTCTACACATTTTTTAGTTGACACTTTTTGCTTGGCATGTCTTTCAGGATGTTGCTCCAACTTCTTTAGAAGCAATTCATCATTTACAGCATTGTTTCTCAACCTGTGGTATGCGTAATCCGGGGGGGGGGGTACTAAGCAATGGTCAAGGGTGCATCAACAAGAGGGGTCTGACAGGACTGGTATTTTATTTTATTATTTTAACGGTAAAACATTATTCTTTTTTGCTGTTACATGACCAATTACCTACTTATTTTGGTAAGATTGGTAATTGATCTGCTTTTTGGGGGTACTTGGATGTAACAGCTAGTAGCTAGGGGGTACTTGGTTCAAAAAGTTAGCATCATTGCACAAGCTTGTGGCTCTCATCCAGTCAGCTTCTGGCCATAAATATTAACGTGCGGCTGACCAAGCTGAATGGAATCCTAAATGCACACACAATCGACATGTCGTTATGATACAGCAGGTGTGGCCGCACACAGCCCGAGATGGATGCGAGTGATGCTGCCGCTGGCCAAGCATGCATCGTGGGCTCATTGGCAAGGTAAGCGGGCGGCTGGGGGGGGGGGTCATATAGCGGGGCATCCCAATTTAGGAAGCTCCAGGAAGAGGGAATCAGGCAGTCTCATAGACTCCAGGGCTGCTTTCAGTTTACTTCAAGTATGAATCTTACTCCAGTGAACAAATGTTTTGCCTAATTTAAAAGGGCCAGCTTCAACACCAGCAATAAAGACCATTTCAGGAAACTTCAAGTGGTGACCTCTCCAAAAACCACAGATGCCCTTCGTGACATGATTTTGAAAGACTGGCAAATTTCAGCTTTGAAGATAGTTGAGACCCTGAACATTTCAAAAGAAAAAGTTAGCCTTGTAATTTATGGTCATCTGCATAAGAGGAAGGTGTCTGCTAAGTGGGTCTGCAGCTCAAAAAATTGCCCGGATGCAAGCGGCAATACCAGGAAATGTTTTTGGCTGGTGCTGCCTTTCAGTCTCAGCTGGTGGTGATGGATGAGACCACCAAAACAATGGAGACACAGTCATTTCCCACTTTCAGAAACGTATAGAGTGGAAAAGTCCTCAACCAAGTTGATTGTGTCTGCTTGTTTACTGCTTGTAGACTACTTTCGCAGGGTATACGGCCAAAGCTTGCTCTTTGCACCTCATTTCATGCCTCGGGGACACCCGCCTTCTTTGTGAGCTTACAACCCCCAATCTCTGCAGCTAGCTTCACCTTTAGCCAAGCCCCCTTTTGGGGGGGACGCTTTAAATGCCTCACCAAGCAAGGTTGCCCCCAGGACTTATTAGCTTAAAGGATATAAGCTCACAGGGGTGAAGACGGATGAACCGAAGGCTGGGCGTAATCGGGTAGCCGAATTAAGTACAGAATATAGTTCAGGAAACTCTGAGGAAATAAACAGGCAAGGTCAAAGGTCATGCCAATGGTCAAACCAGGAGATCAGAGAGCTTCGTGGCACCAGGGATGAGACGTGTTCGTAGTTCTAATTCAGGATGAGGTCGTTACAAGAGGCAGCCAGGATTGTCAGGCTAGCAAGGTCGACAACAGGTAATCAATACAGGAATCTCAGGATAAAGCACACCCAGCTAAACCCTATCATAGGCATTGATGCAGGGGATTAGATGGTGAGATATCCTTTGGGCTCATTGGCCCTTTAATTCAGCCACCGACAGCCACTGCTGCTGCGTAAAGCGCCGCCAGAGGGCGCGCATACGAGCACATAAATAGGAGCGAGGGATGCGGCGGGGAAGGTAGGAGGAGGACGCGCTCGGCACCGCTTGAGCTAATGCCGCCCAAGCCGGTGTCTGACGTGGATGTGGTTGACGGGCAGGAGGAGTCCAAGCCAGCCGCTCATGTCGCCTGAGGACGCAGCAGGCAAGGACTGAAGGTAAGCGTGGTGTGACACCGTCCAGTTCTGGGCACCATTTCATAGAAAGGATGCTTGCTTGTGGAAAGGTCTAAGAGGAAAGCGACCAAACTAATAAAAGGAATGAAGGATCTTAGTTATCAGTAGAGATGAGCGAACTTTTGAAAAATTCGATTCGACTGATTCGCCGAATTTTCTGACAAAAATCATTTCGACCCGAATCTATTCGCGACGAATCGCTATTAAAAACGGCTGTTTCTGAGCTTCCTAGAGCCTCAATAGGGTTGTAAACTAATCTGCCTTGCTGTAACATGCATAGGACGCGTGCTGGGTTAGTGAAATAATACTGTAAATAATTATCACATGCAGATCGGAGGCATCGCTAATAGAATCGCAAAGCGGCACAATTTCAGAGAGTTGAGGTGGCATCACTATGAGGGGCCCCTATAGTGCCTGAAAAACACACACTGGAGCTGGCAGCAGCAGGAGCCCAAAAATAAGCTGAATCACACCCTGGAGTTGCAAGCAGCAGCAGCAGCAGCAGCTGCAGGAGCCCAAACATTGCTTTAAAGAGACACTGGAGTTGGCTGCAGGAGCCCAAAAATTTAATGAATCACACCCTGGAGTTGCAAGCAGCAGCAGCAGGAGCCCAAACATTGCTTTAAAGAGACACTGGATTTGGCTGCAGGAGCCCAAAAATTGGATGAATCACACCCTGGAGTTGCAAGCAGCAGCAGGAGCCCAAACATAGCTTGAAAGAGACACTGGAGTTGGCAGCAGGAGCCCAAAAATTGGATGAATCACACCCTGGAGTTGCAGGCAGCAGCAGCAGCAGCCCAAACATAACTTGAAAGAGACACTGGAGTTGGCAGCTGGAGCCCAAAAATTGGATGAATCACACCCTGGAGTCGCAAGCAGCAACAGGAGCCCAAACATAGCTTGAAAGAGACACTGGAGTTGGCAGCAGGAGCCCAAAAATTGGATGAATCACACCCTGGAGTTGCAAGCAGCAGCAGCAAGAGCCCAAACATGGCTTGAAAGAGACACTGGAGTTGGCAGCAGGAGCCCAAAAATTGGATGAATCACACCCTGGAGTTGCAAGCAGCAGCAGCAGGAGCCCAAACATAGCTTGAAAGAGACACTGGAGTTGGCTGCAGGAGGCCAAAAATTGGATGAATCACACCCTGGAGTTGCAAGCAGCAGCACGAGCCCAAACATTGCTTAAAAGAGACACTGGAGTTGGCAGCAGGAGACCAAAAATTGGATGAATCACACCCTGGAGTCGCAAGCAGCAGCAGGAGCCCAAACATAGCTTGAAAGAGACACTGGAGTGGCAGCAGGAGCCCAAAAATTGGCTGAATCACACCCTGGAGTTGCAAGCAGCAGCAGGAGCCCAAACATTGCTTTAAAGAGACACTGGAGTTGGCAGCAGGAGCCCAAAAATTTGGATGAATCAAACCCTGGAGTTGCAAGCAGCAGGAGCCCAAACATAGCTTGAGAGAGACACTGGAGTTGGCAGCAGGAGCCCAAAAATTGGATGAATCACACCCTGGAGTTGCAAGCAGCAGCAGCAGCAGCAGGAGCTCGAACATAGCTTGAAAGAGACACTGGAGTTGGCAGCAGGAGCCCAAACATAGCTTGAAAGAGACACTGGAGTTGGCAGCAGGAGCCCAAAAATTGGATGAATCACACCCTGGAGTTGCAAGCAGCAGGCCAAACATAGCTTGAAAGAGACACTGGAGTTGGCTGCAAGAGGCCATAATTGGATGAATCACACCTTGGAGCTGCAAGCAGCAGCAGGAGCCCAAACATTACTTTAAAGAGACACTGGAGTTGGCAGCAGGAGCCCAAAAATTGGATGAATCACACCCTGGAGCTGCAAGCAGCAGCAGCGGGAGCCCAAACATAGCTTGAAAAAGACACTGGAGTTGGCAGCAGGAGCCCAAAAATTGGCTGAATCACACCCTGGAGTCGCAAGCACCAGCAGGAGCCCAAACATTGCTTTAAAGAGACACTGGAGTTGGCAGCAGGAGCCCAAAAATTGGATGAATCACACCCTGGAGTTGCAAGCAGCAGCAGGAGCCCAAACATAGCTTGAAAGAGACACTGGAGTTGGCAGCAGGAGCCCAAAAATTGGAGGAATCACACCCTGGAGTTGCAAGCAGCAGCAGCAGGAGCCCAAACATAGCTTGAAAGAGACACTGGAGTTGGCAGCAGGAGGCCAAAAATTGGATGAATCACACCCTGGAGTTGCAAGCAGCAGCAGGAACCCAAACATTGCTTTAAAGTGGACCAACACCCAGGGGGGATCGGCCCGGGAATCTATAATATTCCCGGACCGATCAGATCCCTCCCCGCGGGGCATCCGAAATCGGGATGTCCCGCGGGGAGGAACCCCCCAGGAGGCCCACAATCCTCACCTTACCTGCGATCCAACGGCGCATGCGCGAGACGCGGCCGCGTCTCTCGCTTCCCTCTAGCAGGGCGCGCTCCCGCGCCGGCCGTTTTGTGAATGGCCGGCGCAGGAGCGCTCCCTGTTAGAGGGAAGCGAGAGACGCAGCCAATGACAGCGCTCTGGTATGCGCGTCCAAGCAGCTTTGGACGCGCATACCAGAGCTGCTCTGAGCGCTGTCATTGGCCGGACGAGGTCACGTGGGAGCGGGGAGAGGTGAGTTTTTGCGGCGATCGGGGGGGTTTCAGACAGCGGGGCACCCCCGATCGGGGTGCCCCACCTAAGTGGACCAACACCCAGGATAGTCAAAATCCTGGGTGTTGGTCCACTTTAAAGAGACACTGGAGTTGGCTGCAGGAGGCCAAAAATTGGCTGAATGACACCCTGGAGTTGCAAGCAGCAGCAGGAGCACAAACATTGCTTTAAAGAGACACTGGGGTTTGCAGCAGGAGCCCGAAAATTGGATGAATCACACCCTGGAGTTGCAAGCAGCAGCAGCAGCCCAAACATAGCTTGAAAGAGACACTGGAGTTGGCAGCAGGAGCCCAAAAATTGGATGAATCACACCATGGAGTCGCAAGCAGCAGCAGGAGCCCAAACATAGCTTGAAAGAGACACTGGAGTTGGCAGCAGGAGCCCAAAAATTGGCTGAATCACACCCTGGAGTTGCAAGCAGCAGCAGGAGCCCAAACATAGCTTTAAAGAGACAATGAAGTTGGATGCAGGAGCCCAAAAATTGGATGAATCACACCCTGGAGTTGCAAGCAGCAGCAGCAGCAGCAGCCCAAACATAGCTTGAAAGAGACACTGGAGTTGGCAGCAGGAGCCCAAAAATTGAATGAATCACACCCTGGAGTCGCAAGCAGCAGGAGCCCAAACATAGCTTAAAAGAGACACTGGAGTTGGCAGCAGGAGCCCAAAAATTGGATGAATCACACCCTGGAGTCACAAGCAGCAGCAGGAGCCCAAACATAGCTTGAAAGAGACACTGGAGTTAGCTGCAGGAGCCCAAAAATTGGATGAATCACACCCTGGAGTTGCAAGCAGCAGCAGGAGCCCAAACATAGCTTGAAAGAGACACTGGAGTTGGCAGCAGGAGCCCAAAAATTGGATGAATCATACCCTGGAGCCGCAAGCAGCAGCAGCAGCCCAAACATAGCTTGAAAGAGACACTGGAGTTGGCAGCAGGAGCCCAAAAATTGGATGAATCACACCCTGGAGTCGCAAGCAGCAGGAGCCCAAACATAGCTTAAAAGAGACACTGGAGTTGGCAGCAGGAGCCCAAAAGTTGGATGAATCACACTCTGGAGTCACAAGCAGCAGCAGGAGCCCAAACATAGCTTGAAAGAGACACTGGAGTTAGCTGCAGGAGCCCAAAAATTGGATGAATCACACCCTGGAGTTGCAAGCAGCAGCAGGAGCCCAAACATAGCTTGGCAGAGACACTGGAGTTGGCAGCAGGAGCCCAAAAATTGGATGAATCATACCCTGGAGTCGCAAGCAGCAGCAGCAGCCCAAACATAGCTTGAAAGAGACACTGGAGTTGGCAGCAGGAGCCCAAAAATTGGATGAATCACACCCTGGAGTCGCAAGCAGCAGGAGCCCAAACATAGCTTGAAAGAGACACTGGAGTTGGCAGCAGGAGCCCAAAAATTGGATGAATCACACCCTGGAGTCGCAAGCAGCAGCAGGAGCCCAACCATTACTTTAAAGAGACACTGGAGTTGGCAGCAGGAGCCCAAAAATTGGATGAATCACACCCTGGAGTCGCAAGCAGCAGCAGGAGCCCAACCATTGCTTTAAAGAGACACTGGAGTTGGCAGCAGCCGCAGCAGGAGCCCAGAAATTGACTGACACACCCTGGAGTTGGCAGCAGCAGCAGCAGGAACCCAGAAATTGTCTGGAAGGCACCCTGAAGTTGGCAGCAGCAGGAGCACAATCATTAGCTGGAAGGCACACCCTGGAGTTGGCAGCAGCATAAGCAGGAGCCCAAACATTGCTTGAAAGACACCCTGGAGTTGGCAGCAGCAGGAGGCCATAAATTGGCTGAAAGGCACACCCTGAAGTTGGCATCAGCAGGAGCCCAAAAGTTGGCTGGAAGGCACACCCTGAACTTGGCATCAGCAGGAGCCCAAAAATTGGCCTAAAGACATAAATATGTTTTGCACCATTTGGAAAGTGTAAAACGTGGCACCATGCTGAATCTAGTCGCATGCATCAGCCATTGGTGGGTGGAAATCCTGGCTGATCCATCCCTGATTCATTTTGACAAAGGTGAGTCTCTCCACATTTTTAGTTGATAGACGAGTTCTCCTCGCCGTAACTATGGCCCCCGCCGCACTAAACACCCGCTCAGATGGCACACTACTGGCCGGGCAGGACAGCTTTTCCAGGGCAAACTCTGCTAGTTGCGGCCACAAGCCAAGTTTGCCTGCCCAGAAGTCCAGCGGATCCTCAAGGTGTGTTGGCATGGTCATGTCAAGGTATGACATGACCTGCTGGTTCAGGTCCTGCTCCAGGTCTTCCTGCTGCTCATGAGTAGCCTCACTATGCGGGTGTAGAAAGCTACTCATTAGCGACTGAAGACTGAGGCTGCTGCTGATGGAGCTGCTGCTGCTGCTCCTGCCAACCCCCCCAGCAGCCATGGCAGTGGAAGGTGAGCGCAGAGCACCCCCCGAGTCAGACCTGCGAGAGTATGGACCATGGCACAAATAGGCATCGGCCAACTGACTATGCAGAATGTCTTTGTAGTAGTTCAGTTTGTCCTCCCTCTCGGCAGGTTTAAAAAATGCCCCCATTTTGTGCCGGAAGCGAGGGTCCAATAAGGTGGACAGCCAGAAGTCATCCCGCCGACAAATGGAAACAATTCTGGGGTCACTCTGCAAGCACGTGAGCATGCTTCCTGCCATTTGCGCAAGTGACTCGGAGGGACTACCTGTCTCCATCTCCACTGCATACTGCCACGGTGTGTCCGGGTCCTCTGTCTCGTCTTCCTCAAAACCCTCTAGCTCCTCTGGCTACTCCTGCTCCTCCTCTCCTGTCCGCTGACTAGATAAACCAGCCATTTCGCCAAGCCTAAACTGTGTTTCACTGGGCAACTCCTCCTCCTCTTCCTCCTCCTCCTCCAATTCAGCTCCAACGGGGTTCATGTGGCCGTAAGATGTAGACGCCATGTCTCCAGTGCCCTGACCAGCCATGGTTTCCAACATGTGCTGTAGTACATGAAGCAGTGGAATCATGTCGTTCATCCCGTAATCCTGCCGACTGACAAATAAAGTGGCTTCCTCAAAGGACCTGAGCAAACGGCAGGTGTCACGTATGAGCTGCCACTGGTTGACATTGAAGTTACACAGGGGAGTCCCCCTATCCGCTTGGATCATCAGGAAATCCATGATGGCTTTTCTCTGTTCATATAATCGGTCCAACATGTGAAGGGTGGAATTCCTACAAGTGGAAACATCGAAAATCAGGGTATGTTGGGGGCTACCTTTCTGACGCTGTAGCTCAAGAAGGGTGTGTTTGGCGGTGTATGAGTGGCTGAAGTGCATGCAAAGTTTCCTTGAAGTTGTTAGGATGTCTTGCAGATGGGGGGAACACTTCAGAAACCGCTTGACAACCAGATTGAAGACGTGAGCCATGCAGGGGGCATGGGTCAGGCATCCTTGGCGCAGCGCAGACAAAATGTTCTTCCCATTGTCGGTAACCATGATTCCCATTTTAAGTTTTCTTGGAGTAAGCCATGTTTGGATTTCCTGATGAATAAATTTAAGCAGTTCCTCCCCTCTGTGTGACTCCGTTCGCCAAGACAAACCATGTGAAGCACAGCGTGACACCTCCGTGCCCTGCACACATGGTAGACTGGAGGGGCACTGAGACTTGAGCCTACAGTGGAGGGTGAGGAGATGGCGGAGGATGAGGAGGCCGAGTCGCACGGTGTCACAGGCCCAACGGGCAGGGAGCGCGGAGGCCGAAGCGGCGTGACCTGTCCAAGTTGTTGCTGCTGCAAAGGGACCACATTCACCCAGTGGGCCGTAAATGACATGTACTGTCTCTGACCGTAGTTACAGCTCCAGACGTCGGCGCTGCCATGCTTTTTGCTACACACCCACAGGCTCAAGGACTGGCCCACCTTCTGTTCAACAAAAGTGTGCAGCGCTGGTACTGCCTTCTTGGCAAAGAAATGACGGCTTGGGACTCTCCACCTCGGCTCGGCACAAGCCATCAGTTCTCTGAAAGGTGCAGAGTCCACCACCTGAAAAGGGAGCGACTGCATCACCAGCAACTTGGACAGGAGTACATTCAGCTTCTGCACCGTAGGATGAGTGGGCGCATACTGCTGTTTTTTGGACATGGCTTCGCTGATGGATTGCTGGCGGGATGCATGACTTGGAGGAGGAGGAGCAGGAGCGACAGAGGATGGGTATGACGCACAGCTGCCTTCGGCTGAAGTGCTGGAGCCTTGGCTGGCAGAAATTGGGAGCGGCGTGCCACTTGGTGAGGAAGCAGGCTGGACCACCTCTTCGGAGCCTCGGTTCTCCCAGGCCGCTTTATGGTGACGCATCATATGTTGACGCAGGGCCGTGGTGCCAACATTTGGGCCCTGGCCACGCTTCACCTTCTGCCTACATATCTTGCATGTGGCCATGTTACCCTCCTGCGGATGCTTCAGGAAAAACTGCCACACTGCCGAGTAGCTACTTTTCCCACCAACAGGCCTCACTGATTCACTGCTGCTGTCGCCAACTCCAGGAACCCCTGCTCCACTACCTCCCAATAAGGTAGCCTGCCGCGCAGCAGGTGCTCTACCCCGGCCCCGTTTGGCTCCAGGCTTTACAATTGTGCCCCCATGCTGACTGCCAACCATGCTGCTAACACCTTGCTGTCTCAGCTGCTTACTCCGGCTCTGCGCCTCTCTTCTCCTGATGATGACGATGAAGCCCCTTCATCACCTGGCTCCCAAGTGCGGCCGGCTTCATCATCATCATCAACACCGAGTTGTGGCTGCACGTCACTGATGTTCTTGGTTTCCTCAACAGTGTCTGGCGCAGGAGCTGGAACGCTTGCAACACCCACGACACTGTCCACATCACTATTTGTCTGCCTAGCTAAAGAAGCCACCTCCATTTCTTGGCTGGGCAGTAGCTGCTGACTGTCCTCTATCTGATCGTCCTCCTCACTAAAGAGTGGAGCTGAACCCAAAGCATAGGATACGTCGCTGGGGAAGGGAACGGCGTAGGGGCATGCCAACTCAGGGTTGTGTCAGAGGAACCTACCGACCCTAGACTGGGGTCTCAGATGTAACTTGTGATGATGTTGATGAGCGCGTTAACCAATCTACCACGGCAGATGCGTTACTGGTGGAGACACGACCGCTAGCAGATACTGGCAGTTCAGGTCTCTCACCGTGACTCCTGCTGCCACTCGCTCCTAGTCTGCTGCGACCTCTGCCTGCTGAATCTTGGCCTCTGCCACTCCTCTTTGAACATCCTTGCACTTGTCTGCCTGACATTATTATGTATTTGAAATGAGCAATAGGTACGATAAAAAATGTGTTTACTTTAAAAAGAAGAAGCTAAATAAAGTGAGGGACTGCTTCTCTGCACCAAATACTATGAAAACTGGCAATATGAGACACCCTGTGGCCTAGTGTTTTGGCAGCAGACCAAAAACCAATTCAAAATGCAATGCTTAGATTCAGCTGAGGAAGAATCAACAAGCGTATTTAGTGTAACAGATAGGCTGCCTAATGCAGGTTTGGGATGCCCTGTGGCCTGGTGTTTTTTTTGTTAAAGGCAGACCAAAAACCAATTTAAAATGCAATGCTTAGATTCAGCTGAGGGAGGATCAACAAGCGTATTTAATATAACAGATAGGCTGCCTAATGCAGGTTTGGGATGCCCTGTGGCCTGGTGTTTTTTTTTGTTAAAGGCAGACCAAAAACCAATTCAAAATGCAATACTCTGATTCAGCTGAGGAAGGATCAACAAGCGTATTTAGTATAACAGATAGGCTGCCTAATGCAGGTTTGGGATGTCCTGCGGCCTGGTGTTTTTTTTTGTTAAAGGCAGACCAAAAACCAATTCAAAATGCAATACTTAGATTCAGCTGAGGAAGGATCAACAAGCGTATTTAGTATAACAGATAGGCTGCCTAATGCAGGTTTGGGATGCCCTGCGGCCTGGTGTTTTTTTTGTTAAAGGCAGACCAAAAACCAATTTAAAATGCAATGCTTAGATTCAGCTGAGGGAGGATCAACAAGCGTATTTAATATAACAGATAGGCTGCCTAATGCAGGTTTGGGATGCCCTGTGGCCTGGTGTTTTTTTTTGTTAAAGGCAGACCAAAAACCAATTCAAAATGCAATACTCTGATTCAGCTGAGGAAGGATCAACAAGCGTATTTAGTATAACAGATAGGCTGCCTAATGCAGGTTTGGGATGTCCTGCGGCCTGGTGTTTTTTTTTGTTAAAGGCAGACCAAAAACCAATTCAAAATGCAATACTTAGATTCAGCTGAGGAAGGATCAACAAGCGTATTTAGTATAACAGATAGGCTGCCTAATGCAGGTTTGGGATGCCCTGCGGCCTGGTGTTTTATTTGTTAAAGGCAGACCAAAAACCAATTCAAAATGCAATGCTTAGATTCAGCTGAGGAAGGATCAACAAGCGTATTTAGTGTAACAGATAGGCTGCCTAATGCAGGTTTGGGATGCCCTGCGGCCTGGTGTTTTTTTTTGTTAAAGGCAGACCAAAAAACAATTCAAAATGCAATGCTTAGATTCAGCTGAGGAAGGATCAACAAGCGTATTTAGTATAACAGATAGGCTGCCTAATGCAGGTTTGGGATGCCCTGTGGCCTGGTGTTATTTTTGTTAAAGGCAGACCAAAAACCAATTCAAAATGCAATGCTTAGATTCAGCTGAGGAAGGATCAACAAGCGTATTTAGTATAACAGATAGGCTGCCTAATGCAGGTTTGGGATGCCCTGCGGCCTGATGTTTTTTTTGTTAAAGGCAGACCAAAAACCAATTCAAAATGCAATACTCTGATTCAGCTGAGGAAGGATCAACAAGCGTATTTAGTATAACAGATAGGCTGCCTAATGCAGGTTTGGGATGCCCTGCGGCCTGGTGTTTTTTTTTGTTAAAGGCAGACCAAAAACCAATTCAAAATGCAATGCTTAGATTCAGCTGAGGATGGATCAACAAGCGTATTTAGTATAACAGATAGGCTGCCTAATGCAGGTTTGGGATGCCCTGCGGCCTGGTGTTTTTTTTGTTAAAGGCAGACCAAAAACCAATTCAAAATGCAATACTCTGATTCAGCTGAGGAAGGATCAACAAGCGTATTTAGTATAACAGATAGGCTGCCTAATGCAGGTTTGGGATGTCCTGCGGCCTGGTGTTTTTTTTGTTAAAGGCAGACCAAAAACCAATTCAAAATGCAATGCTTAGATTCAGCTGAGGAAGGATCAACAAGCGTATTTAGTATAACAGATAGGCTGTCTAATGCAGGTTTGGGATGCCCTGTGGCCTGGTGTTTTTGTTTGTTAAAGGCAGACCAAAAAAAATATTTAAACTAATCCAGTTATATATTATGATAAATGCTTGTGTGTAACAGATAGGGTTAAACATGCCACTGCATAGATGGGATGCACAGTGGCAAGGCAGGTTTACAGCACAAAGAACTGAAATTGAATTGAAAAATTATCTGGCTAATGAAATAAAAAAAAATTTCCCTGTCACTTCAATGCTGTCCCTGCCTGGATCGTTCCGTTTTTTCCCTTTCACTATCTTTCCCTGGCTCTGTCTACCTCTCTTTCTGCCTCTCTGTCTGCCTCTCTGACTCTCCCTACCTATCTCTAACTCTCTGTCCCTGTCTCTAACTAGCTGTGCTCTGGCCGCAATGCAAGGCTGAAATGCGCACAAGCAAGATGGCCGCCGCTTTATATAGCACAGTGACGTCACCAGGCTTCCTGGCTGCTGATAGGCTGCATGTGACTTACCCATGATACCTTGCCCCAGGGGGTATGTCTGGACATGTTCATCCACCATTTTAGAATGCCTGTAATTGAAATAAATGGAGTTTAAAGGAAAACTTCGATCGATCGAACCGTGGGGAAATTCGGATTCGTTCAGAATCAAATTTTCCATGAAATTCGGAACGAACCCGGGTTCGTCCGGATCGATTCGCTCATTCCTAATTATGAGGAAAGATTGTGGTAATTAAATCTTTTAGTCTTGAGAGGAAACTTCTAAGGAGGGACATGATTAACTTGTATAAACATATAAATGGGCAATACAAAAAAATATGGGGAAAAACTAGAATAGCCTCCTACAGAAGCTTGTTCCAGCATCAACAGCCGACTGCTTCAGAAAAGGATTAGATGCTTTCTTAGAAGAACAGTTTCTATTAGCTATTATCAGTAAATAAAGAAAATAACTTTCCCCAACCCTTGCTTGAACTTGATAGACATATGTTTTTTTAACCTTAATTAATTATGTAACTCAAACCAGAAGATAGTTGACTCTAGGTGTTGTGTTCTTGCACATCAAAACTTAATCCCACATAGCAGCCATCACCTAGATCACCACTTCAAGGTGCTCAATTGTCCTTCTTTATCACCTGATCTGGCACCCTTGGACTATCATCAGTTTTCTAATTTGAAGAAACACCTCAAGAGAACTGAATTCAATCTCATGGTGCAGCTGATATTTGTTTTGTAACTCAACCAAAGGGATCAAGTAAAAAATGCTTTGGGTGGGTTTACCGGCAATAAGAAAATAATCATATTGGTTACTCTTCCCCATTATAAACAATGCTAAAATAAATATGATATGTGGAGTTATGCTTTATATATTTTTATAATAATCCATGGCACTTCGCTTTGTCATCTTTAGATGCTTCTTGCAACCCTCCACCTAATATACAGCATGGGAAAGCCAAGGGGCAGCTCAAGCAGAGGTACTTACCAGGCGAGCGAGTTTATTATGGCTGTTTTCCCGGTTACTCAGTGGGACGCTATCCAAATGACATCACCTGTGACAACACTCATTGGACCAATCCTCCGGCATGCAGAAGTGAGTTATTGGTGCAATCATAGCAGGCTTTGCAGCCAAACAATGTCCAGCACAGGTTGAACAAAAAATAAGAAAGACTCTGCCAGGGACATCCTCCACACTGTAAGATGAAAGACTGAGGTAATACTCGGGTTGGGGAGGAAAATTTGAATCTGTCCCATTACAGCTGTCAATTACTTAGCCACCTACAGTACATCACTAACAGTGTTTGTCCCTGCCTGAGGATATTTTGATGGCAGTCACTCCCATAGAAACATAGAAGGTTGACGGCAGAAGGAGACCATACGGTCCATCTTGTCTGCCCTTATGTGTATACTGTATGTACTCTTTATCTTAGGATAGATGTGTGCTTATCCCAGGCATGTTTAAATTCAGTGACTGCTGGAAGTTTATTCCAAGCATCTACTACTCTTTCTCTAAAATGATATTTTCTAACATTGCTCCTGATCTTCCCCCCGACTAGCTTCATGTTGTGCCCCCTTGTTCTATCATTAAGCTTCTTCTTAAAAACACTTCCCTCCTGGACCTTATTCAATCCTTTCACATATTTAAAGGTCTCAATCATGTCCCCCCTCTCCCTTCTTTCCTCCAGACTGTGCAAATTAAGTTCTTTAAGTCTCTCCTGATAAGTTTTAAGTTTAAGTCCTTCCACCATTTTTGTTGCCCGCCTTTGGACACGTTCTATTTGAATAATGTATTTTTGCAGGTAAGGTCTCCAGAACTGCACACAGTATTCTAGCTGTGGCCTCACCAGGGCTCTATACAGCGGCATCACAACCTCCCTCTTCCTACTGGTGATGCCTCGAGCTATGCAGCCGAGCATCCTGCTTGCTTTTCCCGCTGCCTGTCTACACTGTCCACTCATCTTGCAGCTATCAGTAATCAGTACCCCTAAATCTCTCTCCTCCGAGGTCCTGGCTAACACAGTGCTGCCCATACGGTACTCAGAACAGGGATTCCTTCTACCCAAGTGCATGATTTTACATTTAGAGACATTAAACTCTAGTTTCCACAGTTTTGACCATTTATCCAGTAAAGCTAAATCATTTTCCATGTTGCAGACACCTCCAGGAATATCCACCCTATTACAAACCTTTGTATCATCAGCAAACAGACAAACTTTTCCTACCAAGCCTTCTCCTATGTCACTTACAAATATATTAAAAAGAATGGGGCCCAGGACAGAGCCTTGCGGCACACCACTTGTAACTCGCCTTTGTTCAGATTGCACACCGATCCCTCAGTCAACTGGAAATCCACTGAACTATCCAGGGATTGAGTCGTACCTTCAATAACTTATCTATGAGCTCCTTATGTGGTACAGTGTCAAAGGCTTTGCTAAAATCTAGATAGGTGATATCCACAGCACCACCTTCATCTAACACTTTAGTGACATTGTTAAAGAAATCAATAAGATTGGTCTGACATGACCTGCCTTCAGTAAAGCCGTGCTGTTTTGGGTCCAATAGGTCATTAATTTTTAGATGGGAAATTATCTGTTTTTTTAAGAGTGTTTCCATTAATTTGACCACTATAGATGTTAAACTAACTGGCCTGTAATTACTTTCTTCTCTACTCCCCTTTTTATGGATTGGTACGACATTGGCCATTCTCCAATCATCTGGAACCTCACCAGTTGAAAGGGAATGGTTAGGTAAATCAGTCAGAGGGGCTGCAATCACAAGCCTAAGTTCCCTTAGAACTCTGGGGTGGATTCCATCTGGACCCATCGCCTTACTTACCTTTAGATGTGCCAGCTCGGATAGGACATCAGGCTCCAGAAACTCCGGAGCTGTGCCCTCCCAGCGGGATGCTGTGCTATGGCCATGCCTGCTACTATCTGAAAATGCCGAACAAAAGTAGCTCCCTCAATCGCTATTGTGTGCTCACCAATCCGGTACATCGGGCCGCTGCGCACATTCTTTGGTTGCGGCTATTGCCAAATCAAGATAGCGCTGGATCAGACAGGTGAATAAAATAGAGAAAAAAAGAACTGCTGCGCCATTAAACAATTATACAACAAAAGGCCAAAAAAATAAATAAATAATGAGCTAAAAATGCAGAAACTGAAATATACTGATATATGTCAAATAAAACTATGAGGTCTGTTCTAATATCAATTTATCACAACCAATATAAAAATTTAGAACAAAACTGCATAGTCAAATAAAAAAGACAATAACATTGATAGATATTTTGCCAGTTAATAACATCACATATACTATATAACGCATAGTGGCATAAGATGTCAAAAAAACAACAATGCCAGTGTAAACTTCCATAAACATTATAAATAAAAACACGTGTGTCAAACTCATTCCAGTAGATAATCATGTTCCCACCACAATGCAGATTCAGATCCTGAGGACATAAACACGCGGCCATTGTTTTTATTTTACTACTGGGGAAGAAGGCTAAAGTTAAGGCATACCTGCCAACAGGTACTCAGGTTATGGATCAATCAAGAGGCTAATATCAGTCCTGAAATTCATGCCCTGAGGCATCTTAGTCGTACCCAAAAAAAATATTCACTTTGTCCCTGTTAGGGCAAGCGCTGCGCGCCCATCTCGCAGCACTTCACTTACCTCCATGGCTGCATCCAGCCGTCATCCATCTCACAGCACTTCCCTCACCTCCATGGCTGCTCCCAGCCGTGTCCCTTCCCCCCATGCTTCCTCCTCGCATGGTCAGGTGCACGCACGTCCTCGTCCACTAGAGGGAGCGCGCACCGGATTCCTGAGATTTAAAGGGCCTGTCGACCACTGATTGGTGTCTGGTCATCCAATCCTGCATCCACTTCCCCTATTTAAAGGGGCACTTCCTTTCCATCAGTGCCGGATCTTGGTCTTTCCATGCCAGTTGTAAATCAGTTGCTTTTGGATTGCTCACCCGTGTACCGACCTCTGCCTGTCCCCGACTCTGAACCTTTGCTGCCTGCCCTGACCTTGGCTACTCACCTTTACCATGAACCTGTGCTGCCAGCCCTGACCTCTGCCTGTACTCACTACGTCTTTTGCCTGCCCCCTGTGCACCACGCTGAACCTCGGCTAACTGTGGAACTGGGCTGCTGTTGGGGGGTAGCGACCTGGGGGTCACTCGCCGCTACAAGACCAACCTGCCTTGTGGTGGGCTCTGGCGAATACCGGTGGCCTCTTAGACTCCGCTCCCCTGACACGGCACTCGCCATCAGTTCCACAGTCAAAGCGGATCCACATCCAAGTCTGCTCCACCCGGTCCGTGACAGTCCCCATTTTTAAAAGTAGTTGCTTAATATTTGCCCAGGAGGGTCCAGTATTTTACTATCTATTACTATTACTATCTATACTCTGGACAGTTAAGGTGTTAAAAACACCCTGATGGACACTACAAAGATGTCTTGACACACAGGTTATATTTAAGGAATTCTGACCTTTCACCTTTAGAAAATTCCAGTCCCTACTCAAAGCATTGGAAAGAAAATATCCCTGCTGGTAGGTGCGCATGCGCGTCGGAGCGAGATGGCTGCGTGCTGATCAGCTCCGGACCCGGCGGATGTTTATGGAGGTCGCGCTGTGAAGCAAGGCACTTATCTGACTAACAGCCGGTCTGAGAGGACTTCGGGAGTGTCGTGGGCGGAGAGGAATACTGCAAACAAGGAGGTAGACGACATCTGCGAGATCTGCGCAGCTGCTCACAAAGTGCGTGCGGCGGCTTCAAGATGGCGGCGGAGTTTACCTCGGCGGAGTTGGGGGAGCTGGAGGAGCTGGAGGAGATTGCATCTAGCGAAACCTCCTTTCTGGCCAGTGAGAAAGATGAAGCACAAGCAATCGACACCGCCTTACAACCCACAGTGAGTACTGCTATTTTGACTCAGTTTGAAACACTCCTGCAAAGAGCCCTGGCATCTAACACTAAACTTATTATTGATCACCTATCCAGGGAGCTGGAGAAAGTTTCCCTAAGCATGTCTACATTGGAGACTAAGATGGAGGAAGTTACTGCTAGTCAGGAAGCCCTTGAGGAAGAAGTTGGTCAATTAAGGTCCCATAATGCGCTCCTGGCCTCTAAGCTGGATGAGTTTGAAAATAGGGATAGACGTTCAAATCTTAGGTTTCGGGGACTGCCAGAACATATTGAAGACGTGAGAGCGGCGGTTACTGCTTTATGTCAGGAGCTAGAACCGGGGTTGATGGCTGACCGGTTGGAGTTTGACCGAATTCACAGGGCGTTAGGCCCACGTAGACCTCCTGAGGAACCCCCAAGAGACATTATAGCGAAATTTCATTTTTATGCTACTAAGGAAGCTATACAGAGAGCGGGGCGGAATGCCAATAAGCTGCAGTTTCAAGGCCATACATACCAGATTTTTTCAGATTTGTCAGCTGCGACTATGGCAAAAAGAAAAGAATTGAGACCTATGCTTACTATTCTCCAGGAAAAGAAGATTGCTTACAAATGGGGGTTCCCCTTTCGGGTTTCTTTTTCCCATAATGATAGCCAATATTCAGCCACCAACCTTGAAGAATTAAGATCTTTGATGTCTACAGCTGGTATCTTTCGCTTGCCACCCTCTAAATCACCAAGAAGTGAAGAAAATTCCCCCAAAGTTCAGAGAGCAGGAAAACGACAGAGAAGGGGGCTGCGAGTGGGAGGCAGAGGATCCTCCTTGGACTTTAATGTCACCTGAAGATGAATGCCAATCCATAAGTCTGCTAATGCTGCTCTGGTTCGGTGAAGTTCTGGACAGTCACTCGTTACTTTACTTCTCTCTCTTCCAATGTTCTGAATGATGTCTCCTACATCTTTGACATTACGAGATGGTCCCTGAAATGTTTTATTTTTGTTTTTTTTTTCCTTTCTTTTTTGCATTATTATAACTGGCCTATTTAAATAATTTTGGAATTAATGCTTGATAAGCAGTAGTTTATGTTTATATGGCATTGTAGGCCTAATTCTTGTAAGCTGTGCCTTATATTTAATTAATGTTTATATAGGCGACCTCCTGCTGGACATCTTCTTGTCGCACCTCTCAAGAGCTAGAGGGTCTGTTCCCTGTGGCTTAAGTACTACTGGTTTCTCGTTGGGTACACCGTTGGGTACCTGTTTAAGCTTAATTTAATATATATATACATTTTTTCTTTTTTCTGTGGTTTTTTACTGTCTTAATTTCCATAGGGCGGTGTTCCATGGGGTATTGTCTTCACTTCTCTGAAGGGTCAAGTGATCTTCCCTTTTGAGGTGTGCAGAGAGACCCTTTTATGCCCTGAGGGGGGGTGAGACCTACATACCTTTGGGGTAGAGGTCAGGTTGTACTTTGGTCACACCTTCCCTTTTGGCTTATGTTTTGATAATTCTACTTCCCTCATTAGGGGACTGTTAATTGATAATATTTTACCCTATTGTGTTTCCCCTTGTCTTCCTGCCCTCTTTGTTTTTTACCATCTTGTCTTTTTCTTTTTTTCTTTTTATTTTCTTTTTTCTTTTATCTCTTTTCCTCCTCACGCCGGTGACAGCTATAGTTCATATAATGGCCTCTGTTCTATCTCTAAATGTACAGGGATTCAATTCCCCTAACAAAAGGAGTATGGCGTTCCGTAAGATCAGATCATTGCGCCCAGATGTGATTTGCCTACAGGAGACCCACTTCTCCAGGTCCTCCAGACCCAAATTCTTGGATGCATCATATAATCAGGTATTTGCAAGTTGTGCTGAGACAAAGCAGAGGGGTGTTTTGATAGGGTTTCATAGGGGGGCTCAATTTGTTTGTCAACAAGAGGTTGTAGACTCAGATGGAAGGTTTGTGATCGTGGTGGGAACTATACAAGATGAGGTAGTGACAATAGCTAATTATTATGCTCCTAATGTTAACCAGGTGGAATTTCTCTCTCGATTTTTCACTAAAGTGACCGATATTGCACAAGGAATGACAATAATTTGTGGTGATTCTAACCTTACTTTGAATCCTTATCTAGACAGGCAGTCCCCTAAGCACCCTATAATTACTACTCAATCGGCGGGGGCCTCAAAAAAAATTCAGGAAATTGCTAGAAATGCATTCTTTAGTAGATGGGTGGAGAGAGGCGCACCCTGGAGGTCGAAATTTTACTCACTACTCGGCCCCGCATGATATATATGCGAGGATAGATCATTTATTTTTGCCTCAAAGATTTCTACCCCAGATGAAATCAATCAAAATTCTCCCAATCTCATGGTCTGATCATGATTGTCTATTTCTTAAAATGGGTTCTTTGTCCTCTAGACCAGTGGGAGGGTCATGGTCTCTTAATGCCTCACTTCTTTCTGATCCGGAGGTAATTGCCTTGATCTCGGAGAAGCTGAATGAATATTTTTTACAGAATGAAACTATGGAGGTCTCTAAGACTATATGCTGGGAGGCACACAAGCCTACGATTAGAGGGTATCTTATTCAAATGGCTTCTAAAAAGAAAAGAGAAAGGGAGGAGCGAATTCAGGCATTAGAGGAGGAATATAGGATTGCTGCTGAGGAGGCAAAAAATAGTATGTCTCCGTCTACTAGATCTAAGTTGCACAGGATTTCTCAGGATCTTAATTTGGCCCTTGCTGGAAAAGCAGAAAAAGCCCTTAATAGGATCAAACATCGGTTCTACTGTAAGGCAAATAGGCCTGATACATTGTTGGCCAGGAGACTAAAGACGCCAGATGGAGACTTTTGCCCAGTTAGACTGAAAGATGAGAGAGGGGTTCTCACAGGTAATCCAGAAAAAATTACAACCATATTCAGGTCACAGTTAAGGAAGCTTTACGCTGAATCAAGTCCCCCAAATGCTGTTGATCTAAATCGGTTTTTTGAGAATCTCTCCTTACCAGAGATGCCCGTGGGCTTGTCCAAAGCATTGGAAGCTGACTTTAAGCCAGATGAGGTTCAGAGGGTTATTAAGAATTTGAAGTTACATAAGAGACCAGGTCCAGACGGATTTTTAGCGGCCTACTACAAGACCTTTTCTGATATTTTAGTTCCTAAATTGATAGCTATGTTCAATGATGTTAGAAGTGGTAACTCATTCTCACAGGAGTCCCTTACAGCTGCCATAAGCATGATACCTAAACCAGATTCTGACCACTCTGTATGGTCTAATTTTCGTCCCATATCCCTGATAAATTTAGATATGAAAATTTTTACTAAGTGTCTGGCGGAAAGGATGTCAGAGTATCTTCCAGAAATGATTTCAGGTGACCAGGTGGGCTTTATCCCGGGGCGGCAGGCGGGGGACAACGTTCGGCGGATAATCCAACTTACCCATATTGCTAAACAGAGAGGAACCCCATCGATAATTCTTTCTTTAGATGTGAGAAAGGCGTTCGATACGGTCTCGTGGGCTTTCCTTTTTAGCCTACTGGAGAGGTGGGGCTTTGGTCCCAAATTTCTAGGAATTCTGAGAGCTATATATGCGAATCCTATTGCATATGTTAAATATAATGGGTATAAGTCGAGTTCCTTTCCACTGGCGAGGGGTACAAGACAGGGCTGTCCGTTGTCCCCTCTCCTGTTTGCCCTGGTGGTAGAGCCATTAGCACAGATGGTCAGATCCTCTGCTGATATATCAGGGCTAGAGATAGGGGGTGTTCAGCATAAACTTTGTATGTTTGCTGATGACATCTTACTGATGGTAACCAATCCCCTTATCTCTCTCCCTAATATAATGAGAGTTTTAAATGTGTTTGCAGAGGTGTCCGGCCTTCAGGTTAACACCAGTAAATCTAAGATATTGAATATTAATGTTGAAGACAGAGTTAGAGCCCAACTACAGGCAGCATTTGATTTTCAATGGCAGGGTACTGTAAAATATTTGGGGATTAATTTAACTAATGATTATGAGACTTTATTTGCTGCTAATTTTATTCCCTTACGCCAGAAATTGCAAGCGCTAATGTTAAAATGGAAGGATTACAAGCTCTCGTGGCTTGGTAAGGTCGCGGCGGTTAAAATGTCCCTCCTTCCTAAATTTTTATATTTTGCTAGAGCTTTGCCATTGAAAATCCCACCTGGCTTCTTGAAGGCTTTACAGAATAAAATTTTTGCTTTTATCTGGATGGACAGAAAACCCAGAGTCTCGAGACGAGTTTTACTTAGAGCTAAGGAATTTGGAGGGATGGGAGTCCCATGTTTAAATAGATATTACCAAGCGGCTCAATTATCACAGTTACTGTCTTATCATGCTACAGACGACGTTCCCAAATGGGTTCAGATTGAATCTGTTATTTGTCATCCCCTGGCGGTGGATAATATTCTTTGGGTATCCCCAAATGTTAGGAAATTTGACAGTAACCCGGTTATAGGTCACTCTCTACGGATTTGGGATAGTCTTAAACTTTCTAGAGGCCTAATGTCTGCGTATACACCCTTAGTTTCCCTCTGGAACAACCCTATGTTTGAGCCGGACTTAGCTAACCCCGGGAGGTTTATAAGATGGAAAACAGGAGGTGCCTCGAGATTAACAGACTTCATGGAAGGTTCCTGCATGCTCTCGTTTGATCAACTTAGGGATAAATATGGATTAGAACATAAGGACATATTTAGCTATCTACAGATAGCTCACTTTATAAGAGCGTTACTTAAGAAAGGAGGAAGAGTAGAGGCCCTCACCCAGTTTGAATCTAGATGTTTGGAGGCCCCAAGAGGGAAGGGGGCGATAACAGAGATTTATAACAGTCTATCTATGTCCCTTAATCAGAAACGTCTGCCCCACTGGGAAAAATGGGAACGTGAATTACAAGAGTGCAAAAGTGATCGCGAGTGGCTTAAGATGTGGTCTAACTCGTTTGGTTCTGCAGCTTCGGTGACATCTATAGAAGCTAACATCAAGCTGATCTCGAGATGGTATTTGGTGCCCGAGAGATTGGGACATGTGGGTGGAGGTAGCCACAAATTTTGTTTTAGGGGATGTGAGGTTATTGGCACATATCGACATATGTGGTGGGACTGTCCCGTGGCGAAAAATTATTGGGATAAGATATTTCAGTTATTGAGTGAGGTACTGAATAGAGACATGACCCCTGACCCCTGGGTGGCCTTACTTAATAGCCCAGTCAGTAATTGCTCTGTTGACCAAAAGAAACTTATATATCATATTTTTTCTGGGGCTAAATTAGTGATAGCGAAAGCATGGAAATCTCTTGATTTGAGTATTGAGGCATTCCGAAATAGGGTTAACTTGATTATGTCGATGGAGAAAATCTCCGCTCTCCATGGAGGATCTCTGGAGGACTTTCGGGAGGTGTGGTCTCCTTGGGTACATGCAATTTTAGAACCTGGGTTCGATGCTTCCCTCTTGGATATTTGAACATATGTGTTTGAATATAATGGCAATTGATAGATTGTAAATTACGGATTTAAGATAAATGGCTGTGTCTGCTCCTAGTGGTCCCCTTTCTATTTTTTTTTTTTTTTTTCCTCTCCTTATTGTCTATATCCTTCCCCTCTCTTCCTGTTTGTCTTGTCTCTTCCCTTCCTCCCTCCCCTAGTTAGGATGTTAAATAATGTTTCTTTGATTTGCACTACTGTACAGAGTTCCTGATAAAAACCTCGTTGGTGGCCGAAGAGGTTATGTTAGCTTTAATGATATATGGGTTTTATTTTTATACATATACATATGTTTATAGAATTTTATAGCTTACAACTTGTATTTGTTTCAACCCTCTGGTATTTACACGGTATGCCCCTCTGTACTACAATATTTTTCTCATCGATGTGAGTACCGCTCTTTTATAATGACATTTTATAATGACTTTTCTCTTTATACTATGTAAGTAACTTTTTTGTAATATATACTTGCTTATTGGAATCTCATTATGATGTACATTTTGATGCTGATGCTCAGAATATCTTACAATAAAAATTATTGAACAAGAAAATATCCCTGCTGGAGAGCAGACACATCTAGGATCCTAAACATTTTAAAATGACACAAAGGGGCAAAAGGTAATGCTTTACTGAGAACTTTTAAATGGTCAGCTATGATTTCCGAATGCAGCACCCACTACTGCTGCCCGCACCCCAGGGATACAGCCGTGGCTTGTGTATGTTTCTTGGGATCAACAGTTATAGCCAGCGATTTTACCTGCCTCCCACCCATCTTTTGCTTGAGGATGCTCCAAAGGTTCTCAATAGAGTTGAGGTCAGGGAAGGATGGGGTTCTCTTCTTTTATGCCCATTATTCGGTATTCTTTGCAGCATGAAATACATAAATAAAAATGAATTGGCTACAAAAAGCTTTTTGTTTGTACCATACAAGAAAGTGGTCAGTCAGAGACCCTAGGTACATGTACCCCAGGGGGTACTCGGCAGTGTTCCAGGGCTAACCTTCAGGGGTTGTCTGACTAGTCTGATATATTATTAGTCAAACCTAATTCCTCATTGCTTTAAGAGTGCCACAAGGCCAATGCCCTACTTATTTTGGTACTATTTATAATTAATCACCCTTTGGGGTACTTGTTTAAAACTTCTTGTTGCTTGGGGGGTACTTGGCGTAAAAAGGTTGAGAACCACTGCACTACTCCATCCATCTGGACCATCCAGGGTGGCACGGCACTCAGCTGTAGCAACAAAACTTAAACTTTTTGAACATGAGTCTTCATGTAAGTCTGGGCCCGCTTCAACCATTTTTGTTTGTGAGCACTGGTTAGGGGTGGCTGAATGGTTTATGATCAACCACAAGCTTAACGGATCTCCACAGGCCCCAGCAACTTCATATACATGTTTCCTGCTTTGTAATGACATTGCAGCTGCACTTTTATTCTGAAGAATTTGTCTGGCAGTAACCTTCTTCATTATGCCTTATCTGGGCAAACCCTTCTGTGTTCTGGGTCAGCCACAAATTTCCTCACAGTATTGTACGTTGATCACGCTTAAAATGTATTGAAATATCTAGAATTTAACATGGCCTCATTTTTGGTGCTGATGTTATTGTATTTATTTAGGCATGACCTGAGTACCTGTTGGCAGGTAGACCTTAACTGTTTACACTTATATCATAGTTTCAACCATCTTGCTCCACTATGCATTATTTAGTATGTATAAGGTTATTAACTGGAAAAATTTCTATTTTTAATGTTATATATTTATGGGAGATGTCTTTAAAATGATGCATACACAAATCTGCAATAACCTCCACACACACCAACTGCCTTCCCCCTGCACACACACCAATTTGCCACCCCCCCACACACCAGTCTATCAACCCCAGACACCTAGCAATCTGTAACTGCCCCTACACACACCAATCTGCCACCCCCCTATAAACCTATAAACACACACCAATTTGACAACCCCCACACACACCCCATTTGCCAACACCCCCCCCCCCACACACACACCATCTGCCACCCCCCCAACACACACACCATCTGCCTCTCCAGAAACATACACCAATCTATCACCCACAGGCACACATCAATCTGCAAGCTCCTCTACACACACCAATCTGTCACACAACCCCCCCACACAAACTAATTTGACAACCCTTACACACACCCAGTTTGCCACTCCAGACACAACAACCTCCCTTCTGCCACCCCATACACACGTGCATTTTCTGCCATGCTCCTGTGCACACACCAATCCATTGCCACCAGCCCACAAACATGCCAATTTGACACCCTGGCACACACACCATCTGTCAACCCCCCTCCACACACACACCATCTGCCACCACACACACACACACACACACACACACACACACACACACACACACACTCTCACAAAAAGTGAGTTCCAAATGGACCCTCAAAAGCCTAGTTGCGGCTACATTTGCAGACTCGAGGCCTCTTTATAGAGCTGATGTGTCACAATGCCTCATCTGTGCTTTGTGTTTCAGGAGTCGGACGCAGTTGTCAACCTCCACCAGAGATTCCGAATGGGGAAATCCTCAGTGAAAGAAGACAGACATATCCCTGGAGCTTCTCTGTGGTGTACACGTGTGTGGAGGGGTATATACTGGTAGGCAGTGATAAGGTGGTATGCCAGGATGGAAAGTGGGGGGAGGCACCTTTCTGTCTACCTGCCACCACCACTTCATGAGTCAGCCGCTATATTGTGGCTTCTGTCAAAAGACAAAGCCTCCTCCAGTCAGTTCTTTGAAAGCATATTCATAAATTTTATTTTTAATGTTTTCAGTGTCCTGCCATAAGATGTTCAGTTCAGCGAGAAATCATTAAAGCTACACAGAGCTTACCGTGCCTCTCGCACTCCCCGCCCCCCAAACCCGACCACCAATCACAGTCTTTAAATGCGCCATTACTCTTCCCCATTATGGTGACGCAATCCCTCCCATGCTCCCCCACCAGCCCCAGTGTATCAATACCATATAGATGGTGGAAGGCAAATGAAGCACCTTTCCCTCCACATTGTGATTCTCCCTCTGTTCACTGATACCTAACAGCTCCTGTGAGCAGCAGCACGTTCAGGACAGAGGCATGAATTAAGGGTTTGCTACGGCACTCATGCCTCTTATGTGTATGTGCAGCCCAAAGTCCAAACACCAGTTTTTACCAAGAGATATATATATATATATATATATATATATATATATATATACAGTGTAGTATACCTAATTCATAAAAAAGTGGCAAAAAAGCCACCAACTAAATTCCCTTGAAATAATGACTATTTTATTAAATACATAAGAGCATACAAAAATGACAACAAGTAAAACCACAAAATTTTGCGCATGACACAGGCAGCCCAAGATATAAGGTGGCCAAAGAGGAATGTACATGGGGATATAGTATGTACAGTGCCATACGAATGTATTCCAGTTGGGAATCTATGGTCAGACTTGAAGATTGTGGTCAGATTGAATGAGCTAGAGCTGTTTTGCCTTAAGGAATGGGCTAAAATTCCAGCTGCAGAATCTGGCAAGCTCATAGAGACTTATCAAAAGCAAATTGCAGCTGTAATTGCCTTAAAAGGAGGCTCTACAAAGTACTGACTTTGGGGGGGGGGTAGTTATGCACACTGAGGGTTTCGTGCTTGTTATTTGATTCACAATAAAAAGTAAAACAAATGTTCAATGTTGTAGGCATGTTCTTTGCATTATGAAAAAAAAAAATAATTCCAGGTTGTGAGGTAGCAGAACATGAAAAATACAAAGGGGGTGTGGGGGGGAATGTATGCAAGGCTGTATGTCTCCCCTTATACAATACTATATAAGGGTTCCCCCTAAACATTCCCCATATACACAAGTAATGGAAAGTCCATATGGGTGTGCTGAATATTATCAAAATGATTGCACAGCTGGCAGGATTCTGCATTCAACTAATAATAAACATGGAAATACATCATTCCTCTCCCTCAGGCCAAAGAGGTGAAGAGGAAGTACAGTTTAATGTCACAAGAGTCACATTAGGTGACAAGGTGGGAAGAGGGGAGTGATTAAAGTGGACCAAAACCCAGGATTTTGACTATCCTGGGTTTTGGTCCTTTTCCCCGGGGCACCTCTTCCCGGTCCTATGGCGCATGTGTGGCCGCTCGTCCAATCAGCGTGCTTGGAGCCGCTGACTTCACATCATCCAAGCCTTCGTCTATGGCTCCGAGCGTGCTGACAGCTGCATGCCCCACTACCCTTTAACAGGGAGTGTGCCTGCGCCTGCCATTCACAAATGCCTGGCGCAGGCACGCGCCCTGCTAGAGGGATAGCGGGGATGCGGCCCGCGCATGCGCCATTGGACTGGGAAGCAAGGTAAACCTGGGGGTTTCACACAGCGGGGTATCCCATTTTTGGAAGCCACGGGGGAGAGAACTGAACGGCTCAGGAATCTTAAAGATTCCTGGGTCGATCGTGGTGGGTTTTGGTCCACTTTAGAAGAGAATGGGAGCAGGCGCTAGGAGGAAACAGGTCTGGATGTCATTCAGCATGAAGCTCCCATTCAGATAGGCTGGGGTGGGAGCGCACGCATGGCCGGGGATGCGGAGGATGCTGCACCATGCACTCCCTATTCTAGTAAATGATAGCCGACTGCCATATGACGTAGTCATAGCCTGGACAGGTGCGTTTTTCTGGCCTGGGGCACAGTTAAAAACCCTCCAAAACTCATGTGCCCCATCTGCATGCAGAATAATAAAGCATTGTCAGCACTTACATATGCTCCTGCATCCACTCAAAGCTGAAACACTGCCTCGACAATTTTCTGGTGGTAGGACTAGAAAGGACATTTTGAAGCTTCCTTTCCCAGCATCTTAGCCATGCTGCTGCCTGGATTCAACTGAGATAACTGACAATGCACAGCAACAGGAAGCCCAGCAGCACTTCCTGTTTGCAGGTGGCCTGCAGCTACATGACCCGCCATTTTGTTCTTAAAATTTACTACAGAAGGAGTTAGAAAAAGGTAACTGAATTTTTATGTGCAGCAGTCTAAATTGCTCTGGGGAGGGATGCATATGAGCACTGTTGTATTGGTCCGGTTTAAGTCATTTTTGACTGTTCAAGTGCAAATAAAAAGCTCTTAGCTAGCTCAGCAGGCTTCTGTTTCCATACTTCTACTATCACTTTGCATGTGGTTTTCATCATTCTCTTGCTCTCTTTTTCCATTGTCTTATTGCATTTTTTTCTATTTGTTTTTTCACCTTTTTCCAAATTAGTCTTTTAATTTCGGTCTTTCTCTGTCAATGTATCTCTCTTTCTCTCTAATGTGATTGCTCTATCTTTCTCTCTCATTCTTTCTTTTTCATCTTTTACATATTCTCTCCATCTCACCATTATTTCTTTATTTCCTCCTGCTTTATTTGCCCTTCATCTCCTCTTTGCACATTCCCTACATCTAGCTCTTTTGTCACATTTCTTCAATTTCCAGTTTCCAATTTTTACATCCTCTTCTTTTTTCAACTTTTCCCTTTCTTTTCCGCATTCCCTCTTTCTATGACTTCTATTACACTTGTTCATTTATTTTCCCCACAATACTTCTTTACTCTTATGTTTTTTCTTCTCTTTGTCATGCTCCAGCCATCTCTTTTTGTTTCTCTTTTTCATGTGTCCTCAGTCTCTCTTCTTCCCTTTCCTCAGTTGCTTCCATCACTCTGAGTCTTTTCCGTTATCTAGATTTATTTCTCCGTGTTTAAAATTCTCCACACCTTTACCCATTTCCTGATTTTCCTCTGACCCTTTCTTTCACAATCTCTATTTAGGCTTTCAGTTCTCCACACACTTTCTTTAAGCCCTATATTAAGTCCTTGGCTCCAGCACAGATCCTGTGAATAAACTGTGGGTTTGGGGGGCCAAGCAAACATTGTGTTGTGTATTTAAAAGCCCAACCTAGGCTCCTTACACTGTAGATTTTGCTGATAGAGAGTGGGTGTGTGGAGTACCCCCTACCCCACAGTTCTATAAGGTGACAATAGAAAGCCTTTCCCTATGCACCTAAACGAACCCTGCTTTGACCATGACTTTTCCATTATATGTTTCTGTCATGGGGCATAAAACTGTAGCCCGCATTACAGCAGCTGGTACCTCCAATTAAAGAAGATACCAGCTACAGTACTACAGTGTTTGCTGCAGTTTTCTGTTCACCATCAGGGAAAAACAGTATTACTTGGGGAAGCTGGGATGCAGCTGTCGGTGTGCTTGGCTCTGCTTGGTCCTTTAGAGAAACTAAATGAATGCACGAGCATGTGCCACTGGAGCAGCCGACCTGGGGGGTTTCACCTAGCAGGGCATCCCAAATTTGTGTGGCACTTTGGGTCAGGGGACAGGATCCGTTAGTGCTCTGCATATTAATGTTTGGGTCAGAGGACTCCACTGGCGCCCTGTGCATTAATGTTAGTCTTAGGGGACTGATTGTATAACTTCTGTTTTTAAATTTCCATGGTGATAACATTTAATTTTCCTCAAAGGCCCATGAATAGCCCTGCCCCTAAACCCGCCCCTGCCACACCCAGTGCCCCACTTTGAGGCCTTGAAAATAGTCAGTTTATTTTTGGTATCAACATTTATTTCCCTACCAAGGAGAGAGCTGCAGGGTTTGGGCCCAATGCTGAGTCCAGTACCCAAGAAATTTCTTTCAATCCCATTTCGACTCGTCGAGAATCTAGTGTCAACCTCTAAGCCAATCTTAACTTCAACCATCCCAGCATTGCTGGAGGCACTGGTGAGTTCAGTCTGGGCCATAGAATCATAGAGGGAGGCACTAAAAAAATGTATCAGCCTGATGAAGTGGGGGACACACCTACGGAATGCGTGGCTCCTGGTGCTGTAGGCGGTGGGGAGACCCTTTACTGGCATACCTGTGATACCTTGAGTATATTTTGGTTGGATTTATTTTTGCGCTGTATTTGGTATTTAATAGTTGATTGATACTAGCATCTATATTGATGGGGTATTTTGTGGTTATTTTTATATTTCTTATAGGGCATTCAGGTATTGGGTAATTATGTAGCTTTTATTTGTGATTATATATTGTATTTGTATCTATTGATTGGTTGCACTTTATAGTTATTTGATATAGGATCCGGATCATAGGTAGGATTTGCACATTGTTATTTGCACTGATTGGATCACTTGTTTTTATGTGTTTTAAATATAGATGCTGATTGATATTTGTGCATGCCAGTGCTCTCCCCATCGCCTACACACTTCCATGTTGGTTTGTCTTATATGTATTAGCCTCGATTCAGAGACACATTCGTGTTTGTCATTTTTTTGCTTTTTTTCGTCCATTTTCTACTCGCACGAACGTTCGAACTAATACGTATATGCTCTTTCGATGATCCAAAGGAAATCGGAAGATTTTCGTTATTTCGGGACCTTTTTTCCACCAAATCTGAAATGTTTCGACCGTTCAGAAAACTTACGTTATTGCAATGGGCTGGAGCTGATTGCCGAGGGGCCAACACCCAATAAATCTGTTTCATTTCCGATCCCCTTACGGGACCATTTTGACGTCGGAACTAGCAGGCATGGACGAGTCTAGTGCATTTGAGGAGCATGAGGATCTGCAGCTCATGGGCACTGAGATCGTCCGGAGGTCAGAGGCCAGACTGCACCGGCGGCGACGCATGGACATCAATGGCATGCAGGACGTTGAGCTATTCGAGCTCACCAGGCTTAATCGCGCTTCCCTCCATAAGTTGTATAGTGAGCTGCGGCCATGGTTAGCCTGCACCACAAGGAAGGGGCAAGCAATTACAGGTATGACCAAGATGCTTGGCTGCCTGCAATTTTTGGCGAACGGCTCGTTCCAGAGGCTGGGTGCCCTCTCCGTGGGGATCTCACAGCCTACGCTGAGCCGCGCGCTATCCATGTTTTTGGAAGGCATGGCTACCATAACACGAAAATATATTTGTTTTCCTGAGGATATGGTAGCCAGAAATGCGATTAAGCTGGCATTTTATAATATTGCTGATATGCCCAACGTCATGGGTGCCATTGACTGTACCCACGTTGCCCTTGTCCCTCCTGCTTGCGACGAGTACATATACAGGCAAGCTCATTCTTCCATGTAGAGCTTTTTTTTTGTGTGTTTATTTATTTATTTATTTTTGGTGTCCCTCCTTTGGACAAAAACATCATTTGTTTTGGTCCCTCCTTGTAAATAATCCCTCATTGTTACTAGTCCCTCCTTGTAATTAAGCCCTCTATGTTACTAGTCCCTCCTTGTAATCATTCCCTCATTGTTACCAGTCCCTCCTTGTAATTAATCCCTCTTTGTTAGTAGTCCCTCCTTGTAATTATTCCCTCATTGTTACTAGTCCCTCCTTGTAATTAAGCCCTCATTGTTACATGTCCCTCCTTGAAATTAATCCCTCTTTGTTAGTAGTCTCTCCTTGTAATTATTCCCTCATTGTTACTAGTCCCTCTTTTTAATTAATCCCTCTGTGTTAGTAGTCCCTCCTTTTAATTATTCCCTCACTGTAATCAGTCCCTCCTTGCAAAGAGTGTATGTGAACCAATGGCCCGTATTTTTCACTTATAAAAAATATAAGTTTGTTCCAAGTCAAACATTTGAAAGTGTACTTAAAATTGAACAAGTAACTCAACCTTTTAAAGGCTATAACATACATCTCCTTTTGTTTGGCACTTAAATTTAAGGTAGTTGTTTAGTGTTAGTTGTCTGGCTAAAAACGTTTGACTTAGGGTGTTATAAGTGAGCGTTTGACTAATTTCCCAAGCGTTAATGATGTAATTTTTTACACTTTTTTCCCAGGAACCGAAAAATGGGCCACTCACTGAATGTGCAAGCAGTGGTGGCCCAGGACATGCGCTTTCTTAGCGTCCTCACAGGCTACCCTGGCTCAGCCCATGACGCCTACATCCTTCGAAGATCAGGATTATTCCGTCGTTTTGAGTCTGGGGAATTTGCGGGTGCATGGCTCCTTGGTAAGTTGAGTCCAATTACATTATTAGATTTTCTGTGTATGGCTTGGATTTTGGTTTTCACCTTTCTTAAACAATGGCTTTGTCATCACCTTGGGAACATGTGAAACATGACTGGACCCATTACATTATCAAAACAACAAAGGCTGGAAAAATGTTTGTCCTGCATTGTTTAAACTCCAAAGTGTAATTAGAGCAAAATTATTAAACAGTCTTCCCCACACTTTTCGGTCAATCTGTTATTGACTTTATCAGAGGGTCTGCGCCATCTTTGCTTACATGCATTACACTTACTGAGTAGAGGTGAGCGGGATAAAGTGCAGGGGCCGCCTTAGACCTGTTTGGGACTCAGACAAAGCAGAAAATGGGTAATGTAAAGTTAACCCATCCTACATTGTTCAGCAGCACAGACAGGAAACAATAGCTGTTAACAGTCTGCCTGATTGTCCAGCATCCGCAATATTATTTCTCAACTTTGGTCCCCCATCTATCAGATATGTTTCTTTCTCGCTTTTGCCTGTGCAATATGTATGCTCATGTTTTGGGGACAATGTCACCTACCTTCTTAATCATGGATTTTTTGGATTTTTGTCATGAAATGTATGCATTAATGTTAATATTTGTTTACCTTGAATTTTTCTTGGAGATTCAGGGTATCCACTCCTCCCGTGGCTGATGACTCCTGTACTCCGCCCACAGAATCTCGCACAAGAGGCCTATAATCGGGCGCACCGAAAAACCAGGGCAGTGGTGGAAAGGGCCTTTGGACTCTTGAAGACCCGATTTCGCTGTTTGGACCACACTGGGGGCTCCCTTCAGTATGACCCCAAAAAGGTCATAGATATAATTATGGCCTGTGCTGCGCTGCATAATTTTGCTATCTTGCAGCGGGTCCCCCGGTATGTGGATTTTCCACCCTCTCCACCCGCCGATGAGCCAGAGGACGCCTATGTTGGGCAGCACAGTGCGCCTGGCCAAGCCGTCCGTGCTAATTTAATAGCAACACATTTTGCTTAATTGTTTTTTCTTTGTTTTGGTTTCTTTGGACTTTCTTTGGTGTGATTGTTTTGTTACATTTGTTGTTAATTTTTTTGTTTCATTATGACCCAAACAATAATGAATTATTTAGCCAAATCAACAACAATGTTTTTTTACTCATTTTGAAATATTTGTTAGTGTTTGTTTTTGTGGCTACTTTAACTCATATTTATTAACCAAAAACCGACAGACATTAACTTGGTCAGCAACAGGTTTTTTTAAGGTTCAATTTTTAACAACAGAATGGTAGGTGATGGTCACTCACATACTTAGGGCGAAGACTTGGGATGGTTGATCACCCAGCCAAATGACTCCAGGGTGGACACTACCAGCTGAGTATCCAACTCTGCCTGATGTAGAGACTGGGAAGTGATGAGAATGTCGTCCAGGTAGGGCAACACGCGGATGCCCTGAGACCTGAGCAGAGACATCACTCCTGCCAGCACCTTGGTGAACACCCTGGGAGCTGAAGTGAGACCAAAGGGCAATGCCACAGATTGGTAGTGTTGATCTTCCAGAGCGAACCTGAGGAACCTTTGATGACCTGGAAACACAGGAATATGAAGGTAAGCATCTTTGATGTCCACAGACGTCATGAAATCCCCTGGGCGCAGGGAACTGGTGGCAGAGCGCAGAGTTTCCATGCGAAAGTGCCTGCACCTGACTAATTTGTTGAGGATCTTCAAGTCCAGGATGGGCCTGACTGACCCATCTTTTTTGGGCACGGTGAAGAGGTTGGAATAGAAGCCCTTGCCCCTTTCTCTTAAAGGGACCTTGCAGATGACCCCCAGCTCCAGAAGGCTTTGCACCGCCTGCACTAGATCCTGAGCTGACACAGAGTCCTGAGCCATCCAGGATCTGATGAACCTTGGGGGAGGGCAGGCAGCAAACTCTATCTTGTAACCGGAGGACACTGCCTCCTGAACCCACCGGTCTGAGACATGAAGCCTCCAGACGCGAGCAAAGTGCTGAAGCCGTCCACCCACCCGGATGGGTGAGGGCGCCCCTTCATGCCTGAGGGGGCTTGGGAGGGAGTCCACGTCCTCTGCCCCTACCCCCTTGTCTAGCACCACGGTAGGGGGAGGAAAAGGAGCCCTGACCCCGAAAGGGCAGAGACTGCCACCTGCGCTGGGGTAACCTGCCTCCCTTAGCAAACAGGTCCAGGCGGTCCCCACCAGTGAGGGCTCTTTTGGTAGCGCTGTCAGCAGCCCACTGGCGCAGCCAAACCGAGCGGCGTATAGCCACTACAAGGGCAGAGGTTCTGCCACACATTCTAATGGTGTCATCCAGGGCCGAGAGGACATAGGTCACAAAAACATCACAACTAGAGAGTGCATTAAAGTCCTCCCTAGACATATCATCAGGGGGACCATCAAGGACACTTCTGAGCAGGGTCCTAATAGCCACAGCCGTAATGGCAGAGGCACAGACCGGGCACAGCACCGTCCCCACACATGCAAAGGCATGGGACGCCAGCTGATCACTGCGCCGGTCCTCAGCATCCCGCAGGGTAGTAGAGTCAGGGGAGTGCATGACGGAGGTGTTAGATAACCCTAGGACCGGGGCATCCACTTCGGGAGGGGATGACCAACACTTCACCACAGCAGCAGGAAAGGGATACTTCCTATACCAACTCTTAGGTACACTGGGAAGTCTACTGGGACACTCCCATTCCTTGAGCACAAGGTTATTAAAATGTGCTTGCTCAGGAAATTCCAAGCGTGACTTAGCAGTATGAAAAAGTTCCCCCTGTTGCCTGGGGGCCGCAACAGGGGGAGAGATAGACAGAACCTCAAAAATCTGAGCCAACAGTCTATCAGTATCATCTGGGGCCCAGGGGTCAGAGCCAGAATCGTCGTGACCCCTGGGCCTCTCATCAGATGACCCTGAGTCGGAGAATAGCTACCCTTCCTCCAAAGGGGTATAGCCAGACAGTTCCAAAAACTCAACAGATTCCATAGGGAAAAGAGTGACATCAGGCGTTAAATGCCGCTTCTTTGCAGAGGCCTTACGCGCCAAGGTATTAGCAATCAACTTCTCAACACTAGCCAGTCTAGAAGACACATCAGGCTGAGAATCCCCACTCGTATGCAACTCAGTAGGAGTGAGATTTAAGCTTGGGGGAGTAGGTGAGGTGAAACGAATCGCAGACTCAGCCACTGGAAGGGCAGATTGCAGCGCAAGCACCTGTTTGGCACAGGGTACACAGACCCGCGCCTTGTCAGCGTCAATATGGGTCTCCCCACAAGCTACACACAGCCGGGCTTGTCCCGAAGGAACCCCGAGCACTTTATCCTGAGATGCCTCCATATGGTGATTATAACGGCACAATAGGCCGATAGGGATTGACGCTATAAAAAGCAACCCGGGATGCACCAATAACCCGCTAGGGACGTGGGAGTAATTAACTAGGCCTCACAAGTTAATAAACTAAATAGAGGGAATAGGGCCGGGAGAAGCCAAGAGGGTTCAGCCCAGCTGAAAGACATAAGCAAAATGGGAAGCATACAATAATATCGTTAATAAAGCCGCCCGCGAGGGCATTCACTGACCGCGGTAGGTAGAAGCCCGTCATGCAACAGCCGGAACCAAGCAGAAAATGGCGTCGGTATACCTCGAGGGGCGGGCCCGCATGAACAGTGACGCGGGACGTGCCAAAGACGGGCCCCGCCCCCCCGAAGAGCGTGAAGCCATACAAGCAGCCAATGATGGCGCACCGGTGCCTGAGGTAACGCCGCCGCCAAGCACGGAACACAGGGAAGCGCGCGCGGCGGCGGCAATTTACAAGGCACAATAAGTGAAAACAAGTCAGCGCGGCGGCTGACACCAAGCATAATGAAGTGAAGCACAAGGCGAATACACATATATACACACAACCCCCCTCCCTCCCCCGAAGGCTACAAGGAGAGTGAGGGAGGACAGCGGCCACTTAACAGGACCCACCGATAGACAGGGGCAATAGCGTGGGAGGGGCATCCCATAGAGGCTCACCATATGCCTATACCGCCTACCCTTTGGTGGGGGATTGCGGTGGAGCAGCGCTCCTAAGCACCTAACAGTAGTGCTGCCTACTATCACCCGACCAGTGCAGCCAAGGCTGGGAGGCAATTACTGATGGAACGGGTGGGAATAGTCCTACAGGGCCGCAGGCTAATAGCCCCGCTCACCTGCGAGTAGAGAGAGCCATCTTCTTGTCCTTCGCAGTCCAGACTGCAGAGAAGATCTGGGGATTGTGGGAGGTCCCTGGGTATTTGAGGGGCTGGGAGGAGCCTATTTTCGATGTCTCGTCCAGCGCCATCTGGCGAAGTAATACCCGAGTGTAAGTATTCTATCTGGAGCAGGATGTACTGTATACTAAGAATAAAAGTGCAAGCAGCAGGAAAGTTATTGTTTCACTCTTACAGGCCCATTCCAGCGGGAGAATGGGGGGTTAGAAAAGCTGGGGATTCTTTAGCTCTAGGGAGGGACTCAGTGTGGGGTGTGGTAGCACTCTCTGCGGTGGCAATGCCACTCCTCGGCTTACACAACGCAGGACACTCAGGTGGTAAAGTAGCACTTCTTTATTGGGCTTTTCACAAGCAATGTTCTCCATTAGAGCCTCTGTCAGCAAACACTGGGGATCTCTCTGTGTCTCAATCCAAATCTATGTCTGCCCCTCAGAGTCTCTCTCAAACATCTGCCCTCCCTCTACTGGGGGTCCCCTTTATACCCTCTGGTGGCTTCCCACCTAAACTAGTAGTCTAATCACAAGAACTTACACTCAACACATTATTACGGTCTATAACTTCTGGTAATGGACTAATTTCATTTGTTATCCAACACTCCCCTCTTGTGGCCATTTACTGTAACTCCATCACAATGTCACTATATGGGTCTTACTATATCTCCTCTCGTATTAAACTACTGGTGCTCACCTCTTTTTATGGTTTTATTTCGTTTCACTCTCACTACCTATACAGGCCCTAAATCACTTTATTGTGCATTGACAGTGGAGTTCAGCGACATTCATTCACATGAGCCCAGCCCCACTTCATCCTTCTTGCTAGAGAATAGTGAGTGAGGCAACACATCTTAGGCTACGTTCACACCTGTCCGGACACATTTGCGGCATGCACTTTGTGTCGGGGATTGCGGTAGGAATTTTGTTTTGTGTTTGCATTTTTTTTTTCTCTTTATCTTTTATTTTTTCTTTCTTGTTTGCATTTTTGTATGCGCTTGCGTTTGCAATTGTGCCTGTGTTATAAAATATCCCTGTTCCTGGGTCCTATGCCCTTCCTTCCCTACCGCATGAAAAACACATGTTCGTTCACCTTTGCATTTACGCTTGCGGCCCACAGACTTTAATGTGGTGCGTTTGCGGCCCGGACGCAACAGGTAGGACTTTTTGCAGCTGCGTTTTCTTCAGTTCTTCCACACCAGAAAGATCTGAAAGGAGGAGCCATTGTTGGATCTATTTTGCAGTACTGCAACATCTGCCGCAAATTCAGGACTGCATGCAGTACCGGACAGGAATGAGGGTTTACTGAACAACACCAACCTGTATCTGATCTGAATTATGTTGTCCTGTTTTTCTCTGGTCACAGGTCGATGCTGCCAACGATGATGCCAGGATACTCAGAAGCAACCCTACATGCCCCCTGACCTTCCCAGTCACAATCTAAAGCCTCGGGGACAGAACCTGCCCCCCCCCCATTTTCTTTTCCTATTAATGAATAATTTGTAAATAATCTGTAATAAACTTAGAAAATCTATACATTTTATCATGATCTTTTTTATTTAGTGGCGGGAAACCCACCAGCACTATTTGCAAGCTACTGGCAGATCCAAAGGACACAAGTGAGGGGGTAAATTGACCATGGCAGGTGTTACAAAAAGGTAAATGAGTTTTCTCTTCCCTTCTACTTCAGGCCATCAGAAGAATTTAGGGATGAATGGGTTAACCTTTCCCGAAGGGTGTGGTCTGCAAGAACAAAGGTGCGTCTCCACCTCCCTGGCCCATATCCACCTGGCTGACTTGATGCACTTCAGTTTTCTTTCTTGCAGTGGTACTGTAAGGATGTATCTGAACTCCTCTCCCATTTACTTTTTGTTTTTAAAGGAATTATGCCTTGGAAGCGGGGGTAATGGAAACCTGACTGTTCCTGGGCCCTCATACTCCTCTGAATGGACCCACTTTGCCTCCGCAGCTAAGCTGCATTCGGAAAGAGTGACACTCCTGGCTGACAATTCCGCCACAGGAAAAAGCAGCCATAAGGTTTTTGTCTGGTGAACACGATTGAGGGGAACCAGGGGAATTAATTTCCTCTTTATTGCTCTTCCCATGTGTCAATTATGTGTTTTTACTTTATTTGCGGCAAGAAGGGAGCAAAGGCTCCCTTTACCTGTGTTCGCCTCCTCCAACTCAAGGCATTGAATCTACCCGCCGCTGTGAAAATATTTTCGGCTTAGCATAGCAGCGAGCACCGGTGTGCGTCTCCGTTCTTACCCCGCTCTCATTCGAAGATTTTGGCCGGGCGAAGCAGCAAGTACCGCTAACATCACGGTTCTCCTCCGGCCGCTCGCACTGGAACATTTTCGGCTGGGCTAAGTGGCAAGTACTGCTAACATCGTGGTTCCCCTCCGCCCGCTTGCACTGGAACATTTTCGGCCGGACTAAGCGCCAAGTACCGCTAACATTGCAGTTCTCCTGCGGCCGCTCGCACTGGAGCATTTTCGGCCAGGCTAAACGGCAAGTACCACTAACATCGCGGTTCTCCTCCCGACGCTCGTACTGAAACATTTTCGGCTGGGCTAAGCAGCAAGTACCGCTAACATCGCGGTTCTACTCCGGCCGCTCTCACTGGAAGATTTTCGACCGGACGAAGCTCCGAATACCGCTGAGATCTTCTCCGGCCGTCTTCACTGGAAGCCGGCAGCTTGATACTGGGGTTGTTGGCCGGCAAAAAGGGGCTGCTTCTGAGCCACTGCACGGCCAACCTCAAGCTGTCCTAAATCTTAGGTAGGTCATTTTTTAATGATTATGTGTATTAATATGATATTTTATTCATATATATATATATATATATATATATATATATATATGATTGTGGGATAAGTCTGACAATATATATAATATATGTGGTTTACCCTCTGTTGTTTAGCAGATAGATTCACCCCAGTATGCAAGCAGACACTGGACGAGGATAGCATGGTGTGCAGGGTTATGCTACGGTAGTAGTGGATATGGAAGACAGTTGTCAGCTCCCTGCAATTGTTCTGACCATTGTTGCCAGTGCCCTCTGAGCTTAAAAACCCCCCTGGCAGCCTTCAAGCGGACCTAAAACCTTTAGCAAGTCATTTGGCTACTAAGAAGGTTTTGAAAAAAAATCCTCTGAGTTTTGAAGAGGATATTGTGGCTGCCATAGCCTCCTTCTGAGTCTTTAAACTCTGTCGGCAGCCCTCAAGTGGTCCTAAGCCTTTAGAAAGTCATTTCGAAGATTGGCTACTAAAAAGTTTTTTTAAAGAAAAGATTTATCTTCTAACTTGAAGAGGATATTGTAGCTGCCATAGTCTCCCAGGAAGTTATCCGTTGGGGAGGATTAATCCAGTAGGGACTCGTATTCAGAGTCCTCTACACAAGGGGGTACTCAGTTAAGATGGATGGATGGTTTTGATTTCTTCCATTCTGGAGGATGTTGCGGAGCATACACATTATTCTAATCTGATCAATAGGGAATGGCAGAAGTCTGGTTGTCTTCCGACCATTCCTAAAGTACTAGATACTATGTATCCTTTTCCTCCAGATCAGATTGAATTATGGTCTCACCCTCCTGTGGTGGACGCTCTGGGGCCAGGTCTTTTTAAGATTTTGGTTATGCCATCCTCGAATAGTGCTTCGCCAAAGGATCCAGTGGATAAGCGTGTGGCATGTCATGCTTATTCTATAATGGGGTCGACCTTACGGCCGACCTGTGCTACATCCATAGCATTTTTGGGGAGCAGGTGGTTGTTAAAACAACTGGGGTCATTCATGGAAGTCCTGCTCCCAGGTGATCAAGACCAGTTTGGCTACAACAGGTATATGACACGGGCTATGGAGGATTGAGCAGGATAAGTGCCAGAGGCCTAGCTCTGGTGGTCGCCTTAAGGCATGCTTTATGGCTTAAGCAATGGCCAGCAGACATAGCCTCCAAAAAAGAATGACAGGACTCCCCTTTAAGGTGGGGTGTCTGTTTGGGGAGTGCTTGGTTGACATGGTAATTGGTAAAGCATGCTACTAGTGGTAAATCATCTAATCTGCCACAGAAGCCGAAGTCTAATACTGCTTCCACAGGGCCTCTAATACTCCGGAGTTCCGGCTTGAGGCTCAAACTCTTCGGGATACTGAAGAGATTTTTTTTTTTGGAATAGGACAAAAAGTTCCAAATTAAGGCAACAGGTGTCTGGCAGAATAAAGCCAGACCCCCTTCAAAGCCTGCTCAGGCATGAAGGGACACCCCCGCTTTTGCAGGTGTGGGGGGACCGCTTCTGCATTTTGCCACAGAATTCCACAGAAAGCAGAAGCATTGAGATCTGCCGTATCCTGCCTTTTTAGAGATTGGAGTGGTTGATCCACAGTGAAGTTACTCCAGCCGAGAGTTTTTTTATAACCACAGTGTATATATATAAGGATGCATAATTACATTGCTGTAGGTGGCCTACATCTTCAGTTTGTGGTGTTACCCTTCGGTCTATCTTTAGCACCAAGGGTGTTTACCAAGGTGTTGGCTGGTCTCATGTTTTCTGTCAGGTTATACATATAATCCCTTACTTAGACTATCTGTTGATATGGGCCTCATCATGTCAGGGGGCCCAGAAGGATACACAGACTGTCTGATCGACATTGGATAACTGACTATCCAGTCGAATTCTTAAGTCAAATATCATATTCCCAGCTTTTCTGGGAATGTCATTAGACACGTCTCAGGCAAAAGTGTCTTTTCAGGGCAGGGTAAAGGGTCTCTTGTCTTGCCCTTCCCAACCGTTCATCAAGGAATATGTCTGTTGGGCCTGATGGTATCTTGCTTGAGTCAGTAACTTTTGCACTGTTCACACAAGACCCCTGCAGATGGAATTGCTCACAATCTGGGATCGAGACCCACACACTCTGGATCACTCTTTTTGCATGACACCGTCAACAAGGCAGTCTCTAGCCTGGTCCTCAGCCTCTTCAGACTGGCAAATCCTGCCTTCCAGTAGAGTGGAAGATCATCACCACGGATGCCTGTCTATCTTATCTGGTTGGGGGAGTGTCATGGAGTCACCAACGCTCCAGGGACAGTGGAGTCCGAAGGAGAGCAGACTCTCCATAAATATCCTGGAACTGAGAGCGATTCTATTGTATCTCAGACATTGGACATAGAATCTGAAGGGGCATCCCGTCCGGATTCAAACAGAAAATCGCACGGCGGTGGTATATATCAACCACCATGGGGGTACCTGAAGCAGTGAAGCCCTCATGGAAGTGAACTGGTTTTTACTTTGGGCAGATAAACAGGTTTCATGCATTTCCGCTGTACACATACCTGGAGTGGACAACTTGCAGGCCGATCACCTCAGTCGGTCCTGCATCAGAGGGAATGGTCTCTTAGTCAGAGGGTTTTTTCAATCCCTGTGCATGCACTGGGGGATTCCGGACATAGATCTTTTGTGCATCACAACACAATCGGAAGGTTACAAAGTTTGTGTCTCGGTCCAGGGTTCCTCTTACTATAGCAACAGATGTCCTGACTCTTCAGTGGTCAGCATTCAAGCTTCTTTATGCATTACCTCCGATTCCACTCCTGGGTCAAGTACGAAGAAAGGTTCGCTCACAAGGGAGTCCCAACCATTCTGGTGGCTCCTCGGTGGCCAAGAAGAAGCTGGTTCTCAGACATAGTAAGGATGTCCGAGGGCAACTCGTGGAGGTTACACGATGATCCAGATCTTCTCACACAGGGGCCTCTAAGGCATCCCAATTCACATGTTCTGGCTTGGACGGCCTGGCTATTGAGTCCTTTATCTTGGCAGAAAGGGGGTTCTTCTGACATAGTCATGCAGACTATGATTCAGGCCAGGAAGAAGCCTTCATCAATGATCTACTATAGAGTCTGGCAAGCATTATCGCTTGGTGCGAATCCAGAAGGTTCGCTGGTAGAATTTTTTCTGTGATTATATTTGATTTTTTTTGGCAGAAAGGTCTTGATGAAGGTTTTCAATTGAGGACTTTAAAGGGACAGATATCTGCTTTATCTGTCTTTTTATTCAGAAACCCATTGCTGTGAATAAAATGTATCAAAACTTTTTGTATAGTGAGTCGCTCATGTGCCGCCTCCTCCTTCTGCCGGTTTGGGACCTGAACTTAGTTTTATCAGCTCTTTATCAGGGTCCTCCTTTTGAACCACTGGCAGATGCGTCATTAATTTTATTGACTCTTAAGGTTATCTTTTTAGTGGCAATAACCTCAGTAAATTAGCAGCTTATCAGTTAAGTCTCCTTATTTAGTGTTATATAAGGACAAGGTAGTCTTCTGCTTTAAACAGGATGTTCTTCCTAAGGTGGTTTCCATTTTAATGAAGAGGTGAATTGCCTTCCTTATGTCCTACTCCAGTGTCCGATAAAGAAAGGATTCTTCATTGCTGGATGTAGTGAAAGCCCAAAGATACTATCTCATTGCTACACAATCTTTCCGTAGGTCGGACTCCTCATTTGTCATACCTGAGGGTCCACGGAAAGGTCTTCCACCATCTAAGTCTACCATCAGCGATGGATTAGACAGGCAGTGGTAAGAGCCTATATTCCCTAAGGGGAAGGATTCTCCTTTTTAGGACTACTGCTCATTCGACAAGAGCTATTGGAGCTTTTTGGGCTTTTTAGCATCAAGCTTCAATAGAACAAGTATGCAAAGCCGCTACTTGGTTTTCAGCTCATACATTTACCAAATTCTATAAGGTAGAGCCTTTGGTAGGAAGGAATTACATACAGTGGTAATTAGATGGTTTTAGAATGTCTTATTCCTGAAAGGAATAAGGGTTTTTGGAATGTCTTATTCCTGAAAGGAATAAGGGTTTTGGGGATCCCACCCGAATTAGGGTACTGCTTTTGGAGGTCCCATTCGTCTCTGAATTCTTCTGATGGCCTGAAATAAAAAGGAAGAGAAAAAAAAATTCTGTGAGTACTCACCTGTAGAATTAATTTCTCTTCCATTATTATTTCAGGACATCAGACCCTCCCTGTCTGCTAGGTTACTATGTCCATATCTTGGATGCCTAGTTTTAGTGGAGGTAAATATGTAAATAGTTGCTGTAAATAATGATCAGCATTTAAAAAAAAAAATTAAAAATTAAACAGAGAGAGGAGTCTTGCATTTTGTCTCCAGTCTTTTGTTTCCAACAGGATAGGTATGCCTCCCGGGCAGCTAGTTCTACTGCTTTTTATTTAAACTGAAGTGCATCAAGTCAGCCAGGTGGATATAGACCCGGGAGGTGGAGACACACCTTTGTTTTGCAAACCACACCCTTCGGGAAAGGTTAACCCATTCGTCTCTGAATTCTTCTGATGTCCTGATGTAATAATAGAAGAGAAATTAATTCTACAGGTGAATACTCACAGAATTTTCTTTTCCACTCTCTCTGGTGTTTCTCCTCTCCAGCATGGCATCCCGATTTGGGATGCCCCCAGGGTCAGACTGGAGCACCGTTTAGCTCACCGGATCAAAACATCATGCACCACCAAGAAAAATGAATTTCAAAATAAGTGTGTGCTCACTAGACATAAAGCTACGAAGACAGAGAAAAGGGTGGTAAGGGAGGTAACTCTATGCCCACCCCAAAAGAGGAGCACCCCCAATGTCTCAATTATAACTAAACTTAATGCAAAAAGATCAATACATAGGCAAAATATAAAACCAACATAGACAAAACAAAAGACACAACACACTTTAAAAAGTCTCCCACCCCAAAGCTCCTTCCTGAACAATAAATAATGTTATACGAGGCCCTTTGTTTTAAATAATAACAAGAATCATATAGGGCAAAAAAAATGTTCTATTTATTTGTGGTGGCACAAAAAAAATATTGTTTTATATAACTATTTATCAGATTATTAAATTTGTCATTATTTATAAATTTTAACTCATTCCGCCCTCTGGGCTAACCATGTACTTAAAGCGGTCCTTCACCCTGAATAGGAGCCTATTTTTTATGTTTCCCACACCCTGTACATACAGATTGCTCACATTAAAAATCACCCTACCTGCATCTACTGCATGTTATGAGCCTTTAAAATATCCAAGATGGCGGCTCATGGAACATCAGGCAGCCTGCAAACAGGTAGTGCCTTCTGACTGTGCTGCTCTGCATTCTGGGATTGCTGACCTTTTCCTGACCCCAGCTCTGCTCTGTCTGAGCAAAGCACAGCTATAACCCGCCCTCTGTACTATATCCCGCTCTCCTCTCCTCAGTATGTTTGATGCTTCTGAGTCAAGATGGCGGCACCCGTATCCTAAAGTCCTGAACAGAGTTGCAGCCCAGTGGGGGAAAGAATAATAAGTAAGTGACTAAAAACTTAAAATATATTAATTTTAGATGCTGGGAAATCGTTTTATAAGGGTTTGGGCTTTTCAATAAATCATGGTGAAGGTCCGGTTTAATAGTTAATCCCCAAGTCCAGCCTTAAAGTGAAAGTGCATGCCAAGACCCTTTGTTCCTATATTTACTTATCTTATGTGCTTGTACTTTGCTGGTGTAGTTTCAGGTATTAATCGCCAATTTACCAATTAACCAGTCAGAAACCTTTTGTTAAAGACTGGGAGTTTCCATGTTGCTGTTTTTACTTAGACTCATAATTATGTCATTCCCTTCTGATTTGAAAGCACATATCTAACTTGATATTATAAAGTGGACCTAAAGTTAAAAAAGCCTTTAGGATTCTGATTTCGGATACCCTCCATTATAAGATCAGTTTTGTGTCTACACTTTCACTCTCCTCTGCCCCACATGACAGTCTGGTCACAGGGAACTAGACAGAGCAAGAACCGCAGACCCATAGACAGGAGCCACCAAGCCCTAGACCTGGAGGACCACGGTCCAAAGCCTCGATTCAGAGACACATTCGTCCGGACTTCCGTAGCAGTCTGTGAAAGTTTTGGTGGGTGTTTGTCATTTTTTTGCTTTTTTTCATCCATTTTCTGCTCGCACAAACGTTCGGGAATGCGCTTCCGATGAACGGAAGCATTTCCGTTAGTTCGGATCATTTTCCAAACAAAATCGGAAATTTTCCGTTCGCTCAGATAACTTCCGTTGTTGGGATGGGTTTCTGTCTGATTCAGAGAGCTGATTTCCGACGGATCACCACCCTATAAATCCGTTTCATTTCCGATCCACTTACGGGACCTTTGAGGGCTCAGATTGCTATTGTTGAACATGTTTTGCGGCTATGTGGAGGAGTCTGCGCGCCTTTAGCACCAAGGCATTGCATGTATCAGCATGGCCGAGGCCATAAATTGTATAGCAATGCATACCTGAATCAATACATTTCATGTATGCCTTATAGATGCATTTTAATGCTGACCTTAATTAGTCCTTAGCATGTAAACATTTATTTTTCCACACATCCATATAATTGCTATATTTTTTTAGACTTATGTCCTTTGTGAATTATATTTGGATTGTTGAACTTGAATCTTAATTTGTTGTAGGAGTTATTGTTTTAGTTGGTTACCTTTGCTTTGTGTAATTATTTTATATTTGGTTGCAGGAATTGCAAAATGTGCCACTCGCCCTTGCTCCTGATGCCCGTTCTTTGCCTGCAGAATGCGGGCCAGGGGTTCTCTAATCGGGCACTATGCAAAACCCGGGCCATGGTGGCGAGGGCCCTCTGGCTTTTGAAGTCCAGATTTAGGTGTTTGGACCATACAGGGCACAAGGCACTGCAGTATGACCCCAACAAGGTTATTCCAATATTTTAAAAACCAATATTTTAATTTACCTTTTTTTACCTCTGATTATTTGCAATCTGATTATTTCCCATTGATTTCAATCAGAGTACTTTGCCAGGTTTACTTCCTTTTTGGCAAAGGGCTCTGATTGGACTAGAGCCCACGCACCGTTGGAACAAAGAAAAATTATTTTTAGTGGGCTTGCTGGGGGGTTTCACACAGCGGGGCATCCTAATTCAGGATGCCCCAGGGGGCATGGAACAAAGCCTGGGAAAGTCAAAATTACGGGCGGTTATAACCAGGGCTGTCATGAGTCGACACTAGCTTTGACTGGCATTGGAGTCGGTAGAAACCTATTTAATGTAACTTTTTAGGCAGTTTAGAAATGTTAATCATACATATTTTTTTATGTTCTATATAAGGCCCTTTTTTAAACAGCAGCAGGGTGTTCTAGTGGTGATAGAGACCCTCAGTTAAAATTCCTGAACCAGTGCTGCACACACTTAGAAGATCCTTCCTTAATGCGGACCTTCACTCTGAATAAGAGTCTATCTTATATGTTTCTCACACCCTGTACATACAGATTGTCCACATTAAAAATTATCCTACCTGCATCTACTGCATGTTATGAGCCTTTAAACATCCAAGATGGCGGCTTATGGAAGCCGCCATCTTATCAGGCAGCCTGCAAACAGGAAGTTCCTCCTGACTGTGCTGCTCTGCATTCTGGGACTGCTGAACTTTACCTGACCCCAGCTCTGCTCTGTCTGAGCAAAGCACAGCTATAACCCGACCCCCTGTACCTTATCCCACTCTACTCTCCTCAGTAAGTGTGATGCTTCTGAGTCAAGATGGCGGCGCCCGTATCCTAAATTCCTGAACAGAGTTGCAGCCCAGTGGGGGAAAGAATAATAAGTAAGTGACTAAAAAACGTAAAATATATTAATTTTAGATGCTGGGGAACCGTTTTTTAAGAGTTTGGGCTTTTCATTAAATCACGCTGAAGGTCCGGTTTAAGGGCCAGGGGAACTTCAACACTTAGTGTGCCTGCAATCATCTCAGAAGTACTAGACAGAACAGAAACACAGTAATTATTAACCATTTAACAACATTTACATTAATCAATAGTCAAGTGTGTTAACATGAGGAACAACCCTATTTCTGTCCATTGTATAACTTTTCTCTGGCATTTTTTAGCAGTTTTCCCCTGTGTTGGTGAACATCTAGTTGCATTTCTTTCAGACATGGCGGGTGGAGACAAGCTATCATCCACTGTACAGAGAGAGTAGAGAAGAGTCTACTTCCTAATCCTCTGTTATGCACTCAGAAAAGCCCCATGATCATGGAGGACGTTCCAGCAGCTGTGCAGTCTCATTGGCGTCTCTCCTGTAATCCTGTCTTACTCATACAAATTTGTTATTACTAGGGATGAGCAAACCCCCTTTAGTTCGGGTTCAGCAAGTTTGGTTTGGGTGGCTGAACTTTCCGAACCCATTGAAATCAATAATGACCCGAACTTGCAGGTGTGGGGGGCGCACAGAAAGAGGGCAACTGCTCCCATGAGTGAGGACACTCCTAGTGCCAGCAGTAGTGCGTGCATGCATGTGCATGTGAATGGGATTGCATGTGGGAGATCATGCATGGGAATGTATGAAAGAGTGAGTGCATGTGGGAATGCATGTATGTGCATGGGAATGCATGAGGGAGTGCATGTATGTGCATGGGAATGCATGAGGGAGTGCATGTATGTGCAAGGGACTGCATGTGAGAGTATTGGTCTCAGGGTCCAATGTTGCATAGTAACAATAAAAGAGGGTTGGAGCACAGCCAGGATGTTTGAAGCAATGTCTTAGGCTCTTACAGACCCCGGCCATTATGCTGATTTTTATGCAGCATCACAGATCCAAGGGCCACACCCACTTGCTTCAGAATAGAAATCACAGAGGTTCCAACCTTGGAGACGAGTTTACAGGGTGATGGATGTGCTGGGGTTGTGGTTTAGGGGTGTGGCTTATTCACAGGATTTTGAGGAACAAATTATCACCGACATAACGATTTGCAGATATATTAGGGTTTTAAATACATAATGCTTGCATAGTAATTCTAGTCTTACTCGGTGGCCAGCCAATCATTTAGTGGTGTCTGCTAGACAATAGCACACGGTTTGGTGATGGCATTAAGCCAATCAGCGGGGAGGGGGAAGAAATTTATGTTTTGTTGGGTGAAATCTTAGTTTGACTGGGTGACCGGGTGAGTGGGGGTTAAAACTCGATGACTCCTGTGAGTGCTCAGCAGTCATCACACTTTTCCTCCAGTTCCAGGGCTGACAGGGTACCCTTGCACATGCCTAATGGCTCAGAGGCAGCCAATAGTGAGGGGTTAAATGGCCAGCCATTCATTTAGTGGTGTCTGCTAGCTAAAAGCACATGGGTTCGAGATCTCAGTCAGCCAGTCAGTGGGGAGAAGGATGATAGTAGCAGTAGTTTGACAGGGTGACTGGGTGAGGGAGGTCAAAACCGGGTCGCTCCCTGAAAAAACAGGTGACTTGCCATCTGAAAATCATGAGGTGAAACTGTAAACCTCGATACCTCGGCCATGTCTTCTTCAATTTAAAAATGGATAGTGCCAAATGTAGCCTGACACAATGGTGACACAATTGTGCAACAATTGGCTTTGCCTGCTATAGCAGCTGCAAATATTCACACTACGGGGAATCTCGATTCAAGATGGCTAGAGGAAAAGCCAGCGGCCCCTGGTGGCTTATGTTCGGCTTTAAAGAGGAACAAAACATTGCAGGATTCCACCTACCCAGCTATTCCATGGCACATGCATGCCAATGGCATCTCCTTCTTCTCTCTGATACCTGTGTGCACCTGTTCCAGGCCCATCTTATTGGCTACCGCAGGTACCCTCAGGCAGGATGTGGGATGCCTGTGCTGTAAAACCTCCTGATCGGCCGTATCAGGGAAACGAGTGTCACATGGTCACATTAACAGCTCTGCACCTATGATCACGCAGCATGCTTTCCCAAATCACTGTCCGTTTCAGCAGCCCAGGGGACTACAAGGCCCAGCAAGGCCATGGACATGCCCCTCGATTCAAAGAGCAAAAGTTAATTGATTTCGTATCGAGAATCGTAAGTTTGGGTGGGTGTTAGTCATTTTTTCCTGTTTTTTTGGCCATTTCCGACTCGCACGAGCCTACGTACGAATGCGTATATGCTCTTACGATCAGCGGAAGGTCGTTCCTAAATTTTAGGATCAAAACGTAAAACTTAGGATCAAAACGTAAAACTTAGGATCAAAACGTAAAACTTAGGTTAATTGGATGTGTTTAGGTGTGATTCAGAGAAACCTCTAAACGCGTTTTAAAAGAAAGCCACAGCCGACACCTTTTAGCAGTCGTATTGCTGTTCTTGAACAGGTTTTTTGGCTATGTGGAGGAGTCTGCGCGTCTTGAGCTCCAATGAACTGCATGTATCAGCATAAATTGTATGGCAATGCATACCTGATTCATGTATGCCTTATAAAAGCATTTTAATGTGGACCTTAATTAGTCCTTTGCATGTAAACCTTTATTTTGCAATATATTTGCGTTAATTAAAGAAACTTATGTCCTTTGTTAGTTATTTTAAAATTGAGGTACTAGAATGATATTTTTAGATTGCATTTATTGGTGTAGTTGTTTACCTTTGCTTTGTTTAATTATTTAAGCACATCTTTGGTCAGATGCATCACACTTACTGAGGAGAAGAGAGCGGGATAAAGTGCAGGATGTGGGTTACTGCTGTATTTTGCACAGACACAGCAGAGCTGGGGGCATGGAAAGGTCAGAAATCAAAGAATCCAGAGCAACACAGTCACAAGGCCCTTTCTGTTTGCAGGCTGCCCGATAATACCTGAGCCGCCATCTTGGCTGTTTCTAGGCTCATAACATGCAGAAGTTGCTGGGTGTTTTTTAATATTTGTGAGCAATCTGTATGTAGAGGGTGTGGGTAACCACACAAAAAATCTAAAGTTGTACCATTTGAAGCCAAAATATTAAAAATAAATCCACAAGTAAAAAATGCAAGTTAAGTAAAAATTAAACAAAGTAAGATTTACTTATGCAAATGCATTCATTAATGGTTGGTTACTACAAAATGAATGAAATAAAGAAAAATAAAAGACCAAATATTTAGAATGCACTTTAATGAGGTAAGTTTGTAGTGCGGAGCCGCAAGATCAGAAGGATTTACGTCCAGACAAAAAAGGAAAAAGGGCAAAACCAATGTTGCAACCTGAGAAATGAAACGGAAAATTCAGGATGGAAACTGACATAGGTCTGATTCCCGAACTGCCATACGAACGGACGTATATTTTAGGATAGAAACGTATTTGCTTATTGAATCACTCGCAAGTTCATACGAACGCACGAGCGGACGTGAAAAATAGGATGATCGTGAGCCAAATCCAAGCTGTTACATGTTTCTTTGAATCAACCCAATAGATTCTTGGCTAAGACAAAAAGATCGCTCAAGGTAAATATAGATTTTAATGCAGTAGTGCACTGTGCAGTTATTACAATTAATGGAATTTACAGTACCATTTAGAGAAATGGGTTACAGGTACAGTGAGTTACACAGAAGTCAGATTACCTTAAATACATTCTAATGAGATGTGAGGAGGAGTGGCTCCAGGGGCATAAAGCAGCCTGTTGTAATGTTGGAACCTCTCCTGGCACATGTAGGTGACTCCCGGGATGAAGTACCCCTTGCCTTCAGTTGAGGTCTGGGATTTAACCCGGGGCTGAACTCTCCCAACGCCCCTCTGGGCGGAGGATCCTGCTCCACCCTCTGCTGGGAGCTAGCTTGCAACCAACAAACACTATTTTGGGCCTAATTCCTAAACCAAGGCCGATGTCGAAATGAATAAGCTAGTCGTGCCGCATCTTTTGGGTTCACGAACCAGTGTGTAAGCTGGCCCAGAACCTGACTTCTCCATGCCCTCAGGTTCCAGGGTCTGCACTGCAATGAAAAACTCACGCCAAATATTTGTGAATGGCTGCCATGTGCTCGCTCAGCTAGAGGCAAGCACTGGTGGGAAGCACCTGGCACTTCATTCATGTAAAATGGATTAACAGATCACGTAATCCATGCTGATTGGCTGGCATCACTCAGCAATCTGTTCTGATTGGAGGAGAGCCCACACAGGTGCAGTGTGATCATCGTAAAGGAAAGAATACCAGCCAAACGGGTGGGGGTGGGTCACACACAAGTCTCTTAAAAGCGGACCAAAAGCCATGAGACTTTGGGGTTTATTCATCAAGGGATAGCTACAGGTAGCGCCTTGTAAGCAGCAAGCAGCGTCTGGTGAACGACCGGCGCTGTACACAATACCACATTTATGAAGGCGATGCTGGTGAGCGACTCTAACAGCGCCATGTAGCGTACGATTCATCATTACAGGCAGCTTAGCGTAAAGCCCCGGCGCTCTGGCTTCCAGAGCGCCAGGTATTACCTGTTGCTACCTGTTGCTCTCCCAAACATTTCAATGGCTGTTCCTTTTCTTCTGTTTAAACAGGGTTTTTTGTTTTTATTTATTTTTTTTTCTCTCAAATAATTGTGTGACCTCTCCTGGCCTAGAAAAAATGATTTTTTATATTTTTATGCAGAATTGTCATTACAGGTCTGGCATTAAAGTATTAATGTCACAATGTTACAACAATGTCATTCCATTCACTTTGTTACCGGTGGATATGTGTTCAAAAACAGACTTTAATCACGCAGCGTCTGGCGCACCTACGCTCTGTGTGTCTGTTTTTTTGTTGAATATGATGTGAACCGCTGAGAGTTGATCGTAATGAGCTGGCGCTACCTCTCGCTCCCTGCAACTCTCTACTGGTGTTAGAACGCCCAACATACATCTCATTTATCAATGCCGGCCAGGTTACTACAGCGACTGAGGCACTCTATTACAGCAACTGATAGCTGATCACAGCGTCTACTAGCGGTCGCTTAAAGCGCCTCTGTACAGACGCTCATCTGCCGATACCTGGCGCTAGTCATGAGTCAGCCTGCCAGTCACTCGAGGGAGAGAAAAAGAAGGGGCGGGGCACTGCCTGCATGTGATGTAGCATAATATACTAGGCTGGGCACAGTACAGCTGGGCCGCTGTGACCAAAGTCCTGGGCCTGTTTTTTATCCCCATCCTCCCCTGCATGCAGGAGTTATTGTACATAGCCCAAGACAGAGTGAAGGAGTCAGAGCCAAAGGTAAAAGTTTTTCTGAACTATGATCATTGCGAATTCTCAGGGTGTCATAAAATTCTGCCTAGAGCCAGTCCTGTCTTCTTCTGATATCATGATGTTGCCTTCTGCTGCTCATAATGGCTCCCATAATCCTGTTGTAGTGCTGGTAGCAGATTAGCCACCACCCCAAGGGTTCATTTTTTAGAGTAGTAGTTTAGTTGCTGAGCTAGACTAGCGGCAGGAACTCTAGGGGTTGACTCTAGGGGGTGGAGCTACTAGGTTAGTTTAGTCAGATCCCGCCTTTCAATATGGATTAGCAGCTGGGCCTATAATAGGGAGGCCCAGCAAGTGCTGATTTAGTCCGATGACAGTAGAGAAGCTGTGCAGACCTGTGCCTGGGCTGTGAGGAAGGAGGCTAACGTGGTCCATGGAACTCAAGCCTTATGGGGCACTGTACTTGTGGATCTGTGGGAGATCCTCGGTAGCACTTCCCTCCTGATGCCTGCTTAGGTGGGGGGCATTCCATTGGAGGTGAGCATTTGGGATGTTCAGAGAAGTGTCAGGGACCCCTGCCTAAACTTTGTTGAAGTGCTTGCCCAGAAAACAAACTGGTCTCTGCATTGCTAACCACCTGGAGTCCAGACCGGCCTTGCCTCTTGGTGAACCTGAGTACCGCTTCCCCGTGTCCCTAAGCCACCAGTGTAATGGCCTATGGGTCCAGTCTTCCCTGTTTATATGGACCATTTTCCCTTGTAAGGCATCGCAAAATCATCCGGGGTGTCTGCTACAGAATGGCATTGTGAACATTTCCTTGTGTGGGGCCCCCAAGTTGATTGGCCAGCGACTGTTAACATTGTGCTTAAAGCAGACCAAAACCCACATTTTTAACTAGCATTCCCTGAATTGCTTCCCCCATAAAGAGTACCTTTTGCCAATCTTCAATGCTCCTGCCTCACTCTAATCCCAGATAATGGCGCCTGTTTTAGCTGTTGTGTGTGGCGATGATGTCATTGCCATACCTATGCAATTACTGACATCTCACACTGAGGGACAGCACAAACTCAGTGCTCCAGGACAATTTAAAAAGCAATAATATCCACTTCTAGTTCTACATCCTAAGAAGGGAGTATTGTCAGGGGCTTTGGCCAAATTACTTTTACAAACTCAGTGGGTTTTGGTCCGCTTTAAGCTGTGTGATGCAGCTGAGACACAGGACGTAGTTGAGCTGGTGGCTTGCCCGCTGTTCGATCGGGGATGGACTCAAAAGAGGCCCCGAAAAAGGGGCTGTGCTTACCTGATATAGCGCGAAATTGGGACGGGACCACTTGAGGATAGTGGCCTGGTTGGTCTGAGCTATCTAATGTTACACAAGGTAAGAAAACAATTGGAGGTGACCCCCAAAAATATTGGGGCCCAGAAGGACCCCGCAACTTGCTCTCCTTCCATTTACCTTTTTTTCATGATTTTGATTTTATTTTCCCTGAATTTTAGCCAAGCTGAATCTTATCTGCGCTAAGTCAAGGCCTCCAACTGCCGATGAGCGCACCCCTGCCCCGGTGTGGCAATCAAAAAGCTGCAGAGTTTGTTGCTGGCATCAGCGAAGCATTCACTAAGATGTCCTAAAGCAGCAGCTCTGTAAAAGCAGTGATCTGTACATCCATGGTAAAGCCTGGGCCAGAAAAGTCTTCACCACATGGACTAGAACCAGAAAATAATTGTGCCCAGGGCCTTTTTGGTATCAACATTTATTTCACTATCAAGGAGAGACACACAGGTTTTGGGCCCAATGCTAAGTCAGGTGCCCAAGAAATTTCCCTCAATGCCATTTAGACTGACTGAGAACCCAATGCACACCCCAATGCTAATCTTGGATCCAACCATGCCAACTTTGCTGGAGACACTGGCGAGTTCTGTTCGGGCCATGGCATTGGCTCCATGCCCACTGCATTCAGCTCCAGCTGAGACATTTGGACCTTTCGCCAGCACTTTTATATCAAAGGGCACTAGTGCCAAATCACTACTGACATTGCAGAAGACACTTGCAACCTCTGCTGTGGCCATGGCACTGCCTCCTTTCTTGCTAAATTGGCCTGCAGTTGAGGCATTTGGACCTTTCGCTAACATCTCTATATCAAATGGCAAGTATACAGAAACATTTGATTAATGCACATCACACACGGTTGAATTGCAATTAAAATGTATTAAAGATAGAATCACATTTACAGTTATTAAGATTCTCCATAATATGAACAAAAAAAGGATACAGTGTAAGTATTCATAGACCACCTCAAGTGAAAAATAGTATCGGTAGTATTATCTGTAATCTTATAAGTGAAAAACTATATACACTAAGGTAATAACCATAGTAACCTATAAGCGGTTGCTAAAGCGGTCCTGAAGAAAGTTCTCATTAGCACATCTGGCTGAACCACAATCTGACCAGTACAAACAAGGAAAACAAGAAAATGATTAAGTAGCAAAGCAAAATTTTGTTATCTAAAAATAAATTTGTTTGTTTAAACAGGTACAAACCAAGCTGATGGACACATCGATTCCCTATCACTATCCAGGATGCCCCGCTATGTGAAATGCCCCACATGTCTTGTTTAGTCACCGCACCAGCGATGCCAGGGCGCTTGCATGGTCCACGGTGGCATACTGGCTTCTCTCCTGCTGGTGAGTGCACAGCTGAGAGCCTGTCCCTCTTTTGAGTCCCTGTCCCTCTTTGTTCTCATTTGTCCCTCTTTAAGGTGTAACATGCAAGATCTGCATTAATTAGTGACGAATTTGCCAATTTAAGGTGTTTTAACTGTTACAACCTATCTCCTATCCATCCCTCAATGAGGGGGCGTGGCTTAATTTAACAAATATCCCTTTTTCCCGCCCTGAAAAGTTGGTAGGTATGGGCAGTGGCTAACCTGCATTCAGCTACTATATCACCCATATACTTACTTAGCCGGCTATCCTCCGGCACCTTCGGGGGCCGCATTCCCGCTATACATCTAGTTCACCGGTTCTCAACCTGCGGTACACCAACAGCGATGTTTGGGGTGCACCAACAACCCGGGTCTGGTGGGTCTATTATAACAGAAAAACATTATTCTTTTTTGCTTTAAAATTAGGCCTGTGGACTTTTATTTTGGTCAAATTTATCATTGATCCCCTCTTTGGGGGTACTCTTTAGGAACTTCTTGTCTCTAGGGGGTACTTGGCGTAAAAAGTTTGAGAACCACTGCTCATGACCCTCCAGGCATTTGTGAGTGGGGGGGCAGGGCCGGATCAAGTGTGGTGGAGGCCCCTGGGCACAAAATTTGGTGGAGGCCCCCTATAGAGTATTTTTTTTTTGTAATGTAAAAGTACAGCCATGTAACATAACCAAAATATATGTAATCAGGTACCCTGTGCTCTAGGCCACATTGCCTCTAACCAGGCTGCCTCCAGGAATGCCCCTCCCACCTCCGCAAACAGTCATGGTGACGCAGGCACGCCCCCTCCATTCACTTCAGTAAAAGAACACGCCAGACACCACTTTGACATACCCCCTCCATTGCATTGAATATAGCTGGGCATGCACACTAATGCACTGTAACTAATGTGGGTAGCAAGGCCACAACAAACAGCAAGGGTTGGCAGCGAGACCAAAAAATGTTGAGGCGTGCCCTCACCACAGGAGCAGCTGCAGGGGAGAAAAAAACTTTTATTGTTCTGATCCAGGCTAGCTGGGTGGCCTAGTCCGACCCTGTGTTCGGCCTGTTGGGCCTGTCATGCTGTGCTGGCACTTTACACCAGGAGCATGTGAGGGCTGCCCCCTTACGGGCCCTTTTTCAGTCATATAAGGAAGAATAGAGGAGAAGAGCTTACACTCTATTAGGGTATAAGGGAGGATACAGAAGGAGAAGAGCTTACACTCTATTAGGGTATAAGGGAGAATACAGAAGGAGAAGAGCTTACACTCTATTAGGGTATAAGGGAGGATACAGAAGGAGAAGAGCTTACACTCTATTAGGGTATAAGGGAGGATACAGAAGGAGAAGAGCTTACACTCTATTAGGGTATAAGGGAGGATACAGAAGGAGAAGAGCTTACACTCTATTAGGGTATAATAGAGGATACAGAAGGAGAATAGCTTACACTCTAATAGGGATAAGGGAATTTTTATTGGTAAACAAACAAAACTCAGCTAATCAGCATTAATACATAATATAAAGATAACGTATACTTGTATACAATAAACATAACACAGCAAAATACTACATACTATACATTATCTATCATGTCTATACTCTTAATGATTACTCAGTGAAGATACATCAGGTTACAGATCAGGGGTTAGGTGCCATCATTATGTAGAGCAGTAACACATTAAACACCATCATAGATCTGAATCATCAGAGTTGTCCTGCCTGCCAGTCACTTCTATATCAGAGTCTATCGGGTCTATAGCTGCTGATGACTTTTTCTTAGTCGGTGGGTCCTCCTCTGACCCTGAGTCACATTCTCTGGCTATACGCTTTAACTCTTGCTCCAGCTCCATAGTATCGTGCCCAGAAAGATCTGCACCTGACTCAGTATGTTATATCGGTTTGATGTAACTGTCACCAGGGGTGGACTGGCCATAGGGCATACCGGGCAAAATCCCGGTAGGCCGGCACCTGGGAAGGCCGTGGGCCGGTTAGCTATGGGGAGGACAGATGGTGGCTGGTGAGCAGCGGATGTGTGAGGCGGAGGATCGGGTGGTGGCTGGCCAGTGAGCAGGGATGCAGCCGAGCGACAGCCAGTGAGCCGCATTTCAGAAGGGCATGTGGTAGAGTCTGTGTAGTGTGACAGTACCGCTACTACTACCACTGTACTTTACTTTAAAAGCAGCAGCTTTTACTGCACTGTCGCACGGCTTTCTCAGTGAAAAGGTTTTCCCCTGTCAAAGCTTGGCACCTTCCCATTGGCTGATGAATCTCTCTGCTCAGCCAATCACTGTGGGTAGGCTCCATGACTCAGTAGCTCCGCCTCCTATCCCTGGAGTCTTGGGCAGCATGGCTGGCAGGTGAGCAAACTAATCTTTTAAAATATTTTACTACTTAAAGGAGCAGTTTAGTGAATTTTTCTTGGTGACATATTTAAAGTGGACCAACACCCAGGATTTTGACTATCCTGGGTTTTGGTCCACTTCGGTGGGGCCCCGCTGAGTGAAACCCCCCAGAAAGCCCCAAAAACTCACCTGTCCCCGCTCCCATGTGACCGCTGCAGCCAATCCCCTCCGAGGGACAAGCGAGGTCCGTCGCCGGACAAGCAAGCGCGCCCGCCGCCGCCTCCCGCGCGTCACTCTTACAGGGAGCGCGCCCGCGCCAGCCATTCACAAACGTCCGGCGCAGGTGCGCGCCCTGCTAGAGGGATGCGCGAGCGGCGGCGGCGGCAGCTCGTGCATGCGCCGCTGGATCGAGGAGCAGGTAGGGATTTCGGGGCTTTCTGGGGGGTTTCACACAGCGGGGCACCCCCGATCAGGGTGCCCTGCAGGCCCGATGCTGATCGGCCCGGGAATCTTATAGATTCCCGGGCCGATCAGCATTGGGTGTTGGTCCACTTTAAATGGTACTTTGAATATAGGTAAGTGTTGGAATAAGAATTACAAATTTAGAAAAAAATGATGTCTGTGTTGTGCAGCTAGAGACTAATAGCTCATGTTTATGTCTGCGTGTCGGGGCCAAGACTCTGGCCTGTTCCACGCTGAGGAGAGGGGGAAACAATGTAACAAAGTATCAGCTGTTCAGTGCTGGCAGCTGTCCAGCATAAGATAACAACATTGCCTGGCCAGAACTCATATATCTAAAACAGAAAGAAAAGCTCTAGAAGTCATTTAGCTGATTGGTAAATTAAATGTCAGTTTGAACCAGAGAATCATTGGTTCGAATCTCAGACTCACCAGTTTTTTTTGTTTTTTTTTTGGGGGGGGGGGGGTTATTTTATTTCAGAATTGGATTTTTATGTTTACATCCTGTTTTTTTGCTCTAAACATTATTTTGACAGTTTTCCCTTCATGTTGGCTCTGCTGCAGAATCTTTCAGTTTACCATTTTCTCTCTCTTTTCTCAACACATTTTTCCATATGATCTTTCTTTCAGCTTTGTGTGTTTTGAGCAAAGCCCAACCCAGGATTTTCACTATCTGGAGTGTTGTTTTGTGCCCCTAGGGGCATCCCGACTTGGGATGCCCTGATATGTGAAATCCCCAAGTTCGCTTGTGAAAACGTACCTTTCCCTGTCCCACAGCGCATGCGCGGGCTCTCATCCAATCAGCGCTGTTTGCACACAGATGGGGAGCCTGAGCAGTAACCTTCCTGGCCGCCCGGCCTGTCTAAATGACTATCTGCGTGAGCGCGCCAGAAAAATGGGGGGGATCTGTGGTTATCCAGGGGTCGTTTCACACAGTGGGGCATCCTGATTTAGAATGCCCAGGGGGCAAGGTCAATGGCCGGGTCTTATAGACTTCAGGGTCGGCCACTCAGTGTTTTGTTCCACTTTAATACCTTTAGATTTTGCTGCACAGTTATTCAAAGAAGAATTTCAGTCATTTTCAGTCAGTTTAGTTTATTTTGTATAGATTTTACACATTTGAGTCACCTGGTCTCATAACAAAAGCAGCACCTCACACACACACAGCCGTTACCACTGATTACAGTGTCAGCCTCTGAGGTAAAGTGTTGCTAAATAAAGCAGCTCACTAAATACAGCAGATCCCCCTATTCAACAAATGGACTGAGCCATTGTCATTATACAATTTAAAAGAAAGGCATATATTTTTTCCTTTTTCTATCGCCACATTATTTATACACATGTTAGAAGCTATTGTGTGGCTATTTAATTATTTATCTTTTTTAATGCAAATTTTGGGATACTGCTCCTTTAGGCTCATGTTTTTGTCTGGGGGGATGACTAAGGGCAACAAACACTTCACACTACAGTCCCGGCCAGGGGACTTTTGTATAGTTGTCTTTTCCTGTTTTCTATCACTATGGGCTGATTTATATTGGGTCACAAGCTACAGCTTGAGGGGAAAAAGAAATGGTTCACTTTCCTGCCATTTCCTGCATTAAACAGCTTGCCAGTTGTGCATCACTGTTCCCTGCTTTCACACAAGGTGAGCTGCTTTGGACTATTTTTTCTGTGCCCCATAATGAAGGCATCCGTGGTCTAAGGGAATATGAAGGGCCCCACCGCCAGTCCTGTTGGTGGGGCTCAGAAAAGTCCCCAACATGGAGCAGGGCATAGATAGGGGTGCAGCATAAAGCAGGGCATAGATGGGGGTGCAGCATGGAGCAGGGCATAGATGGGGGTGCAGCATGGAGCAGGGCATAGATAGGGGTGCAGCATGGAGCAGGGCATAGATAGGGGTGCAGCATGGAGCAGGGCATAGATAGGGGTGCAGCATGGAGCAGGGCATAGATTGGGGTGCAGCATGAAGCAGTGCATAGATGGGGGTGCAGCGTGAAGCTGGGCATAGATGGGCTGCAGCATGGAGCAGGGCAGAGATGGGGGTGCAGCATGGTGCAGCATGGAGCAGGGCAGAGATGGGGTGCAGCATGGAGCAGGTGCAGAGATGGGGGTGCAGCATGGAGCAGGGCAGAGATGGGGGTGCAGCATGGAGCAGGGCAGAGATGTGGGTGCAGCATGGAGCAGGGCAGAGATGGGGTGCAGCATGGAGCAGGGCAGAGATGTGGGTGCAGCATGGAGCAGGGCAGAGATGGGGTGCAGCATGGAGCAGGGCAGAGATGGGGTGCAGCATGGAGCAGGGCAGAGATGGGGGTGCAGCATGGAGCAGGGCAGAGATGGGGGTGCAGCATGGAGCAGGGCATAGATGGGGGTGCAGCATGGAGCAGGGCAGAGATGGGGGTGCAGCATGGAGCAGGGCAGAGATGGGGGTGCAGCATGGAGCAGGGCAGAGATGGGGGTGCAGCATGGAGCAGGGCAGAGATGGGGGTGCAGCATGGAGCAGGGCAGAGATGAGGGTGCAGCATGGAGCAGGGCAGAGATGGGGGTGCAGCATGGAGCAGGGCAGAGATGGGGGTGCAGCATGGAGCAGGGCATAGATGGGGGTGCAGCATGGAGCAGGGCATAGATGGGGGTGCAGCATGGAGCAGGGCAGAGATGGGGGTTGTAAGTGCATTTTCTGGTGGAGCAGTAATGGCAAAGAAGAGCAGCGGTTCCAGAGGCAAAGAAGACTGGGCAGCAGAGTCCGGAGGACCTAGCAACAGCAGGGTTGGTTGAAGATTTAATTGCGCCTTACTATAGTACATATATATATGATGTGACATTAAGATATCATACTGGGCGAGGAATGGTACAGCAGGACCGGTGTGCCCCAAAAAGTCCCGAGCCGTTTTTTAACCCCAGTCCGCCCCTGACCGTAACCCACAGGTTGGTGGAGGCCCCCCTCTGCAGGGAAAGTGGTGGAGGCCCGGGGCGCGCGCCCCTTGCGCCCCTCTTTTAATCCGGATCTGGTGGGGGGGCTGCAGCCAGAGGCATATGCGCCGTTAAGTGTAGGACTGGCCCACCAAAGCACCAGAGGATTATCCGGTGGGCCCCAACCAATAACCCAGAGCCACCATCTAGGCAGTAAAAGAGATCCAAGACTGAGACTGTCTTGTGTACACACATCAACACATCACTCAATAATTAGCAATTGTTTTTTGGAACAATAATGATTATAAGCAACTAGCATTGCACAGTAAGGCAGAAGTCAGTATAGCGCAGTGTGTGACCCCAATTAAGCATAATGATGAGGAAGTTTTTTCGTGCTCAAAACATTTTTTATCTGCATATGACATTGTAGACAATAGTGTAGTCAGTCACACACTCACAAAGCATTCTGAAAAAATCAGTGTAAAAAACAAATTGAATTGAGATCTGATATGGAATACATAATGGCTATGGACCAGTATGAAATCAGGCTTTGCAACATAGAAGGCACCTATGTTAAAGTGGACCAAAACCCTGGCCTGAGGGCCCTGGAATCTATAGGATGATTTCATGGCCGCCTGATTCCTTCCCCCCGTGGCATCCAGATCCGGGATGCCCCACTGTGTGAACCCCCCCCCAGTAATCTCACCTTCTCCCCGAGTCTAATGGCAACTGCACCAAGCATTTGTCAATGGCTGGAGCAAGCACGTTGCCTGTTAGAGGGTAGCGGGGATATGGCTTCCGGCACGCTGAGCGCCATTTAGCTAGGCCCGGCTGCTTTGATGGACCTAGACGAGTTCACGTCAGGGCAGTCTAACGTGCTGATTGGACGGGAGCCTGCACATGCGTCCTAGGAGAAAGGTGAGTTGGAGTGGGTGACCTTGGGGGTTTCACACAGCAGGGAATCCCACATTGGGGTGCCCCAAGTGCAAGGCCCAAAACCCTGGAAAGTCAAAATCCTGGGTTATGGTCCACTATAAGTGGCCACTGCGTTAGTGACCAGCACCTGATACATAGTTACATAATTAATACAGGTGAGAAAAAGACATATGTCCATCAAGTTCAACCAAGGCTGTTGGGTAGGAGAAGTTATTTTTTTTTGCTGATAACAGCTAATAGTAACTATTAATGTTATTTTCTTCTAAATAAGCATCTAATCCTTTTTTGAAGCTGTCAGCGGTTGATGGCGTAGCAAGCTTCTGTGGAAGGCTATTCCACAGATTTATAGTTCTTATGGTAAAGTGTAATGATGGAGAGTTAAGTGATGATGTTCCTTCCTCAATATGCTGGCCTGTGGTAAGTTGTGGCGTGATGAGGATTTTCTACACACAAACTAGAACCAGGAACCGATTGTCTGGAAAATGGTTTGTGTGTCAACACTGACACCACTGCCAAATACAGTGAAACCGGTATGGGGCCAGAGGCTGACTCCTGTGCCCATCATTGTTGCCTCAACTCCATCTGGGCCAACATTTAGGCCTGTATCAACAGCCAGGCCAAGCTTACCAGCAAAAACTCCGACACTGCTGGAGGCACTGGCCAGCTCAGCTTTCATCTTGGCACCAACTCCTGTCAGACCAAGTTTAGCTTCCGCACCGACACTGGGCCCTTTAGCTGACCGTTTGATCTTGTAATCTATTGTCTGGCCACCTAAATCCATGCTGTGACTGAAGTCTTCAGAGAAGCTGGCAGATAATGCTTCAGCCGAGGCACCTACTCCCATTCCCACTTTTCCTACTTCGAATGAGGCTGCAAGAAATTTAGACTCCATCTCGGATTTGCGCGTCTTCGTCTTCTTCCGGCAGATCCCAGCCTCGGCATACAGCAGAGTGTCAGGAGTCTCGTCCGGTTCAAAGTCTTCAAGGGTTTTAGTAAAAGCATATGGGCCTTCCAGTTCCTCATAAGACATGATTGGTGACTCTGCTGACACCACCGGTTGTTATTCTACATCCGCTCAGCTTAGTCCTGAGGAGAGAAAAGAAACATGTCAACAGCCTGATATCTGTCTACAGCCACACCTGCTTTTGCCCATCCAGTGCAATTCTCTCTTCAACCTCTGGATGGCAGCATTAACCTCACGAAAATCCACTAAATAATCATATCTTAAAGTGGACCAAAACCCAAGATTTTGACTATCCTGGGTTTGGGTCCTTGCCCCCGGGGCACCCTGATGCCCAGTGATTAAAGACCAGTTGACAGGTGACACCATATATTTGGGGGTAACTTGTTTCCCTGGGAATATACAAGATTTTATGCATCCTCGTTTGTCACTGTAGAGGGTAAATCATGAGGAGCTGCATCAATTATGGCAGCCATACTTGATCAGAAGTCCCACTGGGCAGTACAACTGTTGCTCAGAGGCTTTAAAATCCTACAGTGGCTGGCCCTGTACTCGGACCCACGTGCAAGGGTTAGAGTTAACAATGTGACCTCAAACGGATTTCTGATTCGCAATGGTACTAGGCAGGGCTGCCCTATGTCCCCACTGATTTTTGCGCTCACGCTGGAACCTTTCCTGAGGATGGTGAAAATGAACCCTGACATTAGAGGGGTTCAGATAGGGGTTAAGGAACAAAAAGTGGCCGCTTATGCGGACGACATGTTGTTTTTTCTTTCCTCTCCTTGGGTTTCGATACCGTGCTTGCTGAAAGAGCTCGAGATTTTTGGTAAAATGTCCAATCTGAAAATAAACTACTCTAAATCAGTAGCATTGAATGTCTCACTCCCTGCTCAGGAGAAAGAGAATCTAGATAAATCCTTTCAGTTTAGATGGGAGACACGTAGTCTCACTTATCTGGGGATCCAACTGCCCGCGGACCTGTCACAGCTATTTCAATTGAACTTTGCTCCATTGATCAGCAAAGTAAAAGCGGACCTAAATAGATGGAGATGCCTGAAACTGTCGTGGTTCGGGAAGCTGGCGGTTCTGAAAATGAATGTGCTCCCGAGGCTGCTATATTTGATTCAATGCATCCCAATAAAACTCCCTGGCTCTTTTGCTTTAGATATCAGAAAAACGTTCACAAGATTCTTATGGGCAGGTAAGCCCCCCAGGGCAAAAAGATCCACCCTTGTTCTGCAGAGATCTAAGGGTGGATTGGGTCTGCCCTGCATTGACACATACGTGAAAGCCTCGCATTTAGCAAGAATTATTGACTGGAATGTGAATGGCTCCCACAAAGAGTGGGTCTCCATAGAAGATGAAACTAGTCAGGGTACTTTGAGACAGCTATGGTCTTTCAACAGGAGTGACATCCCGGAGAAGATTAGATCCCACCCTTTTATTGGCACCACATTGGAAATTTTTCGTCAGACCTGTAGAAGATATAAAGGGGTGTCGTCAGTACCGGGGCCTCTGTTATCGATTCATGACCACCCGGATTTCCCTCCTGGGCGAGAGAGATCCTTTCTGAGGAAAGGCAAATATCTGCACCCACTAAGGGCGGCTCACTTATTCTCAGGAGGGGTATTTAGACAGAAGCAGGACCTTCAGGACGTTATTGGAGGGGAACTCTCTCACTTGGAATATCTACAGATAAGGCATTTTGTTCAGTCGGAGAACCTGAAGGGGAAGTGGATAGGGAGCCCACAGTATTTGAAAGAGCTTGCCTGGGAGAGGGTCCTAGGAACCACCTCCTGTCACGTACATATGGTCTGCTGCTGGAAGGGGGCCCTACCCCGAGGAGACCCTGGGAAGGAAAGTGGGAGAGAGATTTGAACCTAGACTTGACAGAAGAAGATTGGAAATGCATATATCAAAGGGCATACAGGGGCTTGGCAAACTCCTCTACGCAGGAGACTAATTACAAATTAATCACTAGATGGCACAGGACCCCAAAGATGCTACATAAAATGTTCCCGGCTATCCCAGACACCTGCTGGAGATGCAACCAGAAAGGTGCAGATGTGTTGCATATTTGGTGGTCGTGCCCTAATATTGTCCCCTTCTGGAAGAACATTCATGGTATGATTGAGAAGGTAGTGGGCCTCTCTCCTGAATGGGACCCCGCCTTCTATTTACTGAATTGGCAGAGGGAAAAAGCGGGCGAGTGTGATCTAGGACCACTAGGGATTCACCTCACTAATGCGGCACGGAGGGTGATACCTCGGAAATGGAAATCACCGTCAGCCCCAACGGTCAAAGAATGGCTGCAGCAACTAAACCATGTAGAGGAAATGGAAGAAATTCTACATCTGAGACAGGATAGGGCTGAAGCCTACAGGAAGGTCTGGTCTATCTGGGCTGATTTTAGGTCCTCACCTGAATACAAGGCTGCAATGGAACGGGACTGAAGAATACAGGTTGTTAGTGGAGTCAGGAGGAAAGTCTGTACGGCAGTGGGGGGCGCTGGGGTTTCGCGGGCCCCCTGTTTGGTCCCCCCCGCTTCCCCCCCCCTCCCCCCCTCCCCCGGGGGCCTCTCTGTCTTTCCTTTAGATGTTCCCCTTCTTTCTTTTGATTTTTCTCTCCTTTGGCCCCTCTGTTGTTGGTTCCGCTCCTTCCCTTTTTCTGCCCTTTAGGGGCTCTGTTCTCTCTTTGGACGCTTCCGCAGAGTCCAGGTTCTACATTACACCGGAGGATGGGCAGAGTAGCAGAACATTGGAGTCGCAGAGGTCTGGGGTTATAGCTACTTTGGCTGATTTAATCCCGGGATCCCATGGCAGGAGTCCCGGACAGGCAGCTGTAGGATATTGTAATGATCATAGATGCATTGCTTGGAAGCTTTGATGGTCAGGTTGCATCCTGGACCCAATGGTATGTTGTCTTATTTGCATTACCAATTGTATGTATGCCATGTCTATGACTCCGAAAAATCCTCAATAAAAATCAGTGTGATTTAAAAAAAAAATCCTACAGTGGTTCCACTACCTGTGCAGACACAACACTTCCAACTATAGGTACTGTACAGTTTTTGTGGCTGCAGCTCAGCATGGGATTATGAGTAGTGTTGGGCAAACCCAAACCACAAAGTTCTGGTTCGTACCGAACTTTGCGAGCACAGGTTTCCAAACCCGAACATGGACTTAAAGTTTGGCCTGAACACAGAAAAGCTGGTTGATTTTATCAACCCAGCTTACCTATGCAGAGTGTGCAGCAGGAAGAGCTGTAACTCATCTAAGCATCTAAGCCCGTGGAACTCGCTGCCAGAGGAGGTAGTAATGAGGGATACATTAAAAATGTTCAAAAGTGGCCTTGATGCCTTCCTGGCATGTAATAACATTTCCGGCTATGGCTACTAGACCACTGGAAGGAGTTAAACAGGCTGAACTGGATGGACTAAAGTCTTTATTCAGCCTTACATACTATGTTACTATGTTACTATGTTACTATCTAGCCCCTGGTCAGCGTTCCAGCTATCATATCGGCCAGGGCCGGGCCACAGAAAGATGGCTGCTGCTCCCATGCCACTCCTAGCACCAACACTGCTCGGGTGAGTTACAGCGCTCCCTGCTGAACACTCTGTGCCCAACCCACCATTAGAATTTTCTTTTAAGCCACGATTCTGCCTTTGGGTGCTGTTTGACACCTGGGGGCGTGTGAGGAGTGGAGGGAACAGAGGGGCCTCCAGAAGCATAATTACCGCCCAAAGTTTGGGCCTACATTGATTTTAATGGGGACCAGGTTCGGGTCTGATCTTGCCGAACCAGAACCTTGGGGGGGGGGGGGGGGTTCACCTAACACTAGTTGTGATTCCCTATGACAAACAAGAGTTCTGCTGGTGAGAGTATAATGGCCTCCGTTTAAGATAGGGCAGTGGGCTGTGCATACCAGGCGAGCATCGTCTACTTTTGTTTCACTTTCGGTCTTAGTTAATTTCTGATAAATCAAGTGTTGAGGCTCAGATGAAGAGCAGCTGCACTAACTATCTACAAAAACACTAAATAATAATATCTTAAAGAAGAACATCAGAGGCCCTGGAGTCTATTAGACTGTTACAATGTGACAAACAATCTATCAATGTGAAAAATAAATATAACAGGATACTCAGCTGTCAAAGTCACAGAAATGGTCCTTCCACTTGGCTATGATGTCTAAAAAGCCCACGTGATCCGTGGTGATGGAAACCACTGTATCAGGGAAAATGAAAGCGTCTGCCCATCAAGACCGCACTGAAATCACTACATACACTGACAATACAGTGCCAGGACAAGACCCTCAGAGTGGGTATTAGGGCGTGTATTTGAGTGGTGCAGAGGCATGCCGCAGCATGAGCAGCCGATTTGGCCTGCACTAGATTAAACCAGATCAAAACCCAATTCCTTGGGCGATGCTGCTGGCTCAGCGGTGGCCCAGTTTCCAAATAAAACCATTTTTCCACTGCCGAAGCCATGCCCAGTGGCAGTTTTGAGATTGCCAATTGGCTGACCGCATCCCCAGCTTTCTATTTGGGTGCGCCCACAGCAACCTATCTGAATGGCTGGGCATGGGAGCGCACACAGCTACACTGAAGCTATGGATGCAGCAGTTGGGCATTGCAGCATCATGGGAGCCGCCGGTAATGGTGAGTTTACGGGCAACACCGGGGGGTTTCCCACATCGGGGCATTGTGATATAGGATGCCAAGGGGGCAGGCTAATGGCTGGCCCTGGAGTCTTTTAGATTCCAGGTCTATGGTACAGAGCAGTTCTTTTATGGAGCCCCCACCAACATCACACCCTCTAACACCCAATCTGGGCCAATTTGACACTGTGGCCCCTACATTATGCTCCTGCCAGTCACGTTATACAGCCCACACTCCCTGTTATTCCATATAAATACAACTCATTTCCCCTGTTCAGTCAGTGCTCCTGCTCCTCTCTTTTTTTGGCCTCCCTGAATGTAAATATGCCCCTCAGCTTATAGTTCTGCGGACAGGTGTGGCCTTTTGTGTATCCTGGGCAAATTTTCCCAAGCCGGCCATTGACCCAAGGGAGCACCCAAAGGGGATCCCCCCTCCCCCGTTTGACTTGGTGGACCACAACACTTGATGCAGTTACCGTTTGCAGCACTCTTGAGCGTATCATGGCTGTGTTTTGCATTAGGAGATACTTAGTGGCAATAAGCTGCCAGGGAATGACTAACAAGTGAGAGCAGCACTCAAAGGAAAACAGAGGTGGAAGCAGGGGCCCGGGAGATGCAAGTTCATGAAGCTCAGGACACATCTCAGGTGGAGCAGGAGGAAAGTCATGCAAAATACCTCTCAATGTTCCTGCAGAACTCACATCTCAAGTACACCACTGGGCAATGTGAAGCCACGCCCTCATGTGTGCCACATCCCCTACCAGACCCCCCAGATATATTTCCTGGGTACATGGACCCAGTGTGCTACTCAGCAGCAGCGCTACTCCTCGAAACACCATCCAGTTGCTTGGGTGAGGAGTGCTGTTGGGAATGATGTAATTCAGCGACCTCTTATTAATGCAGTTGATGGCACCAAGGCTGCTCATTTATTTAAATAAATTACTGCAGGCATAGGGAGAAGGGTGATAGCCATAGAGCCACGGATATTAACCAGAATATTAATCAGCACATGATTCCCATGGTCAGCATTTTCCCACATTCTGGTGGCCCCAGTCTCGCCCATTCGGAAGCTAGTTATGTGTGCCTGTGATATTGCTGATCGGCACCCCCTAGAGCTGCTGCATTGCACTAATTATATTCTGGCCTTGAGCTTGGCTGGGCAGATTGTGCTCATCAATCTTAAGGCAGTCTTACCACTGCAGGCCATGTGCACCAAGTGATTAGGGACCAGCTGATAGCTGACGCCATATATTTGGGAGTAACTGCTGTTTCCAGCGCCAGATTAAGTATGGTGGAGGCCCCTGGGCACAAAATCAGGTGGAGGCCCCAGATACAGTATTTTTTCTTTAAAATAATCGTCCAGCCAAGTAACTGATTGGTGGTTGTCTGGCACCCGCCTACTTACTGGAACGTCAGATCGAGTCCCTGTACCACTCTTGTGTGGGTACGTGCTGCTCGGGAACTCCTGCTTTGCCATTCTGGGTGGGGGGTAGTGCAGTCACCCAGCTGGTCCAGCAGAAAACAGTTCCCTGCATTGAGCTGCCAGCGGCTGTGCTTGGTGGCTTATGTGCACTGACAGTTCTGCACCCATCACTGTAGCGTTGCTGACGGCGGCTTTGCTGCTCTAGACTCTCCGTCCTGCCCTGTGGTGGCTTTGGCTGAAGAATTCCAAAAATAAAAAAAGGCTTGCCCAGACGCGCCCCCACTGCCGCTGATAGCTTTGTTGCCACTCCCGCAGCCCATCAGACCAAAGACTGAAAAGCCTCCTGAACCAGACCATAACCCAAAGGTTGGTGGGGGCCCCCTTTGAAGGGCAAGTGGTGGAGGTCCCGGGGCTCTAGCTCCTTGCGCCCCCCTCATAATCCAGCCCTGGTTGTATCTGAGATCCTCATTTGTCACCATAGAAAGTACATCATGAGGAGCCATATCCATTATGGCAGCCATACTTGATCAGAAGTCCCACTGGGCAGTACATCTATTGCTCAGGGGCTTTAAAATCCTACAGTGGTTCCACTTCCTGTGCAGACTCAACACTTCCAACTATACGTGGCTTTGGTGCTGTACAGTTTGTGGCTGCAGCTCAGCATGGGGTTACGAGCAGAATTGGGCAAACCCGAACCACAAAGTTCGTGTTCGAACTGAACTTTGCAAGTATGGGTTCCAAAACCCGAACTTGGACTTCAAGTTCTGCCTGAACACAGAAAAGCTGGCTGATGGTATCAACCCAGCTTACCTATGCAGAGCGTGTAGCAGGACGAGCTGTAACTCTCTAAGCCCAGTGATCCAGTCCCTGGTCAGCGTTCCAGCTATCATATCGGCCAGGGCCGGGCCACAGAAAGATGGCTGCTGCTCCCATGCCGCTCCTAGCACCAACACTGCTCGGGTGAGTTACAGCGCTCCCTGCTGAATACTCTGTGCCCAACCCACCATTAGAATTCTTTATTAAGCCCCGATTCTGCCTTAGGGGCTGCTAGACACTCGGGTGTGTGAGGAGTGGAGGGAACAGAGAGGCCTCCAGAGGGATAATTACCCCTCAAAGTTTGGGCCTACATTGATTTCAATGGAGACCCGGCTAGGGGTCAGATCTTCGCGAACCAGAACCTTGAGGGTGGTTCATTGAACACTAGTTATGGGTGATAAAAGTTCCTCCCATGATTCCATATGACACCCAGAGTGCTGCTGGGGAGAGTATACTGGCCTGAGTTTAAGATAGGGCAGTGGGCTGATCATGCAACAGGCGACCATCGTATTTTGCTTATTTTCTACTTTTGTTTCAGTTTTAAATTATTTCTGATAAATCAAGTGGCGAGGCTCAGATAAAGAGCAGCTGCCTGTCTTGGTTTAGAATCCAAAATCTGATGTCATGTTAAAGCCCAACTTCAACCAAAATTTTTTTTTGTTTTCATTACAGTTCAGAAAGTTTGGAACTGCTTCAATGATCCCGTGTCCATGCGAAAGTTCACTAAATTTCAATTAACAGAGGTCCTGGGACACGGATTAGTATGATAATGAGGCTTCTCATTGTACACCTTCCAACTTTTCAGGTAAGCAAAGAGGGACAGTCCCTCCAAATGAGAAACAGTTGCGTACCTCCAAACTGTCCCTGATTAGGAGGGACTGTCCCTCTTTTGAGGCCATGTCCCCGTTTCCCTCGTTGTTCTTCTCTGTCCTTCTTTGTTACACCCTATCTCTTATCTATCAACCAATGAGCGGGCGTGGCTTAATTTACCAATTGTCCCTCTTCCCCACCCTGAAAAGTTGGAAGGTATGCAGTTGGGAGGTATGTCAATGTAGTGTGAGATTTGGGGAGCAAAGTGGGAGGTGAATACTTCTCTGTCCCTGGGGCATACTAAATTTACAAGATTCCCGGTCCGATCCCCCCTGGGTGTTGGTCCACTTTAAGTAGAAAAAAAAAAAAGCTTGTAGGGAGGCACTCTCAACTCATAAATTGATCAAAAAATACATTTTTATTTATTAGATATTTATAATTACTACATACAATACACTCAACATATTAAATTCCCTTAAAAAACACATAAATGGGACAATAACACACAGGACAAACCAACATGAAGGTGTGTAGGCGATGGGGAGAGTCTCACCACACTAATTGATATCAAAATGCCTAAATATATATGTGCTAAATCATTCAACAAAGTGTTCCCACAGTGCAACTGAGCATGTGCAAATGCTGCCTATGATCCGGATCACTACAAAATCTATACATTTATAAAGTGCAAGTGCTACTAGTCAAACAATCAATTAAGAATTAATATTCCCAACCATAACAACTCATAAACATATCAATCTACTCTATTCACCAATGAAAATATAATCACCTGTATATATTATTTAGGCATCCCAAAGGGGAACCACTGATATATATCACAATACCAGTCAACAAATAATATCACAAATCACAAAAAAACATCACCAGAAATAAAGCCAAGGTATCATGAAAATAACATGTGTGAAGTCTCCCCACCGCCTACCACACCAGGAGCCACGTGTTCCGTGGGCACATCACCCACTTCATCAGGCTTTTCCTTCCTAAACACAGTTAAGAAGACCGCTACATGCGCAGACTGGTTACAGCAGGTTGATTTTCATTACAGACCCTAAAGAAGGGATGGCGCTGCGGAGCAGGGTGGCCCCATAAAAGGCGCAGAACGATGTTGAGGTAAGAAGGTTGAATTTGGGGGGCATCCCCAGTCATACATGTTTCCAAACAGGTGTTAACATGCTTTTCGTTTGTCTCTACAGGTGCCATGTTGACCCACAATAACCTAATATATGTTTTTAGGATGTAAATAGTTCAAACAGTGTTTTTAACAATTTTAACAATTTTATCTTAAAATAAAATTAAAATAAATAAACACATTGTTCTGCAAAATGTCAAGGCTGCCTGGCGCCCCTAACCTCACACACTGCTCACACACACACACACACACACACACACACACACACACACACACACAGACAAAATCACAATAATAATAACATAATAGTATAAAATATAATAACGTAGGTTCTGACAACAGTTTCTAGAGATAGGCAGGAAATAAGCCTGAGAAGGGGGGTCGTGTCCAACCAGGTGTTAACATGCTTTTCGTTTGTCTCTTCGGGTGCCATGTTGATCCACAATAACTTAGGGGGTTATTCATCAAGGTATAACGGCAGGTAGCGCCTTGTAGCGGCAGGCAGCGTCTGGTGAACGCCGAGCGCTGTACACAAAACCACATTTACGAAAGCGAATCTGGCGAGCGACTCTTAACAGCGTCATGTAGCGTAAGATTCATCATTACAGTTGGCTCAGCGTTTACCGCCGGCTCTCTAGCTTCCAGAGCGCCATGTATTACCTGTCGCTCTCCCATAAATTTCAATGGACGTTCCTTTTCTTCTGTTTAAACAGGGGGGTTTTTTTCTCTTAAATAATTGTCACCTCTCCTGGCCTAGAAAAAGTCATTTTTGGAAACTTTTTAGATTTTTAGTTTTTTTATGCAGAATTGTCATTATAGGTCTGGCATTAAAGTATTAATGTCACAATGTTACAACAGTGTCATTCCATGTGTTTAAAAAAGACCAGATTTTGAGCAGAGCCAGACGCTGTGTGCGTGTAGTTTTTTGGTGTGGAGCGCTGAGAGTCGCTCGCACTGAGCTGGCGCTACCTCTCACTCCCTGCAGCGCTGTACTGGTGTTACAGCGCCCAACATACATGACATTCATCAATGCTGGCTAGGTTAATAGAGTGACCGAGAAACTCTGTTACAGCGCCCGATACCCGCAAATGAGTGTCTACTAGCGGTCGCTCTAAGCGGCGCTATACAGATGCTCATCTGCCAATCCCTGGTGTTAGTAATGAATCAGCCTCTATATATATGTTTTTAGGATGTAAATAGTTCAAACAGTGTTTTAACGTGTTTTTAACAATTTTATCTTAAAAAAAATAAATGAACACATCGCAAAATGTGGAGGCTGCCTGGCCCCCTTTAATAATGCAACACAATTCAATCAGGGGGAACAGCTCCAACAGGGTGGGTAATGGTGTGTGGTAAGAGAAGGTGGCCTAAGGGTGTCTAACAAAAAAGGTGAGTAACATCGGGTGGAGACAGACGACATGGAAAAATCTGGAAAAAGGTAAGTGTCTTGAATTGCATGCACACTACATGGAATGCCACACAGGAAAAAAAAGGGAGAATGTAAGTGTCAAGAATGACATTCACACTACATAGGATGCCACATCGGAAAACAAGGGAGAAGGTAAGTGTCAAGAATGACATTCACACTACATAGGATGCCACATCGGAAAACAAGGGAGAAGGTAAGTGTCAAGAATGACATTCACACTACATAGGATGCCACATCGGAAAACAAGGGAGAAGGTAAGTGTCGAGAATGACATTTACACTACATAGGATGCCACATCGGAAAACAAGGGAGAAGGTAAGTGTCAAGAATGACATGCACGCTACATAGGATGCCACATAGGAAAACAAGGAAGAAGGTAAGTGTCAAGAATGACATGCACGCTACATAGGATGCCACATCGGAAAACAAGGGAGAAGGTAAGTGTCAAGAATGACATGCACGCTACATAGGATGCCACATAGGAAAACAAGGAAGAAGGTAAGTGTCAAGAATGACATTCACACTACATAGGATGCCACATCGGAAAACAAGGGAGAAGGTAAGTGTCAAGAATGACATTCACACTACATAGGATGCCACATCGGAAAACAAGGGAGAAGGTAAGTGTCAAGAATGACATTCACACTACATAGGATGCCACATCGGAAAACAAGGGAGAAGGTAAGTGTCAAGAATGACATTCACACTACATAGGATGCCACATCGGAAAACAAGGGAGAAGGTAAGTGTCGAGAATGACATTTACACTACATAGGATGCCACATCGGAAAACAAGGGAGAAGGTAAGTGTCAAGAATGACATGCACGCTACATAGGATGCCACATAGGAAAACAAGGAAGAAGGTAAGTGTCAAGAATGACATGCACGCTACATAGGATGCCACATCGGAAAACAAGGGAGAAGGTAAGTGTCAAGAATGACATGCACGCTACATAGGATGCCACATAGGCAAACAAGGGAGAAGGTAAGTGTCAAGAATGACATGCACGCTACATAGGATGCCACATAGGAAAACAAGGGAGAAGGTAAGTGTCGAGAATGACATTTACACTACATAGGATGCCACATCGGAAAACAAGGGAGAAGGTAAGTGTCGAGAATGACATTTACACTACATAGGATGCCACATCGGAAAACAAGGGAGAAGGTAAGTGTCAAGAATGACATGCACGCTACATAGGATGCCACATAGGAAAACAAGGGAGAAGGTAAGTGTCAAGAATGACATGCACGCTACATAGGATGCCACATCGGAAAACAAGGGAGAAGGTAAGTGTCAAGAATGACATGCACGCTACATAGGATGCCACATAGGAAAACAAGGGAGAAGGTAAGTGTCGAGAATGACATTTACACTACATAGGATGCCACATCGGAAAACAAGGGAGAAGGTAAGTGTCGAGAATGACATTTACACTACATAGGATGCCACATCGGAAAACAAGGGAGAAGGTAAGTGTCAAGAATGACATGCACGCTACATAGGATGCCACATAGGAAAACAAGGAAGAAGGTAAGTGTCAAGAATGACATTCACGCTACATAGGATGCCACATAGGAAAACAAGGGAGAAGGTAAGTGTCAAGAATGACATGCACGCTACATAGGATGCCACATAGGAAAACAAGGAAGAAGGTAAGTGTCAAGAATGACATTCACGCTACATAGGATGCCACATAGGAAAACAAGGGAGAAGGTAAGTGTCAAGAATGACATTCACACTACATAGGATGCCACATAGGAAAACAAGGGAGAAGGTAAGTGTCAAGAATGACATGCACGCTACATAGGATGCCACATAGGAAAACAAGGAAGAAGGTAAGTGTCAAGAATGACATTCACGCTACATAGGATGCCACATAGGAAAACAAGGGAGAAGGTAAGTGTCAAGAATGACATTCAAGCTACATAGGATGCCACATCGGAAAACAGGGGAGAAGGTAAGTGTCAAGAATGACATTCACACTACATAGGATGCCACATAGGAAAACAAGGGAGAAGGTAAGTGTCAAGAATGACATGTACTACATGGGATGCTACACAGGTTGGAGACATCCAGAAGAACTATTAATTCCTTTTTTATTTTTAAATGCCAGAATGCATATCCCAGAAAGCCAGTGAGGGACACGAAACACCGAGATGGATGGACTCAATCTCTGGATATTGCAGTAGATTTCCAGCTGGCTGAAGAATTGGAATCAGAGAGTTGTTGTTAATGGTGTGCAATCTGAACAAAGGCGAGTTACAAGTGGTGTGCCACAAGGCTCTGTCCTGGGCCCCATTCTTTTTAATATATTTTGTAAGTGACATAGGAGAAGGCTTGGTAGAAAAGGTTTGTCTGTTTGCTGATGATGCAAAGGTTAGTAATAGGGTGGACATTCCTTGAGGTGTTGCAATATGGAAATTATTTAGCTTTACTGTTTAAATGGTCAAAACTGCGAAAACTGGAGTTTAATGTCTCTAAATGTAAAATCATTCACACTACATAGGATGCCACATCGGAAAACAAGGGAGAAGGTAAGTGTCAAGAATGACATGCACGCTACATAGGATGCCACATAGGAAAACAAGGGAGAAGGTAAGTGTCAAGAATGACATGCACGCTACATAGGATGCCACATAGGAAAACAAGGGAGAAGGTAAGTGTCAAGAATGACATTCACGCTACATAGGATGCCACATAGGAAAACAAGGGAGAAGGTAAGTGTCAAGAATGACATTCACACTACATAGGATGCCACATAGGAAAACAAGGGAGAAGGTAAGTGTCAAGAATGACATGTACTACATGGGATGCTACACAGGTTGGAGACATCCAGAAGAACTATTAATTCCTTTTTTATTTTTAAATGCCAGAATGCATATCCCAGAAAGCCAGTGAGGGACACGAAACACCGAGATGGATGGACTCAATCTCTGGATATTGCAGTAGATTTCCAGCTGGCTGAAGAATTGGAATCAGAGAGTTGTTGTTAATGGTGTGCAATCTGAACAAAGGCGAGTTACAAGTGGTGTGCCGCAAGGCTCTGTCCTGGGCCCCATTCTTTTTAATATATTTTGTAAGTAACATAGGAGAAGGCTTGGTAGAAAAGGTTTGTCTGTTTGCTGATGATGCAAAGGTTAGTAATAGGGTGGACATTCCTTGAGGTGTTGCAATATGGAAATGATTTAGCTTTACTGTTTAAATGGTCAAAACTGTGAAAACTGGAGTTTAATGTCTCTAAATGTAAAATCATGCACTTGGGTAGAAGGAATCCCTGCTCTGAGTACCGTATGGGCAGCACTGTGTTAGCCAGGACCTCGGAGGAGAGAGATTTAGGGTTACTGATTACTGATAGCTGCAAGATGAGTGGACAGTGTAGCCAGGCAGTGGGAAAAGCAAGCAGGATGCTCGGCTGCATAGCTCGAGGCATCACCAGTAGGAAGAGGGAGGTTGTGATTCTGCTGTATAGAGCCCTGGTGAGGCCACAGCTGGAATATTGTGTGCAGTTCTGCAGACCTTACCTGCTGTGACAGAATGTCTGGACAAGTCATAGAGGGTGTGTATATCTGCCCAAGATGTCTTGTATCTGTCAGGTAAAAGCAACCAGGAAGTTAGAAACTATAGATCTAGGATCTCTAGTTTAGGGTTTGAGTAAAAAAAAAAAAATAATAAAAAAACCTGTTTACAGGGCCTGTGTTGCTGGAGTGGGGAAGAGAGGGTGGGCCCCACTCCACCCGGGTCTTGGACTGTCTGATTAGTCCAAGGTGTTCTTGCCTGATAGAAGGGGGGAGTTCACACACACTCTCGCTCTCATCCTGGGAACAGGACATCTGCTAGGAGCCTGTGGGAGCATTGCCGGTGGTATGTTATGGTGCCCGGTACTAGGCCGGCACTGGGTTAGTCAGGAGCACCTAATGTTTAGTTAGAGCCGGACAGGCATAGGATTTCTTTTGTTTAGTTTTGTTTTACTTTATACCACAATCTGGCAATAAAACTGGCTGAGGACAGTGAAATGATCCTTTCTTGTTCTGTGGACTTTTGTGCCTGCTGAAAGTGTGCCCGTCTACCCAGGAGAAGACTAACCCGCTACCTAACCCCTTACACTGCAAAAATACATTATTCAAATAAAATGGGTCCAAAGGACTTAAACTTAAAACTTATCAGGAGAGACTTAAACCGGACCTTCACCATGATTTATTGAAAAGCCCAAACCCTTAAAAAACGATTCCCCAGCATCTAAAATTAATATATTTTAAGTTTTTAGTCACTTACTTATTATTCTTTCCCCCACTGAGCTGCAACTCTGTTCAGGACTTTAGGATACAAGCGCCGCCATCTTGACTCAGAAGCATCACACTTACTGAGGAGAGGAGAGCGGGATAAAGTATAGGGGGGGAGGGTTATAGCTGTGCTTTGCTCAGACAGAGCAGAGCTGGGGTTAGGAAAAGATCAGTAGTCCCAGAATGCAGAGCAGCACAGTCAGAAGGCACTTCCTGTTTGCAGGCTGCCTGATGTTCCATGAGCCGCCATCTTGGATGTTTATAGGCTCATAACATGCAGTAGATGCAGGTAGGATGATTTTTAATGTGAGCAATCTGTATGTACAGGTAGGGGGAAACATATAAGATAGACTCTTATTCAGAGTGAAGGACCGCTTTAAAGAAATGAATTTGTACAGTCTGGAGGAAAGAAGGGAGAGGGGGGACATGATTGAGACCTTTAAATATGTGAAAGGATTGAATAAGGTTCAGGAGGGAAGTGTTTTTAAGAAGAAACTTAATAATAGAACAAGAGGGACAACATAAGGTTAGTCGGAGGGAAGATCAGGAGCAGCATTAGAAAATATAATCTTACAGAAATAGTAGATGCTTGGAACAACCTTCCAGCAGAGTTAATTGAAAAATCACTGAATTTAAACATGCCTGGGATAAGCACACATCTATCCTAAGATAAAGAGTACATACACTATACACATAAGGGCAGCCTAAATGGGCCTTATGGTCTCCTTCTGCCATCAACCTCCTATGTTTCTATGACTACAGGCAACTTACAGAAGAAAACGGGTACAAATTCTGCTTCCAAGACGACTTTGAGAGACAAAACTGTAAATGCTTGGTTAAACCACATGCAAAGTAATTAGCGCCTGTGACCAAACCGATAATTAATATATATATATATATTGTATATGGACCTTGGCTGACCCCTCTGCTCTGTATGACTCTCCTCATGTCTCCCCTCCTACCTGCCCATAAACCCCCTGCATGCACATAGGGTCAGCTGGAATGACTTTCTCCCCTCATAAAACTTCTCAGCATAAACAAAGTAATGTAGTGAGGGTTATCAGAAATCACCCAGCCATAGAACGCAGAGACAAGGCCAATATCCTGCCCCTGTCCCCCTTCCATGGAATTTTCTTCTCATCCCCCCTCCCTGTGGAACTCCAGGACAGATGGGGGATATTATATGGACTAACTTTCAGGTAGTCAAAGATAGAGAATCCCAGATGCACACATCAAACAGTGGGTGAATCTAATCGCTCTGCCCAATAGGAGGGGTCAGAAGCTGGCCCTTGGTTAAAGGGAATAAGGTGAGCTTCAGAATGGCCAGAGGGACTCTTGAATCTTATCATCAAGAGTGAAAAATGCTCCCTTTTAACATCTAAGGAGGAGACCAGGAACCGTGGGTCTTTGGGAGATGTGTGAGGACTGAGAGAGAATTGATCCGATCGAACCGCAGCCCAGACAAACTCTTAAGTATGTTCACCTTTTTATTTGTATTGCTATTTATTTATTTGTACCATGTTTTATAGTTAATCCTGTGTTATCACCTTGCACCGTTTTCTTGTTGTTTTTGTGTTTTTCTAAAATAAATTCTGAAGAAACAGAGGGTCAATGATGCTCTGAATTAAGGATCTAAAAAGCTCACACTAGTTCTGTAGAGCCTGGCTACATTACTTGCCTAGAACGCTCGCCCCCTGCCTGGAAGTGATTGTGGGTCGATGGATTCATTCAATATGATTGTGTTGTGTGTGGCTTAGATATAGGCGAACACTGTTTTCAGTGCCGGCTCCAGGCTTATGCAGGCCCCTGGGCGATAGTCTCAGTGGGCCCCTTGCGGTGTGGTATGACACTCCATACATGGTGATAAAGTTATATGTATGCTGAATATTGCCAAAGAATAGAAAAAAAAAATAATAGAAGGAATTACAGAAATAAAGTATATAAAAATAAGAAATAGAGGGAATGACAGAGATGTAAAGAGTGACATAATAGAAGGACTGACAGAAAGAAAGAAGGGGTAGAAGAAATGACAGAAAAAAAGAAAGCAAGAATAAAAGATAGCACATAAATTACCAAAAAGGGAATATAAGGAAAGAAAAAAACAATGATAAAAATAAAAGAAAAAAAGCGTGTGATGAATGACAGGAAGAGAAAGCATAAAAGGAATGACAGAAAAGAAGAAAGAAAAGGAATGGCAGAACAAACAGATAAAAAAAAGAAGCAATGGCTAGATGGAAAGAAAGTAACAGAATAGAAGGAAAGAATAGAGGGACTAGCAGAAACAATTGAAGGAAAGAAAAAAGAAAGAAAAGAAAATGAATGGCATTATTAACAGATAAACGAAAGGAAAGAAACAAGAAATAGAGAAAGTCTCTCCCAATGACCAATCTGCCCCTGGCTGACAGCCCTTAGTTCTGGTTACTGCATGGCCCTGTGTCTTGCATGGGGTGGAGGGAATTAGGTGGGCCCGCCCAAGGTGCATGGGCCCCGGCACCTGCCCAGGTATGCCTAGTGCTGACGCCTGCCCTGACTGTTTGTGTTTTGGTGGCAGCATTTTATAGCCACGTGTGTTGCCCATTGAACGACGTCTAATGTTGTGGTGACACACGTGGAGTACGATTGACCGGTTTGATCAGATGGAAGATCAAGATGTCTGATCAACACATGCAATCGTCGCAAAATCCCAGTTTTCGTGTTCGACTCAAACAAAATCAAGCATTCACGGCGAGGCTTTGAACCAGGTCAGTGGTGTTAGTAAATTAGATCTCTCGGAAACAGCAGTATAGTGAGCTTCTCACACACTATAACACACTGTAACACTTCCATTGTCTGATGGTGCCTCACACACAACAGAAAAAACATTGAAATTCATAGACGGGCCTTACCTCTGTGGCAATGGCGCAGCTCCCTGCAGGATATCGTTGGTGTTCAGGAGCTTGTGAGAACTTTTAGCCCCTAACCTCTGCTATTTTTAAATTAAGCCCACCAGGGCTGCTTTCACTTTCTTCTTCAGTTCCGAGAAGCCCCCACCACCTGTGGAATCCTGCTTACACAGAAGATGAAATATAACCGAGTCTGGTATGCTGCTAAACGCCTGCACACCCCAGAGCCAGGCAGCACTGCTCACACACACACACACAGGCATATGGAATCACAATAATAATCACATAATTGTATATTGTACATAATAATATTATAATGTAGGTTCTGACAACAATTTCTAGAGCTGGGCAGGAAATATACCTGAGAGGGGTTGTCATGGCCTAGTGGTATGGAAGCAGTCTTGTGATCAGAGGGTTGGCTTGGAGATACAACAGACTTCCAGCTTAGTCTATTGCTGGAGTGACTTTTGCTAGATTTTCTGCAGTTTATAGTTATGAAGCTAGATGGTGCTGTGACCTATGCTTAAAGAGAACCAAAACCTACCATGGAGTTTATGAGACTCCAGGGCAGGCATACTCACTCCAAAAGTCTTAAAGGGGCCACAGCACTCAAACCAGTTAGCTTGCTGACCAACCTACAATCTGTCTCTAAACTAGGTTAAAAACAGGGGGCTCGGTCACACACATCTGCAGAAGTATGCTTAAGCTGCACCACCAGCGCCAAGGTGCCCCTGTGAGGTGCAGTCCTAACTCTAGTACTAATTCTAGTCTCTAAGAGCCCCATTTGGGACATACAATGCAATAGATAAATTGGGAGCAGGCTTACCTGAGGTTGCCCTAAACCTCAAGTGCAAGCCATGGGGTGGAAGGGTCAAAGACCTTGCAATACAGCCTAGACCCCACACTCCATGTGCTTGCACAAATTCAAAAGAAACAAAAGAGGGGTGGCAGCCGCTCAGACCATTTTATAACTAACCAGGGAGGTGCACATTAGCAGGCATACTCACTCCCCCTGGGGTACTCTGATCTGGGGTGCCCCACTGTGTGAAACCACCCAGGTCGCCCGAAAACCCGCTTTTGTTCCCAGTCCAAGCTAGCAGTGGCTGCATCCCTGCTATCCTGTTAGTACGGAGCATGCCCGGGCCATGGATTTGGGAATGGCTGGCGCAGGCACACTCCCTGCTAAAAGGTAGTGGGGGATGCAGCCACCAGCGCACTTAGATCCGCATTAGATGAGCTCCTGGACGAAGGGGCTCAAGTGGATCCGAGCATGCGGATTGGACAAGTTGCCGCGCATGCACCGTATGATCGGGAACAGGTGAGTTTGTTCAGGCGACCTGGGGGGGTTTCACACAGCGGAGCGCCCCCGGGGGCAAGGACCAAAACCCAGGATAGTCAAAATGTCTGTTTTATGCAGCCTATAAGATGACTCTCTTATTGCAGTTTTCCAGTAAAGCCAGTTCCTGTTACACCACAAATCTGGATTTGACTTGCTGCACCCAGCACCCACACTCTGCAACAGGTTGCAGATTTGATTCCCAGCCAGGACAGGACTGAAGTGCTCTTAGCAAAGCTCCTAGCCCCTTAATAAATTTACCCCCAGGCATTCAATGTCATCATTGTGTGTCATGCATATGCAGGGATGCATTGGGCTGAAAATCAACCTGGCCCCCACCATCCCATGAGCTGCTAAGTCCCGCCCCCAGGATGCTTACCAGCCTATCAATAAGTGTATTCATCAGCTGAGGCCGGAGCAAGACTGGATATGGTCACTCTTAAAGTATTGCCACTGAGGCTTTGAATTTGTAGGGGGCATAAACCATGGTCACCCACAGCCGTGATGCTCTAACATTGCAGGGGCAGAACATGGACTGGGGTATCTTGGCTGGGAGGGTACAATAGGGAGAGGTTTCCAGTCCAGTTGGCCCCAAAGCAGTGCAGCAAATTCTCCATGTGGCCAGCCCACCCCTTTTTGTTCATTCTTTATAGCTATTTTGGGGTTGATATTATTTTCCACGCCTGGCAGACAGGCATCCCTACTCTGTTCTGCCCTCCCTACCTTTATTGCCATTGTGACTAGTGGTGGGCGGATGGGCTGTGGGCATCGCAACACTTTGGCTTGTATGGTTCCTTGGCAGCCTTGGATCAGTGCCTTTTTCTCCATCGATATGCCATGGGTGGGGGCACTCTGGACTCCTCCCATCCTCTCTCACATGCCACTATGTGTGGGTGGCACGACAGGGGCATGGCCATGTTACCGACCGTGTACAGTGATGAAGGTGGTTGCATGACTGAGTTGCTCTCGACGCATCTACCATCCATTTTATTTGGTGCATGGTGTCCTGGGACATTCATTTGTTTTTAAAGTGGACTCTAGAGCCGCCTGATTTACTCTTCCTGGGGCATCCCAATTACGGATGCTCCTCTGTTTGAAACCCCCCAACTTGGCGCAGAAGCTTAGCGCTCCGTCAACACCGCATTCACGGGTAGCCGTGCTCTGCTATATCTTTAGCCAGGCACGTGCTCATGCCAAGCATTTGTGAGTGGCCGAGCCCGGGCATGCCCCCCCCCCCCCAGATAAAGGCTAGATGGAGGGGATGCGGCCATTGACTCGCTCAGCTCCATTCTGTCCTAGCTGACATGACTTCACATTGACTAAGAAAAGCCGCATAGAGCTGAGCACACTGATTGGCTGCACACCGCGTATGCCCCGGGGGGGTTACACAGTAGGGCATCCCAAATCAGATTGCCCCAGAGCAGGGAACAAAACCAGGGATAGTCAAATCACTAGTTTTGGTCCACTGAATAAAGGTGGTTGTCTTATGAATTCACAAACTCGCTGGCTTTTTGCAGTTCATCCCTGGGTATATTTAGTTACCGCATCTGTCCCTGAAGATGGACCCTATCGCTGGGTCAGATACGTATTATCTCTGCTTGCCATGCTGTAAAGTATAATCTTTGGTTTATCATGCTTCAGTCACTTGCAAAGGTCTTTTGTATTCTGCTATGCTTACTAATGACATGTAACGATGCTGTGGCGCCACCCTGTGGGATCTTTCAAGACTTGTTTCCTATGATGTTTGTATAGATCTGTATACATATGCATTCTTCTGCCCGTATAACACAGCACATACATGGGTCTTGTCTTATTGTATTTCTAGATCCTGTCCAATGAGTACATAGTGGATGTAACTATTGTCTCCAGGGCCAGCTCCAGGTTTACATGGGCCCCTTGGGCGGCATGGTCTCAGTGGGCCACATCACTGAGGGACGGCCTTAATCTGGATGCCCCTTAAGGATCAAAAGAAAAGAAATCTTCTTTAAAAAGACCTCTACAGTGCTTTCCCTCCCAGCATGCACTCCCAGACTCCTTGTTGCTGCCTGCTGTTTGATCGCCCACAGCCCGCCGGTGCTCCTGTCACGTGGTGTGGAGGCCCCTTCCTCTCTCCAAACTGGGGACAGCAGAGGCCTCACAGAACTTAAAGGAGCAGTATCGCGAAATTTGCATTAAAAAGATAAATAATTAAATAGTCACACAATAGCTTCTAACATGTGTATAAATAATCTGGCGATAGAAAAAGGAAAAGATATATGCCTTTCTTTTAAAAATTGTATCATTACAATGGCTCAGTCCATTTGCTGAATAGGGGGATCTGCTGGGTTGTATTTATTGAGCTGCTTCATTTAGCCCACTGGTCTCCTAGCAACACTTTACCTCAGAGGCTGACACTGTAATCAGTGGTAACGGCTGTGTGTGTGTGAGGTGCTGCTTTTGTTATGAGACCAGGTGACTCAAATGTGTAAAATCTATGCAAAATAAACTAAACTAACTGAAAACGACTGAAATTCTTCTTTGAATAACTGTGCAGGAAAATCTAAAGGTAATAAAGTGGAACAAAACCCTGAGTTGCCGACCCTGAAGTCTATAAGACCCGGCCATTGACCTTGCCCCTTGGGCATTCTAAATCAGGATGCCCCACTGTGTGAAAAGACCCCTGGATAACCACAGATCCCCCCATTTTTCTGACGCGCTCACGCAGATAGTCATTTAGACAGGCCGGGCGGCCAGGAAGGTTACTGCTCAGGCTCCCCATCTGCGTGCAAACAGAGCTGATTGGATGAGAGCCCGCGCATGCGCTGTGGGACAGGGAAAGGTACATTTTCACAGGCGAACTTGGGGATTTCACATATCAGGGGCACAAAACAAAACTCCAGATAGTGAAAATCCTGGGTTGGGCTTTGCTCAAACCACACAAAGCTGAAAGAAAGATCATATGGAAAAATGAAAAATAAGAATATGAAAGAGAAAATGGTAAACAGAAAGATTCTGCAGCAGAGCCAACATGAAGGGAAAACTGTCAAAATCAGCTAAATGACTTCTAGAGCTTTTCTCTCTGTTTTAGATATATAAGTTCTGGCCAGGCAATGTTGCAATGTTGTTATCTTATGCTGGACGGCTGCCAGCACCGAACAGCTGATACTTTGATACATTGTTTCACCCCTCTCCTCAGCATGGAACAGGCCAGAGTGTCGGGCTCCGACACTCAGAAGACATAAACATGAGCTATTAGTCTCCAGCTGCTCAACACAGACATCATTTTTTTCTAAATTTGTAATTCTTACTCCAACACTTACCTACATTCAAAGTACCATTTAAATATAAGTCACCAAGAAAAATTCACGATACTGCTCCTTTAATTGCCGCATACTGTTGTCCCCGCCCGGCGGAGAAAAGGGGCCCCTGGCAGCTGCCCCGCCTTGCCGGGTGCTAACACCGGCCCTGATCGCCTCCTGATTGTCTCCTTGCCTTTATATTACTAATTTTATATCAATACACTTCACTTGCATTATAGCCTGGTTGTTGGTGTGCAAATTCTTCCTTCATTATTCAGGTATAGCTAGACTTTCTGGCACCCAGGGCAAAGATTTGAAATGGTGCCCCACCTGTGCTTAAGCCCCCCTTTGATGCTTCCCTGACCTGCTGCACCCGGGGCATGTACCCCTCTTGCCCCTCCCCCCCCCCCCCGAGCTATGGCCCGTCATTATTTATCCCTTGCATATTACAAACCTAAATTCTACCTGACAGGGTCCTAGTCTGCAAGGATCTTAACCCATCCTCCTCCGCCTCTAACAGCACCATGTAGAGTCACATGTATTACTACAGGTGGCTCAGCGTATAGCGCAGGCGCTCTAGCTTTTAGAGCGCCAGGTATTACCTTTCGCTCAGTGTCGCTCTCCTATACATTTCAATGGCCGTTCATTTGCTTGTGTTTAAACAGCGTGTTTGACTTTTTTTTTTTTGCTCAAATCATTGTGTGACCTCTCCTGGCTGCAAACAAACACTTTTAGAAACTTTTTTGACTTTTTATATTTTTATGCAGAATTGTCATTTCAGGTCTGGCACTAAAGTGTGTGGTAAATTATACAAAAATGTCATAAATGGCGTGTATTTCGCCCCTGCTAGGCTGTATCAGGCACGATCCGTGCCGGGTTTTCAGGACCCAGGTCACTTTCCCCAATCCCTTTCAGGTTTGTTCCATGATCTCAGGCCATGCACAGGTGATCAGGCTGATTACAGGGGAAGCCTGAATAAGAAGGAAACACACGGCCTGTCTTTGGACTTACATTTATTTGGTGAAGTAACCACTTTTGATTTACTGCGTTTATGCTGCAATCTATGGACTGAGCGATAATTTGCTACATAAAGCCGTTTTTGCTGTTAAAAACTGTTGTCCGTGTCACTGCTGATCGCCCAACCGCTCACAAGTGTTAATGTCACAATGTTACAACAATGTCATTCCATGTGTTTTCGCTTTGTTACTGGTGGATATGTGTTCAAAAACTTTAAGACTTTAATCACACAGCGTCTGGCACTCTATGCTATAGCGACCAGATTCATAGCGCCAGACAATGTGTGTGTGTCCTTTTTTGATAAGTATAGTGAGTATGTAAATATGGTGTGGAGCGCTGAGAGTCGGCCGCACTGAGCTGGCGCTACCTTTCACTCCCTGCAGCGCTGTACTGGTGTTAGAGTGCCCAACATACATCACATTCATCAATGCCGGCCAGGTTACTACAGCGACTGAGGTGCTCTGTTACAGCACCCGATAGCCGATCACAGCGTATACTAGCGGTCGCTATACAGACGCTCATCTGCTTTTAGTAATGGATAAGCCTCCATGTCATTCAGCAAACCTCTCTGATTATTGTGAATGGCGAGCCAGGGCTGTATTTGGGATTTGTGCTGCCCTAGGCACTTTTTGGACACGCCCCCCTCCATTGTTGACCAGCATTTCATTATAAAACATTACATACACAGAAATACATGGCAAAATGGCAATTAGCGGTTTCTGTGCATGTGGTAGAAAATGGGTCCCTATTGGAATCAATAAACTGGTCTGGTTGTTCCTTAAAAACTTCTTGACATTTATGAGAATTTTCTGGGGTTTCAATCCCCACTGGATGCTGCCGGGACTCCAGTGGCTAACAGAAAATACCCTGAAAGAGGTGAGTATTGGTGAGTTGTGGGCTGTAGGCCATGGACTAATAAACTGGGACAACACTCACATTTTTAATGTAAAGGAGAATACCCACTGAACGTGTGAAATACATTTGGCCAAAGACCCTCCTTTTTTAGGGTGTAGAACAAGAAATGTTTTTTTTCCCTATTTGATCTGTCCTGGAACATTGTTTTTTCTTGCTGTCCCTCTCTGTAAGATGTCAGATGATCAGTCATTTGCATGGGTGTGGCAATTATATTATCGCCGGACACAACAGTGGCAATTAACGGAGGGGACAGGGCTTTACTGTTAAAACAAGAGCCATTATCTGGAATTAGAATAAACCTGGAGTATTGAAAATCTGTATGTACAGGGTGGGGGGGCATATAAGATAGGCTCTTATTCAGGGTGAATGTCCGCTTTAATTAAACATTTAATGCAATGTATTTTAAGGTAATGCCTTAAATATAAAAGGAGACCCTTTAATGATTGAATTATTTATTGGATCAGGAATCAATAATTAGGATATCTAGGATACATAAAAACACATGTATAGCTTCCCCTATCTATTACATTCTTGTTATTCTTTATTTCCTTTTTAATTATAGATTTACAAACCTTTTTTGGAGAGCATCTGGCTCCCCTGATAAAATAACAGCAATGCTTATGGCCTAAATGAAATACACCATGTGATGTAGAGTGGAATATCTGTGTTGTCATGAGAGATTGCAAATATTTTTTATATTTATTTTAATTTTTCTATGCTCTAGCATTCATGTATCCCCTTTTTGCTATACAGTTTCTTTATACAAACAGGAAATCCCCTGAGGAAGATCCGAAAAACGCAACGTGTAGGGATCTAAAAAGAAGAGATCTCTATCTCTCATTTTCTGAGAAGTACAGTACCTGAACAAAGAAAAAGAATCCTGAGATTTGCCCATTATGAGGGCTGATGTGGAACCTTCTTGATTTTATATGTTGTATTCAATACTGTGACATCACATCTGTGTGTGGTATTATGGAACCCCCCAGAATGACCCAAACAATTCACCTCTTCTGCATTCCGTCACGGGTACGCAGCCAATGAGAGCCTTTTGCCATGTTTACCTCCTTCAATAAACAGCTCTCGTTGACTTCAGGCCGCGGGGGGCTCTAATTGATTTAGATGGTAATCTCGCACTGCCGTATCCCTGGCCTCAGGCGCGCTAATGTTGCCAGGGATGCAGAGGCAGTGCACGCTCCCCATTAAAAACAATTAGAACCACTTGCTGAATGACGAGAGCCCAGGCATGCGTAGTTGAAGGGGGTGAGTGTTTAAAGCTTACCTGGGGGGAATTCACACAGTGGAGCATCCCAAGTTTTTTAATAAGGTACCACTTTTGATTTTCCAGTTATCTGGGTGGGTTATCGGTCACCTAAAATATATTGAAAATGCATAAAATAACCACGTGCAGGAAATGCACAAATATGCGCTTAGTTTTCATCACATTTTGGAGCAGGTTTGCATTTATGGAACTAATCAGGCTTAAGTAAAATTTTAAATGTCCGCAGATCAGGTTGGGGTACAGATCAGTCTGCAGCCTCTCTGGGTACCACCTGATAGAATCTCTTGTGTGACTAGTGATGCTGTGGTGATTGGCAAGTCAAAAGTTAAAAAATAAATATCAGTAGTTTGCCTTTAATTGAGTCCCTTCAGCAGCTCTCCTTTCTACAGTGTGCTTACATCACATCGCTGTTGCCACACCCACTGTTTCTCCTCAAGTTTTCTCTACATCGCCAATTCTCTAATACTTTTACATATAACTTGGAAACTACAGGGTCTTTTTGAAAATGAATGAAGTTTGGGACAGTGCAACGTGTAGCCCGAGACAATGGGACAACAATTGGGCACTCGCCTTTAGTATAACTTTAATGATAACAAGATCAGCCATGTTCACACATTTGCTTTAAAGCTCCACAATTAACTTTGCAGCATAAACCTAATTTGTTTACTAGACCCTAACTCCAGGCACCAAAGCTTTAGAATCATTTAATGCTCGTATTGTTGAATCTGATCCTGACCAGAGAGGAAATGTAACAGAAACCCATAGGCATCACTAGGCCAGAAGCTTGTCACTGGCACATGAATCATCCATTAGATTGTAAGCTCACAAGGACAGGGCCCTCGCTCCTAATGTACTTCTGTATCAGCGTGTATTCGTTGCATTTGTTGTCACATCTGATTCATAATAACCTGTGTATTATAATTATTTAGCTTTAATTTCTACCTTGTACAGCGCCACAGAATATGGTGATGCTTTATAAATAAAAAATAATAGTAATGAACCCTGTGTTTTGTGCTGGCCAACAGATTTCGTTCCTGATGTGACACCCATAGATTTTCTGTACAATAAATGTCCTGTTCTAGCGACCATATGTGGGGCTAGATCTTCTCTATGGGACACTGATGTGACTCTAACCTTTCCCTCTCTGGTGCTTTATCCTGTACTGCACACAGCTGTCACACAGCCACGACCCCACTGAAACGCTGGGGAAATAAAAAAAGGGCAACACATGCAGCATTCTGAGTAATGGAGACCCAGAGAAGTTATTCGAGTTTTGAATCGAGCAGGGAAGGTCTAGCTCTTGTGTCAGGTGTGATTGCTGTCAGCAACCCATCGGCGAGATTTTTTCTTCCTTTCTTTGCTACTGGCACAAAAGGAAGTTTAAAGCGGACCAAAACCCACATTAGAGTCTAAAAGTCTCTAGTCTGTGTTAAATCCTTTCCTAAGAGGCATGCAGATCTGAGATGTGACTCAGTGTAAAACACAGTAGTTTCCCTGTTTACTTGACCTTTTTTTGACCATTTTTTGGGGCGGACACTTGATTAAACTGACCACTATAAAGGGTAATGGGTGTGGTTTGGGGGTGTGGCTTATTTGTGAGTTTTGAAGAACAAATATATGCAACATTCTTGTCTACTCCTCTGTGGAGTAGGTGTAGGCCCTCCCCCCAAACTTAAAGCGAACCTATGCAGGTGTTGGTCCCGCTGCTATAAGATAAGCTGGGGGGGCATCCAGATTACTGGAGCCCATTCCCCCTACACATAATCCTCCAGAACGCCCATAATCTTTACCTTATTCTCAAATCCTAAAGCACATGCACAGGCCTCTAATGGCATCCCTGCTCTGCACGCTTGCTGATGCCTGGCAGACTTGAATGTGTGCCAGAGGGGCCACACAGGCCAGAGGGAGTGTAGATACAGCTAAGCTTAGCCATAGGCAGGGGATCGAGGCGAGTATATGTGGAAACCCAGAGATATCCCAAATTGTGATGCCTCTAGGGAAATCTCTTTTTCGTTAACTAGTATGATCAGCACGAAATACATTTTGCCTTGAAAAAGAGACTATTTGGTCTCGAAATGCATAGGCGTTCTGGGGATTGAGCTGTACATTTTATATATTGTGCATTTTCCTTATTGCCCCTTTCCTTGAATAAGCTTGGGCTTCAAATTTTTTTGCACATGAAATACTGCTATCTGATCTGACTAGCACTTTATATAAGAATATAAAATTGTTTGAATTAGATATATATTTTTATGATTAACACATATATAATAATTGTAGCATCTCAATGAAATAGACGGACATCACCCCCTTGTGGTGTAAATGACCTACAACATGGCATTCAGTTTTTAAATGACTTTAATTTTCAGCATGTTACTACATAAATAATAAAATATATTTGATCATATTAATACGGTTGCAAGTGTGAGACTCTGTTGGCTGAGGAGTAAGGGGGACATAGAGGCACCCCCTGGAGTATTTGTCTTAATTCTATATTGTGACTAAAGTATGACTTTAAGGGAAATATTCCCCGCAGGTCAGTAAACCCAGCATAGAATTTGCTCGCTATACCTAACCCTTTGGCTTTTTTCACCTAATGTGAATTTTTTACTACCAATGGAATTACAACTCTATTTTCCCTTCAGTGATACTGGTATCTGTAATCACTGAAATCCAGCTGCCACTGATGTCTATATATGCTACTTGACTGGACGCTATGCAGCTTCTTCCAGTTTAATACGAACTGCATTTATTTTTTAATACAGATCTGTGGTTCTTTTGTTTTACAAGTGGCTTGCTATGGTCCACTTTGCTCATTAAAGTGGACCATATCCCACGGCGCTTGGCCCTGGACCCTATAAGAGTCCAGGGCTGCTTGATTCCCTGCTGTGTGAAACCACCCAGGTCGTCTGGTATACTGACCTTCTCCCCAATCCAATGGCGCCTGTGCGAGCAGCGCCGCATCCTCGCTATCCCTTAAGCAGGGTGCGTACAGTGGAGGTCGACTAGACTCGGTTCCCATCAGCACAGCCGAGCACATTGATTGGATGGCCGTACATGCGCCGTAGGACCGGGGAAAGGTGAGTTAGTTCGGGCGTCCTGTAGGGTGTCACGCAGCGGGGAATCCCTGATCAGGGTGCCCTGGGGGCAAGGACCAAAACCCAGGATAGTCAAAACCCTGGGATTTGGTCCACTTTAACTAGTTATTAAATATTGAAGCAAGTTTATCTTTGGGTCTGCTTTTCAGTGTAACCTCAGTTCGAGATTTTTTTACAAACGTTTTTGTTTTTGCACTTTTTTTACACGTGAGATACATCATTTTTCCACTGAGGTAAAGATAACTTTTCGAAAGTTTGTAAATGAAAGTACCCTATCAGGTATGCTAAATAATTCCCCAACATTTCTGCATAGCCAATAGGGTGATGTTGTTTACAAACTTTCAAAAAAATATATCCTTAGCACACTGCAAAATGATTTACCACACCTGCACTTTTTGGTGTGTTAAAGTGGACCAAAACCCAGGATTTTGACTATCCTGGGTTTTGGTCTTTGCCCCTGGTTGGGGGTGCCCCACCGTGTGAAACCCCCAGGTCGCCCGAACAAACTCACCTCTTCCCGTGTGTGCCCGCTCGTCCAATTAGCTTGCTTGGATCTGCTTGAGCCCTTTCCTTCAGGAGCTCATCTAATGTGAGCAGATCTGAGCATGCTGACGGGCGCATCCCCCGCTATCCTTTAACAGGGAGCGTGCCCATGCCAGCCATTCACAAATGCTTGGCGTGGGCCTGCGCCTGCTACAGGGATAGCAGGCATACAGCGAGTATGTGTGCTATGGAGTCTCATAGATGCCAGGGTGGGTTTTGGTCCACTTTAAGTCAAGTCAAGCCAAGAAGTTAGTTAAATCGACTCAGTACACTCAGTTGTAAGTTTCAGTTCACACAATGTTAAACCTGCTTCACCAAATAATTAGCATGACCCCAATTGTAGGTTGTTGTAGTTGTAACATGACAGGTAAGTAGCACTCCTGACCACTGTCAGCCCTCTAAATGTCTTGATCACGGATTCCCATTATATAATAATTCTGAGCAAATAATAGACAATCTGATTTGGGTGACTCACAAATGATTATAAAAATATCCCAGCATATTCTGCAATAAACATCACTCGTGATCAGAAACAAGCAAGAAAGGAGGGGTCTGGAGGTGGTGGGATGGTAGCTTGGGATGAAAGTGGTCCACAGGGCTTTTAGCTCTTGATCCGCACCCAGGACTTGTAGACGCTGAAAGCTGCATGAAGGGGCTCAATGAAAGTGGCGGTGAAGGTGTGGAGGTGGCGTATGGGCTCACACAGCTCATAGAAGGAGAGTTGCCCAGCTTCGTAGTCCAGGTAGACACCCAGCTGGGTACAGGTGACAGTGTGGGCCAATTGGATCCACTTCCCATCATGTATGACGGAGTATTGGACATTATCATACCTTCGCAGGCACCAGGACTTGTTATTGTCCCCAATCCATGAGCGCCGCCCTTTTCGGTCCATAGTGGGGTAACCAACCCCCACAAACCATACTCCTGACTCACTGGTTTCCACCTCCCAGTAATGGCGGCCAGAGGAGAAGCTGCGTGTGCTCAGGACTTGGTCGTACTGAAATCTTCCAGGCAGCTCTGTACGGTCCAGGTTGATATGTGACCAGGTGGCAGTTTTCAGGTCACCAGAGATGTGGACATCATTGCCAGCAGTCTTGGCATCCAGCAATATGTCTGCTGCACCCTGCAGATTAATGCGCTTCCTGACACTGGTGACGATCCCAGACAGGCCTGTGTGTAGGGTGACTGAGACCAGCCCCTCATCTAGACCCCGCTTACAAATCTGCTTGTAGTATCTCTCCCGGCTACCGTTCTCACCGGCATCGATGTCACCGAAATCATCACTTTCAGACTCTTGCTCCTGGATGACCATAAAGGCATCAGACATATTGCAGAGCTCTTCAAGATGCTCGATCTTCCTGGAAAGCTCTTCCATCTTAATATCCAACTGTTGGACCAGACCAGAGACTGAAAGCAAGACCTGCTCCTCCTGTCGAGCGATCTCAGCCATGACCTTCTTCTCCAGAGTGTCCAGCTGTCTCCGGATGTCTCTGAACAGGGCACTGACCTTGTCTGTCACTCCAGCTGCCTTTTCTTGTGCGGTCTTCTTCCGATCATGCCCACTCTTGGCCCGTTTCTCTGTCTCCTCTCTCTTGGAGGTTAGTTGTTTCAGAAGAAGTGTGAGACGCTCCTTTTTCTTGTCAGAGACAGTATCAAACGTCTCCACTTTGTGTCCTTGGTGTCCCCCAAAAAGTAAGCAGGAGACACAGATGCAGGCACCATCCTCTGTGCAGTAGTACTCCAGGATCTTCTTGTGGGTGGAGCACTTCCTGTTGGCCAGGGCAGTGGTTGGCTCCAGTAAGACATGTTCGGGGGACTTGCTGTGGACTTGTAGGTGGATATCGCACAGAGATGCTTCGCACATTAGACATGACTTTACTGCAGGGACCGGAGAGCCGACACAGTATGTACACAGGATGGTTTTGTCAGTGTGGCTATAGAGATTCTCCAGTCGACTCGCCAGGCTAATTGACCTCTGCACTGCCACATGCTCGTGGAACTCTCCGCGGCACTCTGAGCTCCTGTGACTCCCGGGCCCCTTCTCTAGTACACAGTCAATACACACCCAGCAGAAGTTGTGCTCACATTTGGCTTTCCCCGGATCGGTGGCAGCACCCTGGCAATTAGGGCAGACCAACTTCTCCTCGGGCTCAGCAGACGCCATAGCGAGAGAAGCAGAGGTAGGGAATGAAGCTGCAACACAGAGATTATCTGACGCAGTATCGATCTAATGGACTTTAGTCTGTTCAGTAAGCTGAGCTCCACCTTTGGTCAAGTTTATGTTCAGGGCAGATTTGTTGCTGCTTGGCGTCAAGGGATACAAAGCGATAAAGGCGGAACTTATTATAAAATCACTCTATCACCGAAACTGATCTGCTATCAGCAAAGAGGAGAGGTCCAGAGTGGCTGTAAGGCTGCCAATTAACCATTCCATGATGATCTACCAAAGGACAGACTTCTCATTCTGCAAGCTTTCCTAACTCACACACAAAGGAGGAGAAGGAGCTAATTAACATTTAAAAGTCGACTAAAAATTACTATGGGTGGCTCAATATGCTTTGACTATTGGTGTTATTTAAAGTCAGACTATTCAAAGCATGAAACTATATTCAATTCAAGTCTAAAGCAGATATTCTGTTGAGTGTTTTTAATGGTCACCATGACTGTGCTCATAGCACCATGCCACACACTCCCATAGGCTGAACCCCATTGCCTACAGTCACATGGAACGTGAAAGCACCACTACAGCATGCAAGTTTTATGCCTTATTTCAGGCTTCCTATGGGGTTTTCAGCAGCCAAGCATCCCAAATCAGGATGTCCAGGAGGTGGGAGATGCAGCAGGATAATTAGACTGGAGGTCCATTTCAGCTTCTAGTTTGGTCATTAAAGTGGAACAACACCCAGGGGTGATCGGCCCGGGAATCTATAAGATTCCCGGGCCGATCACCTCCCTCACCGCGGGACATCCGAGATCGGGATGTCACGCGGGGTGAAACCCCCCCAAAAACCTTAGTTTTTAGTCCGAAGTGGACCAGAACCCAGGATAGTCAAAATCCTGAGTGTTGGTCCACTTTAAGACTTTACACATTAAAGCGGGACAACGCCCTGAGCTGCCGACCCTGGAATCTCCTCCTGGCCTCCCCCCGGGGCATCCCATTTTTTGGGATACCCTGCTGTGTCAAACATCCCAGATCGCCTATATTAACTCACCTCTTCCCATTCCAACTGCACATACGTGGGCTCTCGCTCCAAACAGATCCATTTGTCGTGACTATGTCATTAGGTAAACGGCTCAAATTTTTTACAACAGGAAGTGCAAGCGCCCACTTCCCCAGCTTTTTCATTTAGATTTCAGGGCTGGACGTGCAGGGCTTTGTTCTGCTTTAAAAGTCTTGGTGACCCAACTAGAAGCAGATGAGGACCTACAGTTGACCTCCCACAACAGTTATTTTGGTAAGGCTGGGACGGGAGCGTCCCCATTGAAGCACATAAGAGATGTAGTCACAGCAAACAGCTCTGACTGGATAAGAGCCCACGCATGTGCCGTTGGACCAAGAAGAGGGGAGTTATTATGGGCAATCTGGGGGGTGTCAAACTGCAGGGCATCCCAAAATGGGGTGCTCCTGGGGCATGGAACAAAACCTGTGTTAGTCAAAATCCCAGGTTTTGTACCGCTTTAAGAGGCAGCCATGGCCTAGAGGCAAGGTATTGATCCTGTGACTGGAGGGTTGCAGGCAGCATTCTCTTTAAGCTGATAAGGTGTAGGGATTAGGCTTGTGCTATTGCCTTTGACCTTCCGCTCAGTAAATAATGTTGACCACGCAGGGCCAGCAAGGAATTGACAGTGAGGGCAGTGGGGTCGCAGAACCTGAACAAATTGAAGCCTCTGAACTACAGGTTAATGGACACCAGCTGGAATTATGAGCTACTAGTGTGTTCCCGGGCGGTGTGTCCATAACAGTGCACAAAGTGCTGGGGCTGGCAGTGCATTCTCCGCCATGATGAGTGTGCGCGGAGAGACGCAGACCTGTAGCAGTAAGTTAGTGTGCTGCTCCCCAATACCTGACACCTGGGCTGTCTAAAGATTTCTGTTCAAGTATTTTGAGGTGAGATTATTATTCTTGCTGAAAATAAATAATTATTAGGTTTGGGAGAGTTCCTGGGAGGAGGAGGCCTACAATCCATTGTCTGGGGCCAGTGAGCTTAGCATGTGGCTAGTGTCACCCTCTGCCTGCCTTGCCTTCCTGCTATTAACCCTTTCCTGCCCAGAAAGCAGGCATATCTTATCTGTCTATTTCTATATTTCCCTATTTTTTCCACTATAGCCATCTTGCTTACTTTCTCTTTTCATCATCTCTCTGCCTCTCCTTTCTTTGTCAATCATTTACTTGCATTATCTATATATTTATTATCATATTCTATCTATCTACCTATTTATCTATCTCATATCTAGGGAAATGGGGGGGGGGGAAGAGAGCCACTGTCCCTTCCTCAGGCTATGGGATGCCTTTGGGGGGAGGTGCTTCCTCAGGCTATGGAATGCCCTTGGGGGAAGTGATTCACCTCCCCCCAAGGGCATCCCATAGCCTGAGGAAGGGACAGTGGCTCTTTTTTTCCCCCCATTACCCTAAAGTGGACCAAAACCCAGGATTTTGACTATCCTGGGTTTTGGTCCCCGATCAGGGGTACCCCGCTGGGTGAAAACCCCCAGATGGCCCAAAGAAATTCACGTCTTTCCGATCCTACGGCACATGTGCGGCCACTCATCCAATCAGAGCGCTCAGAGCCACTGACATCACGTCATCTAAGACGGCGTCTAAGGCCAGCAGCTCCGAGCGTGCTGGCTGCTGCATCCCCTGCTTCCCTCTAAAAGGGAGCGTGCCTGCGCCGGCCATTCACAAATGGCTGGCGTGGGCACATTGGACCAGGAAGTAAGGTAACTGAACGGGGCAACCTGGGGGGTTTCACACAGCAGGGCATCCCGATTTTGGATGCCCCTGGGGGAAACTTTCTTCCTTTCTTTTAATGAATGTAATCTTTAGTTCTCTCTCACTCCATCTGTTTCTTTTTATTCATTTCACACACACACATACACTACATACACACACATACACACACACACAACATACACACACACATACACTACATACACACATACACTACACACACACACCCACACACATACATTACATACACACATACACTACATACACACACATACACATACATACACACATACACTACATACACACACATACACACACACACACACACACTACATACTCACATACACTACATACACACACACACACACACACACACACACACACACTACATACACACACACTACATACACGCGCACACACACACACATACACTACATACACACACACACACACACACACACACACACACACACACACACACACTACATACACACACACAGATACACACACACACACACACACCTTCTTTTCATGCATTCTTTCTGCCTGTCTGGGTGTATATTTTTTTCTATTTATACATGTTTATACAAGTACTGTTTTCAGGTTTTTAGATAAAACACCTATAAAGAGGAACACCACCTGGGATTTTCATTCTCCTGGGTTTTATTCCTCATCAGTGGTATTGCAAGCAATCCCAGCGGTTTCACACAGTGGAGCATCCCAAACCGGGATGCCCCAGAGATGAGGAAATCTGCCTTTTAGACTCAAGGGAGGCCATTGCTCCTCTTTGTTGGAGCATCGCCCAGTTCCCCAAAATATTCCCGCTCAGCAGCTGCCAAGGCTTAGAGGGAACATTGGTTGCAGGTTCAATTCCCAGCCAGGACATCATTGAAGGGCAGACCACCATCCGGTATGTGCAGACTCACTGCTTGTGTTTGTCTCACTGTGCAGATGGATTAAATGCAGAGGAAAAAAATCCTATGTGTGCATAAGCATACAATGCCCATATCATACAATATGGCACACACGCCACACAGCCTAAAGCACAAAGCATCATGTACAGATGATGACACCATAATAATGATCACACTGAGTGCTAGTGATGAAGAGGTTAACTTTTCAGCAGGTTAATAAGTCACATTACAGCAGTTACACAATAGTGGCGCCCAGCCAATGCTCAGATCAGCATTGCGCAATCTGCAACCAAGGAGACCTAGATCCACCTGCTGCTTCTTAAAAGGGAACTTTACTTTCATCAAAATTTCTTTGGCCTTGGTGTAAAAAAAAACAGTGCAAACAATCCACCAGATCTGCGATAATCAGCGCAAGCTTTTCATTTTACAATGGAATTTGCAGCCGCTGAATGAATTATAACATGCAATGGCTTTGCTTCAGTTAGAGTTAAAAAAAAGAATTTTCCTCTTGCTGAATCACTAGATAGGAAGACGACGAAAGTCAAGGGTACTTTTTATGCCTAAGAAATGTAGTGAACTTTTCACTCCTTTTTATTTCTCCTATAGTAAAAAAAAATGCAGCTGACATTCATTGTATTCCTAGCTAGTGATTCAGCACCAGAGACATTTTCAGGCTTTTTTTCCTTAAAGTGAATTGTTTTCTAACATGAGAATTTTTCCAACCCTTATTAAATCCAGGCCATTAGAAGTGATTCAGAGCCCCTTTCTCGTCATTTTTTTTCGGTGAAAATTCCTGTTCCCGTCTATTTTTTTTCCCCTTGTGCGATTCAGCAAAGCTTTTTTTGCTGCAAGAATTTATATGTGTAATTTTTTCGTTTTTTTGTGATTTTTCTCTTCAAAAGACCTCTTTTTGGGTGAAAATGGGTGAAAAAGAATTTTTGGACTGGCCATTCTCCATGGGACTCGTTCGAAGTAAAAGTAAAAAAAAAACACTACACAAGTTTCTTAACCTATACTTACCTTTCACAGGTGGCGTCCAGCTCAGCATCCCTTTAATGAATGCAGGCGGGGTAGCTGATGCCCTCTGCTGGCATTTGGAAAGGAGGGGAGTCCAGCCTGAGTCTCCAGGAAGCAGATTTATATTAAGAGACATGGAATCTCCCCCATGTGTCTAATGATGTCACAGAAGGGGAGGGGCCGAGAGGGGGTTACTCTGGAAAATCCCCTATCAGACCCTCCCTCTCTGTGATGTCATTAGTGAGGTAGGGGAGATTCTTAAATAACTGTGAAACTGGCACATAAACCAGAAGCAAAGGTGTGTTACTAGCACAGAAAACCCATGGGTGTTACTGGGAGCAATTAGTGGTACTGGCAATGAGTAAGTAGACTCTGGGACTGCCTGGGAGCTTACTACCAATAAAGGAAAACTCCCTTTTGTCAGGTTTGTGGTGTGGAATGTAAAACATGGGTGTATTTTCTTATATTCCTGTGGCTCTGTGTTGCCAAAGCAGGAGTAACTTTCTTGATTTTGAGTAAATCCCTTAATATAGCTTTTCCCATAATCCCTCCACTGTAACAGGCGAGCTCATCAGCAGCTTGACAAAATCAAGCAGCAGTAATATCCTCCCCAGGTGATAGCGCTGCCAGTAACCCTTCCATAAGAAGGTGTGTGTGACCAACCAGCGCTTCAAAGAATTACTTATCTGTTTGCCTTTCTTTCTTTTTTTCCTTTCTTCAACTGTATGTTTTCTTTCTTATTTCCTTTTTTCTTTCTTTCATTCCCCGTTCTCTCCTGTCCCCTTTCTTTCCTTCCTCTGTTCTTTCCTTTTTTCCTCCCTTCTTTTTTTCTTTCATCCTTTATTTCTTTCTTTGTTACCATCCTGCCTTCCTTTTGTTCCCTTCCTTTCTCCCTTTTTTTCTTTCTTTTTTTCCTGCTCACCATCCTTTGCTTTATTTCCTACCTTCCGCATTTCTTCCTTTAAGATGTTTCTTTTTTTACTTGTTTTCTCTACTCCTTTTCTTTCTTTTCTCCTTCATTCACTCTTTGTTCATTTCTTCCATTTCTTTCTATGCTCCTTTCTCTCCTTTATTCTTTCTTTCTTTCCTTCCTTCTTTTTCATTTCCTTACGTTCCACATTCTTTCTCTTTTCTTCCTCCCCCTTTCTTTTTTCCTGCATTCCTTCTTTCTATTCTTCCTCCTTTTATTGTATTTGTTTGCTTTTTTTGTTCCTTCTTTTTCCTTAATTCCCTCCCTTCTTTTTTTTTTCTTTCTTATGATTCTTTCCTATTTGTTTCGTTCTTTCGGTTTATCTCTTTCCTCCTGTCCCTCCTTCCTTTCTTGTCACTTCCTTTGTTCCTTACCTTTCTTTTTTTTCACACCTGATGGACACCCTCTAAAGTGGACCAAAACCCACATTTTTATCTAGCATCCCCTGAATTGCTCCCCCACTGCTCCTGCGTCACTCTAATCCCAGATAATGGCGTCTGTTTCAGCTGTAAAGCTCCGCCTCCTCCATTCTTTGCCACTGTAGTGCGTGGCAATGATGTCATCGCCACACTTATGCAATGACTGATCGCCTGCCAACTTACAAAAAAGGAGCAGCAATAGAAAATAGTTGCATGACGATTTACAGCGCGACAATATCCATTTCTATTTCTACACCCTAAGAATTGAGTATCGTCAGGGGCTTTGGCAAAATAGATTTCACAAGTTCAGTGGGTTTTGGTCTGCTTTAAATGCGGAGGGATTTTTTTCTCCCCGATCTGGAAGCTATTTGAGCTCAAAACTGCCCTGGGTCTGAAGATCTCTGGAGAGCAGCATAATAATCTGCAGAACATAATGATAAATAGTTGTCAGGGGATTATATAGGATGGAGAATAATCCTGCAAGGGAGTCAGTAATAGTGTGCAGAGTATATGGGGAGCTGTTTCCTATTGGCTGTGGGTTGATACTTGGCAGACAGTCCCTTAGCACAGACATCACAGCATGTTATGGGGAAGCATTTCCTGTGCACACTGCAGGAAGTTGCAGTCGCTGCTGGTGAGGTGATTGTAGCCACCTCGTATTAAAGGCGGTGAGCTGGTTTTTCACACCCGAACATACAGCGTCATGCGTGTTACATTCTTATTGTGCATTATAAAACTGGACGGTCTGTGATTACATGTCGGTGCAGCTGCATATAGATTGTCAGCTTTGCCGCCATGTTTAAAATCAACACTTTAGTAGAGAGCCATGGCTTATTTAGGAGCTTTTTAGTTTGTATAAATATTGTGCAATCAGATTATAAGGTGTGTGGCTGGTTTCTTTTTTTCTGTCATACCCTTGTTTGTATTTACTTTGTTGTACAGCACCATAGAATATGATGGCGCTAGAAAGCAATAATAATCTGCACACCTGCTACAGGGCAGTGACTCAGTGTAGTTATTTTGCCTCCGTTTTGTCTGTAATTATTTCTTTATACGGCATCATATAATATGATGCAGATAAAGAAATGAATTACCAGATAAGAAGACAATGAACATCAATGGCACTTTTTTATGCCTAAGAAAAGTAGTGAACTTTTTACTTCTTTTTACATTTTAGTAAAAAAAAAAAAAGCTATTGACTTTCATTGTCTTTTTGGCTTTCAGGCTTTTTTTTCATAAAGTGAATTGTTTACTACCATGAGAATTTTTTCCAACTCTTATTGAACCTAGGCCATTGGGGTTGATTCATAGCCCCTTTCTTGCCAGTTTTCCCATGAAAATTCCTGTTCTCGTTTATTTGTCCCCTCTTTGCTGCAAGAACTTGTGTGTAATTTTTTTTTGTGTGTGATTTTGGTAGCGAGAATTCCAAACAAAAAAAACGTGCAAAAAGTTCAAATCTGGGGGTTATTTAAAGTGGACCAACACCCAGGATTTTGACTATCCTGGGTTTTGGTCCACTTCAGGGGGACACCCCGATCGGGGGTGCCCCGCTGTGTGAAACCCCCCAGAAAGCCCCAAAAACTCACCTCACCCCACTCCCACGTGACCGCGCCGTCTAATCCCCGCCGACGTCCAAGCGGGTGACAGCGATGTCCAAGACAGAGCGTCCGCCGCCTCCTCCCGCACGTCACTCCTACAGGGCGCGCGCCCGTGCCGGCCATCCACAAACGCCCGGCGCGGGCGCGTGCACTTCTAGAGGGGCGTGCAGGAGGCGGTGGCGGCGGCAGCTGCCGCCGCCGCCGATAAGGTAAGGTTTTTTGGGGGGTTTCACCCCGCGGAACATCCCGATCTCGGATGTCCCGCGGTGAGGGAGGTGATCGGCCTGGGAATCTTATAGATTCCGGGGCCGATCACCCCTGGGTGTTGGTCCACTTTAAGAAGGGATAGCGGCAGGTAGCGCCTCGTAGTGGGCAGCGTCTTGTGAATGCTGGGTGCTGTATGCAAAACTCCATTTATTAAAGTGAATCTGGTGAGCGCCATGTAGCGTCCGATGTATTATTACAGCCGGCTTAGTTCATAGCACCGGTGATCTAGCTTCCAGAGCGTCGGGTATTACCTTTCAATCGGTTTGACTCTCCCATACATTTCAATAGCCGTTCATTTTCCTTGTGTTTAAACAGCAGGTTTGACAATTTTTTTTTGTTTTGTTTTTTTTTTTGCTCAAATCATTGTGTGACCTCTCCTGGCTGCAAACAAACACTTTTAGAAACTTTTTTGAATTTTTATGCAGAATTGTCATTACAGGTCTGGCATTAAAGTGTTACCACAATGTCATTCCATGTGTTTTCGCTTTGTTACTGGTGGATATGTGTTCAAAAACAGACTTTAATCACACAGCGTCTGGCGCTCCATGCTATAGCGTCCAGCTTTAGAGCACCGACACTGTGTGTGTCCTTTTTTGATAAATATTGTGAGTCAGTCGCACTGAGCTGGCGCGATCTCTTGCTCCCTGCAGCACTGTACTGGTGTTAGAGCGCCCAACATACATCACATTCATCAATGCCAGCTAGGTTACTACAGCGACTGAGGTGTTATGTTACCGATTTCTTTTGTTTTTGTGTGATTTTTCGTTTGATAGCGAGAATTCCAAACAAAAAATCATGCAAAAAGTTTAAATGTGTGTAATCCAGGACCTCTTTTTTGTTTAAAGTTTAATTCAAAAACGTTTTATGTTCTCAACTTATACTTACCTTTCACCTTCTACATGCCAGAGTCTCAGTGCAGTTATTTTGCTTCCATCTTGTCTGTACTTTCTTTATACAGCACCATATAATATGATGGAGATATAGGCCTTCATTCCTCAAGAGTTGAAAAATTGTCATGGTAGTAAAAAAATGTAATGAGGAAAAAAGTCTGAGAATGTCGCTGTTGATGATTCACCAGATAGGAAGACAATGAAAGTCAATGACATTTTTTACTCCTGAGAAAAGTAGTTTTTTTTAAACCGGACCTTCACCATGATTTATTGAAAAGCCCAAACCCTTATAAAATGATTCCCCAGCATCTAAAATTAATATATTTTAAGTTTTAGTCACTTAATTATTATTCTTTCCCCCACTGGGCTGCAACTCTGTTCAGGACTCAGAAGCATCACACTTACTGAGGAGAGGAGAGCGGGATAAAGTACAGGGGGCAGGTTATAGCTGTGCTTTGCTCAGACAGAGCAGAGCTGGAGTCATAGAAAAGGTCAGCAATCCCAGAATGCAAAGCAGCACAGTTAGAAGACACTTCCTGTTTCGCTTTAAGTGCCATTGACTTTCATTGTCTTCCTATCTGATGATTCATCAACTGTGAAGTTCTCAGGCTTTTTTCTCATGAAATGAACTTTTTACTACCATGAGAAATGTTTTCAACTCTTGATGAATCAAGTCCATGGAAATGAATAGTGATCGTCTACACACCTGTTGCAGATCATTGTCTCACTGTAGTTATACAAGAAAAAAAGTATTTTTGGCAGCTCCCCTCTGAGAAATATGGGATCCTGAGCATGGACAAGGGGGTATCCTGGTGTCCCCTAAGAGTAAAGTCGCTTAATTCCTTTAATGTCCAGCTGAATCCATAAAACATAGCTTTTAATAAGCATGTTAAAATCAATAAGGAAAGTAAACCCTTACCTCATTATCACAGCATGACACGTTTCGTGACTATGCCCTTAGTCATACGCTTACTGTAATTAATTGCCTCCATATTTTTTTGTAATTATTTTTTATACAGCACCATATAATATGATGAAGGTATAGAAATTGATAATAATCTGCACACCTGTTCCAGGGCCGTGTCTTGCCCTGTAGTTACATTGTCTGCTCTCCTGTTATTTGAAATGTCTTCTTTGTACAGCACTGCAGAACATGATAGTGTTATATAATTCAATAGCAATAATCTGCGCCCTTGTTGCCGGCCAGTATCTCACATTGTCTGCACTCTCCGTGTTTGTCATTTCTAATATGTACAGCTCCTTGGAAAATGATGGTGCTATATATACTAATAATCATCTAAACACCTGTTCCAGGTCAGTTTCTTGCTATCGCATTCAGCTTGTTTGTAATGACTTCTTCATACCGCACCATGGATTATAACTATATCAATCAATAATAATAAGGTACACACCTGTTCCAGGTCAGTTTCTTGCTATCGCATTCAGCTTGTTTGTAATGACTTCTTCATACCGCACCATGGATTATAACTATATCAATCAATAATAATAAGGTAAACACCTGTTCCGTGGCAGTGTATTACCCTGTGGTTACATTGTCTGCCTCCTGTTATTTGTAATTCATTATTTGTAGGACACTGTAAAATATGACACTGCTACATTTCTGAATAATAATCATTTGCACTTCTATTACAGGTGATTATCTCTCGCTTTAATTAAATTACACCTCCCTTGTTTTCATATTCTTATTTGTACAGCCCCTTGGAATATGATGGTGCTATATAAACCAATAATAATCACACACACACACCTGTTCCAGGTCAGTGTCTCACACTGTAGTCACAATGTCCGCACCCCTGTTTTTTCAGCTTTGTATTTGTATAGCACTATGGAATATAAATGTATACTAAATCACCCACACACCTGTTCCAGGTCAGTGTCTCGCTCTGTAGTCACAATGTCTGCACCCCTGTTTTTTCAGCTTTGTATTTGTATAGCACTATGGAATATAAATGTATACTAAATCACCCACACACCTGTTCCAGGTCAGTGTCTCACACTGTAGTCACAATGTCTGCACCCCTGTTTTTTCAGCTTTGTATTTGTATAGCACTATGGAATATAAATCTATACTAAATCACCCACACACCTGTTCCAGGTCAGTGTCTCACACTGTAGTCACAATGTCTGCACCCCTGTTTTTTCAGCTTTGTATTTGTATAGCACTATGGAATATAAATCTATACTAAATCACCCACACACCTGTTCCAGGTCAGTGTCTCGCTCTGTAGTCACAATGTCTGCACCCCTGTTTTTTCAGCTTTGTATTTGTATAGCACTATGGAATATAAATGTATACTAAATCACCCACACACCTGTTCCAGGTCAGTGTCTCACACTGTAGTCACAATGTCTGCACCCCTGTTTTTTCAGCTTTGTATTTGTATAGCACTATGGAATATAAATCTATACTAAATCACCCACACACCTGTTCCAGGTCAGTGTCTCACACTTTAGTCACAATGTCCACACCCCTGTTTTTTCAGCTTTGTATTTGTATAGCACTATGGAATATAAATGTATACTAAATCACCCACACACCTGTTCCAGGTCAGTGTCTCACACTGTAGTCACAATGTCTGCACCCCTGTTTTTTCAGCTTTGTATTTGTATAGCACTATGGAATATAAATCTATACTAAATCACCCACACACCTGTTCCAGGTCAGTGTCTCACACTGTAGTCACAATGTCTGCACCCCTGTTTTTTCAGCTTTGTATTTGTATAGCACTATGGAATATAAATCTATACTAAATCACCCACACACCTGTTCCAGGTCAGTGTCTCGCTCTGTAGTCACAATGTCTGCACCCCTGATTTTTCAGTTTCGTATTTGTATAGCACTATGGAATATAAATCTATACTAAATCACCCACACACCTGTTCCAGGTCAGTGTCTCACACTGTAGTCACAATGTCCGCACCCCTGTTTTTTCAGCTTCGTATTTGTATAGCACTATGGAATATAAATCTATACTAAATCACCCACACACCTGTTCCAGGTCAGTGTCTCACTCTGTAGTCACAATGTCTGCACCCCTGTTTTTTCAGCTTTGTATTTGTATAGCACTATGGAATATAAATGTATACTAAATCACCCACACACCTGTTCCAGGTCAGTGTCTCACACTGTAGTCACATCGTCTGCACCCCTGTTTTTTCAGCTTTGTATTTGTATAGCACTATGGAATATAAATCTATACTAAATCACCCACACACCTGTTCCAGGTCAGTGTCTCACTCTGTAGTCACAATGTCTGCACCCCTGTTTTTTCAGCTTTGTATTTGTATAGCACTATGGAATATAAATCTATACTAAATCACCCACACACCTGTTCCAGGTCAGTGTCTCACAGTGTAGTCACAATGTCTGCACCCCTGTTTTTTCAGCTTTGTATTTGTATAGCACTATGGAATATAAATCTATACTAAATCACCCACACACCTGTTCCAGGTCAGTGTCTCACACTGTAGTCACAATGTCCGCACCCCTGTTTTTTCAGCTTCGTATTTGTATAGCACTATGGAATATAAATCTATACTAAATCACCCACACACCTGTTCCAGGTCAGTGTCTCACACTGTAGTCACAATGTCTGCACCCCTGTTTTTTCAGCTTTGTATTTGTATAGCACTATGGAATATAAATGTATACTAAATCACCCACACACCTGTTCCAGGTCAGTGTCTCACAATGTCCGCACCCCTGTTTTTTCAGCTTTGTATTTGTATAGCACTATGGAATATAAATCTATACTAAATCACCCACACACCTGTTCCAGGTCAGTGTCTCACACTGTAGTCACAATGACCGCACCTCTGTTTTTTCAGCTTCGTATTTGTATAGCACTATGGAATATAAATGTATACTAAATCACCCACACACCTGTTCCAGGTCAGTGTCTCACACTGTAGTCACAATGTCCGCACCCCTGTATTTTCAGCTTTGTATTTGTATAGCACTATGGAATATAAATGTATACTAAATCACCCACACACCTGTTCCAGGTCAGTGTCTCACACTGTAGTCACAATGTCTGCACCCCTGTTTTTTCAGCTTTGTATTTGTATAGCACTATGGAATATAAATGTATACTAAATCACCCACACACCTGTTCCAGGTCAGTGTCTCACACTGTAGTCACAATGTCCGCACCCCTGTATTTTCAGCTTTGTATTTGTATAGCACTATGGAATAAAAATCTATACTAAATCACCCACACACCTGTTCCAGGTCAGTGTCTCACACTGTAGTCACAATGTCTGCACCCCTGTTTTTTCAGCTTTGTATTTGTATAGCACTATGGAATATAAATCTATACTAAATCACCCACACACCTGTTCCAGGTCAGTGTCTCACACTGTAGTCACATCGTCTGCACCCCTGTTTTTTCAGGTTTGTATTTGTATAGCACTATGGAATATAAATGTATACTAAATCACCCACACACCTGTTCCAGGTCAGTGTCTCACACTGTAGTCACATCGTCTGCACCCCTGTTTTTTCAGGTTTGTATTTGTATAGCACTATGGAATATAAATGTATACTAAATCACCCACACACCTGTTCCAGGTCAGTGTCTCACAATGCCCACTTTGGAATATGATGGTGCTCTATAACCTGTACAGGCCAATGCTGAGGGGACAGCCATGGTAATGACAGGTCCCCTTTTCTTCAGTGGGGGAGTTGTGAATGGATTGGCCGGGCTCTATACATTGCTCCAGGCCTCAGATATAACCTTATTATTATTGATTGCTGTAATATTTTATTGATCGATTGATCTGTCTTTTCCTCTAGCTGATCGTTGGGTGATGGGCTGATGGGTCGGCCATGATGCAAGTGATCAGACACTCCTCAGACACCCTGCGTAACGCTCTGGTCTCCGATGACCCCAAATTACAGAAGCAATATGAGAGCTACTCGCTCGCAGAGAAAAAGCTGCTAAATGAAGCGTTCAACCCCAATAGCGCCCTCTTCAGGCCAGTCACCGTCAAATCCTCATCTGATTGGATCCCGGCCCACCCCGAGCCCACTGAGTCTTTCCAGGAGTTCTATGGCAAGCCTGAGAGGCGCCTCCCCACCGGCCACCGCAGCGCCATCTATGTGCAGACTATAGGTAATGAGGGGCTGCCTGGCTTGCTGATCCTTAAACCGGACCTTCAGTGCCATTTAATGAAGAGCCCAAACCCTTAACAAACTATTCCTCAGCATCTAAAATAAATATATTTAACATTTTTAATCACTTTTTATTCTTTCCCCCACTGGGCTGCAACTCTGTTCAGGACTCCGGGCGCCGCCATCTTGGCTCAGTAGCACATGCTGAGGAGAGGAAAGGGGTCAGAAGAGCAGGGGCTGGGGTTATAGCTGTGCTCTGCACAGATGGGGCCAGGAAAAGTCAGCAATCCCAGAATGCAGAGCGGCACAGTCAGAAGACACTTCCTGTCTGCAGGCAGCCTGAGACTCCATGGGCCACCATCTTGGATATTTAAAGTGGACCAACACCCAGGGGGGATCGGCCCGGGAATCTATAAGATTCCCGGACCGATCAGATCCCTCCCCGCGGGGCATCCGAAATCGGGATGTCCCACGGGGAGGAACCCCCCAGGAGGCCCACAATCCTCACCTTACCGGCGATCCAACGGCGCATGCGCGAGACGCGGCCGCGTCTCTCGCTTCCCTCTAGCAGGGCGCGCTCCCGCGCCGGCCGTTTTGTGAATGGCCGGCGCAGGCGCGCTCCCTGTTGGAGGGAAGCGAGAGACGCAGCCAATGACAGCGCTCTGGTATGCGCGTCCAAGCGGCTTTGGACGCGCATACCAGAGCGGCTCTGAGCGCTGTCATTGGCCGGACGAGGTCACGTGGGAGCGGGGAGAGGTGAGTTGTTGCGGCGATCGGGGGGGTTTCACACAGCGGGGCACCCCCGATTGGGGTGCCCCACCTAAGTGGACCAACACCCAGGATAGTCAAAATCCTGGGTGTTGGTCCACTTTAAAGTCTCATAACATGCAGCAGATGCAGGTAGGATGATTTTTAATGTGGGCAATCTGTGGGGGAAACATAAGATAAGGGAAACAAGATAGACTCTTATTCAGGGTGAAGGTCCGGTTTAAGTGTTTTTGTGGTGGAGGGGCCCGACCATGGACCCCAGGGGCCACACTGCTCTCTGAGTAACATCTCTTTCACCAACAGGTCAGTTCGGGGACTCGGAGCAGCTTGCCCAGGAATATATTGGCTGGCTGAAGGGCTATTGCCAGGCTTTCTTTCTGGGGCTTCCGGTCAAGATCCAGGGTCCAGTCGGTGTGGCAGAAACCTCCTGCGCCTTCCGAATCAATGACTCCACCCACAATCTGCAGATCCACGCAGGTAGGGCAGACCACAAACCTGCCACGCCCCACTGCAGCCCTGCTATTGGCTAAAGTCTGGCCTGAAACAGGTGACTCTGCTGAGTCCATCAAGAATCTATGGGCCGCACACAACTGCAATGTTTGCCCCCTCCATAACCTATGTGATGGCTGGGCCCCTGACCCCAAGGCAACCACGCTCCCATTAATACTTAGACTATATAAGTAGACTATATAAGTAGTAGACTATATAGGAAACTGAAACCAGAAGCCCAGCCATTGGTCATTGTTCCCCCAACCCTCTTCTCCAGAACGGCCTTTAGGGTGTGCGAGATGTGTGGTCACACAGGGGACCATCTCTGAGAGGGGGCGGCAGAAGCTCTTAGGTAAAACAAAAATTAAAAATACCCCCCATCTCTCTCCTTGTTATGGCCGTTTCTTTAGATTTTTTTTTTTTAACTTTTTTACTTCTTGACTTCCCTTTCTCATTCTTTCTATTTTATTTCATGATCCCTCCATTTTCTTCTCTTTCCTGCCTTATTCATGTTCACACATTCCCTCCAGTTTCGTTTTGTCTCCCATCTGCAATACAGCTTCTAAATATTTTCCCTTTTTAACGTTCTCTTGTTCTTTCTTTCCAGTTTCTCTCTCTTTTTTCTCCTTTTCTAGCTTTCTTTCTCTTTCTTTTCTTTCTCTCTTTCTCTCTCATTTTCTATCCTTATTTAACTCTCTAGCTTTCTCTCTCTTAATCTTTATTTCATTGTCTTTCCCCCTCTCTTCCTTTCTCCTTTTTATGTTTTCTCTATCTCTTTTTCTAGCTTTCTTTCTCTTTCTTTCCTTATTTTTCTTTCTCTCTACTTCTTCCTTTCTCTCTATTTTGCTCTTTTATTTGCCCCTCTCCTTTTCTATTACTATTTAACTCAATAGCTTTCTCTCTCTTTATCTTTATTTCCTTAATGGTCTTGCTTTCCCGCTCTCTTCCTTTCTCCTTTTATGTTTTCTCTCTTTTTCTAGCTTTCCTTTTCTTCCTTTCCTTATTTTTCTTTCTCTCTCCTTCTTCCGTTCTCTCTATTTTTCTCTCTTAATTGCCCCTCTCCTTTTCTATCCCTATTTAACTCTCTAGCTTTCTCTCTATCTTTATTTCCTTAATTGTCTTTCTTTCCCTCTCTCTACCTTTCCTTTCTCTGCCTATCTCTCTTTTTCTAGCTTTCTTTCTTTTCTTATTTTTTTCTCTCTCTTTTCTTTTCTTCCATTCTCTCTCACTTTCTCTCTTACTTTCCCAACTGTAGCCCTATTTAACTCTCTAGCTTTCTCTCTCTTTCTCTTCCACTCTCTCATTCTCCCACTATTTTGACTCACCAGGTGGCAGTAATGTGAATCCTGGAGACATCTTCCCCTTATGTGTGTGTGTCGGTGATGGATGTGTTCTTACTTCATAAGGCTTGGCAGATAGCTTACTCGGCTGGTCATGGGCGTACATAAATAAGTTTCAGAAGCCTTATTTCAGTACAGAATCTTGCAATAAACACTTCATACATCAGGAATCATGAAATGTATGTTCAGTACAGCAGGAAACTTGTGATGTAAACCCATAACAGCAGCAGGTGTGCACTGCTTGGATGCAAAACTAGAAATGGCTGGAAGAGAGGGGGAAAAGGGAGGAGCTACTTGCATCACAGCAAGTCTAAGGGAGCCAGGTAGGGACAAAAGCAATTAAAGCCACACTGCTCAACCTATGTAAATGAACACTATATCAAGCATTTACCACAGGTAAAATGAAACACATGTCGTGGGACATGACGCCCACATTCCCCCATCTTTCATTTCCACATTCTTTCAATCTTTCTACTTTTCTGCATTCCCTCTTTTTGTCTTGCCCCATCTCTGTTTCTTTTTTGTTCCCAGGTTTTCTCTGTTGCTCGCTTTCCATTTTGTGTGTGTGTGCGTCTCTAGTGGACGCCATCCTGAAATCTTGCACAAGGCGGCACTGACCCTAAGGCCGTCTCTGCACATTGGTGAAGCAGCAGAGCTATAGAGGCATCTATGTGGAGACCCGCAAAGCTGACCTGTTGGTGGCTCTTGAGAAGGAGGGTCGGGGTTGTTGGAGGATAAAGTATAGGCTGCATAGTATATAGTATAGTTTAGTCTGACACAAGGGTCCTAACCATCACATTATATGTCATGGGGGATGTAGACACAATATAAGTGGTATAGTCTGGCCCACACATAAGCTATTTGTGATAGTTGGGCCCCCAGAATGAACTGGGCCCCTGAGCCCAAGGCAACCAGACTCTCCCCAATATGGGGGGAGGGTCAATATAATGGAATTGTTTGAATGAATGTTGGAAAGCTTGGTCGATCATTATACCGCATGTGCAGTGCATCTGTTTCTATTATTTCTACTATCTAAATAAAATTTTAGATCGGCTATTAAATAGAAGTCCAGTCTCCGATGGCCCGTAGTGGGCAGGTCAAGCACAGAATATATTAGAACAGTGAAAGCGGAACAAAACCCAACCTGGCCTGAACTGAAAGCGGCCCCCAGCTAAACAATGGTTGGCCACATCCCCTGCATCTTTGGGCTGTCAGTGTGCCCATGCCTCCAGCCATTCAGAATGTGCGCACAAAGCTGGGGATGAGGCCCTTCTTGCTGTAAACAAAGGCCGTTTGCAGACTAAACATTCCCTGCAAATGACTGGGCAGTTTGGGGGGTTTCACACAGCAGGGCATTCCAAAACCGGGATGCTCAGGGGGCAACAAGCCCGGGATTGTCGAAATCCCAGATTTTGTTAAGTTCAAAAGCCCAGCAATCACATTATAGGTTATGGGGGGGCAGACACAGTATAGGGTGAATAGATGTAGCACACCATATACCTGAGGGGTTTAGCTACTCAGTGGTTCTTTGTCATGGGCTTGGGGGACCTCTCAATGTGGGTCTGTATCCAATAACTCCAATGAGACTGACTTCATGAAAAGGGCACTTAGTTTATTAGCAGGTCTTCAGGTACACTTGAATGTTCACAGCAGCCCATACAGTCATAATCCAATAGTTGTTCCATTAGCAGTTTCCATAGCACAACATTACATCCAGGTGGACTTGTACAGGTGGTGGTCACACATTCTGGTCCCATATCAGGATACTTAGGCCTTAGCTTCCCCCGTCAGCACCTTGAGCTTCCTGTTGTCTCTTGTTAGGTATGAATGTGGCTCCTCTGCTCTCTCCAGTGACTGCTCCCCGTAGACCCAGCTGGTACCAGCCTTCCTCACTCCCTGTTACTACAATAATGAGAAGAGTCTCTCTAACTAACCCATGATCTCCCTTTATAGATTCCCATATGTTATATAACTAAGGGGTTCCCTATATACCTTCTGTTGTTCAATACTATGTTACTCACCTCAACCAATGGCAGACTGGCAGAGTTTTTTATCATCATTCCTTATCCAACAGGGCCATCATGTGGTGATGTAGTGCAACTGCAGGACAGATATGAACTACCACCCTAAAGACCTCTGAAAGTAGTTGTTGACCACTTTCCTCTGGCAACATAGAGTCTACCCCCCCCCCCCCCCCCCATTATATGTAATATTGAGCCCCTGGTACTAAAGCAACAATGCTCACCATAGAGAACTAAAGTTCAAACTTGGGGCCCAACCATAATATTGATCCTCCCCCATAATATATTTGTGATGGCTGGTCCCCTAGTTTGGAACAAGCAGCTCAACCATTGCATTTTAGGTTATGGGGGATGTAGGTACAACATAGCCTGTGTAGAGTCTTGCTCCCCCATAACCTATATGTGATGGAGGTGGGGGGCCCAGCCATTACATTAAGAATGATGGGGGCATAGACATAACATGGACTGTATAAAGTATTGGCTGTGCTGTGCTTAGTCCGATCTGGGGACCCCCTTTGCAGCCAGGTCCCTGATGACAGCCCTGGCATTGTGAAAAGGTTGGCTTCTATTTACAATGTGTGGTGGCTGGAAATCTCACTATTAGAGTGGCAGAACCTGCTAGTTATTCTCATTGCCTTAAAAAGCCATGTGAGGGTTAGATCATTGTTTTGAGGGCAGCCATGCTAATTATGAGTAACTATGATTTTTATATTTGTCACACCTTTTAGTAAAATATATCAAATCGAATTATATCGAAATATCAAAACAACCCTGATTTTATTCATGCCCCCCTCCCCCTCGATCTTCTTTTTCAGGAGATCTCCTCCAATATCTGAAGACCATAAAACCCCCGGACGCATTCTGCATCGTGGGGGCCACCATGATAGACCTGTATCCGCGGGACTCCTGGAACTTTGTTTTTGGGATGGCGTCTCTCACTGAAGGTGACCAATTGATTGCACTGACCTTTCCCAAAATTCTGTATCTCCGACCTATAAGACGCACCTGCCCATAAGACGTGCCTAGGATTTGGAGGAGGAAAATAAAACAAATATTCTAAACCAAATGTTGTGCTAAAACACCCCATTACAGGCAGTGTGGCATCCCCCCATTCCCCATGGATAGTGTGGCATTCCCCCTCCCATTTCCCATAGGTAGTGTGACATTCCCCCTGTCCCATAGGCAGGGTGGCATTCCCCCCATCCACTTATTCAGTGTGGCATCCCTTCCCATTCCTATACACAGTGTGGCATTCCCCCCTCATATTCCTATAGGCAGTGTGGCATTCCACCATTCCCTTATTCAGTGTGGCATTTTCCCCATCCCATTCCCATAAGCAATGTGGCATAATCACTCCAACCCCCGGACGCTGGAGAGAAGGAAAAAAAAAGTATACTTACAGGAGCCTTGGCTGTGGGCTTATATTTAGTGGTTGAGACGATCTGGTTTGGGTGTCAGGACAGACTGCTTGTAGTCCAGGAGGCCAACCTGAATGTCTGATGACAATGATATGTCTGGCCCCACTTATTGTAATATGCTTACCTTCTGATGCCCACATGCAACCAATTTGTATTTAATCAATCAGATTGTTGCAGCAAACTGAATAGAAACCTTTTATTCATTCTTCTACTTTCCTTAGATCCATTTTGATTGATGGAATGTTTTGGTCATTATACAGCATGTGTGGTGCATCCGTTAGTATTTCTATTATCCGCTAGATTTTTATATCTACTATTTCTGCCATTCTACTTACCTAGCCCGTATCCTGCGCCATTCTCCCGGGTATCATGAATGAGCGAGCGGGATCGCATACAGAGTGGGGGAAGCCACTTTGTGCTTTCTCCTCAAGTTGGTGGCACCCAGGGCCCTGGGTACTAGGGGAACATTGCCAAATCCTGGTTGAGGTAAGGCTTTTTTTCTTCACTGGACATTCTCCTTAATCCCTCAATTGTCCACCCTGCACTTTAGCAGGGAATGTGCTGCTAATTGTTCAACCCGTGCTGGGTACAGTGAGAACTGAGGATGGTTCCCTGAGTCCCTGGAGGGACTTTTGCAGCGGAGCAGTGTGCCAGGGGCTAGGGTGTAGTTTTGGGCATGCATGTCATGCTTTTTTACACACCTAGCTCTCCTCGCTCCCATGCTGCAGCGTGTTTTCTGTCCTCCCCTGCCCTGACATCGTTGTACACCTCCAGGGCTAAATGCTGCTCCCACACATAGGATAGCTGAGGACATTTTGGGTAAGTGTGGTGTAGCACACATGAGCTGACACATGTTCTTGTGTTTTTCAGGAGTCGGGGTCTTCAGCTTTGCCCGGTATGATGATGATTTCTACAGCCAGCGGTACAAAGGCAGTGTGAGGGGAAAGATTCCCAATTCCTGCAGGGACTACTCACTGTTCAGCAGCTATTACACCCCACCCATCACCAGTGCTCTGCTCCTCCGATCCTGCAAGGTGAGATACCTGTTTCTACACTGCACCATGCACACCACTGCCTCCATGTTGCCTGCACACCACTGCCTCCATGTTGCCTGCACACCACTGCCTCCATGTTGCCTGCACACCACTGCCTCCATGTTGTCTGCACACCACTGCCTCCATGTTGTCTGCACACCACTGCCTCCATGTTGTCTGCACACCACTGCCTCCATGTTGCCTGCACATCACTGCCTCCATGTTGCCTGCACACCACTGCCTCCATGTTGCCTGCACACCACTGCCTCCATGTTGCCTGCACACCACTGCCTCCATGTTGCCTGCACACCACTGCCTCCATGTTGCCTGCACACCACTGCCTCCATGTTGCCTGCACACCACTGCCTCCATGTTGCCTGCACATCACTGCCTTCATGTTGCCTGCACACCACTGCCTCCATGTTGCCTGCACACCACTGCCTCCATGTTGCCTGCACACCACTGCCTCCATGTTGCCTGCACAACAGGGGAGGACTATAATAGTTGGCAGCTACAACCCTTTAGAGGTGATCAGCAGTGGTCATGCATTCCTGGGGACCACCCAAAAGAACTCTGCTGCTGAGCGATCAGCAAGGCCAGCCCCAGCCAATCTCCTGGTCTATGCGGACAGTCAACGTCAATTTTAACATCTTGGCTATAACTAAAAAGTCTACATATATTTATCTGCACATTCTGGTCTCTCTTACCTTAATGAAGAAGCTGAACCTCTGTGTAAAGTGTAGATCTGATATATCGCCCACCACGTCTGCTGAAATGGCTGTCTACTCCCTGTCTGATCAGCGATTCCACAATGGTAGGTAGCATAAGAGCTTTCCACAATCTCTTCTTAAAGTGGACCAATCAACGCTGAGGCCACCCCTGAAGCCAAAAGGAGCTTTCCGATTCAGGAAAAAATACAGCATGCTGCTGCTCCTGACTCAGAGAGGGGGGCATGCCCCCCCATATATAGAATGACCCCAATTCTATCATCTATGGCAAGGGTGCGCAACCATTTTTGGTTTAAGGGCTGCATTGTCTTATTGTTCCACTTCAAGAGAAAGAAAAGGTTTGTAGAGACAGGTAGAGGTAAGGTGGGACATATGGGCAACAATACAATTCTGTTAGTACTCACCTGTAGAATTTATTTTATAGTATGCAGCACGTCCTGTTCCAATAATTCCTTACACTTGGGTTATTCCGCCACAAGGTGGCGCAGTGGACTGCAGAAAGACTTGTGGCCACTCCTGGCCCCATAAATAGCCAAGTACCTCCCACCAATTTCCAGTGTTGACAAGCAGTTATACAAGAAGCCGGGAGAATAAAAAAAATGGATAAGAACCCAAAATATACTTTGAACAATCACCATACAGAGGTAACCAGGAAAAATGATAACAAGGGAGGGGTGGAACAGGACGTTCTGTAAACTATAAAATCAATTCTACAGGTGAGTACTCACAGAATTGTATTTTTCCAAGTATACAGCACGTCCTGTTTCACTAAATTCTTTACGCTTGGGACGTCCAAAAGCAGAGTCCGTAAAGTAGGGTGGGATCCCCAAGAACAACAGCGGGCAGTTTAAACCACTGCCGCCTGCAGAACTTTGCGGCCAAAGGCAGCGTCAGCTGAGGCCCTAACATCAACCTTGTAAAACTTAGAAAAAGTATGAACAGAAGACCAAGTTGCGGCCTTACAAACTTGTTCAACAGAAGCCTGGTGCTGAAAGGCCCAAGAGGCACCAATAGCACGAGTGGAATGAGCAGTAAGGCGGAAGGGAGGTTCCTTCCCCTTAGCAGAATAGGCTTGCACCACTGCCTGACAAATCCACTTACTGATAGTGGACTTAGCCGGAAGCAAACCCTTCCTAGGACCAGAAGGAAGAACAAAAAGAGCATCAGTCTTCCTGAAAGATTCAGTAGCTACCAAGTAAAACTTCAGAACCCTGACCACATCCAAAGAATGCAGAGTCCTCTCCTTGGAATTAGCAGGATTAGGACACAAGGAAGGCAAGACAATAGGCTTGATTCAGAGAGACAAAAAAAGACTTTCGTTTTTGTGCCGATCTGTTTTTCTTTTTTTAATTTTCCCGCTCTCGTATGAGTGTGCGAGCGATTCTATGCATGCATTGCTAACCTTCTGTAAAGTTTTCGTCCATTCGTACGCCAGAGTACGAGTACGAGGATGTAATTTTCCAGCGTGACTTTTCAGTTTCATTTTCTCATGTTACAACGTAGGCTTTCGTTTTTGCCCTTTTCCCATCGTCTCCTCCCACGAATCCTTTACGTTTCCCGTTAGTTTCTGTTTCCCTTTTCAATAAATAATCGTCCAGATGGAAATAAGCTGGAGCTCCGCAATATATAAGCATCATGGGACGACCCTGGATGCCCTGCAAGAACACTGAGGAATCGCATAGCTGGACCAAACACTGCTTGTATGTTGTGCGAGTGGCACATCTTGCGGTTCCTGCAACCAAATATAAAATAATTACACAAAGCAAAGGTAACCAACTAAAACAATAACTACTACAAATTAAGATTCAAGTTCAACAATCCAAATATAATTCACAAAGGACATAAGTCTAAAAAAATATAGCAATTATATGGATGTGTGGGAAAATAAAGGTTTACATGCTAAGGACTAATTAAGGTCAGCATTAAAATGATTCTATAAGGCATACATGAAATGTATTGATTCAGGTATACATTGCTATACAATTTATGGCCTCAGCCATGCTGATACATGCAATGCCTTAGAGCTAAAGGTGCGCAGACTCCTCCACATAGCCGCAAAACATGTTCAACAATAGCAATCCGAGGCCTCAAAGGTCCCGTAAGTGGATTGCAAATGAAACGGTTTAATAGGGTGGTGGTCCCTCGGCAATCAGCTCTCTAAATCAGACGTAAGCCCATCCCAACAACGTAAGTTATCTGAACGAATGAAAAATATCAGATTTTGTTGGGAAAATGATCCGAACTAACGCAAATGATCCGATTTGCTATCGTTCATCGAAAGCGCATATACGCATTTGCCCAAACGTTCGTATGAATGGAAAATGGACGAAAAAAAACAAAAAAAATTACAAACACACACAAAAACTTTCACAGACAGCTACGGAAGTGCAGACGAATGTGCCTCTGAATCGAGCCTAATGTCCTGATTGAGATGAAAAGCAGACACAACCTTAGGCAAGAAATCTGGCTTGAACTGAAACACCAACTTGTCCTGGTGTCGCTCAAAATAAGGAGGTTTGATGGAAAGCGCCGCCAGCTCAGAAACACGCCTGACAGAAGTAATAGCCACCAAAAAGGCTACCTTAAGAGTCAAAATAGGCAAAGCGGCCTCACGGAGAGGCTCAAAGGGATGACCCTGCAGAGCAGATAATACCAGATTCAGATCCCAAACTGGTAACATATGCTTACGTGGCGGACGCACGTGAGAAACCCCCTGGAAAAAAGTCTTAACCAAACGGTGATTGGCAAAAGATCTTTGGAAAAAAATTGCTGAAACATGACCTTTGAGGGTACTAAGTTGAAGGCCCAAATCCAAACCATGTTGCAAAATTTCCAGAATCCTGGGAATAGAAAACACCCGACAGGGAAGAGATTTGGACTCACACCAGGCAATGTAAGCATGCCAGACCCTGTAGTAGATAAAGGACGAGGATTTCTTCCTAGCCCTAATCATGGTATCAACAACAAGGGCAGGCAACCCCTTTTCCCTCAAGATGGAGGTTTCAACAGCCAAGCCGCCAAAGCCAGCGTTTGTAAATCGGGATGGCGCAGCTGTCCCTGAGTGAGCAGGTCTGGATCCTTGGGCAGGACGTACTGATCTACTGCCAATTGCACAATGTCTGCGAACCACACCCTTCTTGGCCTACAGGGGGCCACCAGAATGGCTGGCACCCCTTCCTGGGCAGCAACAGAGGAAACGGAGGAGCCGAAACCCCTTCCAAGGCATTGCTAGCGCATCCGTCGCGAAGGCCAGAGGGTCCTGTGACAGAGAGAAAAAGATTGGAAGCTTGTGATTGTGATGGGAGGCAAACAGGTCCACATCCAGCAGACCCCAGCGATGGAATAGGGAGCGAAACACCCTGTTGCTGAGGGACCACTCCCCCAGCCGAGACATCCCCCTGCTCAAGGAGTCTGCCTCCAGGTTTTCCACTCCCGGGATGTAAACTGCCGATATACAGGGGACATTCTCTTCCGCCCAGGACAGTATCAGGGACACTTCCTTGAGGACTCGCTTGCTCCGAGTCCCTTCCTGATGATTGATGTAGGCAACCGCCGTCTGGTTGTCCGAGCGGATCTGAACAGCCCGACCCTGAAGGTGTGGGGTCAATTGGGCGAGAACCAACCTTACCGCCCTCAGTTTCTAGAATGTTGATAGGAGTATGGGCCTCCTGGGGGCCCCACTGACCCCGGAATTTCAAGGACTTCCAGAAGCCCCCCCAACCTGTCAGACTGGCATCTGTGGTGACAGTCTCCCAGCAAGGGGACAGAAAGGTCCTGCCCACCAAGAGGTTCCTTGAGTCCAGCCACCACGAGAGTGACCGTCTGGCCAGGGGGGACAGAACAAATACCTGATCCAGGGACACTGATAAGAGGTGTAGCTGAAGAGGTCTCATGTGAAACTGAGCATAGGGTACTGCCTCGAAGCAAGACACCATCAGGCCCACCAGTTGCATCCCCTGCCGGATGGAGGGATGAGGACAAGAAAGAAGAAACTGGGCCTGCGCTTGAAGACTCTCCACCTTCTGTTGAGGGAGAAAAACATTGACCTGAGATGTATCCAGAGTCATGCCCAGAAAGGACCTCACCAGTGACGGGGACAGAAAAGACTTGGGATGGTTGATCACCCAGCCGAAGGACTCTAGTGTGGACACCACCATCTGGGTATCCAGTTCTGCCTGATGGAAGGACTGAGACAAGATCAGAATGTCGTCCAAATAAGGAAGAATGCGAATGCCCTGAGATCTCAACAGAGCCATCACACCCGCCATCACCTTGGTGAATACCCTGGGAGCTGAGGTGATACCGAAAGGTAAGGCCACAAATTGGTAGTGCTGATCCTCCAGAGCAAACCTGAGAAATTTCTGATGACCTGGGAAGATTGGTACATGAAGGTAAGCGTCCTTGATACGGATGTCATGAAGTCGCCCGGGCGCAAAGTAGCGACTGCTGAGCGTAGGGTCTCCATGCGAAAATGCTTGAATCTGACAAACTCGTTGAGGTGCTTTAAATCCAAGATGGGCCTGAGGGACCCATCCTTTTTGGGAACAGTGAATAGATTGGAGTAGAAGCCTCTGCCCCTTTCCCTGAGAGGCACAGGGCAGATGACCCCTAACTCCAAAAGGTTTCGGACTGCAAGCCCTGAGCTGACAGGGGGTTTTGAGCCATCCGGGATCTGATAAATCTTGGGGGCGGCCAGGCTGCAAACTCTATTTTGTATCCAGAGGACACCACCTCTTGAATCCATCTGCCTGCTACACGTAGCCTCCAGACATGAGCAAAGAGCCGAAGCCGTCCCCCCACCCGGATGGGTGAGGGCGCCTCCTCATGCCTGAGGGGGCTTGGGGGAGGATTTGGGCTTGGGACCCCATGAGAGCCCGGGACAGCCTCGTCCTCTACCCCTGCCCCAATAGTCTCCGCGTGCCCCAGCAAAGGAAACTTCTCGACCAGCCCTGGAAGCGCGGAAGGAGGGGAAAAAAGCACCGGTCCCCCGAAAGGGTCGAGACGGCCTCCTACGTTGAGGCAGCTTATCACCCCTGGCAAATAGGTCCAAGCGTTCACCAAAGAGCCACAGCCCCTTAAAGGGAAAACCAGTGAGGGCCTTTTTAGCAGCATTATCAGCCACCCACTGACGTAGCCAGACAGAGCGTCGTATAGCCACCAACAGGGCAGAAGTCCTACCACACATTCTAATGGCATCATCCATGGCAGAAAGGATATATGCAATAAATTCATAGCAAAGTAGGAGAGATCTAAAATCCCCACCTCCCGCGTCATCAGAGGCCCCATCTATGAGACACTTAAGCAGCCCTTTAATAGCAATAGCCGTTATGGCAGAGGCACAAACCGAGCGCAGTGCAGTCCCCACACAGGCAAAAGTATGACAGGACAGCTGGTCCAAGCGCCGGTCCTCACCATCCCGCAGGGTAGTAGTGTCAGGTGAATGCATGACTAATGTGTTAGACAACCCTAGGACGGGCGCGTCCACCTCGGGAGGACATGACCAACGCTTAATCAAATCAGCGGGAAAAGGATACCTCCTGTCCCAACTCTTGGGCACCCCAGGTAGCTTACTAGGGTGTTCCCACTCTTTGAGAACCAGATTATTAAAGTGATTCTGCTCAGGGAACTCCAAGCGTGGTTAAACAGAATGGAAAAGCTCACCTTGCTGCTGCGGAGCCACGGCAGGAGCGGAAATACAAAGCACTTCAAAAATGTGAGTCAGTAACCTGTCAGTGTCATCTGAGGACCATGGGTCTTCTCCAAAGGGAGACCCGGTACCACCATATAACTTAGACTGTTCCTCAGAGGATTCTGAATCAAAGAATAATTCCCCCTCCTCGAGGGGGTAATGTCACAACCCCAGGTTCGGCTGATGCCCGGCTGGTGGCTGGGCTCAATTACCCCATCTGTGGTACCGTGTCACCAGAGCTCTGGCTGCAGACCCCATCTGCAGTTCCATTTGCCACCAGCGGGTGTCACCAGAGCTCTGGCGACTCACCCTACCTGCAGTTCTATCAGCCACCAGCGGGTGTCAGCAGAGCCCTGGATGCTTTCTCCCCATCATCTGCTGCACCTGGTGTGTGGGCTATTTAAGGAAGATCGCCCTCCACCTGGTACAGCAGGATTTTGTTTGCTTGTCGTTTGCATTGGTGACGTTTGTAGCTATTGGAACCGGAATCTGTATCTGTCCCTGAGTTATCATCTGCTTATGCCTTCAGGTGAGTGCGCCAGCACCTTGGGGCTCTAGTTTTCCCTTGTTTGTTATCTTTGTTAGCTTGTTTTTGTCCCTTTTCTGAATGTAAGATATTTTTGTTATGTTCCTTTTGATTTAATAAACCCCCCTGTTCACTGCACTTCTTGTCGTGTCATTGCTCTGGCCAGACTTTCTGCTCCATGGCGGAGAGTTCATATTAGAGAATTCTCCAGCCTGGCAGGTAAAAGCCAGAAAATGAGTAAAGTCCCTCATCCTCCACAGGAAAGAGGGAAGCAGTGGGAGATAAATGCCTCTTTTTAACAGAAGCCTTACGCGGGGCTGACCCAGCAATATGCTTTTGAATGCTGGCCACCCGTGAAGCCAAGTCATATTGAGACTCCCCGCTAGTGTGCCCCTCACTGGGGGTCAGATGCAAGCGTGGGGGGGTAGGTGAAGCAGAAAGGGGCGCAGCACCAGGACTCGTAGCAGAGGACATGTTGGGCACAGGTCAAACACACCCTGACACAGTCACTAACAGGGGATACCCCACACGCAACACACAGCTGGGCTTGTCCCAAAGGAACCCCAAGCACATTGTCCCCGGAAGCCTCCATATGGTGATTTAGATACAGGCGTAACGGCCAGTACAGGGACACAGCTAGCAATAGCCACCCTTTTTGGGATGCCCCCCAAAGCCTGCTAGGGAAGGTGGGAGAATGGTAAGGGGCCGGGCCGGGAGAACCACCGTCAGAGGTGACCCACCTGCAAGACACAATAAGTACACAATAAACATCCCCAGCATATACATAGTAAAGCAATAAACCCTCGTAAGGGACTCACGGACCAATCGGACAGATCGCTCAGAGACCAGACCACGTCGCAGCAACGCAAGGACGAGGCCACAAAATGGCACCGGCAGCAGTACCTAGAGGGGCGGACCACGAGAGTATGACGCAAAGCGCGGTTCCCGCCCCCTCCCGAAGAGCGCAAAACTGTGATCACGTGAGACACCGGCGCCATGATAGCAACCTAAAAACAAAATACATAGCGCCAACCACCGCGGAGCGCCGTACAACGGTCCGCACAACACCAAAAAAAAACACAAAACGCACAAATCACAGACCCCCGGGCGCCAAACTTCTAGAGGGGAGGAGAGAAGGGTGAAGGGAACAAGGACCCAAGGATTGAGGCTGGGGCATCCCAATGAGGCTCACCATAGAAGGCAACCCTTTGGTACAGGGTCTTGCGCCCCCGAGCCGGGCTCCTTCAGCACCTGACCCTAGTGCTGTCCTACCTTCACCCGAACCGTCAGCCGAGGCTGGGAGGCAGTGGGTCCAGAACGGGTGGAAATAAGCCTGCAGTGCCCTAGGCTTGAAAGCCCCACTCCCTGCGCAATAGAGAGCCATCTTCTATCTTCGCAGTCCAGACTGCAGAAAAACATTGGAAATTGGTGGGAGGTACTATTTATGGGGCCGGGAGTGGCCACAAGTCTTTCTGCAGTCCACTGCGCCACCTTGTAGCGGAATAACCCAAGTGTAAGGAATTATTGGAACAGGACATGCTGTATACTTGGAAAAGGGGGAGTGAGATAGGAAGAGGTGAGTAGAGATAGGCAAAGGTAAATAGAGGTGAAGTGGGCAGAGGTGAGTCAACATCTCTAGCCCACAAACACACCAGTAGCACACGCATGTCACATACCTCTCCAGAGAAGTTTATCTATGCCTCACTTCCTGCTTTGGGAATTATTGATGCATTTCCCTCTAGTGGCCAACTGCTTGCAGGCAAGCTCAACTATCCAACACCCCAGGAGTGGTGAGGGTTGCAAAAAATGGCAGTGTGGGCCACAGGTTGCGCATCATGATCTTTGGGTCTTGTTATTTCTATGGAAGTGAACTATTCACTGCCATCTAGTGTCCATTTCTATAATTACCCTTACAACTGAATTCCATTGTAAAAAAAAATTGGTTTTCCCATTAACTTGCACCCTAACTAATGTCTGCACCCCTTTTCACCCTGTCACTGTGAGCTGTGTCGTGTTTTATTGCTCTGTTCAAGATGCCCCTATAAAAACTGAGAATATGTATTTCTTTCTTAAACCAGCTAAAACAATTGTTCCCATGTACATGTGACAAGCTATATATGGCCAGGGGTGTCTTCAGCTTGGCGATGTGCCTACATGAGGGTCTAATTAGCGGTTGTCTTGCAGGTGCTGACACATGAGATTGGTCACATGTTCGGCCTCCGCCATTGCCAGTGGCTTCAGTGTGTGATGCAGGGATCCAATCACCTGGAAGAGTCTGATCGGAGACCATTGGACCTTTGCCCCATCTGCCTGCGCAAGCTGCACTCAGCCATCGGCTTTAATATGAGCAATAGATACAAGGTACCACTTGGGATCTGTACACTTACCCCTCCACCAATCAGCATCTTTTAGACTAGATCAAACCCCGAGGCAACCTGATTTGAGATGCCCCGCTGTGTGAAACCCCCCCAGGTCAAACTCATCCAATCAGTGCATTCGGATGCAATCATCAATATCGTCTAACAATCGGCTAAGGGCTCCGGCAGCCACATCCCTGCTAACCATCTGTTACAGGTTGCGTGCCCACAATGGCCACTCACACACTCGCACTCAGCTAAAGTTATAGTTTACAGCAGCCGCTCCCTGCACATATGCTATTGGGAACGGGGAGAAGGTGGGTTTTTACGAATTGGGGTGCCCCAGGGGCGTGGAATCAGGCGCCCCTGGAGTCCTAAACATTCCAGGGCTGCCAATGTTGGGTTTTTGTCCACTTTAAAGTGGAACTACAAGCACCCCTTTCTCCGATTCAAGCGGTAAGCATTGGCTGACATTACTTTAGTTCCTCTTTAAAGTAGGCCTGGGCTGAGAAGTGAAGCCTGCGCTTGTTAGTACTTGAGCTCCTTCAGTTGGGCGCATTGAGCAGTTCTAATAGAGGAGCATCTGTACTCGAGAAGACACCCACTGGCATAAGTCTTTGTTCACCCACTTGGCTCTGAGGTTTTATGGGAGATGACGTTTTTGTGTTCTGTTTTGCAGAGGCTTCTTTTTTGGGACGTAGGTTTGATTAAATTGGACCTTCAGCGTGATTTAATGAAAAGCCCAAACCCTTAAAAAACTATTCCCCAGCATCTAAAATTAATATATTTTACATTTTTAGTCACTTGCTTATTATTCTTTCCCCCACTGGGCTGCAACTCTGTTCAGGACTCTAGGATACCGGTGCCGGCATTTTGACTCAGAAGCATCACACTTACTGGGGAGAGGAGAGAGGGATAAAGTGCAGGGGTGCAGGTTATAACCGTGCTTTGCACAGACAGAGCAGAGCTGGGGTCAGGAAAAGGACAGCAATTCCAGAATGCAGAGCAACACAGTCAGAAGATACTTCCTGTTTGCAGGCTGCCTGATGCTCCATGAGTTTATTAGCTCGTAGCATGCAGTTTATGCAGGTAGGATGATTTTTAATGTGAGCATCCTGCACAGGAAAGCCTGGTGACTTTTCTGCACTCTGTGCTCCATGTGATCGCCACATCGGCTCCCTTCCGTGTCACTGACGGCTAAGCATCCAAGCGGCGCCACCAGCCGCATACCTCATGCCACCTATTCAGAAAGGCCAGGCACGCACATGGCTAGAGGTGAGCAGGGATGCGGCCGAAGCACATGGACGCACCAAGGACTAGAGGAGAAGGTGAGTGAAACTAGCGATCTGGGGTTTCACAATTCGGGATGCCCCTAGGAGTGGAACTTGAACTTGGCCTCTGAGGTTCGTCTTTAACGTGGACCACAAGCCGAGTAAAATTGCCATTCACTTTCATGGTCTACCTTGGGGCTGATTCAGAGCCAGGTGAAAGTTCACACCCGGGGGACAATAAAAGTGAATGGACTTTTTCTCTCCTAAAAAAGAAGTGAGAATTCTCACCTGGCTCTAAATCGACCCCTTTGTCTTATGCGTTCTGCCTACTGGGTTGCTTCCTATTGACTGACATGTTTATTCTCAATTTTAAGGCTTTGCTGTGCTGGATGGAGGAGAAGGAGGAAAGGTTGGATCTTGGAGCTTCAAGCCCTAGCTGTCCACTGCCGAAGCCGCTGGAGAGTTTCCAGGAGCACAGAGAGTGGATCAAGAGCTGCCTACAGCTGCTTTCCTGAGACTTCCTTGTCCATGTGCCCAGTTTTGGGAGTGGTCCACCAGAAGAACTGACTCCAGGGGCCCTATATTATATATTTACATTGAGATTGGATAAGCCGTGCTCTGCTGCTGTAGACGAGAAACATCCAGTGTTATCTGCTGCTCCTATCATACCAAAATCGGTTGAGTGTTGGGGCTGTACATATGGCCAGGGGAGCACCCAAGAGGGTAGTCCAGAGGTCTGGACCCCCCTTCCCCACCAACACACTTGGTGGGTGGAGTACAGGAGCTACAAGTTCATGTAGCTCAGGATGAGTAGGAGCAGGCCGTTATGGTTCAAGATGTGCAGGATTCGGGTGCCTGTCCACAAAGAGTTCAGGAGCACCCAGAAACTAATGCCCATCAATGTTCCTTGCAGCAGTCACACCACTGGGGAAAGTCCGGTTTAAGCACAGTATAACAGTGGTTTAGTATGTTTCCTTCCCATGTAGGACATGACAAACAGGACATTTCATTGGTGGAATCTTTATTACAATTTGTAGGTTCACAGCCAATCACAGCAGTTGCAGGCAATAAAAATACCATTTTGTGATTACTCACCTGTAAAATGGTTATTTTAAGTATGTCACACACCCCGCTTCCAATATTCATGACATATGGGTAATGACCAGTAGAGGGCGAACTTCTGCAGAGGTGACTAGAAAAAAAGGAGCCCCTCCCGGTCCATAAATACCTGGGACCTCCCACACATTCCCCAGTATAGGAAAGCAGTAAGGGGACCAGGAAGAGCCAATCCAAAAATGTTTGAAACAATAAAAGGTTCACCATATAAAGGATCCAGAATATAATAAGGGCGGGGTGAAGCGGGGCGTGTGACATACTTATAATAACCATTTTACAGGTGAGTAATCACAAAATGGTATTTATTCCAAGTATGTCACACACCCCGCTTCCAATATTCATGACATATGGGACATCCAATAGCAGTGTCCAACATGGGTGGGGATCCCAAAAAGGCAATAATGCACAAATTTAAACCACTGCAGCTTGCAGAACCTTGCGGCCAAAAACAGCGTTCGCTGAGGCCCGCACATCAACCTTATAAAACTTGGAAAAAGTATGAATGGAAGACCAAGTAGCAGCCTTACAAACTTGTTCAACAGAAGCCTGGTGATGAAAAGCCCAAGAAGCCCCAACAGCACGAGTAGAATGAGCAGTGATCTGAAAAGGGGGGACCCTCCCCTTGGCAGTACAGGCCCCAACAATGGCCTGACGTATCCATTTACTAATGGTAGACTTGGCAGGTGCCAAACCTTTCCTGGGCCCGGAGGGCACCACGAACAAGGTGTCCGTCTTACGAAAGGAAGAAGTAGCCACCAAATAGTACTTCACACAACGAACCACATCCAAAGAGTGCAGGACCCTCTCCTTGTCATTGCTAGGCTTAGGACACAAGGAAGGGAGAACCACATCCTGATTGAGATGGAAGGCAGAAACCACCTTAGGAAGGAAATCTGGCTTAAAGCGAAAGACCACCTTGTCCTGGTGTCTCTCAAAGTAAGGGGCCTGAATAGACAGAGCCGCCAACTCAGAGACACAACGAACAGATGTAATAGCCACCAAAAAGGCAACCTTTTGTGTAAGCATAGCAAGTGCAACATCCTGCACCGGCTCAAAAGGAGGCCCCTGGAGGGCCGACAGAACCAAATTCAAATCCCAAACGGGCAATAAAGGCTTTCTAGGGGGCCGCACACAAGTGACCCCCTGGAAAAAAGTCTTAACCAAGGGATGCAGAGCAAAGGACCTTTGAAAGAAGTCCGCCAGGGCAGAGACCTGCCCTTTCAAGGTACTAAGCTGGAACCCCAGGTCCCGACCGTGTTGAAGAAAATCCAAAATCCTAGGAATCAAAAACACCCTGCAAGGCAATGCCCTAGCCTCACACCAGTCAATATAAGACCTCCAAGTCCTGTAGTAGATGTTAGAGAAAGATCTCTTCCTAGCTCTAACAAGTGTCTGAATCACAGCATCAGACAAACCTTCCTCCTTTAAGATGGAGGCTTCAGCAGCCACGCCGTCAAAGCCAGCATTTGTAAATTGGGGTAACAAAGTTGACCTTGAGTGATCAGATCCGGAAACAGGGGCAACCTGTACTGATCTACCGCCAGCCGTACGACGTCTGCGAACCAAACCTGTCTTGGCCACCTTGGGGCCACCAGAATTGCTGGCGCACCCTCTTGGGCCAGCTTGTGCACCGCCTTGCCTACCACGGATAACGGGGGAAACATATACAGAAAACCTAGATCCCTCCAGGCAAGAGACAAGGCGTCCACTGCTAGGGCCAGAGGATCCTGAGACAGAGACACAAATGCAGGAAGCTTGTGATTGTGACGTGAGGCAAAGAGATCCACCTCCGGAATCCCCCACTTGTGACAAAGGGACCGGAATACCTTGTGGTTGAGCGTGATGGGGGTGTGGGCCTCCCGAGGACCCCACAGCCCCTGGAACTGATGTTCCTTCCAGAAACCCCCCCCCCCAGTCCGACAGGCTGGCATCCGTGGTGACCGTCTCCCAACAAGGGGTCAGAAAAGACCTGCCCTTCAGAAGATTCCTTGGTTCCAGCCACAACTGTAGAGACTGCCGAACCAGGGGAGACATCAGAAATGACTGATCCAATGACAGCGGACATCTGTCCCAAACCAAAAGTAGATGGAGCTGGAGCGACCTCATGTGGAACTGAGCAAAGGGGACTGCCTCGAAGGAAGCCACCATCAACCCCACCAGTCTCATCCCTAGCCGGATAGACGGGCGAGGGATGGACAGAAGAAGACGTATGAGATCTTGAACCATCCGCAACTTCGACTGAGGTAGGAACACCCTGGTCTAAATGGTATCCAGATTCAAGCCCAGAAATGCAATCTCCCTTGATGGGGAGAGAGAAGACTTGGGGTGGTTGATCACCCAGCCGAACCTCTCCAGCATTGACACCACCATCCTGGTGTCTAGCTCCGCTTGTCTGAGAGAAGATGCCGTAATGAGGAGGTCGTCCAGATATGGCACAATGCGAAAGCCCTGGGCTCTGAGAAGGGCCATTATACCCGCCAGCACCTTGGTGAACACCCTTGGTGCCAAGGTCAGCCCGAACGGGAGGGCCACAAACTGAAAATGCTGATCTCCCACCACAAACCTGAGAAATCCCTGGTGTGCTGGGAAGATCGGTACATGAAGGTAAGCATCCTTGATGTCTATGGATGTCATGAAGTCCCCCTGACGAAGAGAAAGGATGGCTGAGCGCAAAGTCTCCATGCGGAACTTCTTGGTTCTGATGAAGCTGTTGAGAAGCTTCAAATCCAGAATGGGTCTTATGGATTCATCCTTCTTGGGCACCGTGAAGAGGTTGGAATAATAGCCCCGGCCTCTCTCTGACAAAGGCACCGTGCATATGACTTCCATGTCCAGAAGATTTTGCACTGCCAACAGGAGCCCCTGCGCAGCCCGGGGGTTCCGAGGGGACCCGAGATCTGAGAAATCTGGGAGGAGGCCGGTACTCGAACTCCAGTTTGTACCCGGAAGAGACCACTTTCAAGATCCACTTGTCTGTGACCTCCCGGGCCCAGACCTGGAAGAAGTGCCGCAGCCATCCCCCCACCCGCAAGGGTGAGGGCGCCCCCTCATTGCTGAGCTGGCTTGGCAGCGGGCTTGGGCTTGGAACCCCAGACAGGTCCTGGACGGGCCCGTCCTCTGCCTCTGTTCCAGGAATCACCTCTGAAGGCAGAGTAGGCAGCTCCTCTGCCTGCTCTGGCCCCGCGAAAGGAAGGATTAAAGGAGCCTGCCCCCCGAAAGGAGCGACGCTGCTTCTTGCGTTGCGGTAGCTTTCCTCCTTTCGCTACTGAATCCAATTTATCTCCAAACAGCCGCATACCCAGGAAGGGTAGCCCTATAAGTGACTTCTTAGCCGCAATGTCAGCCGCCCACTGGCGCAACCAGACCGATCGGCAAATAGCCACCAGCAACGCCGAAGTTCTGCTACACATACATATTGTGTCATCCAAGGCAGATAAGACAAAGTACATGAACAATTCACACCGCATAAGCGCTTCAAATTCATCGCTGGCCGGGTTAAGCTGGGAACCACTCAACAGGCCCCTAACCACAGACCTGGTAGCCACAGCCGTGAGCGCAGAAGCACAAACAGGCCGCAAGGCTGAACCCACGCTAGCAAAGGCATGGCAAGCCATTGCAATACATCGGTCCTCACCATCCTAAATCGTGGTGGCGTCTGGAGAGTGCACAACAGATGTGTTGGACAATCCCAGAACAAGCGCATCAACCTCGGGAGAGGACGACCAGCGCTTCACCGCGTCCACCGGAAAGGGATACTTCCTATCCCATCCCTGAGGAACACCGGGAAGCCGGCTAGGTCTTTCACATTCCTTAAGAATCAGATTTTTGAAATGCTTCTGATTTAGGAACTCCATACGAGGTCCCAAAAAATTCCCCCTTCTGCAGCAGAGAAAGAGCCAGCACCTCAAATAAAAGGGCCAGGATCTTGGGGGTATCCACGGCATCCCCATGCACCTGCCCAGCATCAGCATCCAAAAACTGCTGATCCTCTGAGCCATCAGATTCCGCAAACAGTTCCCCTTCCTCAAGTGGGGAATAATCAGACCAGTCAAGGGAATGATAATCATCAAAATCCAGAACCGGCGCGGCCAGCGACAAATGTCTTCTCTTAGCCGGGGCCTTTCTGGCCGCAGAGCTAGAAATCAATTTTTCGATGTTGGCCAATCTAGCACATACATCAGATTGGGTTATGGAGTAGGCGATGAGACCGGCAGCGCTGACCCAGACGCCTGGGACCCCGACTGCCGCGTTATGGCCTGCTGTGCACATGGTATGCAAACCAGCACATTATACCCCGTAAGGGACGCCCCACAACCCACGCACTACCGGGATTGTCCCGAAGGGAGCCTGAGCCCGGTATCTTGGAAAGCCTCCATATGGTGAATCTTATGGTAGTCGCAATGACCAGAGGGAATTACGCTAGAAGCTACCTGGGATGACCCTTAAGTCCGTTAGTGGGAGGATTTTAATAATAATAATAATGCCCCAAGGACCGGGAGAACCCCCCTTTTAACTAAGCAGGGTCCTCCTGAAAGACATAAAAAGAGAGGGGAACCTTGTAAGAAAGGCACACTCTCCACAGCAATCATACATGCAGAAAATGTCAATATATGATTTAAACACAAATGTGCAACAGATACATGCATTATTAATGGCAGCCGCCGCGCTAGACAAAGAAGGCGCATATAACTTAGACAAGTATATGAAAACAACAAGAAGCCCCACAGGGCACTCACAACGCTGTAATGGCGCCTCTCCGACCAAAATGTGCAGGCAGCAGAGAAAGAAGAAGAAGGGCGGGCAAGCGCGGATCGCGCGCCGCGGCTGGCCCTGCCCCTTCCCCATCATCGCGGTTCCCGGCCAATGCAGAGCACAAGAGAGAGAGAGAGAGTGGGCCGCCACCAGCGCGCCGAGCGCCCGACCCTGCCCCGGACAGACAGGAGGGGAAGAAGCTATCGCCACCGAGCGCGGAGCCGTCGGCTCCAGGCGTGCTGCGGCTCCCAAACAGGCGCATCAGTACAGTGCAAGCACCACACACCCACACAATCACACATAAACAAAAAGGTAAAGGACCATAGGTGAAAGGACACAGCCCCCCAGGAAAGGGAGTAATGGAAGGGGAAGGTCCCCAACTACAGTAGTAGAGAGTGGGGAAACGGACAGGGCATCTCAAACCAGGGTCACCAACCTGGTAGCCGCCTACCCCCTGTTATGGGGTCTCACGGAGGAGCAAGGCTCCTATAAGTACACCTGTTAAGGTGTACCCTACCCTCACCCGGACCTGCAGCCTAGGCTGGGAGGCATAGGGGTTTAAAATTAACTAGGTCCAGGCAGAAATAGGGACAAAGATGGCCGGGTGTGAACCCGGCGTACCTGCAAGAAAGAGACAGCCATCTTCTGACTTGCTTGCCGACTCCGGGAGGGGCTCCTTTTTTTCTAGTCCTCCCTGCAGAAGTTCGCCCTCTACTGGTCATTACCCATATGTCATGAATATTGGAAGCGGGGTTTGTGACATACTTGGAATACATACAATGATGCAATGCATAAAGCAAGTGACCCCCAGGAGAGGGCTCATGGAGACCTGTCATTACACAGAAACGCGCCTACTCATGCTGCTCTATTACAGCTTGCAGTGAGTGACCCGGAACAGGCAGTCTGCCAGAAAAGATCAGAGCTCCTGGGCGGCTCACCTGTTTCAGGTCAGGGGCTTACTGGTTTTTGCAGATCGGAGGAACCAAATGACTCTCATGGATACAGCCAGAGGTATTCCAGTGGTGCTCTGTGGATGGATCAGGCAACCAGGTCACGCTCCAAGGCTGGGGGTAATAAAAGGGCAGTCCCCCAACAATCTACCCCCAACATAGATAAGGACTCCAAAGTAGGATCCTGGCCAATCCCAAGTGTATCTTGTGGGGTTTGCAGGAAACAATTCCTTACTAACATCCATCAGCACCTCCAGCAAAAGTCAGATTGAGGGATTATGGGAAATAAAAATGCAGGCCATGTTATACTTTAGACCCAACAGCAGTTTGTGAGATCATCACTGTATTCTGCATCATGAACCGATGGGGGCAGGAGATAACCTGTGACATTCAGGGGCTAGGGTAATCTGCTGCCAGTCACAGGACCACAATACATCACAGTAATCCCTACTGGCGGTCACATGACCATGATACCTCAGGTAATCCCTGCTCCCTGTTAAATGACCATGATACATCAGGTAATCATCTCTGTCATGTGATCATGATACATCAGGTAATCCCTATTGTCTGTCGCGTGATCATGATACATCAGGTAATCCCTACTGCCTGTCACATGACCATGATACGTTGGGTAATCCCTACTACTTGTCACATGACCATGATACGTTGGGTAATCCCTATTGCCTGTTACATGACCATGATATATCTGGTAATCCCTGTTGCCTTTCACATGACCAAGATACATTGTGTAATCTCTACTGACACGTGATCATAATAAGCAAGGGCAATCACTGATGCCTGTCACATGACCATTTGCTGTCTGTCAAATGTCTATGAAACGCCAGGGTATTCTCTATTGTCTGTCACATGATACATGACCAGGTTACACTTGGGTAATTTCTAGTACCTGTCATATGACCATGTAACAATGGGGTATCTCCTAATGCCATATGTCATATGACAATGATATAGCCGGGTAATCCCAATGGCCTGTCATATGACTAAATAACACCAGAGTAATTACTACTGCTGGTTACTTGACATCGGATTAATCCCTATTGTTATATGACAATGTAAAAATCAGGGTAGGTCCTAGTGCATGTCACATGACCATGTTGCACTGGGCCAGTCCCGAATGTCATATGACTATGACACAGCAGGGTAATCCCTATGGCCTGCCACATCACCATAATAGACCAGGGTAATCCCTAAGGCCTGTCACATGACTATGATAGATCAGGGTGATCCCAATGGCATGCCACATCACCATGATAGACCAGGGTAATCCCTTTGGCCTGTCACATGACTATGATGGACCAGGGTGATCCCTAGTATTTGTCACATGAAACGAAAACCCCAGTGTAATCCCTGATATCTTTCATATAACAGTGATACAGCACGGTAATCCCTACTGTACACATGACCAGGTTACACTGGGATAATCACTAGGGTTTATCAAATGATACTCAAACATTTTTCCCAACTGGCTGCAATATGGCAGCAACAGAAAGGGGGGTGACTGTGAAACAGTGGGGTCATCTCTATGGCTTGTCACATTACTGTAATCCCTGCAGCCTGTAAAATGGTTATATCAGACCAAGAGTGATCCCTACTGCCTGTCACACATAACATTGAGAAATAGAGGTGATCCCTACTGAGGCAATACCACAATAGGTTATTTTTTACATCCTACAACATGTCAGGGATACATTGAGGCAATCCCTATGGCCCTCCATGTTAGACGCATTGTAGGGAGGGTCAGAGAGAAGGCACAATGGCGTCGACACAGGTTTTCTGACTATTAGATGCCCCATAACCCCAGCCTGATGGTTAAAATTCTAAAAATAATCCTGGGAATATCTTCAGAGACAAATAGGATGAACCTAATCCCAATAGGACCATCCAGCGATCAGATCATCCAGACTGTCACAGGGAGTCTGAATAAAAAGATCTCTACTATCACAGCTATAATGAGCCAACACTAGGCTGCAATGGAATAATATGGGGCCCGGTGCTAATGCTGCTCTCATGGTGCATAGCTATGAAAATTACCTCTTTACCAGTTCACAAGTCATAGGGGTGATCCTGCTACACAAGGACAGGTACACCCTACATTCTATGACAAGGGGCAAAAAGTCTGGACCCCTGTCTGCAGAATGAAGTATCAAAGGGCAGCTGTTCTATCAAGCCGGGTCTCTCACATTCCTTCATATCATTCATTTATGTCCACCCCAATGTGGGGCTGGGGATAGTTACTCCCCCCCCCCCCACATGTCCCCTTATCTAGATCAACATCCTCCCGCTGCCACCCACTATTATAAATGCTGCCAATGTAGGGTCACAGCTAGTACTCATTGTGCCTCCCATATCAGATTTCCCAGCCACCCCCATGATTATATACACCCCCTCCCTCACATTAATACTTCCATTGGAGGGTTAGAGACTTCTATTACCTCCTAAAGATATCCACAATTCTAAGCTGCCCCATGATATGGCACCACCATTCAACTACTCCCAATATATCTACTCCTATTGCCTTCTATAGAAATCTACATTTGAAAGCAGCCCCCCCCTCCCCACAATTATGTCCAACCCCCTCCCTTATATCATTACTCCAAACGCAAGGTCGTCAGGATTAGTTACTATGTCCCCCCCTACATATATCTACATTCCTTAGTTTCTCCTTCCATAAATATATACACTTCCCCCATTGTAAGGTCAAGGCTAGTTGGTCCCTAGAGGGACAGACATTTCCCAGCTGCTCCCCGTGGTTCTATATTCCTATGATTCCTTATGGGAATTTACATTTCCCGGCCTTCAATTATTAATTATCCCCCTCCCCCATAATATTACTCCTAGAACTGGGTTGGGGGTTAGGTTATTTCAATGGTTCCTTATAGAAATTACATTGCCCAGTCTTCAATTATTAATTTTGCTTCTTCCATATTATTACTCCCAATGTAGCGTTGGTCTTAGGTTACCTCTATGGTTACCTAGAGATCTATTAGTTAAACCCCTCCCCTATATTATTACTCCCAATGTAGGGTTTTGATTCGGTTACCCTGCAGTTCCATATAGAGAGACTACCCAGCCTCTGATTATTAATTACAGCCCACCCCCTATTTAATTGCTCCCAGTGTAGGGTTGGGGTTAGGTTACTCCTATAGTTCCCTATAAGGATCTACCTTTCCCAGCTCATCCTATATGAATATGTACATGCCCTGCCTAATATTATGGGGGATATTTTTCTCATATTGCCCCCTAAAGAAAGTTATATACACTTTCCCCCATATTACACCAAATAGAGGTTTGGGATTAGTCATTCCCTATGACCCCCTTCTAGAGGGCAAAAGTCAACAACCACCCAGACATTTGGGAGTGGTCTTCACGGCTCCATGGTGTAGGACTGGCTGAGAGTAAGGACCGTGTTGCTGGAGAACATCCAGAAAGCAGGGAAGACTGCTTCTGTGAAGGTTGCGCGGAACTTATAGATGACACTGGTCTTTTTGCCAAGGCAGTAGAAGGCCAGGTAGTCTTCATTGTAGTTCAGCAGCACCCCAAACTTGCTGGTATTGGGGGTGGTGAGGTCGGTCTGCTTGTCATCATGCCAGGCCTGCAGCTTGCCATTGCACCACTCCAGGCACCAGGAGACTTTGTTGCGGCCCAGGCGGCTCTCATTGCCTCTGCGGGGGATGCTCTGATAGGCTACGCCAAAGCCGCTAAAGTTCCCACCTTCCTTCTCCACCTCCCAGTAATGAAGGCCTCCTGAGAAGCCAAAACTGCCGAGGACCTGGGAGCAGTTCACGAACCTTCGTGGATTGTCACGGTAGTTCTGTGGGGTGTCGCTGATCGCCATCTTGGTGAAGCCATTAGACATCAGGATCTTCTTGTGTGCCGTATTAGGGTCCAGCAACAGTTTCTCAGCATCTGCAGGAAGATATTTACTATTAGTGTCTGCACAATATCCACACATGCGGGAAATGTCACCACACAACTTACACATCAGGAGCTGCTCTCTGGAGTCAGGGGGAGGCGCTGGGCGAGGAGCTCGCTTGGGCTTGGCTGAAATAAAGAGGAAGAATCTGATCATAGGAGGTCCTATTGGTGCCAAGGTCCCCTATCACCACCTAAACTCCACTGTCAGGACTTCCAAAAAATACAATTCTGTGAAACTCACCTGTAGAATTGTTTTTGTATACATCCAGTCCATGCCTTCCCATATCTCACGATTGGGTGTTGGCCCCTACGGGGCGCTTGACTGCAAGATCAAAGATGTAGCTCCTCCCGGCTCCCTATAAAGGCAGCTGTCCCTCTATCATTCCCCAGTGGTCTAAAAGCAGTATTCAACAAAAGAGGGTAGGCTGGGAGGCCTAAGAAACCATGTTACATCACATAGCTTCAGTTCGAACTCTCTCTAAGCAAACAACTAGAAAAAAACAGTGTCCGATGAACAAAAATGGCTGATCACCATAACAGGCATACAGGACATAATGAACGCAAGGGGGGGGGGTGGGACGGCCTGGACTGGATGTATACAAAAACAATTCTACAGGTGAATTTCACAGAATTGTTTTTTTTTCTACATCCAGTCCAGGCCATATGTCACGATTGGGACATCCAAAAGTGTCCATATGGGCAGGATCCCCATTGCGGAACAGTATGTAGTTCATTTCACTACCGCCTGGAGCACCTTTCGGCCAAAAACAGCGTCAGCTGAGGCCCTGACATCCACCTTGTAAAACTTTGTAAAAGTATGAACAGAAGACCAAGTTGCGGCCTTACAAATTTGTTCCATCGATGCCTGGTGCTGAAAAGCCCAAGAGGCACCAATAGCTCTGGTAGAATGAACTGTGATCCGAAAAGGGGGTTCCTTCCCCCTGGCAGAATATGCTCGCACCACCGCCTGTCTGATCCACTTACTGAGAGTGGACTTGGCTGGTGGCAATCCTTTCCTAGGACAAAGAGCAAATCCGATTTCCTGAAGGATTCAGTCGCAACCAGGTAATACTTTGGATGACCACATCCAAAGCATGGAGGGTCCGTTCTTTGGAATTAGCCGGTGCTGGACACAAGGAAGGTAAGACAACTTCCTCATTAAGGTGAAAGGGAGAAACTACCTTAGGTAAGAAATCAGGTTTGAAGCGAAAAACCAGCTTATCCCTGTGCAGCTCAAAGTAGGGTGGTTTAATACGAAGCACGGCCAGCTCAGATACACAACTCACCGAGGTGATCGCTACCTGAAAGACCACTTTGAGAGTCAATATAGACAATGCAGCATCGCTCAATGGCTCGAAGGGAGGACCCTGGAGAGCAGGTAGTACCAAATAGTCCCACACAGGTAATACTAACCTACCCGGTGGTCGGACATGGGTAACTCCCTGGAAAAAAGTCTTGATCAACCTATGGTTGGCAATGGATCTCTGAAAAAATATAGCTAAAGCCGAGACCTGACCCTTGAGAGTGCTCAGCTGGAGACCCAAGTCTAAGCCGTGTTGTAAGAACTCCAGAATCCTATAAATAGCACATTTTCGGCAAGGAAGGCCCTTGGCCTTGCACCAAGCGATATAGGCACGCCAAACTCTGTAGTATATCATGGAAGAAGATTTCTTCCGTGCCTGGATTATAATAGGCACGACCGTGACCGATAACCCCTTCTCCGTCAGGATTGAGGTTTCAATAGCCAAGCCGTCAAAGCCAGCGTCCGTAAATTGGGGTGCCGCAGCGACCTCTGTGTGAGAAGCCCTGGGTCGTCGTGCATGATGTAGTGATCTATTGACATATGGACTATGTCTGCAAATCAACTCCTTCTCGGCCAGCGAAGAGCCACCAGGATGGTTGGTACCCCTTCCTGGGCTATCTTGCGCAGCGGAAACGAAGGGAATGCATACAGAAATTTGAACTCCGTCCAAGGAATCGCCAGAGCATCTGTTGCAATGGCCAGAGGATCTCTTGAGAGGGAGACAAACCTTGGAAGCTTGTGATTGTGTCTGGACGCAAAGAGATCCATGTCCGGCTGGCCCCAGCGGAGACAGAGAGCTTTAAAAGTCTCGCTGCTGAGGGACCATTCCCACAGGCGCAGGAAACTCCTGCTCAGGGAGTCCTGGTTCTCCACCCCGGGGATGTAGACCGCGGAGATGCAGGGAACATTCTCCTCTGCCCAAGTCAGAATCTGTGTTACCTCCTTGAGGGATCTCTTGCTCTGAGTCCCGCCTTGGTGGTTGATGTAGGCTACAGCAGTCTGATTGTCCGAGTGAACCTGGATCGCACGGCCTCTTAAATGGGGAGTCAAGCGTAGAAGAACCAACCGGATTGCTCTCAGCTCCAAGAGATTTATGGGTAAACGGTTCTCTTGCGGACCCCACTGACCCTGGATCTTCTGGGATCTGGGACTGGCATCCGTGGTAACTATCTCCCATTGGGGAGTCAGAAAGGACTTGCCCACCAGCAGGTTCCGGGAGTCCAACCACCACAAGAGGGACTGCTTGGTCAGGGGTGACAGCGAAAAGCCTCGCTCCAGAGATTCCTGCATCCGATTCCAGCCAGTCAGCAGGTTCAGTTGTAGAGGTCTCATGTGAAATTGGGCGAAGGGTACTGCCTTGAAGCATAACACCATTAGGCCCACCAATCTCATCCCCAGACGTACCAACGGCTGCTGACAAGACAGCAAGGCCTGCACCTGTGTCTGGAGACCCAAAACCTTCTGCTGTGGCAGAAAAACCTTGACCTGAGCGGTGTCTATCGTCATTCCCAGGAAGGATCTCACTGTTGAGGGAGTGATAAAGGACTTGGGGTAATTGATTACCCAGCCGAAGGCCTCCAGGGTTGACAACACCGTCCGAGTATCGCTCTAGGCCTGCTGAAGGGACCGGGCCGCAATCAACAACTCGTCCAGATAGGGCAGCACACGAATGCCCTGGTTCCTCAGGATAGCCATGATGCCTGCCAGCACCTTGGAAAAGACACGGGGGGCTGAGGAAATCCTGAATGGAAGTGCCACAAACTGGTAATGCTGATCCTCCAGAGCAAACCTCAGGAACTTCTGATGCCCCTGGATGAAAATCGGGATGTGCAGATAAGCATCCCTGATGTCCACCGTGGTCATGAAGTCGCTGGGCCGAAGCGAGCTCACCGCTGACCGTAAGGTTTCCAAGCGGAAATGTCTGACTCAAACCTGTTGAGACCCTTCAGGTCCAGGATAGGTCTTAACGTTCCGTCCTTCTTGGGAACCGTGAGTAAAAACCTTGACCCTGTTCCTGGCGAGGTACAGGGCAAATCACACCTAAGCGCAGGAGGTGTTGCAAGGCCATTCTCAAGCTCTGTGCCTTCAATGGGTCTTGGGATATCCGAGACTAAAGAAATTTTGTGGGCGGCATGACTGCCAGCTCTATTTTGTAACCAGTGGACACTACCTCCTGAATCCACCAATCCGAGACGCGCCGTCTCCAGATTTGAGCAAACAGCAGAAGCCGTCCCCCCACCCGAATTGGTGAGGGCGCTCCCTCATGCCTGAGGGGACTTGGCAGGGGGCTTGGACTTGGCTCCCCAAGCAGGATTGGATCGGCCGCAGGACCTACCTCTACCCCAGGTATCTCTGCGGCCACCTGAAAATGAAGAGCCTCTTCCCCCTCGAAAGGAGCGATAGGCAGAGGAGTTCCGAAAGAGCCGAGCAGGCTTCCGTCTCTCAGGGAGTCTACCATCCTTGACCAGGAGGTCCAGGCGCTCCCCAAACAACCTGTTCCCCACGAAGGGGATACTTGTAAGCGACTTCTTGGCCACGGCATCAGCCGACCATTGCCGCAACCAGAGCGAGCGGCGAAGTGCAACAAGCAGGGGTGAAATCCTAGCACCAAGCCGGACACCATCGTCCATGGCAGAGACAACAAAGGCAATAAAATCCACGCAAGCCTTGAGGTCTTTATACTCCTCCGCCCGCTTGGGAGTCTTGGCGCTATCCACAAGGCGTCTCACCTTCTTTCTGATGGCCAGGGAGACAATGGCCGCGGCACACACCGGACGAAACAAGGCACCAGCAAAGGTGAAGGCATGACAGACCAGCTGATCCATGCGCTTGTCAGCTGGATCACGTAAGGTATCAGGAGATGGCATAATAGTAGTGTTGGACAACCCCGACACAGGGGAATCCACCTCGGGAGGACAAGACCACAACTGAACCAGCTCCTCTGGGAAAGGATACCGCCTATCCAGGCTCTCAGGCACCGACGGTAGCTTGTTAGGCCTTTCCTATTCCTTGAAAATCATATTAGGAAAATGGGCCTGCTCCGGAAAGACCCGCCTCTGTCTTTCGGGCCTAAACAAATCACCTTGCTTCTTCTTAGCCGCTCTGGGAGGAACAATGTGTAATGTCTCAAACACTTGGTAAGGTAAGGTAAGCAACTTCTCCGTATCATCAGGGAGCCACGCATCCTCGTCCGAGGAGGAGCCAGACAAACTGTCATCACCCGCAGAATAATCCGCCGTGGAACGGGAATCATCTGGCAACTCACCTTCCTCCACAGAGCCCAGATCATCAAAAATATCGTCATTATCCGAGTAAACGGGCTCGATGTGCCGTTCCTTACTCGTGGCCTTCTTAGGAGCCATCTACGAGATCTGTCTCTCGAGATTGGCCACCCTATGCGCCAAATAAACCGGGGACCCCTGGCTGGCTTCCCCCTCACTGAGGGCTGAGTGCAGCAGCGGAGGGTCCGGAGAGGCCGCAGGCTAGGGGCAGGGACGCCCGGCTGGTCATGGTCCAAAATGATGCTCCTGGCGCAAGTGGTACAAACAGTGCTGAATCCGCCCAGAGGACTTGCACTGCACAAGGGGCAGAGCTTCACCCGCCCAGATGTGGCCCCCAGCTCACTATCCCCAGATGCCTCCATTATGGTGATTAGAAAAAAATTGTCAATTGAAAGGTTACAAGGCACTAACGGCCCAAACCTATATGATCCCTCTTAATAAAAGGAAGGGGGACCGGGAAGGAACCACAACCCTCAACCACTAAGCCCACGACCTATGCAAGACAAAAGAGAGAAAAGGACCATCAGACCCCTAAACAGTGATATGCATGAGAAGCAATATACATTCAAAAGAGGGACTCAATGAAGCGACGCAGGCAGAAGCAAAAACGGAGCAACAGGGACAGCGCAGAACACCACAGGCCAGCTTCTAGCTCGTTCCTCGAGGGGAACCCACAGCGGCGCGAAAATAGCGCCCGCCCATCATCATCAGCGCGGCCATTATCCCCTCACAAGGGGCAGAGCAAGTGATGGCCGCCATATCCGGACACACGCGGGAGCCGCGGCCATATTGAAAAGCCGCGCACCGCGTGTAACCGTGCTGCCTGCCTGCCATCGCGGCGCCGCGCGAGCGGCGTCCCCCGTTCTCCCCCCCCCCCATTACAGCGTGACGAGTCAGGATGGAGAGAGGGAAGACACTGCGAGGCCCGTGAGGAACCGCGAGGGAGGTAAGAATGAAAAGCTCCAGAGCAGTAGAGCCAGCGAGGAGCGGTGCAAGTAAAAACACACAGCACACATGATAATAAAGCTTGTGGGCAGGGAGGGTAAATACAGGCAAACATAAGCCCTAGCAAGTAGTTCCCCCCCCCCCATTAGGCTCACCATTAGCCTATGGCCGGCTACCCTTTAAACAGGGTCTGCAGCCCAGAGCCTAGCTCTGCCGAACGCCTGACCCCGGCGTTCTCCCTACCGTCACAATCCCGTAGCAGCCAGCGGCTGGGAGGCAGAGTGGGTCTGACGGGATCAGTGGAAATAGGGCCCACAGCGGGCAACAGGCTAGGAGGCCCCACTCAGCTGCCAATATCCAGAGAGAGTATCCAACGATCTTCAGCAGTCAAGACTGCAAGATGAACACAGGGAATGATAGAGGGACACCTGCCTTTATAGGGGGCCGGGAGGAGCGACAGCTTTTGATCTTGCAGTCGAGCGCCCCCTGGAGGTGGAATACCCACGTTATCACTGGGACGACCTGGACTGGATATAGGGAAAAAAGATGTAGCAACACGTCACTGCTCTGACAACCTCATCTGCACAGTGTGCTGGAGGAACCTGACATTGAGGCAACTGTAACCCAATCCCTGAGGAGCCTGATGAAGATATATGGATTCAGTAATAATATTCCAGCACATTAAAGTACAGCTCCCGACAAAATCTTTGGATGAAAGTGGGTCAATTCCTATTGTAAAACAGAACAAAACCCGGGAAATTGGGAAGCCCCGATGTGTGAAACCCCTAGAACACAGTATAACTCACCTCTTCCTCTTTCCTATGGAGCACACAATCATTTAGAACAGTTTGCCGTGTTTACACCTTTCAGCAAACGGCTCTTATTGACTTCAATCGGGAGCACGCGCTGCCTCATCCCCGACGATGTGCACACTCGTCCCAGCCTATCCCAGCTCCTGTCCAGGTAAGCCCAGTGCTGATGCCTGCCGTGATCTGAGGCATCCCAATCTGGGATGCCCAGCTGTGTGAAACCCCCCAGATCGCCCATTCAACTCAACTTTCCTCCGTTTCCATGAAACATGTGCAGACTCTTGCTCAATCAGAACTTTATGCCGTGCATACCAGTTTTCCCTGCAGTGTGCAGTAGGCTCTTGTCACCAGCCTATCTGAATGGCTGGGCACAGGAGCGCGTCTCAGATGCAGGGATCCGTGGGACAGCTGAAAAGCAGTTCACACAGTGGAGTATCCAAATCGGTAAGCCCCAGGGGCACTTAGTCGGTTGGCCCTGGGGTCTTTTAGACTCCAGGGCCAGTAGTTGTGGAGATAGGTCCACTCTAAAGTGGCCTAAAACCTGTGGTCCATAAACCCCAGCGTCCACCTTTGGGGCGCCCCATAGTGGCGGGTATTGGGGGGATGAATGAGAGACTGGGACAATGGGTGGATTTTCGCCTTCTCCCTCTTGTTCACAGACTCCAGGAGTATAAGTGGCTCACCTGTGATGTCTCTTCATTATATTCCACATGATCTAGCTTTACAATCGGTTTATTTTCATTTACACAATTACTCTTCTTATTCGGATGATTTGATTACGTTTTTGATTCTGTCTATAGAATTTTTGCTGAAACTCAATTTTTCATGTTTGCTGGGGAATTTTATTTGCAATTATGTGGGGCATCAACGGGGGCTCCATTTTCAAAATGATCATAATTTGTCTTGAATGTTTGTTAATGTCAGCATAGCAGGGGTCTTGCAAATATGTACATTTGACTGGGAGCCTTTTTAGGAATTAGGTAAGCTGGCGTGAATTCCCACTAGCTTCCAATATAGTAATTTGTAGTTTTGGCTCCCATTGCAATACATTTAAATCGTGATTTTCTTCCATAGCTGAGATTTAGGTCTACATTAAGGATGTGCATTAGACGAGTACCATCCCTATCCAGCCCAAAATGCAGTACCCTTTTCCCAATGGACATAAGTGTAGATCCTCATTGAGGGAATGCTATGGAGGTAGTGATTATTTATAAGAAGAATGGGATCAGTAACCGTATAAAGCAGGGATATATATATGGATTGCAGTTTGGGACTGCTTTCAGGTAATAGGAATGCATTAACCCCGCTCCCCGAACATATGACGTTTTTCCATTCAGATGTGCTAGTGTTTATTTTCTTTGTGCGTCAATGGAGTGATGTTGAGAGCAATAAAATACAATTCTGTGAGTACTCACCTGTAGAATTGTTTTTGATGGTGTCCTGTTCAGGTCGCTCCATTTCTGACATGTGGGTAATCAAGGTGGGGCAGTGACTGCAAAATAAAAATCGTAGCTCCTCCCGGCTCCATATAAGGCAGCTGTCTCCCAAAATCCCCAGTGGTTCGAAAGCAGTAAAACAGAGACATGCCGGGAGGCCAAGAAATCATGTTACTTCACATAGCTTCAACATGTACTCTCTCAGAGAAAAACCAAGGACAAAATCCATATAAACGGTAATCACCATAACAGGCAACAGGAGATAACAGAACAAGGGTGGGATGGAGCAACCTGAACAGGACACCGTCCCAAAAAATTCTACAGGTGAGTACTCACAGAATTGTATTTTTCCCAGTGTCCTGTTCAGGTCGCTCCATTTCTGACATGTGGGACATCCAAAAGCAGTGTCCAAAAAAGGGTGGGATCCCTAGTGAGCAACAGCATGTAGTTCATGACACTACCGCCCTAACATCAACCTTGTAAAACTTTGTAAAGGTACTAAAAGAAGACCAAGTAGCGGCCTTACAAACTTGTTCAACAGAGGCCTGGTGCTGAAAAGCCCAGGAGGCACCAATAGCCCTAGTAGAATGAGCAGTAACATGAAAGGGAGGCTCTTTCCCCTTGGCAGAGTATGCCTGGACCACCGCCTGCCTGATCCACTTGCTGAGTGTGGATTTGGCTGGGGGCAGACCCTTCCTAGGCCCATCAGTGAGGACGAATAGAGAATCCGACTTCCTGAAAGATTCCGTTGCAACCAGGTAGTACTTAATGGCTCTGACCACATCCAAGGCATGGAGGGTCCTTTCTTTAGAATTAGAAGGTGCGGGACACAAGAAAGGCAAAACAATGTCCTCCTTAAGGTGAAAGGAAGAAACAACCTTAGGCAAAAAAATACGGTTTAAGGCGAAATACCACCTTATCCTGATGCCGCTCAAAATAAGGAGGCTTCGTACACAGCGCAGCGAGTTCTGAAACGCGATGCACCGAAGTGATCGCTACCAAAAAGACCACCTTTAAGGGCTCAAAAGGAGGGCCCTGGAGAGCAGAAAGCACCAAGTTCAAATCCCACACCGGTGACACAGGCTTACACGGTGGACGTACATGAGTAACTCCTTGGAAAAAAGTCTTGATAAGTCTATGATTGGCGAAGGATCTTTGGAAAAAAATCACCAAGGCCCAAACTTGGCCCTTGAGGGTACTCAACTGGAGACCTGAGTCCAATCCATGTTGTAAGAACTCCAAAATCCTTGAAAAGGAGAATGTGCAACAGGGGAGACTCTTGGACTCACACCAGGCAATGTAGGCGTGCCAAACTCGGTAATAAATCATGGAGGAGGATTTCTTCCGAGCCTGAATCATGGTACGCACGACCGAGGCAGACAGACCTTTTTCCATCAAGATGGAGGTTTCAGCAGCCAAGCCGTCAAAGCCAGCGTTTGTAAATTGGGGTGGCGCAGCAGCCCCTGAGTGAGAAGCCCTGGATCGTCGGGCATGACGTAGCGATCCACTGACATCAGAACTACGTCCGCGAACCAACTCGGCCTCGGCCAACGAGGAGCCACCAGAATGATTGGTACCCCCTCCTGGGCTATCTTGCGCAGCACACGACCCAGGAGTGGAAATGAAGGAAAGGCGTAAAGGAGTCTGAACTCCGTCCAAGGAATTGCCAGAGCGTCCCTGGCGAAGGCCAGAGGATCTCTTGACAGGGAGATGAACCTTGTGATTGTGTCGGGACACAAACAGGTCCACGTCCGGCTGACCCCAACGGTGACACAGGGCGTGAAAGATCTTGTCGCTGAGAGACCATTCCCCCAGACGAGAGGCCCCCTGCTCAGGGAGTCAGCCTCCTGGTTCTCCACCCCGGGGATGTAAACCGCCGAGATGCAGGGAACATTCTCCTCTGCCCAAGCCAGGATCTGGGTCACCTCCTTGAGGGCTCGCTTGCTCCGAGTCCCGCCCTGATGATTGATGTAGGCGACAGCGGACCTGAACCGCACGACCCCGTAGATGGGGAGTCAAATGAAGCAGGACCAACCGGATCGCTCTCAGCTCCAGGAGATTGATAGGCAAGTGGGCCTTCTGCGGGTCCCACTGGCCCTGAAACTTCAGTGATTGCCAAAAACCTCCCCAGCCGGTCAGACTGGCATCCGTGGGGACAATCTCCCAACGAGGAGTCAGAAAGGACCTGCCCACCAAAAGATTTCTGGAGTCCAACCACCACGAGAGGGACCGCCTGGCCCGAGGAGACAGGGAGAATTCCTGCTCCAGGGACTCCTCTGTCCGGTCAACAGATTCAATTAAAGAGGCCGCATGTGAAACTGAACGAAGGGCACTGCCTCGAAGCAGGACACCATGAGGCCCACCAGCTTCATCCCCAGACGGATCGATGGCCGCTGGCACGACAGTAAGGCCCGCGTCTGCGTCTGAAGGCCCTCCACCTTCTGCTGGGGGCGGAAAACCTTGACCTGAGAGGTGTCCAATGTCATGCCCAGAAAGGACCTCACCATTGAGGGAGTGATAGAAGACTTGGGGTAATTGATCATCCATCCGAAATCCTCGAGAGTGGACAACACCATCTGGGTGTCGCTCTCAGCCTGCTGAAGAGATTGAGCCGCAATAAGCAAGTCGTCCAGATAGGGAAGAACACGAATGCCCTGATTCCTCAGAAGGGCCATAAGGTCCGCCAGCACCTTGGTGAACACCCGGGGGGCTGAGGATATCCCAAACAGCAGCGCCACAAACTGGTAGTGCTGATCCTCCAGCGTGAACCTCAGGAACTTCTGATGTCCGTGGAATCTCGGGATGTGCAAGTAAGCATCTCTGATGTCCACCGTGGTCATGAAGTCGCCCGGCCGAAGGGAACTCACCGCGGACCAGGAGCGGCACAGGACAAATCACCCCGGACAGCAGAAGGCGTTGAACAGCCATTCTCAAACCCTGCACCGTCAAGGGGTTCTGGGATATCTGCGACTGAAGAAATCTTGGGGGCGGCCAAGCTGCCAGCTCTATTTTGTAACCGCAGGACACGACCTCCTGAATCCACCGATCCGAGACGTGCAGTCTTCAGACGTGAGCAAAAAGCAGAAGCCGTCCCCCCACCCGAATGGGTGAGGGCGCCCCCTCATGCCTGAGAGGGCTTGACAGGGGGCTTGGATTTAGTTCCCCAAGAGGGATTGGATCGGCCGCGAGACCTACCTCGACCCCAGGAATCTCTGCGGTCACCTGAAAAGGAAGAGCCTCTTCCCCCTCGAAAGGGGCGATAGGCAGACGGACCCCGAAAGGGCCGCGCAGACTTCCGTCGCTGAGGGAGTCTCCCATCCTTCGCCAGGAGATCCAGACACTCCCAGAATAACCCGAAGCCCCAAAAATACAATTCTGTAGTCACCTGTAAAATTGTTTTTACGGTGTACAGCATGGCTTGCTTCATTTCAATTCTTCACACTTGGGTAATCTGCCACAAGGTGGCGCAGTTGACTGCAGAAGACTTGTGGCTCCTCCCGGCCCATAAAAAGGGCAGGAATTACCCAGAGACCCCAGTGTTTGAAAGCAGCAATGCAAGAAGCCGGAATGTTAACAAAAAACACAGCCCCACTAAAAAAAAACTCACCATAACAAGGCAAAAGAGGATAACGATAACAAGGGAGGGATGAAGCAAGACGTGCAGTACACTGTAAAAACAATTCTACAGGTGAGTAATCACAAAATTGTATTTTTCCTGGCTTGCTTCATATCAATTCTTCACACTTGGGACATCCAAAAGCAGTGTCCATGAAGAAGGGTGGGATCCCCAGTGAGCAACAGCAGGCAGTTCAAGACACTACCGCCTGAAGCGTCAGCTGAGGCCCTAACATCAACCTTGTAAAACTTAGAAAAAGTATGAACGGAAGACCTAACAAACCTGCTCAACTGAAGCCTGGTGCTGAAAAGCCCAAGAGGCACCAATAGCTCTAGTGGAGTGGGCTGTAACACGGAAAGGGGGTTTCTTCCCCTTGGAAGAGTATTCTTGCACCACCGCCTGTCTGATCCACTTGCTGATAGTGGATTTGGCTGGAGGCAAGCCCTTCCTAGGCCCGGCAGGACTTCCGAAAAGACTCGGTGGCGACCAAATAAAATTTGAGCGCCCTGACCACATCCAGGGAATGAAGGGTCAGTTCCTTAGAATTAGCAGGGGCAGGACACAAGGAAGACATGACAATGTCCTCATTAAGATGAAAGGCAGATACAACCTTAGGCAAAAATTCCGGTTTTAGACGGAACACCACCTTATCCTGATGCCGCTCAAAATAAGGAGGCTTCATGGAAAGCGCCGCCAGCTCAGAGACGCGACGCACCGAAGTGATAGCCACCAAAAAGGCCACCTTAAGAGTCAGAATGGACAGAGCAGCATCGCGCAGAGGCTCGAAGGGGGGACCCTGGAGAGCAGAAAGCACCAAGTTCAAATCCCACACCGGTAGCAGAGGCTTACGCGGTGGACGTACACGAGTAACTCCCTGGAAAAAAGTTTTGACAAGCCTATGATTGGCGAAAGATCTTTGGAAACAAATTGCCAAGGCCGAAACCTGTCCTTTGAGGGTACTCAGTTGTAGACCCATGTTGTAAAAACTCCAGAATCCTGGAAATGGAGAAGGTGCGACAAGGAAAATACTTAGACTCACACCAGGCAATATAAGCATGCCAAACTCTGTAGTAAATCATAGAAGAGGATTTCTTCCAAGCCTGAATCATAGTATTGACGACCGAAGCTGACAATTCCTTATTCATCAGGATGGAGGTTTCAGCGGCCAAGCCGTCAAAGCCAGCGTTTGTAAATTGGGATGGCACAGCTGTCCCTGAGTGAGTAGCCCTGGATCGTCGGGCATGACGAACTGATCCACCGCCATCTGGAAGACATCCGCCACCAGGATGGTCGGTATCGCCTCCTGGGCTATCTTGCGCAGCAAACGGCCCGGCAGAGGATAAGGAGGAAATGCATAGAGGAGTCGAAACCCCCATCCATGGAATTGCTAGCGCGTCCGTGGCGAAAGCTAGAGGATCTCTTGACAGGGAGACGAATTTTGGAAGTTTGTGATTGTGACGGGAGGCAAACAGGTCCACGTCCAGCTGACCCCAGCGGCGACACAGAGCGTGAAAGACCTTGTTGCTGAGGGACCATTCCCCCAGCCGAGACGACCCCCTGCTCAGGGAGTCCGCCTCCTGGTTCTCCACTCCCGGAATGTAAACCGCCGAGATGCAGGGAACATTCTCCTCTGCCCAAGACAGGATCAGGGACCCTTCCTTGAGGGCTCGTTTACTCCAAGTCCCGCCCTGATGATTGATGTAGGTGACGACCGTCTGATTGTCCGAGCGGACCTGGACCGCCCGACCCCATAGTTAAGGAGTCAACTGAAGGAGAACCAACCTGATTGCTCTCAACTCCAGGAGATTGATAGGCGCATGTGCCTCCTGAGGGCCCCACTGGCCCTGGAACTTCAGCGATTGCCAGACCCCTCCCCAACCAGCCAGACTGGCGTCCATGGTGACAATCTGCCAGCAAGGAGGCAGAAAAGACCTGCCCACTAGAAGATTCCTCGAGTCCAGCCACCACGAGAGGGACTCTCTGGCCAGAGGAGAAAGAAGATAGGAACGTGCAAGTAGGCATCTTTGATAACCACCGTGGTCATGAAGTCGCCTGGCCGAAGGGAGCTCACCGCCGACCACAAGGTCTTCATGCGGAAATGTTTGAACCTGACAAATTTGTTGAGACCCTTTAGGTCCAGAATGGGTCTCAGGGAGCCGTCCTTCTTGGGCACCGTGAAAAGATTGGAGTAGAACCCCCGACCCCGTTCTTGATGAGGCACCGGGCAAACCACTCCAGATGACAGAAGATGTTGGACAGCCCGCCTCAGGCCCTGCGCCGTCACTGGATTTTGGGAGATCCGGGACCGGAGGAATCTTGGGGGCGGCCAAGCTGCTAGCTCTATCTTGCAACTGGAGGACACCACCTTCTGGATCCACCAATCCGAAACGCGTTGTCTCCAGATGTGAGCAAAGAGCCGAAGCTGTCCCCCCACCCGGATGGGTGAGAGCGCCCCCTCATGCCTAAGGGGTCTTGGTGGGGGGGCTTGGATCCCCAGGAGAGATCAGGGCGACCACGGGATCTACCCCGACCCCAAGAGTCTCTGCGGCTCCCGGGGAAGGAGGACCCACGTCCCCCACGGGAAGGACGAAATGAAGAGGACCCCCGAAAGGGCCGAGAATGCTTTCTACGCTGAGGGAGCCGACCGTCCTTGGTCAAAACATCAAGACGTTCCCCAAAAAGACGGAGTCCCGTGAAGAGAAGCCCAGTGAGGAACTTTTTGGCGGCAGCAGCAGCCGCCCACTGACGCAGCCAGACGGACCGATACATGGCAACCAACAGGGCAGAGGCCCTACCACCAAGCCGGACGGCATCATCCATAGCAGACAGCACAAAGGCAATCAGAGCAAAGCAAAAGTTCCTTGTAATCATCCGCTCGCTTGCGAGGTCTGGCGGCTTCAGCAAGGCTCCTAACCTTCTTCTTAATAGCAATAGTAACAATAGCCGCAGCACAGACTGGGCGTAAGCCCGCCCCCACAAAGGTGAAGGCATGACAAGCTAGTTGATCCATACGCCGATCAGCATTGTCGCGCAAGGTAGTGGTGTCAGGAGACAGCATAATGGAAGTATTGGACAGCCCCAGGACGGGGCTATACCAATGGCCCCTAGGTGGTTCCCCCCCCCCCCCCTATATAGGCTCACCATTGCCTATGGCCGGCTACCCATCGGAAGAGGATCTGCGGCCCAGAGCAAAGCTCTGCCTGGCGCCTGACCCTCGGCGTCCCCCTACCATCACCTGATCCGTAGCCGAAGCTGGGAGGCAAGATGGGTCCACGGTAGAAGGCGGAAACAGGGATGCAGTGGCCGACAGGCTTAGGATGCCCCGCTCGCCTGCGATCCAGAGAGAGTAGTAACCACGATCCTCGCAGTGAGACTGCAAGATGAATTCTGGAGATTTTGGGAAACAGCTGCCTTATATGAAGCTGGGAGGAGCTACGATTTTTATCCTGCAGTCACTGAGCCAACTTGTGGCGGATTACCCACATGTCAGAAATGGAGCGACCTGAACAGGACACTGGGAAAATACATTTTAAGTATTCATTGAAACTTTGTAACTTCAATGGTTACACATAATAGAGAAGCGGGTTTACCATTTCCACCCTTAACTCCTAGGCGAGTTATATTATGTCATTTCCGCCCTTCCTTTGCCACCAATTAGCGCCCTGAAGTCTCCAGCCATGTCGTCACTTCCGCCCCTGTCTCGGGCGGCCGGAGTTTCGCTGTTTTCCGCCCTCCTGTGATCGCGGTGGCCGGTATGAGATAGGAGGGTATGTTTGACGCACAGCTGACGGTAGGAAACGTGACATCGTTATATACTTGTTTCGCCTACTTATGACATGTGTGGTTTAATTAGGCTAATGTGTGGGGCGAATCAATGGGAGGGGGAGGGTGGTTTAAAGATAACTTGTGGGGGATTGCATCCTCATGTTATGATTAAGGACCATTGCATCTGAAATGCGTAGACTGGGGGACCTTATTTTTGCTTGATTTTATGGGATTGTCCGTTTGATATGCATTTTAATCTCAAACAATAAAAAAGCAATTCTGTGAGTACTCACCTGTAGAATTGTTTTTGTTCTTGCATGGCATGGCCCGCTTCGGTATTCATAACAGTTGGGTTATTCCGCCACAAGGTGGCGCAGTGGTACTGCAGAAAAGCTGTGGCTTGTCCCGGCTCCCTAGAAAAACGGGCTTAACCATGGAGTTCCCTAGCGTAGACAAGCAGTGAGACAAGAAGCCGGGAGAGAATAAAGTAAAAAACGTGAAAAAGGTAAAAAACCCCAATTAACTTGGAACAATCACCATAAAGAGGCAACCAAGAATAACAATAACAAGGGTGGGGCGAAGAGGGCCGTACCATGCAAGAACAAAAATACAATTCTGTGATTACTCACCTGTAGAATTGGTATTATACGTATACAGCACGTCCTGTTTCAGAATATTCCTTACACTTGGGTAATACATCCACAAGATGGCGCTGGACTGCAGAAAAAAGCTTGTGACTCCTCCCGGCCCTATATAAGTCAGGGACCTTCCACAAATTCCCCAGTATTGAAAAGCAGTTAACAAGAAGCCGGGAGAACAATAATAACAAGAATTCAAAAATGAACACATGAACAATCACCATACAGAGGTAACTAAGAATAATGATAACAAGGGTGGGATGGAACAGGACGTGCTGTATACATATAATACCAATTCTACAGGTGAGTAATCACAGAATTGTATTATTCTAAGTATACAGCACGTCCTGTTCCAGAATATTCCTTACTCTTGGGACATCCAATAGCAGTGTCCGTAAGGTAGGGTGGGATCCCCAAAAAGTAACAGCGGACAGTTTAAACCACTGCCGTCTGCAGAACTTTGCGACCAAAAGCAGCATCAGCTGAGGCCCTAACATCAACCGTCTAAAACGTAGAAAAAGTATGAACAAAAGACCAAGTAGCGGCCTTGCAAACTTGTTCAACAGAAGCTTGGTGCTGAAAAGCCCAAGAGGCACCAACAGCACGAGTAGAATGATCAGTAAGGCGGAAGGGAAGTTCCTTCTCCTTAGCAGAGTAGGCCTGTACCACAGCATGACGGATCCACTTGCTAATAGTGGACTTAGCTGGAGCCAGACCCTTCTTAGGTCCAGACGGGAGCACAAAAAGACCATCAGTCTTCCTGAAGGATTCAGTGGCCACCAAATAGAACTTCAGAGTCCTGACCACATCCAGAGAGTGTAAAACCCGCTCCTTAGGGTTACTAGGATTAGGGCACAGAGAAGGAAAAACAATGTCCTGATTGAGATGAAAAGCAGACACAACCTTAGGCAGAAAATCTGGCTTAAAACGAAACACCACCTTGTCCTGGTGTCTCTCAAAGTAAGGGGGTTTAATGGAAAGCGCCACCAACTCAGAAACACGCCTAACAGAAGTGATAGCCACCAAAAAGACCACCTTAAGCGTAAGAATGGACAAAGGGGCCCCTTACCAGGGCTCAAAGGGAGACCCCTGCAAGGCAGACAAGACCGAGTTCAAGTCCCAGACCGGTAACATAGGCTTACGTGCCCCTTGGAAAAAAGTTTTGACCAGGGGATGCTGAGCAAAGGATCTTTGAAAGAAAATAGCCAAAGCAGACACATGACCTTTCAGAGTACTGAGCTGACGACCCAGATCCAAACCATGTTGGAGAAATTCCAGAATCCTAGGAATAGGAAACACACGACAGGGAAGCGAGTGGGACCAGTCAATGTAAGTACGCCAGACCCTGTAATAGATGGAAGAAGAGGACCTCTTCCTAGTCCTGATCATGGTATTCACCACTGAGGCAGGCAGCCCTTTTTCCATCAAGATGGAGGTTTCAACAGCCAGGCCGTCAAAGCCAGCGTTTGTAAATTGGGGTGGCGTAGGTGTCCCTGAGTGAGCAGATCTGGAACCTGTGGTAGAGCGTACTGATCTACTGCCAACTGCACGATGTCTGCGAACCACACTCTTCTTGGCCAACAGGGGGCCACCAGGATGGCTGGCACCCCTTCCTGAACTATCTTGCGCAGCACCCTGCCCAGCAGTGGAAACGGGGGAAACACATACAGGAGCTGGAACCCCGTCCAGGACATTGCCAGGGCATCCGTGGCCAAGGCCAGAGGATCCTGGGACAGAGAGACAAAGACTGGAAGCTTGTGATTGTGATGAGACGCAAAATACCATTTTGTGAATACTCACCTGTAAAATGGGTATTATAAGTATGTCACACACCCCACTTCAGAATCAATTCATTAAGCATGGGTACTCACCGCTAGGTGGCGCTGCTTTGCAGAGAAGTCCAAAAAAAGCAAGCCCCTCCCGGTCTATACATACCTGGTATCTCCTAACAATTCCCCAGTATTCAAACAGCAATAAAGGCAAGATACCAGGAGACCAAATAACAAAAAGTAGCCCTCAACCGTGAATACAACAACTTCACCATATAAAGACCCAGGATACCAAATAAAGGGTGGGTGAAGTGGGGTGTGTGACATACTTATAATACCCATTTTACAGGTGAGTATTCACAAAATGGTATTATTCTAAGTATGTCACACACCCCACTTCAGAATCAATTCATTAAGCATGGGACATCCAACAGCAGTGTCCAAAAAAGGGGGGGTATCCAACCAGGCAATAATGCAGAAACATTCAAACCACTGCAGCCTGCAGAACCTTGCGACCAAAAACAGCATCCGCTGAGGCCCGCACATCAACCTTATAGAACTTTGAAAAGGTATGAACTGAAGACCAGGTAGCAGCCTTACAAACTTGTTCAACAGAAGCCTGGTGCTGAAAAGCCCAAGACGCTCCAACAGCACGCGTAGAATGAGCAGTAACACGAAAAGGGGGATCCTTCCCCCTGGCAGAATAGGCTGCAACAATCGCCTGACGAATCCATTTGCTAATAGAAGACTTGGCCGGGGCCAAACCCTTCCTAGGCCCACAAGGCACCACGAAAAAGGCATCCGTCCTACGAAAAGAAGCCGTAGCACGCAAATAAACCTTGACACAACGAACAACATCCAAGCAGTGCAGAGCATGCTCCTTGTCATTCTTAGGCTTAGGACACAAAGAAGGAAGAACAATGTCCTGATTAAGATGGAAAGCAGAGACCACTTTAGGAAGAAAATCCGGCTTGAATCTAAAAACCACTTTGTCCTGATGCTTCTCAAAATAAGGGGCCTGAATCGACAAGGCCGCCAACTCAGAAACACGCCGAACCGAAGTGACGGCCACCAGAAAGGCAACCTTCTGAGTCAGAGTGGACAAAGCAATATCCCGCAAAGGCTCAAAGGGAGGAGCCTGTAACGCAGAGAGCACCAAATTCAAATCCCAAACTGGGAGCAAAGGCTTCCTAGGAGGCCGCAGATGCGAAACCCCCTGGAAAAAAGTCTTGACCAAGGAATGACTAGCAAATGACTTCTGAAAAAAGACAGACAAGGCAGAAACCTGCCCCTTCAAAGTACTCAGCTGCAGACCAGAGTCCAGCCCTGACTGAAGAAAATCCAAAATCCTAGAAACGGAAAAGACCCGGCAGGGCAAAGATCTAGATTCACACCAGTCAATATACGATCTCCAAGCCCTATAATAGATAGCAGAAGAAGATCTCTTCCTAGCACTGATAAGAGTCCGAATGACCGAATCTGAAAGACCCTCCTCCTTCAAGACGGAGGTTTCAGCAGCCAAGCCGTCAAAGCCAGCGATGGTAAACTGGGGTAACACAACTGACCCTGAGTGAGAAGATCTGGCCGAAGCGGCAGATCGAACTGATCCACTGCCAGACGAACGATGTCTGCGAACCACACCCGCCTTGGCCACCTTGGAGCCACGAGAATGGCGGGAACTCCTTCCTGGACCAGCTTCCGCAGAACCCTGCCTAGCATGGGAATCGGCGGGAACAGATAAAGAAACCCCAGGTCCCTCCAGCTCAGTGTCATGGCATCCGCCGCCAGAGCCAGAGGATCCCGAGACAATGACACGAATGTCGGAAGCTTGTGATTGTGACGAGAGGCAAACAGATCCACCTCCGGTGTCCCCCACCGAAGACACATCGACCGAAACACCTGGGGATGGAGAGACCATTCCCCCCGACGGGACGAACACCGGCTCAATAAGTCCGCCTCCGTGTTCTCCACTCCTGGAATGTAAACTGCCGAGATGCAAGGGACATAAGTCTCCGCCCAAACTAGAATCAGAGACACCTCTCTGTGGGCACCCAGACTGCGAGTCCCTCCCTGGTGATTGATGTAAGCAACCGCCGTCCGATTGTCCGACCGAACCTGCACCGGCCGGCCCTGTAAATGATGTGTCAAGTGGGACAGAACCAAACTGATGGCTCGCAACTCCAGAACATTGATGGACAGGTGGGCCTCCTGAGGGTCCCACTGCCCCTGAAACTGAAGATCCTTCCAGAAACCTCCCCATCCCGACAGGCTGGCATCCGTGGTGACAGTTTCCCAAACCGGAGTCAGAAACGACCTGCCTTTCAGAAGATTGTCCGAGACCAACCACCACCGAAGGGACTGCCGAGCCCGAGAGGACATCTGGAAGGACCGATCCAACGACCGCGGTCGCCGATCCCAAGACGCCAAAAGATGAAACTGAAGCGTTCTCGTGTGGAACTGCGCAAAAGGAACCGCCTCGAACGAGGCCACCATCAACCCAACCAGCCTCATCCCTAGCCGGATGGACGGGCGAGGATTGGAAAGAAGAAGCTGAGCCAATTCCTGAATCAACAGAACCTTGGCCTGAGGGAGAAACACTTTGTGCTGGCCGGAGTCTAACGACATCCCCAGAAAGGTCACAACCCTGGCCGGAACCAGAGAGGACTTGGGGTAATTGATCACCCAGCCGAACCTCTCCAACAGAGACACCACCAAACCGGTGTCCCCTTCCGCTTGACTGAAAGAAGGCGCCATGATAAGAAGATCGTCCAGATAAGGCACAATGCGAATCCCCTGAGCTCTGAACAGGGCCATCACTCCCGCCAACACCTTGGTGAACACTCTGGGAGCAGATGTGAGGCCGAACGGAAGAGCTACAAACTGAAAATGCCGATCCTCCACCACAAAGCGAAGGAACCTCTGGTGAGCCGGAAAAATCGGAATGTGAAGGTAAGCATCCTTGATGTCTATGGACGTCATAAAGTCCCCCTGCCGAAGCGAACCGATCGCAGACCGCAGGGTCTCCATGCGGAACTTCCGGGGACGAATAAACCTGTTGAGAAACTTCAAATCCAGGATCGGGCGGAACGGCCCGTCCTTTTTGGGCACAGTGAAGAGATTGGAATAATACCCGTGACCCACCTCCGAAGGAGGAACCGGGCAGATGACTGCCAAATCCAGAAGATTCCTTACCGCCGCCAGGAGCCCCTGCGCGGCCAAAGGATCCAAAGGCACCCGAGACCTGAAAAACCTTGGAGGAGGGCGGGACTCGAACTCCAGCTTGTAACCGGCCGACACCACCTCCCGGATCCACCTGTCCGAGACCTCCTGGTCCCATACCCGGGAGAAGAGTCGCAACCGTCCCCCCACCCGTACGGGTGAGGGCGCCCCCTCATTGCTGAGCGGGCTTGGCCGCAGGCTTGGGCTTGGAACCCCAGGCGTGAACGGGACGGCCACGGCCTCTACCCCTATTCCAGCTGGCGCCCCTGGAGGCCGGGAAGCCCGCACCCCTGCCGGCTCTGGCTCCCCGAAAGGACGGAGTAAAAGAGGCCGTCCCCCGAAAGGAACGGCGAAATTTCTTGCGCTGAGGTAGCTTGCCCCCCTTGGCAACAGAATCCAGCTTTTCACCAAAAAGCCTCAAACCCTGAAAGGGAAGGGCCGTAAGCGATCTTTTAGAATTAAAGTCAGCCGTCCACTGTCTCAGCCACACTGAACGACGAATAGCCACCAGCAGAGCCGTAGCCCTGCCACACATCAACATGGCATCCTCCTGAGCGGCCAGGATAAACGACAAAAAGGATTCACAACGTTTAAGAGCCAGAGACTCCTCACAGGTAGGATCAAGGTCCACACCTAAATCCCTGACCATGGACCTAACCGCCAAAGACAAAAAGGCGGAAGCACAAACAGGCCTCAAAACCGAACCCGCACAGACAAAGCCATGACGGGCCAGATGATCAATCCGGCGATCCTCGCCATCCTTGAGAGAAGTAGTATCAGGGAAGTGAACAGCCGCCGAATTAGACAGCCCCAAAAACCGGAGCATCCACCTCGGGGGAAACAGACCACCGCTTCAACAAATCCGTTGGAAAAGGATACTTCTTGTCCCAACTAGGCGGGACCCCGACAAGCTGCGTAGGCTGCTCCCACTGCTTAAGGACCACGTCCTCAAAATGCTGCTGACTGGGAAACTCCAAGCGCTGCTTGGAACCCCCAAAAAGCTGACCCTAAGGCCGAGGAGTAACTTCCGGCGGATCCAAATCCAAAACCTCAAACATTTGAGCCAGAATAGTGGGCGTATCAAGAGGGGGCCCCTCTATCAAGTCCCCCTCAGCGCTAGACAACTGCTGAACCTCTGAATCCTCCGTCTCCTCAATAAGCTCCCCCTCTTCGAGGGGACGATCCGACCAATCCAGTACCTCAACTTCCTCATCGGAGTCCTGCGGAGGCGGAGACAGATGTTTTCGCTTGGCAGGAGCCTTCTGAGCGACCATAGCGGAAAACATTTTCTCGAGGCTGGCCAACCGGGCGCCTACCTCAGATTGCGAATCACCCCCAACGACCACGTCGCACGGGGTCCGGAACAGGCGAGGAGGGGAGGGAGAAGGCGCGGTAGAAGAAGTCCCAGGCACCGAGGTGTCGGACTGGCGCTCAATGTTCCGCTGCGCACATGGAATACAAACGATCACATCATCCCCTGGGAGCGGAGTCCCACATCCCCCACACAGCCTGGACTGCCCCGAAGGACTAGTTCCGGTATCTCTGGTAGCCTCCATAATGGTGAATTTATGGTATTCGCAGCCCTCAGGGATTTACGCAGTAAGCGACCCGGGATGCCCCTCTGGGGTTTTAATAGGGATAAATATATATATGTGTAACTTTAAATATATATATATATATATATATATATATATATATATATAAGTATGAGTATACTACTATTAAATGAAAAAGCCCTGGGAATTTGCAAGGGACTCTAAGACAACCCCCAACCAACCAGGTATATAAGACCGGGAGAGCCCTGTATGATGGAATCCCGGATATTATCTGAAAAACACAAAAAAACATTCAATCAATCAACACTGACCAAGAGTACAGGCATTACACCAGTAAAATATATATATATAAAAAACTACCAGCCAGTACGCCCAAAGCCTGGCTGGAGCACCCTGCAGTCGCCCCCAACGAGAGGGGGGGGGGAAGGGGGGGGGGGGGTGGGGGGGGGGGGAGAGAGAGAGAGAGACAGGAGGGGGAGAGGGGCGCAGACCCAATAACAGCCATAATACAGGCAGCTGGATAGTGCCCCAATAATAAAACATAGCAGACATAGCAGTCCCCCCTCACTGAGCGCTTCTCTAACAGGACGCTCCGACGCTGTACTTAAGGCCAAGAGCCTACCTGAGCCCCCGCGAAATGGCGCCAGGACGGCAAAAGACAGAGAGGAGAGGCGGCGGCCTCAGCGAGCGCGGGACCCGTGTAGCCCCGCCCCTCCCCATCTAACAGGACACTACGCGCTTCTGACAGACACAGCGCGGGCCGCGCTTGGCGCAGGACGCGCTTGGCGCGGGCCCCGCCCCTCAAAACAAAACCGCGCGAGCCGCGGGCGCCACAAGGGAATGGCGCCCGCATAAGCCATCGAGCGGGCCCGCGGCCCACATGCCGCGCGGTCCCGCCCGCCTAAGGCAGGGTCCCCGGCGCTTCCACACAGGCGGGCCGGCGGCGCAGCGCGCCGCCCGGCCCCGCCCACCGTAAAATCAAAGTCTGCCCACCGGCAGACAGGGCATGAAACCGGCGGGTAACAGGCCGGCGGGCACCCCCACCCGACCCGACCCCACCTGGCCAAAATACCGGGGTTCAGGGAGCCCAAGCCCCCGAAAACAGGACAGCCCCTTACCAAGACCGCCCGTCCCAGACAAAGAAACAAGCACACACACACACACATACACACCCAGGTATAAGGATTAGGTAAACACTAAGGGGAATATAAGGGCTGGGGCATCCCACGTCCGGATCACCACACCGGATCACCACTATGCCCCATAATATAGGGTCGAGTGGAGGAGCTAATCTCCTAGGCACCAATGTGCCATCTACCCTTGCCCAGCCTACAGCCTAAGCTGGCTACCTGCAAGCAGGAGACTTCTTTCTTCTGTCTTGTCGCCACGTTGCAGAGAAGAACACTGGGGAATTGTTAGGAGATACCAGGTATGTATAGACCGGGAGGGGCTTGCTTTTTTTGGACTTCTCTGCAAAGCAGCGCCACCTAGCGGTGAGTACCCATGCTTAATGAATTGATTCTGAAGTGGGGTGTGTGACATACTTAGAATATAGATCCAACGTCCGGCTGACCCCAGCGGTGGCACAGGGAGCGAAACACCCTGCTGCTGAGGGACCATTCTCCCAGACGAGAAGTCCCCCTGCTGAGGGAGTCTGCCTCCAGATTCTCCACCCCCGGGATGTACACAGCTGAGATGCAGGGAACATTCTCCTCTGCCCAAGACAGTATCAGGGACACTTCCTTGAGGGCCCTCTTGCTCCGGGTCCCTCCCTGATGATTGATGTAGCCAATCGCCGTCTGGTTGTCCGAGCGGACCTGAACAGCCCGACCCTGAAGGTGTGGAATCAATTGGGCGAGAACCAACCTTATCGCCCTCAGTTCCAGAATGTTGATAGGGGTGTGGGCCTCCTGAGGGCCCCACTGACCCTGGAATTTCAGGGATTTCCAGAAGCCCCCCCCAACCTGTCAGACTGGCATCTGTGGTGACTGTCTCCCAGCACGGGGCCAGAAAGGATCTACCCACCAACAGGTTCCTTGAGTCCAGCCACCACGAGAGAGACTGTCTGGCCAGAGGGAACAAAACCAACACCTGATCCAGGGACGAGGGTCCCGATCCCATACCGACAAGAGGTGAAGTTGAAGAGGTCTCATGTGAAACTGAGTGTATGGAACCGCCTCGAAGCAAGACACCATCAGGCCCACCAGCTGCATCCCCTTTCCCTCAAAGGCACCTGGCAGATGACCCCCAACTCCAGAAGGTTTTGGACAGCAAGGCACAGACCCTGAGCTGACAGGGGGTTTTGAGCCATCCGGGATTTGATGAATCTTGGGGGCGGCCAGGCTGCAAACTCTATCTTGTAACCAGAAGACACTACCTCCTGAATCTACCGGTCTGAGACGTGAAGCCTCCAGACTTGAGCAGAGAGCCGAAGCCGTCCCCCCACCCGGATGGCTGAGGACGCCCCTTCATGCCTGAGGGGGCTTGGGAGAGGGTTTGGACTTAGGATTCCAGGAGAGACCGGGACAACCACGGGTTCTGCCATGGCCCCAAGAATCTCTGCGACCACTGGAGAGGAGGGAGCCACGGCCCCCTCTGGGAATGCGAAAGGAAGGGAGGGGGGCAGAGGACCCCCGAAAGGGCCGAGACTGCCTCCTACGCTGAGGCAGCCTCCCATCCTTGGCTAGAACATCAAGACGCTCCCCAAACATCCGCAGCCCCATGAAGGGGAGGCCAGTGAGAGCTTTCTTAGCCGCAATGTCAGCTGCCCACTGGCGCAACCAGACAGAGCGGCGCATAGCCACCAAGAGCGCAGAGGTCCTTCCACACAGCCGCACAGCATCATCCATAGCAGTAAGGATAAAGGCCACAAAATCAGTGCAAAGTAAGAGAGTCCTATATTCCTCCCTCACACTACCAGCTGTTGTGCCATCAATGAGACACTGAGTTTCTTAAGGGCAGTAGCAGTAATGGCAGCAGCACATACGGGGAGCAAGCCAGCCCCCACACAGGTAAAAGCATGGCAGGCCACTTGATCCATGCGTCGGTCCTCACCGTCCCTCAGAGTGGTAGTGTCAGGGGACGGCATGACAGGGGATACCCCACTCATGGAACACAGCCGTGCTTGCCCCGAAGGGCCCCCAAGCGTGCTATCCCCAGAAGCCTCCATATGATGATTAGTACAGGTGCAATAGGCCAGCAGTGGGTACATGCTTAATACAGAAGCCACCCGGACCCAAAGGAAAATGAGGGGACACAGTCCCCAAACTACTTACCCCCTCAGAGAGAGCCATCTTCTAACTTCGCAGTCCACTACAGAGGAAACACTGGGGAACTCTATGGTTAAGCCTAAGTTTTTATAGGGAGCCGGGACAAGCCACAGTTTTTCTGCAGTACCACTGCGCCACCTTGTGGCAGGATAAACCCAACTGTTATGAATATCGAAGCGGGCCGTGCCATGCAATAAAAAAAATTGGAGTTTTATTGCATGCTTGGCCGGCATCTCTGGACTTTCTTGTATTGTATTAAGTGGAGCGCTCGAGGCCGATACCATTCTGCAAATCAAGGTCTGGACTTTTGCCCTGGAAATTTCAAGGTAGAGCTGACAATTTCTTGGTGTTATTACAAAACCTGTGGTGCCTGGCCATGGAGTCTAGTAGAAGGGGGTGATTCCTTGTCCCTGGGGCACCCCGACTTGTGGACCCCCCTGCTTCCACTGTCATGTGTGCTTGTGCCAGCAGGAATTTAATGCACAGCAGGGAATGTAATATAAGGGTTTTCTTTAAAGTGGAACAATCACCGGGAATTTGATTGGTGATTGGTCCTCTTATATGGGGCTACCCAATATCGGAATGCCCCGCTGTCCGAAACCCCCCAGATCGTCCACTCAACTCATCTTTCCGCCATTCCCAAGGTGCATGTGCCATCCAATCAGAGCCTTTTGCCATGCATACTAGTGCACGGCATAAAGGGTTGGTTAGAACACATGTCACGTGTTCATTCTCCTCCCCTGGGAGCACACGCAGCTGCCGGGATGTGGCCCACCATCACGGCAAAGGGTCAGTGGAAAGGTAAGTGATTTTGAGCCCCTGTGTGGGGTTTACACATTGGGGCATCCCAGAGGCCGGCCTTGCTTTTTGCATTTCCAGTATTATGTTAAATGCTTTTTGCACCGTAGCATTGATGTTGAATGATTTTATCATGTTAGTTCAGATTTAGATTCCTAGTGAGAGTTTCAAATCTGCACCCACAACCGCATTCCCCCTACTTAGCCAATCACTTGAGAGGTGTGCTCTCTGGGGTACTAGGTGCCCCAGTTTGTGGCTGGTGCGACCTGTGGTCCCTGGGCAGGGTGGGAGACGTGAGTGTGGACGTCCTCCTGTTTGGCAGCAGGGACACTGATTGGTTGAAGGATTTCCTGTTGATCCTGCTTTTCTCCTTCCATGCTGATTGCCTGAGCACCGGCATCATCAGTTGCCAGGTAGACCGACACTATGCTGCTGGGCTGGTGGACAGACCCAATTCCTCAGTACACTGTACTGGACGCATGGTGTTCCCGCTATCCCCTGGCATCTGTTAAAGTGGACCAAATTGTGATTTAGACTATCCTGGGTTTTCGTCCTTGCCCTCGGGGCACACTGATTTGAGGTGCTCAGCTGTGTGAACCCCCTCAGATCACTCGGGGGGCGATGCTCACGCATTCGAGATTGGATCTGGAAGAAGGTGAGTTTAGTGGGCAACCTGGGGGTTTTTCACACAGTGGAGCAAACCCCAATCTAGATGCCCCAGGGGGCGTGAATCAGACAGATCTTACAGACTGCAGGGCCGCTTTTGGTCCACTTTAACTAGTGCTGCAAAGTGATGCATCTCAACCAGCCCCTTCAACATTGTGTGGCCCCAGGGGGGTGTTGCTGTACGTTGTACTCACCATCAGGTGGGTGGGCGGTTGGTTCAGTTGGTTGGAGGTAAGCAGCAGCTTTCTGTTTTGGCTTATCTGAAAACAAACAAGACGATCAGTTTGTGATTGTGCTTCTCCAAATGCCTTGATGCCATCAGGAGGAACCAACAAACCTCTAGACTTCTTCTGGGTTGAGTCGTCATCAGGCTTCCTGGCAGCTGGTGGCTTCCATTTCCCAAATTTCCCTATGGAGGGAAGAAAGGCAGATGAGTTGCTGTCCCAGTGATACCCAAGATTCAGTCTTCGGGCTGTGAGCATGCTCCCGTACCCAGTTATTCAGCTAGGCTGGTAGCAGGAGTGCGCCTGCTGCAGGGGATGCAGCTGCTATCGCTCTGATTGGTGTAAACAAGAGCCATGTTGCCGTGTATAAATATGCATGGCAAATGATTCTGATTGGACGAGAGCCTACACATGTATCATAGGTCCAGAAAGAGGTGAGTTTTACAGGGCAATCTGCAGCAGGGCATCCCAAATCAAGATTGCCCCGGGGGCATGGAACAAAACCCAGGATAGTCAAAATCATGTGTTTTGTTCCACTCGTTCCACCCGTTCAACACATGTCGGGCCACCGTGCAATACCCCCCTGCGCAACACCCAGATATCCATACCTGAACCTCGTTCCTCAGCTGAAATGTGGTCCTCTTACTGGACCACGTGACTGCTGTTGGCCAATCAGAGGAACACATTTTGGCCAAGAACCGAGGTTCAGGTAAGGATTTGGGGTATTGCGGGGGGGGGGGGGGGCTCCAGCAATCTACACTAAAGTCAAAAGAAGTTATTACAACAGATGTCTGCAAAAAAAACACTCACCCTATGTACCCCAAAACAACTTTCTCCCTATTTACTGCTCTGAAACCTACTGGTTCCAGAATATGGGTCCTTAGGCACCCCCATCACCTTGTACTGATGAAACAGGCCGAGGAAGTGCCTGGCACGTCCCCTCTGTTACAGTGGATTAAGCAGCAGCTCCATTCACTGTGTCATCAGCAGGGGTTGGCATCTTGTCCACCTATGCAAATGGCGGGTGAAATTCTGAAGGAATCCCCTGTTACTTGCACACGACGGGAACCAGTCACAAAAGCCACAGGACCTTGAGGATGTCGCTATGAGGGCGACAAGGTGAGTATTCCTTTTTTAAAGGCCAGATAAGCCTGAAGGGTCCCTGAACTGGCCAGCAGGGGGCATCTGGTTGAGGCCCGACTTTGTATACCGATGCTGCAAGCCTGGCCCTGATACTCCCCTATTGCTGTATTCCCTCATGGTGTCTCTGCCAGTGACAGTGCGGTTGATTGGGTAGGCACACAGCAAACCTTAAAGTGGAACAAAAGCCACCAGTGGCAGGCCTGAAATGTAATATTCCAGGGCTGGCCACTGGCTTTCCCCCAGTGCGTCCCAAGTTGGGATACCCCGCTGTGTGAAACCCCCCAGGTTGCTGGTAATGTTTTACCTTTCCCCAGTCCAACGGTACATGCACAGGCTCTTGTCCAATGAGAGCCGCCTGCTATGACTACGAAATTATGCAGGCAGCTCTCATTGTTTTAAATGGGGGATGCACGCTGCCACATTCCCGGCGTTGTGTGCGCTCTCCCACCCAAGGCATTCAAAACAATGAGAGATGCCATTAAAGTGGATCAAAACCCTTGTGCTGCGGCCATGGAATCTTATAGATAGCTTGCCCCCTCCCTAGGGGCATCCAGATTCAGGATGGCGACTTTGTGAGGCCCCCAGGTTGCCCGGTAAACTCACCTTCTCCCATGGTCCAACGGCACATGTGCGAGCAGCAGAAGCTCCCTGCTATCCCTTTAGCAGGGCATTTGTGAATGGCCAGCGCAGACACACTCCCTGTTAGAGGGTAGCAGGGATGCAGCCGCCGCCGCACTCGGCTATACTCGTCTGGAGCCAAGTTCTTAGACGAGCCTTGGCTAATTCGCGTCAGGGTAATCGAGCACACTGATTGTACAGGAGGCTGCACATGCGCCATAGGATCAGGGAAAGGCGAGTTGAAGTGGGCGACCTGGGGGGTTTCCTACAGCGGGACAGCCCTGGGGACAAGGACTAAAACCCAGGATAGACAAAAGTCAACGAGAGCCGTTTTCCAAAAAAGGTAAACACAGCAAAAGGCTCTTATTGGCTGAGCGCTCTTGCATGCAGCGTTGAAATACAGAAGAGGTGAGTTGTGTGGGGGTTTCACATAGCGGGACATCCCAATTGGGGACGAAGCAAAACCCAGGAGAATCAAATTCCCGGGTTTTGTTCCGCTTTATTGTCCCCGTCGGTCACATGGGGCCGTGTGATAATAATAGGTAAAGTGGCCGCCATTTTGTCTGGATCTCATCTGCCATTTTGTACTTTGCTCCAGCATTTTCTGCTCAGAGAATGGACGCCAACTTACAACTGGCAGGCATTTTGTGACAATTGTGTTATGGCGTAGCAAACATAAGTCAGAGACACGTCTTGACATGCGCAGGATATGAAAACAACTATGATACAGCAAATTTAAGTGAAAAACATGTTTAGCAAATTTTAAGTTGAAAACATGTTTTTCAAAATATACAGCTTCAAAAACAACTATAACAGGGCATGGGGGGCTTATCAGTATAGCATATGGAATTATGACCTATGTTCCTTGCTTATCTTACCTGGGAATTTGGCCAATTCTTGAGTGAGATAGGTATGGAAGATTAGAAAACAGGTTGGTTGCACCCCTTGGAGTTCGGCCAGCTCTTGGGGGTGACAACCATCATAAATATGAGGGATATGCCACTGTGATATCAGGAGGCTCGGGAGCCATTGACGAGGGACGCGCATCATGGACATTGATCTGTGGAGCTGAAGACCTACCGACCTACAAAGCTTGATCCTGATATCGCTATGTCGTATGAACGTATCGGTCGTGGAGCTCCTCAGCGACCAGGACCCATGATTAACCATATGTATACTGAGTAGGTAAGCCAACGTTTCATGAACTAGCCATAGTCATGTTTTCGTTGTATTATCTGAAGGATATAGGATACATGTGGTTGTTGCATTTAAGGATATAGGATACATCTGAAGGATATCTGAAGGATATAGGATACATGTGGGTGCTGTATTTGAAGGATATAGGATACATGTGGTTGTTGTATCTAAAGGATAAATTATACAGTTTGAATAACTGATAGGTACCATTAAGCAGGGTGGATGGAAGTTGTTATAAAATGTTTTTATTATTGTCTATGTTCCATGCTATTTTTGTGCTTTAAAGTGGACCAAAAGCCTGCCGATCCATCCCCTCACCACGGGGCATCCAAAATCGGGATGCCCTGCTGTGTGAAACCCCCCAGGTTGCCGGCTACACTTACTTGATTTCTGGTCCAAGGGCGCATGCGCGGTCCATGGCCGCATCCCCACTATCCCTCTAGCAGGGCGCGCACCCGTGCTGGCCGGTTGCGAATGGCCGGCGCGGGCCTGCTTCCTGTTAGAGGGAAGCATGAGATGCGGCCGCCAGCGCGCTTGCAGCCGCTGACCTAAGACATCTCCTAGACATGCATAGCTCAGCGGCTCCAAACGCGCTGATTGGACGAGCGGCCGCGCATGCGCTGTAGGACCACAGTGAGGTGAGTTTTATCATGAGATCTGGAGGGAGTGGACCAAAACCCAGGATGGTAAAAACCCTGGGTTTTGGTCCACTTTAAGCTGTCATTAAAATTATATTTTGTGCAACATTTTGTAGTTGTAGTGCTTCCTTCAGGACGGGAATCCGAACAAGGGTCCCAGGCTAGCGGGCCCCATACCAATCAGGAACGTCACTTCGGGTTCTGGCTTTTTCCGGTTCTGACTGGTCCGATTGGCAAAATAGGCTGCAAAGCTGTGTGGGAACCTGAAAGCAGGTGAGTACTGAGACCGCTATGCGAAAGGGGATGCACGTGGAGCAGTTTATCTGGACTGCAATGACAGTATGGTCCTAGATATAGTTTCTATAGACAGACAATAGCAATGAAAGGTGATGGGAAGACATAAATGATAGCGGAGGTGTGGTGCTCCTATGGAATCGTCACCCTTCACTCCACTCCCAGGCTCTGACATGATATGAATACAAATATAATATCCAGAAAGTAACTCCAATGACGGGGTGCTTCTATAAAGGTTCTCTCATACCTGGCTCCGCCTCTGGCGCCTTCTTCCATGGCATTTTTGGTTCTGGGGTTGCCTCTGTATGGAAGAAAAAGGCAGATTATCAAATGACCAGACAACTTTTAGGAGAACAATTTGCAAGTGGCCATATGGCTCAAAGATAGATACATCTTTAAAGCGGAACAAAAGCCCTAGAGTACACCCACGTCTAAAGAGAAGCTTGGGATGCGGCCGCTCCTGATTTCCAAGCTCTGCGTCTATACAGAGCTGTTCGCCGAGCATAAATATGCACGGCGCTGTAGAACCAGGGAAAGGTGCGTTTTTATGGGTGATCTGAGGAGTTTCTTTTAGCGGGGCATCCAAAATCAGGGAGCAAGGAACAAAACATAGGGGTTTTTTTTGCGCTTAAAAGAGACATTTCAGGCAAAGGGTTAAATGAGCCTGTTTCTATTTTCGCTTTCCTCATCCTGGCTGTCAGGGTCTGCATCTTTCATTCAACTGCACTTTATATTGTCTGATAAACCCTAGTAAACTCTCCCCCTGTGCTGTTTCAGACTGTAATTTATTGAAAGGACTGGGTTTGATGACATCAGCAGAAAGAAGTAAGTTTAAGGCATGAGTATGAGGAAATGCAAAGCACTGAAAAATGAAAGATGCAGCCCCCTATATAGGGCAATTTAAAGCGGAACAAAACCCAGGAATTTGACTTTCCCAGGTTTTGTTCCTTTCCCTGGGGACATCCCCAATTGTGTGTGAACCCCCCCCCCCCCCCCAGAAAACTCCAAGCAATCACCTCTTCCGCGTCCACATGCGCATGCATAGGCGCTCAGCCAATGAAAGCCGCTTGTTGAGTTCCTCTTTTGGCAAACGACTCTCATTGGCTTTAATGGGGAGGGCACGCTGCCGCACACCAAATCCCTGGCCTCGTGCATGCTCCTTCCCCAGACTATATGAAGTGCGCACAACGCCGGGGATGCAGGGGATGTGGCAGCACTTGCTTGCCTTTCAAAACAATGAGAGCCACCTGTCAAATGATGTAGACATAGCAGGCGGCTCTCATTGGACGACAGCCCGCGTGTGCGCAGTTGGACCAGGGAAAGGTAAGAGATTACCGGCGACCTGGGGGGGTTTCACACAGCGGGGCATTCCGATTCAGCGGCAGGCCCTTGAATATGTTAGATTTCGGGCCAGCCGCTGCTGAGTTTTGTTCCACTTTAACCCCTTGCCTGGAATATCTCTTTAAAAGATGGAGTCACCCATTGGTTTCTTATACTTTCAGACACTCCAGCTATGTGATTTTTTACCCAGAATTCTCTCCGTTCAGGAATGTGATGGCAAGGTAAACTGTTATGTCACATTCAGGCACCGTTTTGCCAGGGCATCCCACCGCTCCAGGCATGTGTGCACTGCTTTAGTCTCACTGCACAGATGGGTTAAATGCAGAGGAAAAATTACTTTGAGTGCACAAGCATACAATGGCCATAAATGTCCAAACATTAAAAAACTGTGTTTTCTCTTTAAAGTGGACCAAAACCCAGGATTTTGACTATCCTGGGTTTTGGTCCTTGCCCCCGGGGCATCCTGATCGGGGGTGCCCCGCTGTGTGAAACCCCCCAGGTCGCCGAGACAAACTCACCTCTTGCCGGTCCTACGGCGCATACACTCGTCCAATCAGCACGTAGCTTGGATCTGCTCACGTCAGCACGTCTAAGCCTTCCTCTAAGGCAAGCAGCTCCAAGCATGCTGACAGCTGCATCCCCCGCTACCCTCTGACAGGTAGCATGCCCACGCCGGCCATTCACAAATGCCTAGTGTGGGCATGCACCCTGCTAGAGGGATAGCTGGGATGCGCCCGTGGCTTGCGCATGCGCCATTGGACAGAAAAGAAGGTAAGTGTATGGGCGACCTGGGGGGTTTCACACAGTGGGGCATCCCGATTTTGGAGGGAATCGAATGCAGTGGGTTTTGGTCCACTTTAAGAGTATATGTAGTTTCAAGACACAGAAGTTGTCTGAAGTTGAACAACTTTGCCAACATGATCCTTATCCTTAAAACTTCTGTCCCATATTCGAAGCAATGAAAGGTTTATATTCACGACACAAATATGAGACTGTTCCAATATGATATTTCTCTTGGGGGTGGTCTGCACAGTCCCAGCCATGGTGGTAGGTCTGTAGCCTTCAGGGTCACCAAACTTACTGTCTGAAGATGTCTCCACCAATAGGGTGCCCTATCGTGGAAAAGCCCTACCTGGGTGATTGAGAACCGACTTGAAAGTCTCCTTTAGGGTGGAAGTTTTCTTGTAGATGTTCTGCAGCAGTTTCTCATCAAACCCAATGTGTGGCTTGAAGGGCTCTTTGGAGGTCGTGTCCCTCAGCTTGGTTGCTCTCTGCAAAAAAGGACAACCAACTCAGTCATGTGACCCAATTGTCTGTTCTGGAAGTAAAACTATGCTTTACGGATATGTAAAGAAGCAAGAAAAAAATCATCAACATTATAAAAGTGGACCCAAAGTGGCCAGTTATCTGGAATCCGACTGGCTGCCATCCACTTAGAGCTTTTTCTTAGCCCGAACTAAATGAGAAAATACAATTCTGTGATTACTCACCTGTAGAATTGTTTTTACTGTGTACAGCACGGTCTGTTTCATTTCAATCATTACATCTGGGTATTCCGCCACAAGGTGGCGCAGTTGACTGCAGAAGACTTGTGGCTCCTCCCGGCCCAATAAAAGGCCAGGAATCACCCATAGACCCCCAGTGTTGAAAAGCAGTAATGCCAGAAGCCGGGAGATAAACCATGAGAACAAAATACACAGCCAACAAAAATAACTTCTAAAACAAATCACCATAAAGAGGCAACCAAGGACAACGATAACAAGGGAGGGATGAAACAGGCCGTGCTGTACACAGTAAAATCAATTCTACAGGTGAGTAATCACAGAATTGTATTTTTCCTGGTGTACAGCACGGCCTGTTTCATTTCAATCATTACATCTGGGACATCCAATAGCAGTGTCCGTAAAAATAGGGTGGGATCCCCAATGAGTAACGGCAGGCAGTTCAAGCCACTACCGCCTGAAGCACAACTTGCAGCCAAAAACAGCATCAGCTGAGGCCCTAACATCAACCTTGTAAAACTTAGAAAAGGTATGAACAGAAGACCAAGTAGCGGCCTTACAAACCTGTTCAACAGAAGCCTGGTGCTGAAAAGCCCAAGAGGCCCCAATAGCCCTAGTAGAGTGAGCAGTAACACGGAAGGGAGGTTCTTTCCCTTTAGCGGAATAAGCTTGCACCACCGCCTGTCGGATCCACTTACTGATAGTGGATTTGGCTGGAGGCAAGCCCTCCCTAGGTCCAGCAGGAAGAACAAACAGAGCGTCAGACTTCCTAAGCGACTCAGTGGCAACCAAATCAAATTTGAGCGCCCTGACCACATCCAGGGAATGAAGGGTCCGTTCCTTAGAATTGGAAGGGGCAGGACACAAAGAAGGTAAGACAATGTCAATGTCCTGACTGAGATGAAAGGCAGATACAACCTTGGGCAAGAAATCCAGCTTAAGCCGGAACACCACCTTATCCTGATGCCGCTCAAAATAAGGAGGTTTCATGGAAAGCGCCGCCAGCTCAGAGACTCGACGCACTGAAGTAATAGCGACCAAAAGGGCAACCTTAAGAGTCAGAAAGAGACGAAGATTTCTTCCGCGCCTGAATCAAGGTATCGACAACAGAGGCCGGCAAACCCTTGCCCATCAAGATGGAGGTTTCAGCAGCCAAGCCATTAAAGCCAGCGTTTATAAATTGGGATGGAGCAGCTGTCCCTGAGTGAGAAGCTCTGGATTGTCGGGCAAAACATACCGATCCACTGCCATCTGGACGACGTCCGCGAACCTTACCCTCCTCGGCCAGCGGGGGGCCACTAGAATGGTTGGTACCCCCTCCTGGGCTATCTTGCGCAGCACCTGACCCAGCAGAGGAAAGGGAGGAAATGCGTAGAGAAGCCGAAACTCTGTCCAGGGAATTGTTAGCGCATCCGTGGCGAAGGCCAGACGATCCTTTGACAGGGAGACAAATCTTGGAAGCTTGTGATTGTGACTGGACGCAAACAGGTCCACATCCGGCAGACCCCAGCGGCAACACAGGGCGTGAAATATCTTGTTGCTGAGAGACTATTCCCCCAGACGAGACGTCCCCCTGCTCAGGGAATCCGCCTCCTGGTTCTCAACCCCCGGAATGTAGACCGCAGAGATGCAGGGAACAGTCTCCTCCGCCCAAGACAAGATCAGGGACACTTCCTTGAGGGCTCACTAGCTCACTAGCTTCGGCTCCCTCCCTGATGATTGATGTAGGCAACCACCGTCTGATTGTCCGAGCACGACCCCGTAGGTGGGGAGTCAACTGGGAGAGAACCAACCTGATCGCCCTCAACTCTAGAATGTTGATGGGCGCATGGGCCTCCTTGGGACCCCACTGACCCTGGAACTTCAGTGACTGCCAAACTCCCTCCCAACCGGTCAGACTGGCGTCCGTGGTGACAATCTCCCAGCGCAGAGGCAGAAAGGACCTGCCCACTAGAAGATTCCTCGAGTCCAACCACCACGAGAGGGACTGCCTCGCCAGAGGGGATAGAGCAAACTCCTGATCCAGGGACTTGTGATTCCGATCCCAAACCTACAAGAGATGTAACTGAAGAGGTCTCATGTGAAACTGAGCAAAGGAAACCACCTCGAAGCAGGACACCATGAGGCCCACCAACTGCATCCCCAGACAGATGGAGGGATGAGGACACGACAACAGAGTCCGCGCCTGCATCTTAATGCCCTCCACCTTCTGCTGAGGTAGAAATACCTTGACCTGAGAAGTATCCAGCATCATGCCCAGGAAGGACCTTGCCAAAGAGAGTGAAGACTTGGGATAGGATCACCCAGCTGAAGGATTCGAGAGTGGACGTCACCACCTGAGTATCCCTCTCGGCCTGATGAAGAGATTGAGCAACAATCAGAATGTCGTCCAGGTAAGGGAGGATGCGAATGCCCTGGCTCCTCAGGAGAGCCATGACACCGGCCAGCACCTTGGTGAAGACCTGAGGGGCCGAGGTGATACCGAATGGCAAGGCCACAAACTGGTAGGGTTGATCCCCCAGAGTGAACCTCAGGAACCTCTGGTGACCTGGGAAGATCGGAACGTGAAGGTAGGCATTTTTGATGTCCACCGTGGTCATGAAATCGCCCGACCGAGAGGAACTTACAGCCAACCGAATTTGTTGAGACCCTTTAAGTCCAGGATGGGCCTAAGGGAGCCGTCCTTCTTGGGCAACGTGAACAGGTTGGAGTAGTACCCCTGACCCTGTTCCTGAAGAGGTACCCGGTCGGGTGAGGGCGCCTCCTCATGCCTGAGGGGCCTTGGGAGAGGGTATGGGCTTGGTTCCCCAGGAGAGACCGGGGCGACAGCGGGATCTGCCTCGAACCCAAGAGTCTCTGCGACCACATGAGAAGGAGGACCCACAACTCCCCCTTGAAGGGCGAAAGGAAGAGGATCCTCGAAAAGGCCGAGCCTGCTTCCAACGCTGGGGGAGCCTACCATCCTTGGTCAGCACGTCGAGACGTTCACCGAAAAGATGAAGTCCAGTGAAGGGCAGCCCCGTGAGAGACTTCTTAGCAGCAGTGTCAGCCACCCACTGACGCAACCAGACAGACCTACGCATAGCGACCAACGGCGTCATCTATGGCAGATAGCACAAATGCAACAAAATCAGAACAAAGCAAGAGATCCTTATAGTCCTCCGTTTTCTTGCGAGACCGGGCAGCCTCGGCCAGGGGTCTGACCTTCTTTTTAAGAGAGATGGCCACAATAGCCGCAGCACAGACCGGAGGCAAACTGGCCCCTACAAAGGTGAAGGTATGACAAGCCAGCTGATACATACGCCGGTCCACGCTATCGCACAAGGTAGTAGTGTCGGGGGACGGCATGACCGAAGTGTTGGATAGCCCCAGGACCAGAGAGTCCACCTCAGGTGGGCAGGACCAGCGCCTAACCAAATCAGCCGAGAAGGGATACCTTCTATCTAACCCCTTGGTCACCGAGGGTAACCTGTTAGGGCGTTCCCACTCCTTGAGGTCAAACACAGCCGACAGGAGCCTGTCGGTATCATCCGGGAGCCAGGTATCCTCATCTGAGGAAGACCCTAAATCACTATCATACTTGCCCTGACGATCCGCAGAGGAATCCGAGTCACGGAACAACTCCCCCTCCTCCGGGGAGTCACGGCCACCGTAGAAGTCAAGGCCCTCGTCCTCATCGGCAAAGAGGGACAAGTCCGCGTCTAGGTGCCTCTTTTTGCTAGAGGCCTTGCCCGCGGCCAGCCGGGCAGTTGTCGCTCAATGCTGGCCACGCGCAGAGCCTGATTGCGACCCCCTGCTGGCTTCCCCCTCGCTGGGAGCTAAATGCAGGCGCGGGGGAGTAGGAGATGCTGTCAGGAGGACAGGACTGGAAAGAGAGGCGCTCAGCCCAACCTGTTCCGCGATAATACTTTGGGCGCAAGGGACACAAACCACGTCGCCTCCACTCAAAGGGGATGCCCCGCACATGATACACAGTCAAGCCTGCCCCGAGGGGCCCCCCAAGCTCGCTATCCCCAGAAGCCTCCATATGGTGATTATCAAAAAAGGCACAGTCAGCCAACACGGTGTAAAGGCTAAAGAAGAGCCCACCCGGGATGCCCCACAGAGAAGGGACAGAGGGAGGGGGGGTATGGAACCGGGAGAAACCACAATACTGCTATCCCGTCTGCAAGACATAATCATGAAAAATAATGAGCATCCCACGGCACATGCACCAAGGGAAAATAAGACCCGCAGGATCGACTCACGGACCAGCTGCAATGGCGTCCGCAGCACGCGCAGAAGACACACCAGCGATGTCACCCAGCCAAGGCAGGCAGCGTCCCCAGGGAAATCGCACCCAGCCAGCACAGCGCGGAGCAGGTAAGATTGCGCCGCTTGTAGAACCTCAAGGGGCGAGCCGCGGAGAAATGACGCAATACGCGTCATCCCGCGGTGCCACCCCCCGCGAAAGGCACAAGACGCCGGCGCCTAGGCCAGTGAATGGCGCCCGGCGCCAGAGGAAGGGAGACAGGCCCCCGCAGCGTCTAGCGGCGGGGAGAGGAGGCCGCAGACGCGCGGCGGCGCGCAGTCCGCCACCCGACCCAGCCCCGGCGAGCGAGGGGAGCTGGGACACAGCGAACCAGGAGGGAGGGAGGAGGTAAGGGGCGAAAAAGGCGAGGGGGGGGGAAGACAGAAAATCCCCCAGAGCAGGAGCAACCCCATATAATAAAGAACACCCCCCACAATAAAACGACTCACCCCAGTAGAAGCACACCAGGGACACACAATGCAGCAGTGGTTTCTCCATTCCCCCTATAGGCTCACCATTTGCCTATGGCCGGCTACCCTTCAGGTACAGGGTCTGCGGCCTGGAGCGAAGCCCACCAGACACCCGACCCCAGGTGTTCCCTACCGTCACCCGATCCGTCAGCCAAGGCTGGGAGGCAGAAGGATCCGGAAATGGGTGGAAATAGGCTTACAGGACCGCAGGCTTGGTTGCCCCACTCGCCTGCGCATTACCATAGAGAGCCATCTTCGGTCTTCGCAGTCATGACTGCAGAGAAACCCAGAAGTAATGATTGAAATGAAACAGGCCGTGCTGTACACCAGGAAAATCGCCCTCATTTCTCCCACACTCAAATTCATTTGTCCCCTCTTAAAAATACACAGCAAATACATTTTGGGGGTTGATGCCAGGTTGTCTTCAGTCTTTCTTACATCATGCACCATCATGAGGTCATAAGCAGACTCGCCAAGACCCTTTAGTGGACTCTTGGTTAGACCCACAATGATTTATCTTATGAAGCAAGTGGGCGTGTCCCTTGGCTTTGTGATGCAGCATAATAATCAGCATAATGAGCAGGGTCTGTAAGTCTGTAAGACACTTTGGCTGTTCTCCCCCTCCCCCACCTGATTATGCGGAGCTTTAGAACACCAGCTTAGCCCTATGATTGGTGGTCTATGGCAAAGAAATTCAGGGCCACTACTCTTTGCCTTGTTTCTGGAGCACACTTTTTTGCTGCGTAGGTATGCAGTGCTATACAGCACTGTCAGGTTTATGTGACATTATGTCATTTTACCATCTGTTATTACCTGCTACTTTATAGTTTCCATTTATCAGATTCAAAGTGCGGGCATTTCATTATATTGTGGTACTACTGATTGACAGCATGGGCAATGTTGCTGGATTCTTATACTTACCTTAAAGAGGAGCTAAATTATAGGCATAATTGTGTATACTGAATTGCTCTCCACTTTCCACTCCACATATGGGATTGTAAAATTTGTAAATCGACTGGCCATGTGGGCTAATAATGTAATGTTCTTGCATATGTAATGTTCAGCAGACGGCTGTTTATGGCAATCGTGAGTTTGAGATGCTGCCTCCCCTGCAGCCTCCGCTCCTGCCCCTAGCCCATCTGAACAGGATGCGTTTACATTGGTGAGGGAGCCATGAAGAAGGTGGGTTTACCAGCATGCTTGGGAGTTCCACACAGCAGGGCATGCCGATTTGGGATGACCTAGGGCCAGTCCTGTTGGGTTTTGTTCCCCTTTAAAGCGTGTTGAAACCCTTAAAAGCCCCCATTACCTTAGGTGCTGGCGTTGGCTCGGATATGGTCAGAGGCTAATTTCAAGGGTGTCGTCATGACGAGGTGCAGCCAGTTGGCCGAATCCCCGGCACTCTGTTTTGGCATGCACTCCCGCGTCCATCCATTCAAAAATGTTGGGGTGCGCACACAGCTACAGGGAAGCCGGGGATATGACGCCGTTGATCGCAGCATCGTTGAAATGGCCCGGTAAATGTGAGTTTACCAGCGACCCCAGGGTCTTTACACAGCATGCACCCTGCTACAGTATGCCCTGGGGCAAGCTAGCGGCTGGTCCTGGAATCTTTTAGATTCCAGGGCACCTCCGCATGGGTTTTAACCTGCTTTAAAGTGGACCAAAATCCTGGGTTTTGGTCCTTGCCCCCAAAACTAACTCACCCCTTCCCGGTCCTACGGTGCATGCCTGGCCATTCTTCCAATCAGCTCACTCGGATACATTCACATCAGCTCGTCTAAGCCTTTGCCTTTGCAAGCGCATTCCCCGCTACCCTCTAGCAGGGAGCGTGTGCAAATGCTTGGCATGTGCCTTGCTAGAGGGATAGCGGGGATGCGGCTGCAGCCGTTGGACCAGAAAGGAAGGTGAGTTTAGGGGCGACCTGGAGGGGTTTCACACAGCAGGACACCCCCGATCGGTTTGCCCCAGGGGTAGGGAATCGATTGGTCCAGATTCCCGGGCCAATCTCAGTGGGTTTTGGTCCACTTTAAGGACCCACAGTGGAGTCATGGGCAGAGCCCCCCCCCCCCCCCCCCCCAACTACCACCATTTCTCCCATAGGATTAGCCGAAAAGGAGCGTGAACTTACCCTAAGGAACTGGAGGTCATCTTGCTCCTGCAGCAGAGACTGCACCTTGCCCCTCACAAATTCAAACTCCCTCTTCTTCTTACTGAGGACATTCTGAGTATAGCTAAATGATTGATTCACTTTCTTCTCCTCAGCCTCGATCTTGGCCATGGCTTTCTGCCACTCCTCATCGATCAGAGCCTTGATCTCCTCAAACTCAGCCTCCAGCAGCTCCTTCTTCTGTTTGGTCTTCTCCTGTGTGTAGCACCAACAAAGACCCATCAGAAGATACCCAGACATGTGGCCTCCTTAAACATTGTATCCAGTATCAAACACAGACACACACAGAAAAACACACACACAGACACACACTCTTGGTGGGATTGTTTCCCATTTCCCTGCCAGTCAACAGAAAGCCATTAGTAATGGTAAAGGTGGCCCTCACCATGACCTTGCGCTGGTCATACTGGATCTCCTCCATGGTGCTGGTAGCCTTATCCACCTTCTGGTTCAGGGACCGCAACACAGCGGTGTAATGTTGCTGCAAAAGATGATATCATAACACATCTGATACAGTCAAAGAACTATTCTATACAGTAGTAATACAGCTGGAGTTTTACAATTTTTCCAGATGAAGCAAAAACATAACAAACTTTTTATATATATATACAGGGGCGGGCTGGCCATAGGGCATACCGGGCAAAATCCCGGTAGGCCGGTGCCAGCGAAGGCCAGTGGAAAAGATGCTGGAGGGTTTGGGGTGGCCGGCCTGCCGCCGCCGCTCGCACACACACATACGCGCTTACCAGCACTTGCTGGGTGTTGCGCTCTGGACGGTGAGTGTCAATGGCCGGCGTCCATTGTTTTCATTGGACGCCGGCCATATGGGGCACGCCCACCGACCAACGCGCAACACCCAGGAAGTGCCGGTAAGTGCGCGTGTGTGTGTGTCTGTGAGAGAGCGGCGTCAGGGGGCCAGACTGACCCTCTGGTGGTGCAGCCCCCGGGCTGCTGGTGCTGTGCTGTCAGTGGCAGGGCTGAATGCCTGGCAGGGGGGAGAAGCCGGATACACAGCGGAACTCGCAGGTGGGTGATGTGAGGGGGACGCAGGGGGTATGACGAGGGGGGCAGCTTGGGCCGGGGGTTCCCTCCATGCTGCCCTCGTGTCATCTGTAAACCACTGCAGCACCCTTACTTGTCTGACCCACACAGATGCTGCAGTACTACAAGTCCCAGCATGCCTTGTTTATCCTCTGTAAAGGCAAGGCATACTGGGAATTGTAGTTCTACAGCATCTGGGTGATCCCTACTTTATAGTCTGACTGTGGAATCTTTGTGGTGGCCATCTTGCACAGACAGGACAAGCAAAGGCTCCAACATTTAAAGCGGAACCCCAGCCAGAGCTGATCAGTTTGAATTAGGTCCACTTAGATGTGGGCAGGGTTACAACCCTTTATCTGTCTTTGACTCCTCTGGGGAGATCTAGGGGCTCATGTACTATCATGATCACCCTATGGGGTGAGCTTGTCATCCTGGTTGGGCAGTATTCTCTAAAGGTTGCCCCTCTACACACAATAAAGTACGCACCTGACTGGTTGTTGAGGTGGAGAGGTTTTCCAGGGTGAGGTGCATTAATAAAAATAACAGGCCCTATGGGGTGCCCATTAAAGCATAAAAAAAGTTCTCTAGGGTGGAGTAAGAGCCCTCTCCACAGGGTCATCCCAAAACAGGATTGCCGCAAATCCCAACTTATTCCCTGACACCCATGATACATGTCCGGCATCCATAGCACCCCTTAATCTTATACGTGCACCCACACCACCCTCTCAGCCAGAGGTAACGCCCAGCAGAAGGTGCCCGGCGATCTGGTAGATTGCCAGACATTAAAAGACACAGCAATGTATTATGATTAGGGGAGAGCACCCTCACATCTCGTGGGAGCGATGAAAGATTTGTGGTGATCCAATGTGGTTTCACACAGACGAGTCCAATTTCAGAGCTCACTATTAGGAATTTAGCAGGACATGCCCCCACTGGCTGTACTGAGGGATGCCCCCACTGACTATAGTGAGGGATGCCCCTATGTGGCTGTTTTGAGGGATGTCCCTATGTGGCTGTACTGAGGGATGCCCCTATGTGGCTGTACTGAGGGATGCCCCTATGTGGCTGTACTGAGGGATGCCCCTATGTGGCTGTACTGAGGGATGCCCCTATGTGGCTGTACTGAGGGATGCCCCTATGTGGCTGTACTGAGGGATGCCCCTATGTGGCTGTACTGAGGGATGCCCCCACTGCCTTTAATGAGGGATGCCCCTAAATAACTAATGTAGGGATGCCACTCAATGGCTTTAATGAGGGATGCCCCTCACTGCCCGTAATGGAAGATGCGGCATTGTGCCTCTGTGGGATGCGCCTCACTCGCTTTAATGACGGATACCGATCACTGTCTATAATGGGGGATTCAGTGCACTGTCTGTAATGGGGGGATTTTAGTACCATTTGGTTCATAATATTTTCTTTCGTATTTTTGTCCTTATATCCCTGTGTGCGTCTTATGAAACAAAAATAGGGTGTATATATAGTGACATTAAGAAACTATTACTGGGCCAAGAACAGTGCAGCAGGGCCGGTGTGGCCCAAAAAGTCCCGGGCCGTTTTTTAGCCCCAGTCCGCCCCTGTATATATATATAGTTATGTGCAAAACAAATTAGTGCTCTCGCTACAAGTCTTGAACTGTTGTCACAGAGGTCCTTTAAATTTAAATCACACACTGTTTATATAGCTCAAAGTCTATATATAGGCTCAGCAAGACGAGAAGATTTTTTTCACCACAGTGCTCTCTTTCATATACTCAAATCCAATGCTGTGATTCCATCACCCTTATATAAAGTAACGTACCACATTTTCTCAAGAAATTGGCTCATCAAAATCCACCATTTGGCTCCGCTTTAGTTTCCTGGGAGTTTTTATGGTTATATTTTTATGGTTATAAATTATAACCATTAAAAGAGTCCCAGGAATACAGCTGGAGTATAACTAAGGGAGTGTAAGTTAGGATCAAGCCAAATATATGTAGTATATAGAAATGAACCACTTGGGATAGTGGTATCAATGCTTGATCATCAAATGATTCCAATTTTAAATATTTAGTCACAGAACATGGTGTAGAAAAATAAAAAACATTTGTAAGGTATACCAAAATTAAACTTAAAGTGGACCAAAGTCCACAGAGATCTGCCCATTGATTCCCTCCCCCCCCCCGGGGCGTCCTGAATCGGCATGCTCTGCTGTGTAAAAGCTTCCAGGTCGCCCATAAACTCACCTTCTTTCCTGATCCAAGGGCGCATGCGCGAGCAGCGTCCACATTCCCTGCTCTCCCTCTAGCAGGGCGCATGCCCGCACCAGGCATTTGTGAATGACCGGCACGGGCATGCTCTCAGTTAGAGGGAAGTAGGCGATAGACAAGCTCCTGGACGCAGGGGCTCGAGAGGCCGCGCATGTGCTGTAGGACCCTCGAAGAGGTGAGTTTGTTCGGGCGACCCGGAAGGTTTCACACCGGGGGCAAGGACCAAAACCCAGGATAGTTAAAATCCTGGGTTTTGGTCCACTTTAAGCCAAGGCTTAAAACACTTGTCAGCAACGAATTTATATGAAGGAAAATGGGAAGGGAAAGAAATACAAATTAATTTCTCTGTACAGTCCATAATTGGATTATGAACTTAAGGTGGAACAAACCCTGGCAGGGCCGGCCTGCAATCTAAAAAATTCCAGGGCCTGCCGCTGGCAGCCCTGCTGTGTGAAGCCCCCCAGTTCGCTCAACTCAAGTCATTCAGCAGATGGCTATAATGGTTTACTATAGGGCACGTGCGCGGCCGCATCCCCAGTGTCATGTGTCACTCCCATCCCAGCCATTCAGATAGGTAGTCATCTACCAAATGACGTAGTCGCAGCAGGCGGCTCTCACTGGATGAGAGGCCGCGCATGCCCCATTGGAGACTGGAGAGGTGGATGTTCTTGGGCAGACTGAGGGGTTTCACACAGTGAGGCATGGAAATAAACCCGGGAAAGTTCAATTCAGGGGTTTTGATTCACTTTAAAGTGTAGGTCCACTTTCAATTATATTTTTGAAAGTGTATATATTTTTGGGGCCAAAACGGTGAGCAGTTTGATCTACAATGTTTTTTTTTTCTGCTATGTTAGCAAATGTGTGTTTTATTTAAGCAGTTTTTTCCATCTGCAATCTGTTGCGATTGGAAACTTACAAGAAGAGAGGATGGAGTCCTCTACACACAGAACACTGCAGCTATGGCTGCTGCTGAGGTGAGGGAGCTCACTCACACACATGTCCAGCAGCAGTGTTCTGTGCAACTATCTGCAATCTGTTGCTATTGGCAACTCACACCACTTGGTGTACGTTGCCAATAGCAACAGATGAAAACTGCTTCCATAAAAAGCACATTTGCTAACATTAGAAAACATTTAAAAAAATGCTAAATCAGCTCAGCAGAGTCATTTTGCCGCACAAAAATATACACAAAAATTAAATCGAAAGTGGACTTACCCTTTATATATCTCATTGTCCCTACGCGTTTAATTTCATGAATTCATCAGAGGACTCTGTAAATTGCTATTATGTTACAAAGAACATAATTATAGTTTATTTAAAGTGGACCAAAACCCATCTCGATCCAAAATCGGGATACCCTGCTGTGTGAAACCCCCCCGTTCACTTACCTTGCTTCCCGGTCCAACGTCACATGCGCAGGGCTGCGACCACATCCCAGCTATCCCTCTGGCACCTGAATGGCCAGCGTAAGCATGCTCCCTGTTAAAGAGAAGTGGGGGATGCGGCCTGGCAGCGCACGCTGATTGGACGAGCGGCCATGCATGCGGCGTAGGACCGGGAAGAGATGAGTTTTTCTGGGCGATCTGGGCGGTTTCACACATCAGGGCACCTCCGAGTGGGGTGCCCCGGGGGAAAGGACCGAAACCCAGGATAGTTTTGGTCCATTTTAATTTTGGTCCATTTTAAAGTGGACCAACACCCAGGATTTTGACTATCCTGGGTTTTGGTCCACTTCGGCTGTGTGAAACCCCCCAGAAAGCCCCAAAAACTCACCTCTCCCCGCTCCCACGTGACCACTGCTGCCAATCCCCGCCGACGGACAAGCGGGAGGCAGCGACGGACAAGAGAGCACGCCCGCCGCCGCCTCCTGCGCGTCACTCTTACAGGGCGCGCGCCCGCGCCGGCCGTTTGTGAATGGTGCGTGTCCTGCTAGAGGGACGCGCGGGAGGCGGCGGCGGCGGGCGCCGCTGGATCGAGGAGCAGGTAGGGATTTAGGGGTTTCTGGGGGGTTTCACACAGCGGGGTGCCCTGCAGTCAGGGGGCTGATCGGTCCGGGAATCTTATAGATTTCCGAGCCGATCACGGGAGGGTATTGGTCCACTTTAACAGGTATGTAAATATGTAAAATTATTTCCAACTGAGGTGGAAAATTAAATATTATATTTAGTATTATTAATTTCATTTATAGCTGCCTGTATGTCTCTCTTTTTCACCCCTCCCTCCCCATATATGTGCTGTATATGTTTGAAATATCCAATAGAAGAAGTCTGATATGTGTGTCCAGGCATCCGATCAGGGTGGTCATTTAGTTCCTTTGTCTGAACCTGTACTTAAGCATGCCGCAAAATTTGGCAATTCGGGTTTTAAGTAAGCAAGCAGTTGACCGAATAAACATTGCATTTCCTGAAGACATGCTACTGATTGTTATTCCGCATCACAACATGCATACATGAAGAATTTTTAAATGTTTCTAAAGCAAAAGCCTATTTTCCTTCCTATCCATCCCAGGCCGTCCCGATAGTATTCACAGTTGGGTAACTCCGCCCCAAAGGGGGCGTGGACTGCAAGATCCAAGATGAGGCTCCTCCCGGCCCCCTATAAAGGCAGCTGCCTCTTAACCACGCCCAGTTCTCTTCTTGCAGTGAAGCTGCACAGATCGCTTACACTATCTCAGGATTTTAGCAGCAGAGCGGGGCCTTCTAACCTGTCGGCTTGCTGCAGGACCCTATTTCCACGGATCCACTGCTTGGTGCCACTTGCGTGGGGGAGTGGCGGAGAGCTCCGTCGCCATAGCAATGCTACGGCGAGGAGCGGTCCGCTGCCACTCCTCCCACATACTCACCCTCGTTCAGTCGCCGTGCGTTCCTGGGCCTTTCAGCATCAGGCCTTGGTGGAACAGGTTTGTAAAGCTGCCACTTGGTCTTCAGGTCATTCGTTTACCAAGTTTAACGAGTGGATGGCAGGGCCTCAGCTGACGCTGTTTTTGGACGAAAGGTGCTTCAGGCGGGAGTGAAATGAACTACCTGCTGTTCCACACTGGGGATCCCGCCCATATTGGACACTGCTTTTGGATGTCCCAACTGTGAATATTATCGGGACGGCCTGGAACGGATTGGAAAGAAAAACGCAATTCTGTGAAACTCACCTGTAGAACTGCTTTAGTTTCCTATCCATTCCAGGCCATCCAACCCACCCTTTTGAGGGTTATTATGTCCTGCATACCCTTTTTGGTAATGAACCATTACTTGTTCGTAGGACACTTGTTGCACAAATTTAGGATTTTAGGATCGAGAGAGTACAAGCGGAGGCTATGTGAAGTACCATGGTCTCCTATGTTCGGGGCCTCCCGGCCTGCCTCTTGTTATTGAGTTACTGCTGTTTAATTACTGGGCGTGGATAAGAGGCAGCTGCCTTTATAGGGGGCTGGGAGGAGCCACATCTTTGATCTTGCAGTCCACGCCTCCTTTGGGGCAGAGTTACCCAACTGTGAATACTATCTGGACGGCCTGGAATGGATAGGAAGCAAAAGCAATTCTACAGGTTGAGTTTTACAGAATTGTGTTATTTTTGTTACACCATGGCATGTGACTGAATGTTTAAATGTGAGGATCAAAAATCTTTACCACGATTTCAAGTAGTTTCTTTCTATAAAACACATCGGATACACAAATCAAATCAGTGCAATCATAAAGACACCTTGAGGGGTGTGCTTCTGAGCATTGTGCCCCATTAGGGACATGAGCTGATGCTGGATGGAAAAGTTCTCCTCCAGGGAAAATAACATCAAATATAGAATTATATACTGGGGAAATCTCACGTGTTCTCTTCTCACCCTCCCTAGAGGGAAGGGTATCTAGATAAGGGGTAGGGTACCAAGATCTAAGATATCTCATCTCTTTCTCTGTAATGTCCATCTCTAGTGACAGTTTTTATATTTGCCTTCATCTACAGAATAGGTCTGGCACTACTTAGATGGTATATATAGTACCGTAAGTAGAAATCTTACCTCCTTCTTCTTTTTGCCCTCCTCTAGAGTATACGTCTGGCAGGACTTGTGGCCAAGGGCACAGTAGCAGCAGATGCACTGGCTGTGTTCCCAGCAGTAGTGGTCCAACAGCTTGTTGTGTTGGGGGCATTTACGCTTCTGTAGGTCCTGCAGGGGCAGGGTTAGTTGGTGGTCGGTAAAGGCAGGGCTCTCAAGGTGGGGCAGCAGGTGGATACTACAGAAGGCGGCCATGCAGGTCAGGCAGGTCTTGTCAGCTGGAGACTTCCTGCAGCTGTCACACATCACGGTGGCCCCCACTTCCTCACCCCCAGGCTCAAGTTCATCGTCAGTTTTGCCGCCATCTTCCTCCTCCTCCTCCTGATCACTGGAGCCCTCTTGTCCCTGGGCCGCCTTTGTCAGGTTCACCAGGTTGCTGAGCAGGGTGTTCTTCCTGAGCTCAGGTTTGCTGGGGAAGGTGAACCTGCACTGAGGACAGTTGTAGGTATCTAACTCTTCCTCCTGCCAGGTGAGTTCCAGGCAGTGCAAGCAGAAGTTGTGGCCACAGGAGATGGTGACCGGGGCAGTGAAGAGACTTAGGCAGATGGAGCAGGTCAGCTCCTCCGCCATCTCCTCTAATGATTGTGCCATGTTGCCTGCACCACCGTCACCCTGATCCTTTTTACCTGCTATCTGAACCCTGACTGTCACCCCGATCCTCTGACTTCTGTCTGGACACGGTCACCCCGATCCTCTATGCCTGTTATCTGGACCCGGTCACCCTGATCCTTTATACCTGCTATCTGGACCCCGACTGTCAACCTGATACTCTATGCCTATCTGAACCCTGACTGTCACCCCGATCCTCTGTGACTTCTGTCTGGACACGGTCACCCCGATTCTCTATGCCTGTTATCTGGACACGGTCACCCTGATCCTTTATACCTGCTATCTGGACACGGACTGTCACCCGATCCTCTATGACTTCTGTCTGGACACTGACTGTCACCCTGATCCTCTATGCTTTCTGCCTGGACACTGACTGTCACCCTGATCCTCTATGCTTTCTGTCTGGACACTGACTGTCACCCTGATCCTCTATACTTTCTGTCTGGACACTGACTGTCACCCTGATCCTCTATGCTTTCTGTCTGGACACTGACTGTCACCCTGATCCTCTATGCTTTCTGTCTGGACACTGACTGTCACCCTGATCCTCTATGCTTTCTGTCTGGACACTGACTGTCACCCTGATCCTCTATGCTTTCTGCCTGGACACTGACTGTCACCCTGATCCTCTATGCTTTCTGTCTGGACACTGACTGTCACCCTGATCCTCTATGCTTTCTGTCTGGACACTGACTGTCACCCTGATCCTCTATGCTTTCTGTCTGGACATTGACTGTCACCCTGATCCTCTATGCTTTCTGTCTGGACACTGACTGTCACCCTGATCCTCTATGCTTTCTACCTGGACCCGGTCACCCCGATCCTCTATGAATTCTGCCTGTACATTGACTGTCACCCTGATCCGCTATGACCCTCTATATAACTTCTGCCTGGACCTATGACAGCAGCCTGGACCGTAACAGTCCCGCGCTTCCCGTACCCGCACCCCAATGCTGTCTGTACCCCAGTCCTCCGTGCTGCTGCCTGGAAGCGGTCACCCCGATCCTCCTCCGCACGCCAGCTCTCGGGAATGACTCACAATTCTCTGCCTCTAAGCAATATAGACTCAGAAGTTTCGATTCTTCGGTATGGTCGGGGTTGGCGGGGCGGGCAGTGGGCGTGGCTTATGCAGCAGAAATATAACATGTGACATAAACAAACGCTTGTCTTTGTACATAGCTCACATCGTGAGGATCGGGGTCTGCAGATCATTGTTCAGCTTTATGACATGAGACCGATCCATCCATCCATCCTTCATTGCTTTCCTTACTCTTCCTTACGCTGAATTTTTGCACAGATTAAAGCCCAACTCCAGTTCAATGTTTTTATACTTCACCCACCACTTGACAGGCTCGAACCCTCATGTATGGATTGTAACATTTTTTGGGCTTCGGGTGGGCAGCTGTTGGTGTTGGGAGTGAGAGGGCTTCCTAGGGGGAGACTGGGAGGATGGAGGAAGTCCAATTCAAGCCATCAATAGAGAGGGAGTGGTCTGGACTATCTCTTTGCAATAGTATTGGTGGTCCACATAGGCGGGGTGAGATTGGAGCTACCGTGTCTTTAGACTGTACATTCAGCGCCAGGGAACTTCGTACCTTATCAGCTATGCCAACTTCTTCCTCCATGTTGGCTTCTCTGTGTAGCAGCTCCCTCACCTCCATCCCTGCCACTCCATAGTGCAGATGCGCGTGGTCCCTGGATGAGGGGGTGCTGATGGGGCACCATCAGGGATATGTACGCCCCTGCACATACACAATACCATTTTGCAGAATATAATGTGCATGAGCCCAAAAAGGAGCCAACATATGCATTTAAAGTGTACCAACAGTCCAAAAAAAACTATTGGTCCACTATACCCCACAGCACGAGGACATTCTAGTTTACGAAGTCTGTGCACACCTTCCTCATAAGCTTTGTACTTACCCCTAATGTGTGCCAATGAACACATGGCTGCCAGTGACCAATCCGGTTCAGACAGGTGGGTGCAGAGTAATGAGCAGGCCTCACCTAGTGGACCTTGACGGTCTCTGACCATTCAAGGAAAGGGATGAGTACCGGCTGCACAGTCACCGGACAGTGATCCCATATCACAAAGGACCTGTTGGGGGATACAGAGAACTCTTAAAGAGGAACAAAATCCAGCAGTGGCTGGCCTGGAATTTGTTTTTAAAAGAAGATATGATATGATCAAATGGTTATTTAAAGCAGAACAAAACCCTGGATTTTGACTATCCAGGGTTCTATTCTGTGCCCTGGGGGCATCCCAAATTGGGATGCCCCACTGATCGGCCAGTACAACTCACCCCTTCCCAGTCCAACGGCGCATGCGCAGGCCCTTGTCCAATCAGAGCCGTTTGCCGGCCAACAGCTCTGATAAACTTCAATGGGAGCAAGAGCGTCTTTACCCCCAGCGGCGAGTGCGCTCCCCCCCCCCCCATCCTCAATGGCTGGGGTGGGAGCGTGCGCACAGCCCAAAGATGCGAAGAATCCGGCCACCCTCGTTCCTCATTGTAAACAATTAGAGCTATTTGCTGAATTACATAGGTACTGAAAATGGCTCTGATTGGACAACAGCCCACGCATGCACCGTTGGACCAGGGAAATGTGAATACTGACATCCCGAGAAACCCAGGGAAATTCCAGCAGCCAGCCCTGGAATCTTTTAGATCCCAGCGCCGGTCACCCTGAGTTTTGTTCTGTTTTAAAGGGTTGGAGATGTTTTAAGTAGTACACACTTTATGTAGGGCTTTGACATATGTATGTCCGCTCTGAGGTTGTGTAGGTGGTATGCATGGTGGCCAGAGAGGTAAGGATGATACGTAGGCTCTTGAATAGTATGACAAAGGGGGGTTGTGCAGAATGCTATAATGGACCATTGGAAATGCTGGACTAAGGCCAAAAGGGGACCTAGTAAATGTGGCTGTTCAGGGCCCACAATCTCCTTTTGGTGACCCTAACTGAGAAACACAAAGAACTCCTTATGCTCCAAATTAGGAAGACCCACTGTCCGCCCATTAAAACGTACCTGTCCAATGGCACATGCGCGGGCTCTAGTCCCTAGAGTCCCTCATGCATCTCAATGTGGCATTGAGCGCTCTCTATTCAACTCAATGAGAGACACCTGCCAAATGACATAGTCACAGCAGGTGGCTCTCATTGAGTTGAATGGAGAGCGCTCAATGCCGCACTGAGATGCATGAGGGATGCATAGGATGCGGTAACAATAAGAGCCACTTGCCAAACATTAGGCAGACTCTCATTAGACAAGACCCCACGTATCCTGAGTATAGGAAGGTGAGTTTTTATGGGCTGCCAGGGGAGGGGGGGTTTAGATTCCAGGGCGATTGTCTGGGAAATTACCATAATTTAAAGACAGACAAAGACACACACACATATGCTTCCTTACGCACTACCATGTTGTTCTTGTGGGCGCGCGTGGGATGTGGCACTCCCTTTATTATATAGCGTTACAGAGAAGACTTACAAGGAAACGTTCTATTATAACCAATCACAGAACGAGTCTTAAACTACGTACTTCAGCATATACATATAGCATACAGCATATATGGGCAAGAACATATCCTTGATCCAATCACAAGTTGACAATCAAAAGCAGTTTGCATTAGCTCATCATGCTGAATCATCTGATAGATGGCAACAGCTGCTTACAGCCTCCCTATGGAAACTTATTTTTAAACACAGCATGATATATCCAAGGGTCATCTCTACAGAATACAGATTTGACCAGATATCAGACTGAACTGAGTTTTACATGGATTTGGTCAAACTTATAAATTCCTTCACACGATCACTGCTTGGTTTTGATTCGCTTTAAATGTATGCACTATAGTTCGGCATTTAACACAATTATCCCTTCCAAACTCATTGAGAAAGCCTGAAAATCTCTGTCCAAATTCCTCCCTCTGCCAATGGGTCTACAGCTTTCCAACCGGTAGACCATGGTCTCTAAGAGTAGGCAGATACATCCCATCCGCCATCACTCAGGAGTCCCACAGGGATGTGTCCTGAGCCCCAGAGGAGGGTTGCAACTGCACCAGGGCCCAGGAGGTCAGGGGGCCCCATCATTGTTGCTCCGTATTTATCATATTTGTGCTCGCTTATCATTGTTTAGAGAAATGAATCACCATTTGCATTCATTTAAAGTGGACCAAAACCCAGGAGTTTGACTATCTTGGGTCCTGGTCCTTGCCCGCAGGGCAACCCCAATCTGGGCACATTCCTTGCTGTGTGAAACCCCCAGGTTGCCCGAACTGACTCACCTCTCCCAGGTCCTATGGTGCATGTGTGACCTCCCGTCCAAACAGTGCACGCGACCAAGCTAACATATTCTCAGCTTGACTCGTCTAAGAAGCTGAGTCTAGCCAAGCGTGCAACACCTGCTGTAGGCACGTGCCCTGCTTAAGGGATAGCGGGGATGCAGCGCTGCTCGATCATGCGCCATTGGAGCGGGACAGAAGGTGAGTATACTGGACGACCTGGAGGGAATTAAGTGGCCCGGGAATTATCACAGTGGATTTTGTTCCACTTTAAAGATAGAAAAAAGTTTACTGTGTGAGTCTCAAAAGGGCCCCAGTTAATGTTCACACTGGGGCACCGTCACAACAATGAATCCTGACTGCAGTAAAGAGTTTTTCTGTTGTTGTAAACCCTGCCCCCCCCCCCGGCAGTAATTTGGGGGGGTATCTGCCACTCTGCTTGTTAGAGGGAATTGGGGGGGGGGGGATTTTGCACACTGCCTATTATATGGGATTGGGTGGGATTCTGCGCCTTGCTTGTTAAAGGGGATTGGGGGATATTCTGCACTCTGCCTATTATATGGGATTGGGGATTTTGCACACTGCCTGTTATAAGGTTTTGGTGGGATTCTGCTCACTGCTTGTTATAGGGGATTGGAGGGGGGGGGGGGGGATTCTGCACACTGCCTGTTATAGAGGATTGGGGGATTCTGCACATTGCTTGCATGTGGGGGGGCATCCCACCTTGTTATTCCATTGCAATTAATGGAGTCTGCGTTTGAGGACACTGCTGAGAAAGCCCAACATCACTGAATCCCTGCCCTTGGTAAGTATGCATAGGCCAGCACTGGGTGGAGGATTTGCACGGGCACGCCGGACCTGCACAGAGGCGCTGTGGGGGACAAAAGATGAGTATAGAGGGTTTTTTTTGTTTAGGATTAGCTGGGATAATATCTTTAAAGACCCTGCCCAGGCAAACACTAACTTCCTCCCACTTTATCCCTCTTGTTTTAAATGTAAATACCTTATGTATTCTAGGTGAGGATGCTTTCTTCACTTCAATTTCTGTGTCTAGGCTCAGCTGGGAAAGAAATGTCATGGTGCAGCCTTGAGACATGTGCATGCTCTGCTGTGGTCAGAGACAGCTGTGTGAGCAATGTGACTTGCCAGGCTTGTTCATACGAAGAGCCCCAAAGGCGCAGAGTGGCTACTAAACCACTTTTTTTTGTGTTGTCATGGAGGAATTAAATTGAAAGGAGGGCAAATTTTGGAGCCCTGCTATGGCCTTTACCTGGCCCTGCAGGAAATGGGGAGAGGTACTTGCTGCCTTATTAATGCAGTTGTCTGGACTGTACCTTTAAAGCGATCCTATACCCAGATAGGAAGTTTATGTATTAAATTTCTGTCCCCAGCACAGTGCCCCAAAACGGTCTGTGTTTTTATTTTTTTTTACTAAAGATCTTGCCTAATAATCATAAAAACACTAACAAGGAGCAGTATAATTCATTCAGTTCCAAAGTAAACTGTCACATTATGAGATGTATTGCAGATATAATAACTGATAAGGCTGATCTGTGTATAACTAAATACATCACTGGAAAGCACCAGGGTGCAACATGGCTGACCATTCAAACAGCAGACAGCATTTGGTTCGCATTATGAATATTGGGCAAAAACCTTAGTGTGTCAAAAAAAAATAAATAAATAAATAAAAAACAGGCTGTTTGGGGAACTTGGCTGGGGATAGACAGTGACCACATAAACTTCCATTTAAAGGGTTACTGCAGTCAAAGCTTACTGAATACAGTGCTGGTCTTCTTCCTATAGACATAATAGGAGACAGGCTATTGGCACCTGTTTCCTGTAGAAACGGCGCCTCCCCTCACGCCCCATCCACCAATCAGCTTGGCCAAGCAGGGCCAGGAATTCCTCTTCCCCGCCATTAGCATAATGTTCCCCTCCTCCCATCCCTCCTCAGAGCAGCGCCTGACACCCCCCCCCCCCCCCCCAAAAAAAACCTAAATCCTCCATTTTACCGTTCCTTTAGCTTACCTAAGCTCTGGGAATCAAAGGCTCCCACTTGGCAACGGCACATGTCGGGCATATGGCAGAGTCTGAAGATCCTTGGCGTACACAGCATTCCTGGAAGGGGCGAGTGTAGTGTCCCCCCAAAGTGGTGCCGGCCTGTAGGGGGCAGCGAGATAGCGGATTGATGGTGGGCCGAAGGCTTAGCAGCAAGAAAACTATGATCAGGAGGTTTGTGCACTGCAAGGGAATTGGCCAGGCACAACAGCGACAACCTGGATAAAAACAGGTCTGGGGGTGCAGGCAGGCTCGAGCCTGATCAGCAGTGGACATGCTTCATCTGATGGACGGCAGCGGCGGCTACATTTTCATCTCACCGGCAATGTTATTAGAGCAGAGCCCTCTCAGCATGCGGGGTGGGGCGGGCAGCTGCATGCACCTCCACCCTGCTGAAGTTTGCCAACAGCTGGCCAGTCCCCCTTGACTACCCACCCACCTAGATGACCGCGTTTGGGAGTGTGCACATGTGCATTTGGGAGTGCGCCCATGTGCGATTTGAATTCTGGCCACGTGTGTCTGGGGGAGCTGGTCTAGCCTCCAATGTTGCCTGGCAACATGGGGAAAGGGGAGAAGCACAGTCAGGGTGTCTGAAGCAAGTTCTGGGAATCTTACAGACCCCGCCCATAATGCTGATTATTATGCAGCATTGCAGAGCCAAGGGCCAAGCCCAGGTGCTTCAGAGTAGAAATCATAAGGTGAACTTTAAACTTTGATATCATGGCCATTTCTTCTTCAACTGAAAAACTAAAAAGTTTAGGACCGTGTCAAATAGGGCCAAACACAATGGGCTAACAATTGCATTTGCCTGCTCTAGCCCTTTAAGTAGTGCTATCTCGGTAAAGGGAAATGGTACATTCGAAAACCTTTTCTTTCTTTCTTACTTTATAAAAGGCTTTCTTTTATAAAACAAGTCTGGATAGAAATTTTTAAGTGTTTAAAAATGAAGAGCAGAATAACCAATAATATGTTTGATTTATATTGAGGACCTCTCATAGGCTGTTCTGTACATAAGCCTGGTTATGGTCATGTCCATTTAAAAAAAAAAAAAAAAAAAAAAAAATACACACACACACACCGCCCTTATCCACCTGGCACCCAGTGCCCGCCCTTATCCACCTGGCACCCAGTGCCCGCCCTTATCCACCTGGCACCCAGTGCCCGCCCTTATCCACCTGGCACCCAGTGCTCGCCCTTATCCACCTGGCACCCAGTGCTCGCCCTTATCCACCTGGCACCCAGTCAGCAATCCAGCCATAAACTTTAGTCAGAATAAAAGACAAAATAAAAACATTTTATTGCATTTGCATCAGGTAAAACAAACAAGTCATCCCAGCTGAGAGGAGCAGCAGAAGCCGCAGGACAGTCTCTGGGGTTACACAGCTTTACTCCATGAGCAGACATTGAATATCTCCCATTGGGAGAGGCTTAAAACTACCCACACCCCCAGCGCCATGCAGGTGATGGGACAGTAGGGACCGCCATCGATCAGGAGTGTGGCACGGCTGATCTGTCATGTCCCCTGTCCTTCAGATCCAGTCTCCATTACGAGTCGTGGTTCAATCAGGGAGCTCCAGTGCTGACTTATCTGTGAGGAGGGGGATAGACATTACCACCAATATTGTAAACAGTTCAATTAAAAAAAAAGCTGAAACAATAACCACTTCATGTTTAAACCAAACCAACACCCATTTGACAAAAAATGGTTGTTGGTCTGCTGCAAACCCCCTAAATGCCACCACTCCTCTCCCCCCCCCCCCCCCCGGTAAAATGCAGCCACGTGATTGGCCAGTAGTCAGAGCGAAAGCCCATGAACAGAGCACATTTTGCATTGGAGCATGGGACCCCAGCAATCAGACCCACCCCCCTCCCAAAGTAGACCAGCACCATTTGTTTGGAAGAATATTAATCCTAAACCAGATACTCCAGCAATTACAGTACCTAAAAATACAATTCTGTGAGATACTCACCTGTAGAATTGGTATTATATGCATACAGCACCTCCTGCTCCAGACATATTCATAACGTATGGGTATACCTCCGCCTTCAGCGCCGTGCACTGCAGATCATGAAGAAAACAAGCTCCTCCCGGCCCTACACACACCGGAGGACCTCCCACAATCCCCAGCATTGAAAAGCAGTGAGAAGAGAAGCCAGGAGAAACAAACCACCCAGAATAACTGGCAATAATACCAAGTGATTACACTCACCATACAGGGGATCCAGAACAAGTGAAACCAGGGTGGGGTGGAGCAGGACGTGCTGTATGCATATAATACCAATTCTACAGGTGAGTATCTCACTGAATTGTATTATTCTAAGCATACAGCATGTCCTGCTCCAGACATATTCATAACGTATGGGACATCCAATAGCAGTGTCCAAAGTAGGGTGGGATCCCCGTGAGAAAGGCACAGCCAACAGTAAAGCGCTGTCACCCTCAACCATGCTATGAACGAGAGCAATGCTCTAACCTCAACCTTTGAACCTTGTAAAAGGTAGAACTGAACACAAGCAGCGGACTAGCCAGCTTGCTTGCCAGAACACAGTGCTAAAAGGCCCAAGCCGAGCACCAATAGTAAAAGAACGAAAAATAGGGAGGAATAATCTTCCCTTAAAAGAATAGACCAGAGCCACAGCTTAATCATGCTACAACAAATGAGGGTAGCCATGGCAACTCAAAACTTTCCCCAACAGGGAACACAAGTCCAGGTCATAAACAGAACCAGCAGTAATGCTAACAACGATACTCAGCAAAAGCCGAAAGAGTACTTCAGGCCCGAAAGGTCAATCAACCGATTAAGACCAACCAGAGGTCCCTATGCCCATGGAAGCAAACAAACCGGTGCTTCAAAAAGGGGACATCTGTAGGCCCCAAAAGGTAAAATCCCTATCAGGGACAAAGACAGGTCAGGCAGGCCTCTAACCCCAGTAGAGGGGCACAGATCCCTTTATCTCATATTAAATTAGACAATAGCCCAGAGGATCAGGGTCAAGGCAGAAGGAAAACAAACATCGCCTGGATCCAACTTGGCATAAGGCGGGCACCCTCACCTCATGGTATAGAGCTATAAAACAAAGTATGCCTATATATATTATATAATAGTACACTTCTGACTGGAGCAACCGCCCCAGGAGAGCAACATAATGGAGAGAGCAGGTCAGACAAGGACCTGAATAAGGCCCATGGGAACCCTTAGCAGGGCATCAGAATAAGTCATCCCCCAAGGGGAACTAAGAATCCCCCAGGAATGTACCTGAGCAGACCCTGAAGAATGCACAACCAAAAAATTGGATCAAGCTTTGTAATAGATAAACAGGGCAGGCCCCAACCATAGACCGAACCAAGTCGTGAGCCAATACCAAACACTGCTGATAGGGCCCTAGTCCCAGGAACGGAGATCGTCCCACCAGGGAAGGAGCTTAGACTCAGCAAAACAGTATGGGTACAACATAACCTAACATAGCGTGGCAGAAGGAAGAAAACGAAGAGAAAGAACAAGTCCTGACTCTCCAAGGAACAAGACACCCCGAGATCTGTAATCTCCAACAGGGTAAGCCCAAAGGCCTGCCAACGCTAAAGTGGGCCTAAGCTAAAGGCACCTTACTTGTGTCAAATAGGCCTCGAGGGTGAACATACAGTCCTACTGTTCTCAGCAGAATCCCCTGCATACCAACACCCCACTCGGCCCCTAGCATAAGGGTACTGCTTGGTGTCTGAGACTAGCGTAAGCCCCCCCCCCCCCCCCCCCCCACGCCCGGTAGGGCAAGGGGATAACATTTTTCAAGCAAAATATCCAGCCAGAAACACTAACCCCAACCAGGGCAGACCAATCTGGCCAATAACAGGGTAGAACCCTGCGATAGAGACGGGGTCCAACGGGACCCTGCCAGTGTGAGCTCAACGTCACAACAGAGACCCTCCCACAGGAGGGATAATACAGGAAGGATAAGGAATATTAAATTCCCCCATAGAAGGAATCAGGGCTCCCCTGGAATAGAGCCAGGCCCAAGAATTCCCCGGGAACAAGGAACAACCACTGTCCTACCATGGACAAAAGTCCCCCAATAGGGCAGGTACTAAGAAGAAGTAGTCCCTGAATGCTCATTGTGCCCAAAAAATCCACCTAGGTAGCCGGATCCTTCGAGGTCCCTCCTAGGAACCACCTGGGGTTTCAGAAGAAGACCCCCTTTGACATCCTGCCAGATTAGATACCATGGTAACCTCCAACAGGGAAAAACAAACAGGTAGGGAATGCTCTCTGACGGTACTCTCGAGTAAACCAGCGGAAGAATAGACGCCTCTACTAGGAGAAAGGTAAACAGACCTAGACCCAGGGTGCAAACCCCTCATCCAGGACTAATGGCTAGAAGCCTCAGAGCCCAAAGATCACGGAGACAAGTGATGTCAAAGGACCAGCCGCCAACTGGCACACCAGAAGCAATTCTGTCTAAGAAATAACTAGACAGGACGGAGGACCAGAGGCCTCATACCGGTAAAATCCTTATAGCCAAGGAAAACAAGACACTAGGTGAAGCCTAATCCAGGTACAACCAGGAACTAGAGGATGGAACAGAGTAGGGCCAGAGTTCGCCAAGGTCCATCCCACAACTGCTTTCGTGAAGGAACAGGAGGGCATTGATAGGTCCCCTGGTAGATGCCCCCTGGTGTCGTGTGAGACATCACACCTTTCCAGAGACTAGCGCGCACATGGACGCAACAGGGAACTCAGCCTAAGCCTCAACGGTGTCAGTGACCACCAATACCCAGCAGTAGTGGGCTCAATATCCAGAAGACTCCTTGGAATCTAGAAAAAAATCTGAACACGCCACAAGCAGCCAGAGGACCCCTGGAGCATGGGGCACAGACAGCCCTGTCAAAGGCGCCAAGCTGAATGCTTATGGATACAGATGCCACACCCCCCTAGGGGTTAGGCAGATAGACTCCCTCATCCTTGAGGGGAGGAAGGGGCAGACCCGCGCAGGGGCCCCAGTTTCTATATGATAATGGCGTTCTACAAGGAAGCCATACCTGACAGGCCCAGTTAAGCCTGCACCCATACCTGAAGAAAGGCATGGAACCATAGTCCTCCTGACCGACTCAGGGAAGGACCACCCAGCAAACACTATCCCAAATCTGGAGGAACTATCTCCTAAAGCCACTAGAACGAGGCAGGATGCCTCCTGATAGGAGTAAGGTGCTGTGGCCATCCTCTCACCCAGGTGGGTGAGGGCGTCCCATCATGCATGAGGGTTTTCAGGGAAGGAAAAGGGCATTCAATGTCACTCCTGGGACAGGATACTGAACCAGACCCTGCAGGGGGCATCCCCGGTTCCTGCTTAACAGTATGATATGGAGGAGGAGGGGTATCCCTGCTCCGCGGGGGGCGCAACGGTGCCCCTAACTGGGTGGACTGTCCTGTTTCTCAAATAGGTCCAGACGGGCCCAGAACAGGCAATGCCCTCTAAAGGGAAGTCCCGTCAAGGTCCTTTTAGTGTCATCGTCTGCCCCCCACTGACGAAGCCAGAGCAGGCGACGTATAGCTACCACTTGGGCAGAGGTCCTCGCACACATTTTGATGGTGTCATCCAGCGCCAAAAAGGATAAATTTAACAGAAATATCGCAGCTAGAGAGTGTGTAAAACACCTCCTAAGGTAAATCTTCAGGCTGATGCTCCAGCATCTTTCTTATAAGAGTCTTAGCGGCCACTGCCGTGATAGCCGCGGCACAGACAGGGCGCAGCGCCGTGCCTGCACAGGCAAAGGCGTGGGAAGCAAGCCTATCAATGCGCCGATCCTCGGCGTCCCGCAGGAAGCTGTAAGCCGGAGCTGTAAGGAAGGGGGGGGGGGTTAGGAACCCCAATAATCGGCGAGTCCACTAATGGGGACGAGGACCAAATATCTACCATCTCGGGGGGGAAAAGGGTATTTCCAAACCCAGTCCTCCGGGGGCCTTTGAAGAGCAGCGGGACATTCCCACTCTCTAAGTACGAGAGCATGGAAGTGAGCCTGCTCGAGAAATTCCAAACGCGCAGGCGCAGTATGGAAGCGCCCCCCTCTCGGCCTGGAGACCGCACCGGGAGGTGAAATGGACAATACATTAAAAATGAGCAACATCCCGCCAATATCAAGCTGGTCCCAGTCGTCCTGACCAGCATCATCCTGACACCTCGGCCTCTCGTCAGATGAACCTAGGTCAGAGAACAGGTCCCCTTCTTCCGACGTGGCGCTAGCACGTGTAGAGAAAGACTCCTCAGAGCCCATAGCACAGGCCGAAGCCGCGGGAGGCCAAGGCCATTGTCTATCTGGACCCATCCGGCCAGACAAACCTTCAACAAACTGGACAAGCGTGGGCCGTCTAGGAGAGGTATCTATTTGTAACTCGCCACTTGTACAAGACTCAACAGGAGTGAGGTTTAGGGAAGGGGAAAGGGGCGAGAAGGAGCGAGGTACAACCGCAAGCGTCGCTCGCAATTCCAGCGTCTGTTCAGAACATGACGCGCAGACCCGTGCCCCGTCCGCCTCAGCATGGGGGAGACCGCACAATATACACAGCCGGTCCTGTCCCAGAGGGACCCCGGTAACACAATCCTGAGATGCCTCCATATGGTGATTGTTTAAAGATAGGATATCAATAGGGATTTATGCAATAAGCAACCCTGGATGCCCCAACTACCCGCTGATTAATGTGGGAGATTTTGGGAAGGCCCGCTCCTTACACGTATGAGTATAGCAATGTATACGTATATTATAAATATATGTATATAAATATATATGGATATGAGGCCGGGAGAGGCCACCGGGAACTCAGCGTCTGAAAGACACAATGGGAAAGAGATGTCAGGGTCATGTGCAGATGGACAGACAATAATCAGAGGGATTCGCCCGCAAGGGCACTTACAGCTCAAGTGGAGGAGGAGACCACCACGATGCGTGCTAACCAAAATGGCGCCAGGCGAAGCTCGAAGGGCGGGCTAAATACTCCGCCATGACGCGAAGCGCACCGAACTAAGGCCCCGCTCATTCTAAAGAGCGCGAAGCTCTGAGGTAAAAATAAGGCAAGGATGCAACCACGAGCCTAAAGTTCCATAGAGCGGACACCGACAATAAGCACGGGCACCGCGGCATCAAGATTATGTGGCAATCATGTAAAAAACACACAGCGGCAGCCGAAATAAGGAGCAAGCAGCGTGGCTCTGACATCTCTGAGCTAATAAAGGGCAGAATAGAAGCCACGAGCGTGACACACCGGTACACTGGGACCGCCACACACGTACCCCCCCCCCTTTCTTTTCCCCCTAAGTGGATGGGGAAATGAAGGAGAATGGCGACCCGATAATAGGGTCCAGCGCTACGCAGGGTACGGGACAATAATGCGGGAGGGGCATCCCTTGGAGACTCACCATCAGCCTAAACCGCCTACCCTATGGTTGGGGAATTGCGGTGGAGTCTAGCTCCGTAAGCACACCAGGTGCTGCCTACCTTCACCCGACCCGCGCAGCCCAGGCTGGGAGGCATTATGATTTCAAAAAAGGAAGGGTGGGAATAGTCCCGCAGGGCCTCGGGCTGTCAAGCCCCGCTCGCCTGCGAGAGCGTGATACTTCATGTCTTCGCAGTTTCAGCACTGCAGATAAATCTGGGGATTGTGGGAGGTCCTCCGGTATATGTAGGGCCGGGAGGAGCTTGTTTTCTTCATGATCTGCAGTGCATGGCGCTGAAGGCGGAGGTATACCCATACGTTATGAATATGTCTGGAGCAGGACGTGCTGTATGCTTAGAATACAAGAACTGTCTGCATCAGCCCTATGAACAACAGAACATCCCCAGTTACCATTCATTAAAGAGGAGCAACCACCCTAAAATCTGGTCCTGGAGTCTCTAGGGCTGGCTGATTTCCTACTCCTGGGGCCCCTCGGGTTGGTATACCCCTCTCCCCTCTGGGAACGCCCCCAAAAGCACTCACGTTTCCCAGAGTCTTACGCCACCATCAGCTAGGCTGGGCCCGGGAGCATGCCACAGACCAAATGGAGGCCAAGGATGCAGTCGCTTTGCACTACCTATGCTGAAGTTCTGTCTCAAACAGGGCTTTACATATTAATGCACTGCATAAATCATTGATTGGAAGTGAGCCAGTGCATGCGAAATGGGAGCAGAGGAAAAGAAAGTTTTCAGGGTGATCTACAGGGTATCACACATTAGGGCATGCCCAAATCTGGATGCCCAGCGACAAGGACTAATAGAAAGTAAAAATCCTGGATTTTGGTCCACTTTGGTCCAGTGCCAATTTCAGTTAAAAAAATAAAAATCGGTTTAAAATGTAAAACCTTACTCGCCTTACCCAAACATCTGCTTACTTGCTGTGGTTCCCAACAAAAACTAAAATTGGCATTGCTGGTCAGCATACATGCTCTGTTCTTTTTAGCAAGAGTGGACCTGCTGGACCCATCAGTTTCCAGAATGGGTTTAAGTAAATTATTCCAAGAATATAAGAGGTTCGAGGTGTCTCCTATAACAGACTGTCCCTGCTTGCCCAGTGTGGCTACTCTAAGATGGAAGAGAATGGGTTTGGGGTGCTCACCATTCCCCTAGCTATGCAGTTCTATAGCACAAAGTTACTCTGCAATTAGATAGGTCAGAGGTAATGACTAGATGAACAGGTGGAGGCGCTCCATACCTTATGGTCTTGAGGGACAGCAAACTCAATGTCCTTGCCGTTCTCCATTTCATATACCAGATCAAATTTACCCGGCTCCTTTCCTGCAATACAGATAGGACAGATTACATTATATTACATAATAGACATACATCACACGCTGCTGACCAAGATCAGAAGCACCGACGCACAATCTCAACATAATGTTACAGAAGAACTTGTTTGCAGTATTAGTCCTAGCCCTGAACCCTGCATTGTAAATGTGGCCCCTTCCTATATGTGCAAGATTACTTTAGATGCCTGATCCACATCCGTAATACTTACCGGTGCCTAACATAACGGTCCACCCCTCAAACACACTTCTTCATTTCCTCGTGGTTCACCGGAATCCCCCGGCACATAACCTAGAGGTACCCACTAACAGTAGCATTTCATGTGACCACCCATGTGGGGAGGCAATGCAGAAGTGGGGGAGTTCCTGGTATCAGGCATGATGCTAGGGGCGAGTGGACCAGCATTTATGACAGTCGACCTGCTTTAAAAGAGGAACATCGGGGGAGGTTAAAACCTCCCCAAGCCTCACAGATCTGCTGCCTTCCCCTTTTGGTTTTACTTTTGGGCATTTTTTACTCACCTCCCCATAGGATCCTTCTTCTGCGCCCCTCGGATTCCGCCGATCTTCCGATGGGTGGCACCATCTTGCCTCCCATAAGGCACTGCACAGTCTCGCAGTGCAGATGAATGGGATGCAATTGAGCCGCCCAAAATCTCGCTGAGTAGCTTGGGATTTTGAAGAGGCTGGGTAAAGCTACTCTGTCACTAACAGGCGACTAAGCCAGGGGAGGTGCAGCGATCGGGCCCTGAAGTAGCCAGATGGCGCCGCAGCGACATCCAAAAGGTAAGTAGGGGCCGAAGGGGGAAGGAATCTGCCCTTTTTTGTTTTTAGTCTGAAGTTCCTCTTTAACGTGGACTAAAACCTGTATTTGCCAACCTTGAGGTCCATTAAAAAAAAAAAAAAAAAAAGTTCTGTTCCCAGCATTTATATTTACAAGGAATTTTTTTGATCTGGAACTTTTCCACACTCCAAAAACAAAAATTAAACTGCGAGGACTGCAACATAAAAAGGAGAAAAAAGAGCAATTAGAACAGAGGGATTGAAAACTGAAGGGTTGTTCAACCTAAGCAAAACCATCTTTGATGAAAAAGAAATCAATCTCCTAAATAAAGGTTTAAAATATGCACCCACCACAGGTTTTAATAAATTTGACACCTACATTGATGTCCTCAAATTTACAAAGAAACTAAGCATAAAAAAGAAAAAAAAAAAAAAAAAAAAAAAAAAATAGTTCTTTGCAGACAAACAGAATGTGATGGAAAAAAACAGAACCCACCAAACCACAAGTCCCATCTTTATATATAGTAGTCTCAAGAATAATTCTACATTTAATCCACAAAGCCAAAATGGTGCCATAAAAGTTTTCAAGGAATCGGTTATCCGAACCCTCAAGTAATTAAAACCAAAACTGAATCGAAACATGAAAATTAAAGAACAAGCTGATCAAAGAGCAATAAAAAAAGGAAAAAAACAAAACGTCATAAATCAAACCGGCAGATACACTACATAAAAAGAGACTCCTCAGTGATAGGGACATCTATGAAAAATTGAAACATGATCCCACAAAGCTCTTCCACCAAAAATTGAGAGAACTACTGGACAAAGGTAAGAGAGAAGGCATTTTAACCAAGAAGGAATATAACTATATTCCCAAAATACATAAAAATAAAGAAAACCCACCCGGAAGACCCATTGTAAGTGGTATTTGATCAGCAACCATTAGACAGGGCGAATACAATACATGGACTCCTTCTTACAGCCACTAGTACAACAAACCACATCTTACCTAAAAGATTCAGGATCATTTCTAAACCAAATTAAACAGTTTGAAAATAACCCAGATCTTATCCTAGCCACTGCTGATGTGAGCTCTCTATATATGATCATACCCCATCAGAGAGGTTTAGAAGCAGCTTGTTTTTCCTAGACACAAAGAGTCAACTACCTCAACAACAAACTCAATTTCTAATAGACTGCCTCGAATTTTCATTACTACATACCGTATTTGCCGGCGTATAAGACGACCCCCCAACATTTCCACTCAAAATATAGAGTTTGGTATATACTTTCCGTATAAGACTACTCCCTCTTCCGCACACCTTCCACACACCAAATAAACAACCAAAAAAACAACCCGAGCATGTTAGCAGAACTCACCTGAGTAAAGTGTCATGGCGACATCCATTCCTCTCCTCTGTGCTGGAAGCAGAATTTAGCTGTCCCTGGGTCACCTCCACTCAAATCCCATCTACCAATAGGAAGAGGCAACAGCCCGGCCCCGCTGTCTGCTAGGATAGGGAGTGGGGGCGGCGAGAGCAACCCCTGCGGAGGATGCATAGCTGCATGGTTCTTTGTGCAGAGCACCACCTGTGCATTCATACGGCAGCCACATCTCCTACAGTCCCTCCAAATCAGGGACACTTGGCAGGTATGTGATTAGTGTATCCAGAACATGATGTAGGGGGAGGGGGCAGCAAGTTCAGCACGGCACCCAGCCAATACAGTGGAGAACAAAATCCAACAGGGGAACAGAGAGTCACAATGGCAAGTGAATGACAGCATGTGGGGAGGGCTGGACTTTGCTGTACTCACACAATGTGATTCTGGTAACGAGCTCTGTGCTGTGCCTCCTCATGTCACTGCCCCTCACACCGATGTAGGGAGGGGAGGGGAGAGAGATGGGAACCTGTCACGCTGTGTGATCTCTATACCGGCACCAGCAGCATTCATTACAGTAACTTCCTGGCTGAAGTAAACACTCACCACGCCGAAGCTTGAACTTCCGTGCTCATCTCTTCCCCTCCCTGTCACATGACTAGATTGTCACAACAGGGGGGCGACTGAGAGGGAGAGCTGATATACAGAAGCAGGAACTGCTCTTAATCCATGCTGCTTATATGACGGCTTCATCTTGCACACCGCATCGGCTGTGCATTCCGCACCTGGCGCTGTCCCAACGGCCGGCCACAAAGTTTACATTTTTTTTTTTCTTTTAATGAAAGCTTTTACCCAGCTCAGTTAGCACCCTCCTGAGGCATGGCGCCCAGGGCAAGTGCCCCCCTAGCTACGCCCCTGCACACACCAATCCCGGCGGTGGCCACGCCCACCCGGTTCCCCGTCCAATCCCAGCTGTGGCCACGCCACACTGGAGAGCTGAAGCCGATTGGCTAACAAGCTCTTATTGCAGGCAACACGGAGAAGTCTGTCTGCACTGAGAAGGGAAGGGAGCTGTGGGTGGGGGTAGAGAACACAGCGCCTTGCTGGGGATGAAGGCTCCATGCCTGACATAAGCCCTGAACGTCCTGCGGTAAGAGGGCAACCGGGTGGGACGCTGGAATCATAATGCGATCCCGGGACAGTCCCGCCCACTCCGTGATGGTTGGGGGGGTATGCGTGCACCCGGCGTATAAGACGACCCCCCCACTTGGAAGCATGTTCTTCAGGGGCAGAAAGTCGTCTTATACGCCGGCAAATACGGTAACTACTTTCGGTATCGAGGCGACTTGTTTACAGAAAATTGGTGCGACGATGGGAGGCAAATTCGCACCCAGCCTAGCAAACCTCTTCATGGCACAGTGGGAACACGATGTCCTTAGGACAATTACACCAAGAGAATTGGTCTTCCACAAAAGGTACATAGATGACTGTATTTCTATGGGATGGACCGATAGCACAGTTACAATCATTTCTAACCTCATTGAACGACAAGAACTGGGATATTAGATTCACACACGAGGTGACCGAAATCAACTTCTTAGACATCACTATCTATAAAGAAGAAAACCAAATAAAAAAAACTTTTCTCAAAGAAACCGATCAAAACTATTTCATACCAACAGACAGCTGTCATCATCCAAACTGGTTGAGAAAATACCATTTTGTGATTACTCACCTGTAAAATGGGTATTATAAGTATGTCACACACCCCACTTCATTTACTCATTATTATTACACTTGGGTTAACTCACCGCTAGGTGGCGCACTTGCAGAGATCTCCAAAAATTCAGCAAGCCCCTCCTGGTCTATAGATACCTGGCACCTCCCATCAATTCCCCAGTGTTAAAACAGCAGTAAGACAAGGTACCAGGAATAAACGATTGTAACCCTCAACTGTAAATAACAAAACTTCACCATATAAAGGAACCAGGATACCAAAAGAGGGCGGGTGAAGTGGGGTGTGTGACATACTTATAATACCCATTTTACAGGTGAGTAATCACAAAATGGTATTATTCTAAGTATGTCACACACCCCACTTCATTTACTCATTATTATTACACTTGGGACATCCAACAGCAGTGTCCAACAGAGGGCGGGTATCCAAACCAGGCAATAACGCAGAAAAAACTCAAACCACTGCAGCCTGCAGAACCTTACGGCCAAACACAGCATCCGCCGAGGCCCGTACGTCAACCTTGTAAAACTTGGAAAAGGTGTGAACCGAAGACCAGGTAGCGGCCTTACAAACTTGCTCAACTGAAGCCTGGTGCTGAAAAAGCCCAGGACGCACCAACCGCACGAGTAGAATGCGCAGTAACACGAAAAGGGGGATCCTTCCCCTTGGCAGAATAAGCACCAACAATCGCCTGGCGAATCCATTTGCTAATGGAAGACTTGGCCGGAGCCAAGCCCTTCCTAGGCCCACAAGGCACTACGAAAAGAGCATCAGTCTTACGAAAGGAAGACGTAGCACGCAAATAGTACCTAACACAACGCACCACGTCCAAGCAGTGCAACGCACTCTCCTTATCATTCCTAGGCTTAGGACACAAAGAAGGAAGAACAATGTCCTGATTAAGATGAAAAGCAGATACCACCTTAGGAAGAAAATCTGACTTGAAACGAAAGACCACTTTGTCCTGATGCTTCTCAAAATAAGGAGCCTGGATCGACAAGGCTGCCAACTCCGAAACACGCCGAACCGAAGTGATGGCCACCAAGAAGACAACCTTCTGAGTCAAAGTGGACGAAGCAATATCCTGCAAAGGCTCAAAAGGAGGAGCCTGTAATGCAGAGAGCACCAAATTCAAATCCCAAACTGGGAGCAAAGGCTTCCTAGGAGGCCGCAAATGCGAAACCCCCTGGAAGAAGGTCTTGACCAAAGAATGACTAGCAAAAGACCTCTGGAAAAAAATAGACAAGGCAGACACCTGCCCCTTCAAAGTACTCAGCTGGAGACCAGAATCCAGCCCTGATGGCAAGGGCAAAGATCTAGCCTCACACCAATCAATATAAGATCTCCAGACCCTATAATAGATGGAAGAGGAAGACCTCTTCCTAGCACTAACGAGAGTCTGAATGACCGAATCCGAAAGACCCTCCTCCTTCAAGATGGAGGTTTCAGCAGCCAAGCCGTTAAAGCCAGCATTGGTAAACTGGGGTAACACAGCTGACCCTGAGTGAGCAGATCTGGCCGCAGAGGCAGATCGAACTGATCCACTGCCAGACGAACGATGTCTGCGAACCACACCCGCCTTGGCCACCTCAGAGCCACGAGAATGGCGGGAACTCCTTCCTGAACCAGCTTTCGCAGCACCCTGCCTAGCATGGGAATCGGAGGGAACAGATACAGGAACCCCAGATCCTTCCAGCTCAAGGCCATGGCATCCGCCGCCAGAGCCAGAGGGTCCCGAGACAGCGACGCGAATGTCGGAAGCTTGTGATTGTGACGAGAGGCAAACAGATCCACCTCCGGCGTCCCCCATCGGAGACAAAGTGACCGAAACACCTGGGGATGGAGAGACCATTCCCCCCGGCGGGACGAGCACCGGCTCAGGAAGTCCGCCTCCGTGTTCTCCACTCCTGGAATGTACACTGCCGAAATGCAAGGAACATACGTCTCCGCCCAAACCAGAATCAGAGACACTTCCCTGAGGGCACCCAGACTGCGAGTCCCTCCTTGGTGAATGATGTAAGCAACCGCCGTCTGATTGTCCGATCGAACCTGAACCGGCAGGCCCTGTAACTGATGCGTCAAGTGAGACAGAACCAATCTGATGGCTCGCAACTCCAGAACATTGATGGGCAAGTGGGCCTCCTGAGGGTCCCACTGCCCCTGAAACTGAAGATCCTTCCAGAAACCTCCCCATCCTGACAAGCTGGCATCCGTGGTGACAGTTTCCCACAGCGGAGTCAGAAACGACCTGCCCTTCAAAAGATTGTCCGGAACCAACCACCACCGAAGAGACTGCCGAACTCGAGGGGACATCCGGAAGGACCGATCCAACGACCGCGGGCGCCTGTCCCAAGACGCCAAAAGATGAAGCTGCAGCGTCCTCGTGTGAAACTGAGCGAAGGGAACCGCCTCGAACGAGGCCACCAGTCTCATCCCTAGCCGGATGGACGGGAGAGGAGTGGTAAGAAGAAGCTGAGCCAATTCCTGAATCAGAAGAACCTTGGCCTGAGGGAGAAACACACTGTGCTGGCAAGAGTCCAAGGACATCCCCAGAAAAGTCACCACCCTGGCCGGAACCAGAGAGGACTTGGGGTAATTGATCACCCAGCCGAACCTCTCTAACATAGACATCACCGTGCTGGTGTCCCCTTCCGCCTGACTGAAGGAAGGAGCCATGATGAGAAGATCGTCCAGGTAAGGAACAATGCGAATCCCCTGAGCTCTGAGCAGGGCCATCACCCCTGCCAACACCTTGGTGAACACTCTCGGAGCCGAGGTGAGACCGAATGGGAGAGCTACAAACTGAAAGTGCCGATCCTCCACCACAAATCGAAGAAACCGCTGATGTGCCGGAAAGATTGGAATGTGAAGATACGCGTCCTTGATGTCTATGGACGTCGTAAAGTCCCCCTGCCGAAGCGAGCCGATCGCCGACCGCAAGGTCTCCATGCGAAACTTCCGGGGACGAATAAACCTGTTGAGAAACTTCAAATCCAGAATCGGACGGAAGGACCCGTCCTTTTTGGGTACAGTGAAGAGATTGGAATAATATCCGCTTCCCACCTCCGAAGGAGGGACCGGGCAGATGACTGCCAAATCCAGAAGATTCCTTACCGCCGCCAGGAGCCCCTGCGCAGCCACAGGGTCTGAAGGAACCCGAGACCTGAAAAACCTTGGAGGAGGACGTGACTCGAACTCCAGCATGTAACCGGCCGACACCACCTCCCGGATCCACCTGTCCGAGACCTCCTGGTCCCATACCCGGGAGAAGAATCGTAACCGTCCCCCCACCCGTACGGGTGAGGGCGCCCCCTCATTGCTGAGCGGGCTTGGCAGCTGACTTGGGCTTGGCGCCCCAGGCGTGAACGGGACGGCCACGGCCTCTACCCCTATTCCAACCTGCGCCCTTGGAAGCCGAGAAGCCCGCACCTCTGCCGGCTTTGGCTCCCCGAAAGGACGGATTGAAGGGGGCCGCCCCCCGAAAGGAACGGCGAAACCTTTTGCGCTGAGGCAACCTGCCTCCCTTGGCAACAGAATCCAGCTTTTCACCAAAAAGCCTCAAACCCAGAAAAGGAAGAGCCGTGAGTGATCTTTTAGAATTAAGGTCAGCCGTCCACTGTCTCAACCACGCAGAGCGACGAATAGCCACCAACAGAGCAGAAGCTCTGCCACACATCAACATGGCATCATCCTGAGCGGCCAGAACAAATGACAAGAAGGAGTCACAACGCTTAAGCGCAAGAAACTCATCACCAGAGGGATCAAGATCCACACATAAATCCCTGACCATAGACTTAACCGCCAAGGTCAAAAGAGCCGAAGCACAAACAGGCCTCAAAACCGAACCCGCACAGACAAAACCATGGCGGGCCAACTGATCAATCCGGCGATCTTCGCCATCTTTGAGATAAGTAGTGTCAGGAAGATGAACAGCCGCAGTATTAGACAGTCCCAAAACCGGAGCATCCACCTCGGGAGGGACAGACCAACGTTTCAGCAAGTCCGCCGGAAAGGGATATTTCTTATCCCAGCTAGGCGGTACCCCGACGAGCCGTGTAGGTTGCTCCCATTGCTTAAGGACAACGTCCTCGAAATGCTGTTGACTGGGGAACTCCAAGCGCTGCTTGGACCCCCCAAAAAGCTGGCCCCTAGGCCGAGGAGCAACCTCGGGAGGGTCCAAATCCAAAACCTCAAACATCTGGGCCAAAATAGAAGGCGTATCAGGAGCGGGACCATCAACCTGGTCCCCCTCAGCGCCCAGCACCTGCTGACCCACCGAATCATCCAATTCCTCCACAAGCTCACCCTCTTCAAGGGGACGATCTGACCAATCCAGAACCTCAACAACCTCCTCATCAGAGTCCGACGGAGGCGGAGATAGGTGTTTACGCTTAGCAGTAACCTTCTGAGCGGACATATCGGAAAACATTTTCTCGAGGTTGGCCAAGCGGGCGCACACCTCAGATTGCGAATCCCCACCCGTGACAACGTCACACGGGGTCCGGAACAGGCGAGGCGGAGAGGGAGATGGCGCGGACGATGAAGTACCAGGCACCGGAGTGCTGGACTGGCGCTCAATGTTCCGCTGTGCACATGGAATACATATAATGACATCATCCCCCGGGAGCGGAGTCCCACAACCCCCACACAGCCTGGATTGTCCCGAAGGACCGTCTCCGGTATCTTTGGCAGCCTCCATATGGTGAAATTTATGGTATTCGCGGAACCCAGGGATTTATGCTATAAGCAACCCGGGATGCCCCCAATGTTAAAAATCTATTAATATATATATATATATATATTATATAGCCCAGAACCAGGGGATAAATTTGCCAGCAACCCAGGAGGGACTATAAGGCCAACCCCAACTAGCCAGGTATACAAGACCGGGAGAGCCCAGCAGGAAGGAATCCCGGATCTGAAAAACAAACAAGAAAACAATCAGTCACATTCAACGCCAAACTGACAGAACACACACACAATAGCACAAAGCTACTAAATGCCAGAAGCGAGTAGACTAGCAGGGCCAGGCTGTGAAATACACAGCATAAGCAAGACCAGCCGGCATGCCCAAGCGCCTGGCTGAATAAACCCCGCTATCTCCCCCAGCGAGGGGGGGGGGGGGGATTGTGAGTGGGCCGCAAGAATAGCCGGCAGATATAAACGTATAAATATAATATATATATATATATATATATATATATATATCAACCTATACCATTAAGCAAACCGGCCTCTATGCCCACACCCATAATAACCTGGACCCCCTCAGTAACAAGAAACAGGAAGAGATCCTACCTGGATCCTCAGAACTACAGACCCCGAAATGGCGGCCAGCCAGGAAACAAGGAGAGGACGCAGGGCGGACCCAGCGAAAACGCGGGAACCACCGCGGCCCCGCCCCTCCCCATCCCGCCAGACACGGCGCGTCACACGCGGCCCCGCCCACCGCAGAGCGAGTAAGCAGCGGGCGCCACAAGAGAATGGCGCCCGCATAGACCAGCAGGCGGACCGGCATGCCGCCCGGTCCTGCCCGCCAGTGAGGAGCCGCAGACGCGCACCATACCACCTACGGGACGGCGGCGCAGCGCGCCGCCCGGCCCCCAAGGCAGAACAAGCTAAAAGACGGGCGCCCGTTCTGGCGCACGCCCCCCCGAAACGAAATGACGGGCCAGCGGTCCCGCCGCCCGTCCCCCGGAGACAACGGAGGGGCACAGGGTGCCCACAAACAGTGTAACAAGCCGCGACGGACGGCCCCGCAGGCCACCCGTCCGAAACACCACACACACACACATACACGAAGGGACTCTAAACGTAAATATCATGAAGAAAAGACCCATGGGGATATAAGGGCTGGGGCATCCCACGTCCGGATCACCAAACCGGAACACCGCTATGCCCCATAATATGGGGTCGAGCGGAGGAGCTAATCTCCTAGGCACCATCAGTGCCATCTACCCTTGCCCAGCCTACAGCCTAAGCTGGGAGGCTGCCATGAAACAGGGGGATAATACAAAAGAGCTGGGCAGAAATAGACCATGGGGGGGGGGGGCGGGGTGATACCAGGAGACTTCTCTCTTCTGTCTTGACGCCATCTTGCAGAGACCAACACTGGGGAATTGATGGGAGGTGCCAGGTATCTATAGACCGGGAGGGGCTTGCTGAATTTTTGGAGATCTCTGCAAGTGCGCCACCTAGCGGTGAGTTAACCCAAGTGTAATAATAATGAGTAAATGAAGTGGGGTGTGTGACATACTTAGAATATATACCCAAAAAGGACAACTGACAAGGATTAGAAGAAACTGCACAGAAGACACCACATTCTTAGATCAAGCACAAATTATGGGAAAAAGATTCATGGAAAAAGGATATCAGGAAAAAAACATCAATAAAACAGAGAAATTAATCAAACAAAAACCAAGACCATAAACAAAAACCTAATTACACCTAAACAATTCAGAGAAAATGACACTTAAAATACCATTTATCACCAAATTCAACAGATTATAGGCGGATCGAAGCCATCATCAAAAAAACACTGGGAAATTGTCCATACAGATCCCACATAAAATAATCACCAAACATTATATATAGAAAACCTCAGACGCTATCATAAACACCTTGTACAAAGTTACACAATTCCCCCAGTCAATAAACACAAATCTGAGAACAAATTTACAAGATGCAGGGATTGTAAAGCTTGCAAAATATCTTTGAAACATACAACAACCTTCATCAATCTGAATTCCAACAAAGAATACAAAGGTTACAGGTGCCACATCATGCAACTCGAAAGGGATCATCTATTGCCTCCAGTGCCCTTGCAATCTACTGTCCAATCGGGTTAAAATATTGGATCATTGCCTCTACACCACAACTTAAACAGTACTCTTCCCATTATATTATCACATTTTACTTATACTATTTTATAGTAATGTTTTCAATTCCTCTTTTAGAAACAAATACATTGTATGAATTGAATCAGTTATTGACCGTTAACCCGAATATACATCCAACTCTTAAATAACCAAAGCTTTTTACATTTATTTACAATGTCACATTTAGTATTTTATTAAATCTCTCCATCACAAAGAGTAAACAATATATGTAATCACAAACTATCCCCTTTTTTGAGAATTGCTACAGCAGAATAAAGCCGGTAATTCATCCAGCAGAAACTACAATTCCCAGCATGCTCTAAGAAAGCACTAAATCACCCACGCATGCCCTGTAAACTCACCCTGAAGACGGCGGAAGCCGAAACGCACGTTGGAACTACGCATAGTCACGAGCAGCAGGCTGCACACGCTGCGGTATTTATCATTTTAAACAAGTGCTGAAGGCACTGTTATTGTTACTGGACATTTTACCTATCGACGAGGACTTCAACAGCCCACCAGGCCACGGACTTCACTGAACTGAGACAGTAGCTTTTATATAGGAACGGACCAGCAAGGGAGCCAGTGGCAAAGGGCTCCAAGGCACGTTCACAGAATCTTTTCCCCGGAAAAGAAACCAATTCCCATATTTTATTCATCATCAAGTGCGGGTTCCGACCAGCATACTCCACAATAAATTATTATTAACCCTATAACGAAGATTCCATCTATTATTTACATCATTACCTTACAAGAACCGCCTCGGGCCACTTAAAGCAGAACTAAAAGTGCATCGAAAAATTAATCGACTGGAAAGATCTGCCACTGAAGGAGCAACTCACAGGAATTGGAACCTCAGGGACCCTGGGTAGGTCTTGCACCCCCGGGTCGCGGCAGTGAGTTTCCTTATTTAACCTTTGATTAAATTATTGTATTTAATTTGTTCATTTTGTTTGAAGACCATAATACATTAGCTGTGTCATATTCTGGTAACTGAAAAACAATTGCGACACTCAGCTTAAATTAACTTTCAGAGGTTTTTCGTTTTGCCCGAGCTATAGCATATACCTAGGCTAATTCACCTCTGGCACATTCCCTAATGCACACCTAAACCTGACTTCTACTTATAGCCATCGCAACACCACAAGTGACCAAAGAAGAAGGGCAAAAAGAGTTCTGTTCCCTGCATTTATATATACCGCACAGCGGGCAGGCACAGCTGCTTGGAGGCCCCTGACCATGGCGCCCTGTGTGATCGCACACTTTGCATGCCACAAAAAGTCGTCCCCGTCCACAGTGTTGTATATTTATCTATGGCACTGAGGAACAGTACAAAACTATAGAAACCATGTAGAAGTGTAGCCAATTAGAGCACTCCACACTTCATCCTTGTAGCCTACTACCCACAAAAAAATTGTAGGATGTATGTACATGGCAAAAAACCTGATCCTAAAAAGTAGTTATGGGTTACTGTCCATTTTCCAGGACATTCTCCATGTCCTGCCTGCAGTTGTGAAAAGTCCCATCATGCCCCAACTCCCTCACCAACCGCTGACTGGCACCTGGGCACTCACTTCTCTGTCGGGAGAGGAGCTCCACCTCCAGCTGCTGAGTCACTGGATCAAAGTTCATAATCCGTCCCTCCTAGATAAACAAGAGAGAAAAAAAAAATATTTACTATGCAAATGAGCCACACCTCAGCCTTTATCAGAGTTACACATTAGGGAATTAACTCTACCTATGCCAGGACTCCTTTACATTCACATATGCAAGGCTGAACAGGTAGAGCCCAGGACTTGGGAGTCTAACATTAGGATGGTAAGACAACAGTAACAAGGTGACACAGGTTGCTCTGCTTATTTGCCCCTAATAAAATACTCATCATTGCTCCAATAAAGGTAAATACACCCCTGGAGTCAGCAAAAACCTCAATCATAACATTACCTTGTAATCGGAGACCTCAGGTGTGTAGTTTTCGGTTAATTCCAGCAGCTGAAACAAGATGGAATAAGATCAGGAAAAAACAATAGTAAGCCAATAGGACTTTTCCACATATCAGTACAGATGTGTGCCAGAGGTGCCAATAAATCGCAGACAGGGGCAAGCACAGTGGATAGAATGGGGGGGGGGGCAAATCCCAGGATAAGAGTCTAGGCAGAGGCAGAATAGGAGCAGAGACAGGGGAAATATGGCTGAAGTGGAATCAGAGCCCCAATGAGGACAAGTACAGCAGAGAAGGATCAAAGTCTGGACAAAGAATACCACATCTGGTAAGGAGGGACCAAAAAGAGATGCTGTGTTGACCAGCTGGCAGCATCCCCAGGTTCCCTGCAGCTGTGCACGCTCCTGCACCCAGCCAGAGGTGGGCCGGGTGCGCAGGAGCAAACACTCCACAGGGAATTTGGGGATGCAGACAGCCGACTGGCGCACGTCATCCGGTAGCCTTGAGATCAGATAGTCGATGATCTTAAACTGGACCAAAACCCATTTTTTCTTTAACGCGTGTGAGTCCCGCAGTCAGCTAATAAAAACAAGCTCCCAGAACGCCCATAACCCTCATCTTCACTACAAGGCAGCGCCGGGAAAGTCTAGCGATTGGCCCCTGACCGGTCACGTGGGCCATGGTCGCATTTTCCACCGGAATGACCTGCCCTCATGATGCCCACCAGCCAATTGCCGGACTCCTTTCCCAGCGCTGGCTTGTAGTGCAGATGAGTATTAAGGGGCGTTTGGGGGGGGGGGGGTGCACTGCCTGCCCCCAAGCTTGTTTTAATTAGCTGACTGCATGACCAACACAGTTGGCCCGGTTCAAAACTGCCAGAGGGTATGGCTTCAGTGGCGGAAAACCCTCTTTTTTAAAAAAAAAACGGGCCACTGCAGAGCTGGCAGCATCGCCCAAGTATAGGAGCCCAGCAAATGCTGAGGGGGGCAAACAGCATGGGGCTTGGAAGAGGGTTGGAATCAAGACAAAAAGGGTAACACAACTGTGATTCACTTATAGCCCAAGGCCTTCCATGCAGAATAGGTCCACTGGCATTACTTACCTTGAAGGCAATGACCTTTCCAGTCTGTGGCGGGGCAGCGAGCAGCGGCATGGCACTGTAATCTCTCTTTGGAATATCTGGAGGATTCTGAGAAACAAGGAGAATAGTCAGCCATCCATATTTATAATATACACATTCTACAGACAGTGACACAACTGAGCACAGGGTTATTGCTGCCAGAGAGTCCAGCAGAACTTCAATAGTTGCCTGTTCTGCAATTTATGTTAAGCTTCTAAATATTTAAGATGGCAGCTCAATATGATGAGAGCGCTGCAGAGGAAGACCTCCCGCTATAGCCGGGTGTCCAGCCTCCATGCTGCTCCACCATATGCTGGTCTAAAAAACCCAAAAACACAAAGATTCTGTCAGGCAACTTCAGAGTCGGTGGAGCAACATGATGGTTGGGCACCCAGGCATACCAGAAGGAGGCTCCTCTTTGGTTCCAGGTTCCCTTGATGTTGTGATTCAATATGGATCACTTGAAGTAGACCAAAACCCACCAGGAAGGCAAGACCAAATTATCCAATACCTGACACTTTGTAAAGCCTGTTTTTGGTGCTTTTTTTCCCCTGTACATCACCAAATCGCAGCCCTAGGTACTGACATTTCATAAATAATGACCCGTTGTTGTCAGATTGTAACACCATGGGGTGGATTCAGAGCCAGGTGAGAATTCCCACTCCTTTTTTAGGTCAGAAAATGGCCGTTGACTTTCATTGTCTACCTTGGGGCCAATTCAGAGCCACGTGATAAGTCAGTTCTAAAAAAGGAGTGAAAATTCTCACCTGGCTCGGAATCGACCCTATTATATTTAAATCCCAGGCACAATCTGACAATTATTGGTTCTGCAATCTGGAGATTGGTGGATCTATTGCTGGGAAAGAGCAGACAGGATTGCAAATCTCATCAGATGTGTGTGTGTGTGGAGGGCAGACAATCTTGTGTTCCAGTATTCTCAGACTTGTAGTCACTAAGAACTTTATTCCAATCCAGAAAAGCTGCTCCTACTAAAGCCATAGGAATATAATACATTTGGCAACAGCATGCTGATAAATAAAATCGCAGGTCAGGTATGCTGGGACTTGTAGTGATACTATAATGAGTGGGGGGGCAAGGGATGTATACACTTGATGCTTGAATCTCTATATAGACAGATGGCAGCGTCCGGCAGCGTTGTGTTGGCGGCAACGGGCAGCTCACTCAGCAAGACGGTAAAAGCAAGCCGCCAGCCTGAGGGGCAGAGTATGGGTGAGAAATCAGAGGCCCAGAGGAAGAGGAGACCCCCGGTGCTGGATACCAGACATTTTTTTTTGGGGGGGGGGGGGGGGGGTGAGGAAGACAGAAAAATGCTAGCTATGTAGAATTCATGTTGCTGGTACTTGATGGTGAGGCCCTAACATGGGCTTTGGTCCGTTCCCCTGGGGCACCTGGTATGGGGTGCCTGCCAATCACAGAGCTAAATCACCTCTCCACGAGCCCACGGAGCAACTGAATGAAATCCTAGATGCACTTGAGTGACATCACTCGCTCCTTTTTGCCACGCACAGCCATTCATTTGGGACGGGTGGGGCCACGCACAGCCAAGAAGTGATGTTGGCCCCAGTGGGCTCTGGGGAAAGGTAAGATTTGCAGGCGTCTCGGGGGGAGGGGGGGGGGGTTCACAGAGCAGGGCATCCCAGTTCAGGATGCCCTGGAGTATCAGACTCCAGGGTGGGTCTATAAGGCACTGGTCCCCAACCTAGCCTGGAAGCCACATGGCAGTGGGCAATTAGACCCATGGAACATGTGGCCCGCTACAAGGTGGAGATTGGAGGGACGCCAATAATGGCATGCGATTTGAATTGGATATCTGGTGAAGTTTTTTTGCCTTTTTAGTCTGTTTTGACCATAACCATTGGATTTGTTGTTGTATTGCACCATGCATCATGTAATTGTTGGGAGTACTTAGAGCATGCCCTCTGTTATTTAATAAATATGTTGCACTAATATTTGATATACCGTAATTGCACTTTATGCATTTTCGCACTGTTGAATATCTAGGCTATTTATAGCACTTGATTAATTGGATATTTATAGCTTTATAGTTTTGATGTATTAGGTGTCATATTCGTGTTTTGTAGGTGTGTTTTAACATTGCCTTTATGCTTTATGTGCTAAAAGTAATCCATCATACATTTATTTTAAGAATGGTGCGTCTCCCTTGGGATCCTTGTTTTTTGGTCCAGTTTAAATGTGTTTGTGGTATGGATCTGGTGAGCAGCACCCATTAGTAATTTAGGATTATGTAGTAGTTTGTGCAGGCCTTCCATTTTGTGGCCTTGCTGTACAGCTCGCGGCCTGCCTAGGGTCAGTAAGCTGGGCAGGCAGAGAAGTGCGCCAGCTTCTATGCCTTTGCAGCCAAAACTCTTCTTTCCCTGCCTGGCACTGCAATTTAAAGTCACACTATAGGCAAAAAACACTATACTCCCCTTTTATCCCCCGCCTGCTATTGCTGCTAGTCTGGTGCTTACACACTTACCGAAATGCCCGGTCCCAGTCCCGCGACATGCGCTGCGGCCTCTACCCTGCTGCATTGATGCATCCACAATGCTGTGCAGTAGCCTATGGCCTGTAGTAGCCTATGGCCTGCCTCACACAATTGTCACGGGAAATATGGCACACCCCTAACCATTGAAGTGAAGAGAGAGGGGCGTGCCTTAGTTTCTGTGACAATGGTGCAGGTCCGGCACTAGTCTACTGCACAGCGCTATGGATGCGTCGGTGCGGCAGGTGTAGAGGCAGCAGCGCGGGACAGGCATCGGCCAATACCGGAAGCGTGTAAGCACTGGACTAGCAGCAAGGGGATAAAAGGGGAGTATAGTGTGACCTTTTTAGAGATAGATGATCTGCCTCTGAAGGTACGGGTATTATTTGTAGTTGGGGCTTCACACAGCTGTCAATATCTTCACGCTGAATGTGGCTCAAGAACATCTCTCAAGGTAGGAAATGCTGGGGACCCCTAGTATAAGGCAACCTATATGCAGCAATAGAATGCATGGTGCAAGGGCCAGACTCTAGATTAGGAAGTAAATGCTACTGTAGCAGACAGGACATGTAAGGCATGGGTGTCAAACGCAGCAACAGGCCGGGTTTTGTGGATCTACACATAGCTATAGATATAGCTAGTCTCTATAGCTCTGCATGAGCACTAGATACTTCACCTGTGTGGAGATACGCGAAACCTGGCCTGTTGCTTGAGATCTGTGATGTAGGGGGACTGTGGTAACCTGCAAGACCAGGGACTATTAAAGTGGCACAAAACTCATTTTGTCCTCCTCTCATCCAATCAGTGCCATATGCTGTGTATATAAATACACGGTAAACAGCCCATTTAGACACAAAGCCTAGCATAAGGTGTGTGGGGTGTGCCCATCTCCATCCTAGCTTAATGACTGGGCGCCTCAGCTACAGGAAGCCCAGGAATGCCAACACAGCCTGCCAACCCAACGTGGGTGCCCAGGAAAGGCGAGTGCTTTCTGTGGCGATCCGGGGGTTACACAAAGGTTCAGGGGGTGGGGGGGACTTAGTAGCCCCTAAAAGACTCCAGGGTTTATTTACAAATGTAGTTTATCCACCGATCAAAACTCCCATAGCGCATGCCTGGATTCTCTCTCCCATTCATACCTCACATTCACTTCCAGCTTAAAAACATCTGCCGCATCTGTCCCTTCCTCTCACCTGATACCATTAAAGTGCTAGTGCACGCCCTGGATTTATCCCGACTTGACTACTGCAACATCCTTTGTAGTTTACATCAAACAGACTGGCACCCCTCCAATCTATTCTAAACTCTGCTGCCTCATCCAGCTCTTCTCTTGCTTCTTCAGCGCTGCTCCTCTGTGTCAATCCCTCCACTGGTTACCTGCCACTCAGAGAGTTCAGTTCAGACTTCTAACACCCTACATTTCATCTCTGATCCAGCGATACCAACCCAAGCACAACCTCCACTCTGCCTCTGACATTCTTTTGTCCCCCTCCTTGGTCACCTCCCGCCTTCAAGACTTCTCCCTTGCCTCCCCACTTCTCTGGAATGCATTTCCCCACTCAATCCATCACTCTCCAACGCTTCAAGCCTTTAAAAGTGCCCTCAAAACTCACCTCTTCAGACAAGCATATAACCTGGCTTACTCCTATATCTTCACTGACACATGCAGTCTAACTCAAGCTCTACCACTTGTGATTCTGCCTTATCCTTTAGACTGTAAGCGTGCAAGGGCAGGGTTCTCTTTACCATTGTCTCCTGTGCTCACAACATTTGGTTTGAACCTTGTAGCATCTAGTTGGTATTGGTTTGAGGCATGTAGGACCAATTGAATCATGCAGGACCATTCATTGGCCTGCACGCCGATCGCTGGGCCCCCCAAGTTTCATGCAACCAGAGAAAATGGTTTTGCTTGGACAGACCCTTTAAAAAATGTTTTGGTTGAAGTTGTGCTTTAAGTGTTAGTTGAAATGTGTGTACAAGGATTTTTAACGGTCTGTTCAATGAAAAGTGACCTGTCGGGGACCCCCTCCCCAAAGTATTTGGCGACAGCTCTTACCTGCAGTATAATGGAAACATTGGAGGCAGGTTCCTGTAGCTGTTGCTCCTTCAGTGCTTCAGAGTTATAATTGTAGAAGAACTGCTGACCCCGTCCTCTGCTTGGCCCCCTGGAGCCACCTCCCCGCTGGCCCCTCCAGGGAGGTTGATCGCCTCCACGTCCCCTTCCACGGCCAAAAACAAGGGGGTTGGGCAGTGGTCCCTGCTGACCTCTGCCTCGACCGGCGCCACTCTGGTGTCCATTATGAATAGTAGGAGGGGCCATCAGTGATTTCTTGATCACAAGGGTGTCAGAGTCCGAGCCGGAGGAAGACTTTTCCTGTGCAGTTGCCTTTTTTGTGCCATTTAGGGGAAGTGTTGTAACCTTGGTAACTGGCTTGTTCTGTGTGGCCTCATCCTCTGAAGAGTCTGATTCAGAACTGGACGAAGAGCTTGCCGCCTTGTTTCCAGTGGACTTGCCAGGAGCACTGTTGGAGGAATTCCTTTTGGCAGCGGTGGGCTCCACTGATAATGCAGAGCTCTCATTTCCTGCTCTGGAGGAGTCTACCGGGGTCACTGCTGCACTGGCAGGAACCTTACTTTTGGGCTCCTCCTCAGATGATGTGGTGCTCTCCTTCCTCTTTCCAACTTTGGAGAGTGTACCTGGGCTCTTCGCAGCATTGGAAGGTGCCTCACATTTGGCGGGTTTCCTGCTGGGAATAGTAGGCTCCTCTTCAGAAGACGATGTGGAGCTTGCCTCTCTCTTTCCAGCTTTGGAGACACTGCCTGGGGCCTTTGCAGCAATGGCAGGTGTCCCCCTGTTTGCGGGTTTCCTGTTGGGAATAGTTGGCTCCTCTTCAGAAGACGATGTGGAGCTCGCCTTCCTCTTTCCAGCTTTGGAGATGCTGCCTGGGGTCTTCACAGCACTGACGGGTGTCCCGTTGTTAACATGTTTCCTGCTAACAGTGGGTTCTTCATCAGATGAAGAAGTAGAGCTTTTCTTTCTCTTTCCCGCTTTAGAGAAGCTCCCTGGGGCCCTTGCAGCCCCTAGGGTAGGGGCCCCTTCAGGCCCCTGTGATGATCTGTGAGGAGACTTGGTCTTTTTAGGTTTCTTTCTTGTAGAAGACTTCTGGTCGGACACAGACGAGTTCTGATTGAGGTTTTCGTTCCCTCTCTTGGTTGGTGCTGATGGGGGGAGAGACTCTTTAGCTTCCTTGTGCTTCTTTTTCTTCTTGGTCCGTTTCTTCTCAGAGGACTCATCAAAGTTCCCATCCATTAGATCCTCCTCCTCCTTCCTCTGGACAGGCTCATGGTCCCGTAGATATCTGGTTCTTTTGGGAATTATCTCAGTCTGAGACTCATTGTCCTCTTCTAAGGAGCCCCGACGCCGCTTCTTGGACCTCTTGGTTGCCCGAGATTGGCTGTTGGGCTCATTTGCCTCCTCTGACGTTTCATGTGCCTCCCACCTAACCCTGTGAAAGAAGACAAGGAGGGAGAAAGTCAGAGAGGAAGGCAGGGACAGCAGGATATACGCACCTTATGGGAACAGAAAGGCAGAGGGGAAGACAGGGCTGCCGGAGATACACACATTATGGGAAGTGACTATGTGAGGAGGAAGCAACCTAAAGGGACCCTCCAGTCTAACTCTTGACTATCCTGGGTTTCGGTCCTGTCCCCTGGGGCACCCTGATGGAAGTGCCACTTGCGCCAAAGTTAACTGACCTCTTCCCAGTCCTACGGCGCATGCACGGCCATTCGTCCAATCAGCGCACTCGGAGCTGCTAGCGTCACGTAGTCTAAGCCTTCGTCTAAGGCCAGCAACTTCAAGCGTGCTGGAGGCTGCATCCCCTGCTTCCCTCTAACAGGGTGCGTGCCCACGCCAGCCATTCACAAAGGCCTGGCACGGGCACACACCCTGCTAGAGGGATAGCGGGGGTGCGGCCGCGGTTTGCGCATGTGCCGTTTGACCGGGAAACAAGACAAGTATATGGGTGACCTGGGGGGTTTCAAACAGCGGGGCATCCCAATTTTGGACGCCCCAGGGGGGAGAGAATCGATCACCCCGTAAATCTTATAGATTCCCGGGCCGATCGTGGTGGGTTTTGGTCCACTTTAATGTTTGTTTAAATAAAAAGCCCAGCATCCCCATTCCCCTGTGGTGTGCAGCACGCTCCTGCCGTGGCCTATCTTTACAGGAGTGAAGAGGATGCGGCTGCCGAGGGCGGCGTGGGAGCCCCAGAATAGGTGAGTGAATGCGGTGCCATCTGGGGGACTCACACAAGTGTTACCTAACCAGGCACGCCTGAAAAGACTTCCGGGGACTAAAATGGGTGGTTCTGTACAACCTACCTAGGTGGTCACCCCCAGGTGCTACTTGGGAGTCATGGTGAAGCACGGATTGGCTAGAGTAGAAAGGCTATGGGGCAGTCAGCCGTGACATAACATGGGGAGTTAATATAAGTGTCCATTGAAAAGGTTAAAAATAAGGTCCACTTTCCCGTTAGACTCACCATAAGGGCACAAGGCTCCCTACTGACCTGCAGACCCTCTCATGGCATCTTTCCTTCCAGTGGGGATCTGGTGTCCATGAGTGATCCATGCTATGTCCTGCACTTCCGGTGTCGCTGGATGTGTACAATACAGGACCAAGCCAAGGCACCCAGAGATTAATGAGTGTCCTACTCTGAGGTTATACCCCTCACACCCACCCTGAAGCCGCAACTGCAGAGTAATATAGGCTGCGGGAGCCTTTAAGAAGACCAAAACCCCAAATTGTGTTCCCATGGCACATGCATGGGCCTCCTCTGCACCAGGCAGCCCAGAATAGCTACCAGCAGGTGTGCACAGCTGCAAGGCGCAGACATGCCCCAAGGTGCACAGCAAGAAGTTCATTGCCATGTAGAGGATACTCATGCATGCGCCATGGGAGCATGGCGCAAGGTAAGCTATCTCAGGGGTTTCTGGAGATGGTTTTTACCTGGCCAAGTTAAAAGGGCCTTGGTTTGCTTTAAAGCGATACAAAGCCGAGGGAGGCCAGCCCCGGAATCTAAAAGATTGCCATGCCTAGATCATTTATCAAACAGCCTCGTTTACAATAGGGAGCACAAGCTGCATCTTCAGGTCGCGCGCTCCTGCCCCAGCTATTCAGATACAGCCGTTTGCCGAGTGACAAGCATGACAAACAGCTCTGTCTGGATCAGAGTCCACGCAAGCGCCATTGGACCGGGAAGAGGTGAGTTTTACAGGGAGTTCTGGGGGGGTTCACTCAGCGGAGGAAGGCATCCCAATTCACTGGGGACAGAACAAAACCCAAGGTTTTGCTCCTCTTTAAAGAGAAACATCCTGGGTGCACACAGCCATTAGAAGGATATCGCTGCCACAGCAGGTTCTCGCAATCTGGCATGCCCCAGGGGAGAGCTGTAACCCGGACCTTGAGGCTTTTGGACTCTGGAGTAGACCACCACCCAAAATAATGACTTTCTTGGATGTTGTGCTCTCTAATAGGGCATAGAGGTATGCAGGGGATGCATCCAACGCATGGAGACACATCAGAGTGGTGAGGCGATCGGTTGGGGATTCACAGCGTAGGGCATCCTCGTTTGAGATGCCCCATAACAAGGTAGAGCAACCTTCTAGAATGTTATGTGGATCTGAATGGAAAGTCCAAAGTGGGGAATACTGGAAATGTGCAGGGTGTGAGTGTAGGCAGGAGGAGGAGTTTCAGCAGCGGAGACAGAGCTAAAATAATACCATTTTGTGAATACTCACCTGTAAAATGGGTATTGTAAGTATGTCACACACCCCACTTCAGACTTAATAATTACACTAGGGTTAACGCACCTCTAGGTGGCAGCATTGCAGAGGACTTCTCCAAAAAACTTCAACAGGCCCCTCCCGGTCTATACATACCTGGTACCTCCCAAGAACCTCCCAGTGTTAGAACAGCAGTAAGACAAGGTACCAGAACCAAACAATGTAACCCTCAACGTAAAGAACCAAACTTCACCAAATAGAGAGCCAGGATACCAAAAAGGGCGGGTGAAGTGGGGTGTGTGACATACTTACAATACCCATTTTACAGGTGAGTATTCACAAAATGGTATTATTCTAAGTATGTCACACACCCCACTTCAGACTTAATAATTACACTAGGGACATCCAACAGCAGTGTCCAGAAAAGGGTGGGTATCCGAACAGGCAATAACGCAGAAAAAATTCAAACCACTGCAGCCTGCAAAACCTTGCGGCCAAAAACAGCATCCGCTGAAGCCCGCACATCAACCTTATAGAACTTAGAAAAAGTATGAACAGAAGACCAAGTTGCAGCCTTACACACTTGTTCAACAGAAGCCTGGTGCTGAAAAGCCCAGGACGCACCAACCGCCCGAGTAGAATGAGCAGTAACACGGAAAGGAGGATCCTTCCCCTTGGCCGAATAAGCACCAATAATGGCCTGACGAATCCATTTACTAATGGAAGATTTGGCTGGAGCCAACCCCTTCCTAGGCCCACATGGCACAACGAAAAAGGCATCAGTCTTACGAAAAGAAGACGTCGCACGAAGATAGAACATCCAAGCAGTGCAAAGCACGCTCCTTGACATTCTTAGGCTTAGGACACAAAAGAAGGAAGAACAATGTCCTGGTTAAGATGAAAAGCAGAAACCACTTTAGGGAGAAAATCTGACTTGTAACGAAAAACCACTTTGTCCTGATGATCCTCAAAATAAGGAGCCTGAATAGACAAAGCTGCCAGCTCTGAAACACGCCTAACCGAAGTAATGGCCACCAGAAAGGCAACCTTCTGAGTAAGAATGGACAAAGCAACATCCCGCAAGGGCTCAAAAGGAGGAGCCATAAGAGCAGAAAGAACCAAATTCAGGTCCCAAACTGGGAGCAAAGGCTTCCTAGGAGGCCGCACATGCGAGACCCCCTGGAAAAAAGTCTTGACCAAGGAATGACTAGCAAAAGATTTCTGGAAAAAAATTGACAAAGCAGAAACCTGCCCCTTCAAGGTACTCAACTGAAGGCCAGAGTCCAGACCCGTCTGAAGGAACTCCAAAATCCTAGACACAGAAAAGACCCGGCAGGGCAAAGACCTAGCCTCACACCAATCAATATAAGCTCTCCAATACCTGTAATATATGGAAGAAGAAGATCTCTTCCTAGCACCAATAAGAGTCTGAATGACCGCATCCGAAAGACCCTCCTCCTTTAAGATGGAGGTTTCAGCAGCCAAGCCGTCAAAGCCAGCGTTTGTAAACTGGGGTAACAGAGATGACCCTGAGTGAGAAGATCTGTCCGAAGAGGCAGATCGAACTGATCCACGGCCAGACGGACGGTGTCCGCGAACCACACCCGCCTTAGCCACCTTGGAGCCACGAGAATGGCGGGAACTCCTTCCAGAACCAACTTTCGCAGAACCCTGCCTAGCATGGGAATCGGAGGAAACAGATAAAGAAACCCCAGGTCCCTCCAGCTCAGGGACATGGCATCCACCGCCAGAGCCAGAGGGTCCCGGGACAGGGACACAAAGGACGGAAGCTTGTGATTGTGACGAGAGGCAAACAGATCCACCTCCGGCGTCCCCCACCGGAGACAAAGTGACCGAAACACCTGGGGATGGAGAGACCACTCCCCCCGACGGGACGCACACCGGCTCAGAAAATCCGCCTCCGTGTTTTCCACACCCGGAATGTAAACTGCCGAGATGCAAGGGACATGAGTCTCCGCCCAGACCAAAATCAGAGACACTTCCCTGTGGGCACCCAGACTGCGAGTCCCCCCTTGGTGACTGATGTAAGCAACCGCCGTCTGATTGTCCGAGCGAACCTGAACCGGCAGACCTTGTAAATGATGCGTCAAGTGAGACAGAACCAACCTGATGGCCCGCAATTCCAGAACATTGATGGGCAAGTGAGCCTCCTGAGGGTCCCACTGCCCCTGAAACCGAAGATCCTTCCAATAACCTCCCCAGCCTGACAGACTGGCATCCGTGGTGACAGTTTCCCAAAGTGGAGTCAGAAACGACCTAGCCTTCAGAAGATTGTCCGAGACCAACCACCACAGAAGGGACTGCCGAACCCGAGGGGACAACCGGAAGGACCGATCCAACGACCCCGGGCACCGGTTCCAAGACGCCAAAAGATGAAGTTGAAGAGTCCTCGTATGAAACTGAGCAAAGGGAACTGCCTCGAACGAGGCCACCATCAACCCCACCAGTCTCATCCCCAGACGAATGGACGGATGAGGATGGGAGAGGAGCAGCCGGGCCAATTCCTGAATCATCAGAACCTTGGCCTGAGGAAGAAACACTCTGTGCTGGCAGGAGTCCAGCGACATCCCCAGAAAGGTCACCACCCTGGCCGGAACCAGCGAGGACTTGGGGTAATTGATCACCCAGCCGAATCTCTCCAACATGGACACCACCGTGCTGGTGTCCCCCTCTGCTTGACTGAAGGAAGGAGCCATGATGAGAAGATCGTCCAGGTAAGGCACAATGCGAATCCCCTGAGCTCTGAGCAGGGCCATCACCCCCGCCAACACCTTGGTGAACACTCTCGGAGCAGAGGTGAGCCCGAATGGAAGAGCCACAAACTGAAAATGCCGATCCCCCACCACGAAACGGAGGAACCGCTGATGAGCAGGAAAAATCGGCACGTGCAGGTACGCATCCTTGATGTCTATGGACGTCATAAAGTCCCCCTGCCGAAGCGAACCGATCGCCGACCGCAGGGTCTCCATGCGAAACTTCCGAGGAAGAATAAACCTGTTGAGAAACTTCAAATCCAGAATAGGACGGAAGGACCCGTCCTTTTTGGGGACCGTGAAGAGATTGGAATAAAACCCGCGTCCCACCTCCGAAGGAGGAACCGGGCAAATGACGGCCAAATCCAGAAGATTCCTTACTGCCGCCAGGAGCCCCTGCGCGGCCAAAGGATCCAAAGACACCCGAGACCTGAAGAACCTTGGAGGAGGAAGGGACTCGAACTCCAACTTGTAACCGGCCGAAACCACCTCCCGGATCCATCTGTCCGGGACCTCCTGGTCCCACACCCGGGAGAAAAGTTGCAACCGTCCCCCCACCCGAACGGGTGAGGGCGCCCCCTCATTGCTGGATGGGCTTGGCAGCCGGCTTGGGCTTGGCACCCCAGACGCGGGTGGGACGACCACGGCCTCTGCCCCTATTCCAACTGCCGCCCCTGGGGGCCGGGGAGCCCGCACCTCTACCGGCGCCAACTCCCCGAAAGGACGGATTGAACGAGACCATCCCCCGAAAGGAACGACGAAATTTCTTGCACTGAGGTAACTTACCTCCCTTGGCAACAGAGTCCAGCCTCTCACCAAAAAGCCTCAAACCCATAAAGGGCAGAGCCGTGAGCGATCTTTTAGAATTAAAATCAGCCGTCCACTGTCTCAACCACACACAGCGCCGGATAGCTACCAGCAAGGCAGTAGCCCTGCCACACATCAGCATGGCATCCTCCTGAGCGGCCAGGATGAAGGACAAAAAAGCATCACAGCGCTTAAGCCCAAGGGACTCATCACTGGAGGGCTCGAGATCCACCCCCAAGTCCCTGACAATAGACCTGACAGCAAAAGTCAAAAGAGCCGAAGCACAGACAGGCCTTAACACCGAACCCGCACATACAAAACCATGACGGGCAAGCTGATCAACCCGGCGATCCTCACCGTCCCTGAGCGAAGTCGTGTCAGGGGAATGCACGACCGCCGTGTTGGACAGTCCCAAGACCGGAGTATCTACCTCGGGGGGGACAGACCAACGCTTCATCAATTCCGCCGGAAAGGGATACTTCCTATCCCAGCTAGACGGCACACCAACAAGACGTGTAGGTTGCTCCCATTGCTTGAAGACAATTTCTTCAAAGTGCTGTTGGCTGGGAAATTCCAGACGCTGCTTGGAAACCCCAAAAAGCTGACCCTTGGGCCTGGGAGCAACCACCGGAGGCTCCAAATCCAACACCTCAAACATCTGGCTCAAAATGGTAGAGGAATCGAGAGGGAGGCCATCATCCTGATCTCCCTCAGAACCCAGCAACTGCTGAACATCAGAATCTTCATCCTCAATGAGCTCACCTTCTTCACGGGGACGATCCGACCAATCCAGATCTCCCACAACTTCCTCATCTGAATCTGGCGGAGGCGGAGACAGATGCTTCTGCTTAGCTGAAACCTTCTGAGCGGCTATAGCAGAAAACCGCTTCTCAAGGCTGGTCAAGCGGGCACATACCTCAGACTGCGAATCCCCGCCCAGGACAACGTCACACGGGGTCCGGAATAAGCGAGGGGGAGAGGGAGATGGCGCGGCTGACGAAGTGCTAGGCACCGGAGTACTGGACTGCCGTGCAATGTTCTGCTGTGCACAAGGGATACACAAAATGACATCATCTCCCTGGAGCGGAGCCCCACAACCCCCGCACACCTTGGATTGTCCCGAAGAACCATTCCCGGTATCTGTGGCAACCTCCATGTGGTGAAATTATGGTATTTGCAGAACCCAGGGATTTATGCGGTACGCGACCCGGGATGCCCCTTAATAACCTAACACTAGTCTAAGGACAGACACAAGATCCTGACCCAGGGGAATAGCATAAGGCCCTAATAAAAATACAATAAATGTATATATATAAATATATAGCAAGGACAAAAAACACCCCCCACGAGCCAGGTATATATGACCGGGAGAGCCCTGCCAGACGTGATCCCAGGATCTGAAAAACACAAAGGGAGAGAGAGACAGGCGTCAATCAGCACCATGCCAAAAAAACACCGCATAATATACAAAACCCCCCTTTACCACCCCCCCCCCTCATTAACCAGAGCAACGGAAGTGGTTAATGCCAGCCAGCACCATCAAGCTGCGCCGGGGCGAGGAGGGAGGCAAGGGAGAAGGAAGGATCCGAGGGGTCACTGACATGGCCCAAGAACCGCCTACCTGGAGAGAAGAGGAACCGCGCAGCCAGCAGAAGATGGCGGCCAGCACACCGAGGACGGAGGAAGAGAGAAGCTCCGGGAGCGCGGACGCCGAGAAGGCCCCGCCCCTCAGGCCGTCCAATCCGTGCGCGGCCCGCGCGCGACCCCGCCCCCAGGCAGCGTCAGCGTCTGCCTGCGGGGACCGCCATCAGACCTCGATCACGGGGCCGGCGGCGCCACCCGCCGGCTCCCGGAGTACAGCGTCGGAGAACACAGACCCACACACTGATCAATGTCTCCCCTGAGCAGTCGGGCAAACAAGCTGCAGGCGCCGAATACGGCGCCCAGCCACCCGCGGGACCGCGGCGCAGCACGCCGCGAGGCCCCGCCCCCCCGGCTCCTGAGGGGAGAACACACACACAGCCATGAACAGACAGTGAAGGCACAAGTAAAATCACAAAGTAAAATCACAAAGTAAAAACACAAATGGAAAGCGCAGCAGCACACTCACACAACATGTGCATAGTAAAGCATGACACTGTCCCCAGCGCGTCCCACACCCCGGAAGAGACACAACACCCCAGGGCAAGGACAACCTGACCACTAACTCCTATAAAAAAGGGGGCATCCCACATCCGGATCACCACTCCGGGAATCCCGCTATGCCCCGCAATGAAGGGTCGAGCGGAGGAGCTAATCTCCTAGGCACCAATGGTGCCGGCTACCTTATTGCCCGGCCTACAGCCGAAGCTGGGAGGCTGCCATTACATAGAACACAATTCAAACAAAAGCCGGGCAGAAATAGACCATGGGGGGGGGGGGGCCGGGGGGAGACCCCGGCTACCTGCAAGCAGGAGACTTCTTTCTTCTGTCTTGTCGCCACCTTGCAGAGAACAACACTGGGAGGTTCTTGGGAGGTACCAGGTATGTATAGACCGGGAGGGGCCTGTTGAAGTTTTTTGGAGAAGTCCTCTGCAATGCTGCCACCTAGAGGTGCGTTAACCCTAGTGTAATTATTAAGTCTGAAGTGGGGTGTGTGACATACTTAGAATAAGGGATTTACGATTCCTGGGGGAGTGGGCAGGGTCACAGATATGCATGCCATTAAGTAGGTAAGGGCCCATCTACAAAGGTCAGTCTACTGTGCATGGGAGGAGTGAGCAGTTCTGCATGGGCTGGACTATATAACCCATACCTACCAAGTGACATAAGCCTGGTAACTGCGCATGGGAGGAGTTGTGGGCGTGTCTGTTGCGCGGGGGTGTGAGTGGGCTGGTCGCATACCTGATGAGGTCATCGTCGCGCAGCAAGCGGGCGCTCTCCCCAGGGGGCAGCAAACAATCTTGCAGGTAGAGACTGAGCGCCCCCCGCTGCTGGGGGTAGAATCGCTCGTGGATGAGGCAGGACAGGTCGGTGACGGCCCGGCATTGCTCGGTGCTCAGCAGCAGCCACAGCTGGCGGCTCTCCGGAACGGCGGGCGGCGGATAATCAAACTGCAGCTTCACCCGCACCTCCCCCGGCGCCATCTTCTCGTGACGTCACACACGCGGTGCGAGCACGTGCTCTCATCTCCTGACCGGCTGTCACGTGACCTGCTGCCTGAGTCACATGAGAGCCGGAGAATGGAGACGCTGATACTCCTCAGCACTGTAGTCTTCTCCGCTGCCCTCCTGCCCACCGCCCAGGGTGAGTATTATACCAACCCCCGCACTACTGCCCCCAGGGTGTCATCCTGATCCCCCTCATTACTGCTCCCAGGGTGTCATCCCGATCCCCCGCACTACTGCTCCCAGGGTGTCATCCTGATCCCTCTCACTACTGCCCCCAGGGTGTCACCCTGATCCCCCGCACTACTCCCAGGGTGTCATCCTGATCCCTCTCACTACTGCCCCCAGGGTGTCATCCTGATCCCTCTCACTACTTCCTCCAGGGTTTCATCCTGATCCCCCGCACTACTGCTCCCAGGGTGTCATCCTGATCCCTCTCACTACTGCCCCCAGGGTGTCACCCTGATCCCCCGCACTACTCCCAGGGTGTCATCCTGATCCCTCTCACTACTGCCCCCAGGGTGTCACCCTGTTCCCCCGCACTACTTCTCCCAGGGTGTCATCCTGATCCCTCTCACTACTGCTCCCAGGGTGTCATCCCGATCCCCCGCACTACTGCTCCCAAGGTGTCATCCCGATCCCCCTCACTACTGCCCCCAGGGTGTCACCCTGATCCCCCTCACTACTGCCCCCAGGTTGTCACCCTGATCCCTCTCACTACTGCTCCCAGGGTGTTATCCCGATCCCTCTCTACTGCTCCCAGGGTGTCATCCTGATCCCCCGCACTACTGCCCCCAGGGTGTCATCCTGATCCCTCTCACTACTGCCCCCAGGGTGTCATCCTGATCCCTCTCACTACTGCCCCCAGGGTGTCATCCTGATCCCTCTCACTACTGCCCCCAGGGTGTCATCCTGATCCCTCTCACTACTGCCCCCAGGGTGTCACCCTGCTCCCCCTCACTACTGCCCCCAGGGTGTCACCCTGCTCCCCCTCACTACTTCCCCCAGGGTGTCATCCTTATCCCCCTCACTACTGCTCCCAGGGTGTCACCCTGATCCCCCTCACTACTGCCCCCAGGGTGTCACCCTGATCCCCCTCACTACTGCCCCCAGGGTGTCACCCTGATCCCCCTCACTACTGCCCCCAGGGTGTCACCCTGATCCCCCTCACTACTGCCCCCAGGGTGTCACCCTGATCCCCCTCACTACTGCCCCCAGGGTGTCACCCTGATCCCCCTCACTACTGCTCCCAGGGTGTCACCCTGTTCCCCCGCACTACTTCTCCCAGGGTGTCATCCTGATCCCTCTCACTACTGCTCCCAGGGTGTCATCCCGATCCCCCGCACTACTGCTCCCAAGGTGTCATCCCGATCCCCCTCACTACTGCCCCCAGGGTGTCACCCTGATCCCCCTCACTACTGCCCCCAGGTTGTCACCCTGATCCCTCTCACTACTGCTCCCAGGGTGTTATCCCGATCCCTCTCTACTGCTCCCAGGGTGTCATCCTGATCCCCCGCACTACTGCCCCCAGGGTGTCATCCTGATCCCTCTCACTACTGCCCCCAGGGTGTCATCCTGATCCCTCTCACTACTGCCCCCAGGGTGTCATCCTGATCCCTCTCACTACTGCCCCCAGGGTGTCATCCTGATCCCTCTCACTACTGCCCCCAGGGTGTCACCCTGCTCCCCCTCACTACTGCCCCCAGGGTGTCACCCTGCTCCCCCTCACTACTTCCCCCAGGGTGTCATCCTTATCCCCCTCACTACTGCTCCCAGGGTGTCACCCTGATCCCCCTCACTACTGCCCCCAGGGTGTCACCCTGATCCCCCTCACTACTGCCCCCAGGGTGTCACCCTGATCCCCCCCACCACTGCTCCCAGGGTGTCATCCTGCTCCCTCTCACTACTGCCCCAGGGTGTCATCCTGATCCCCCCCACCACTGCTCCCAGGGTGTCACCCTGATCCCCCTCACTACTGCCCCCAGGGTGTCACCCTGATCCCCCTCACTACTGCCCCCAGGGTGTCATCCTGATCCCCCTCACTACTGCCCCTAGGGTGTCACCCTGATCCCCCTCACTACTGCCCCCAGGGTGTCATCCCGATCCCTCTCACTACAGCCCCCAGGGTGTCACCCTGATCCCCCTCACTACTGCCCCCAGGGTCTCATCCTGATCCCTCTCACTACTGCCCCCAGGGTCTCATCCTGATCCCTCTCACTACTGCCCCCAGGGTCTCATCCTGATCCCTCTCACTACTGCCCCCAGGGTCTCATCCTGATCCCTCTCACTACTGCCCCAGGGTGTCATCCTGATCTCTCGCACTACTGCCCCCAGGGTGTCACCCTGATCCCCCACACTACAGCGCCCAGGGTGTCATCCTGATCCCTCTCACTACTGCCCCAGGGTGTCATCCCGATCCCTCTCACTACTGCCCCCAGGGTGTCACCCTGATCCCCCCCACCACTGCCCCCAGGGTGTCATCCTGATCCCTCTCACTACTGTTCCCAGGGTGTCACCCTGATCCCTCTCACTACTGCCCCAGGGTGTCACCCTGATCCCCCGCACTCCTGCCCCCAGGGTGTCACCCTGATCCCTCTCACTACTGCCCCCAGGGTGTCATCTTGATCCCCCTCACTACTGCCCCCAGGGTGTCATCCCGATCCCTCACTGCTGCCCCCAGGGTGTCACCCTGATCCCTCTCACTACTGCCCCCAGGGTGTCATTCTTATCCCCCGCACTACTGCTCCCAGGGTGTCATTCTTATCCCCCTGCCTCCCCGGTGTGCACCTTTGGGTGGCTGTTGGTGACTATGCTCTCCTATTACAGGTGTCTGGGCAGGAAAGGAGGATTGGGGCTATGTGGAGGTGCGGAGTGACGCTCATCTGTTCTGGTGGCTCTATTATGCTGATCACCCAACTAGAAACTACACCCAGGTGCCACTGGTCATGTGGCTGCAGGTAGCATGGTCCCTTCCTATCACCTCTGCCTCCATCATGGGGCATCCCAAGCTCATTAGCATGTCTGTGCTCTCTTTCAGGGGGGCCCAGGAGCATCCGGTTGTGGATTTGGGAACTTTGCAGAGATTGGACCCTTGGATATGAATCTGAAGCCAAGAAACGGCAGCTGGGTGGGTCCACCGCTCATCCTTCAGGATTGTGAGGATTGGCCATGTGATGTGTTCTAACCTCTCTCTCCCCCCCCTCCTCCCTTCAGGTCCAGGTGGCCAATTTACTATTTGTGGACAATCCAGTGGGCACTGGCTACAGCTACACCACCAACCGTGCCGCCTTCACCAAGGACGTGGCTGCCATCTCCAGCGACATGTTGATTCTCCTCAAGCAAATCTTCAACTCTAAACCCGAATTCCAGGTGAGTGGTGTCTACAAAAGAGGATTGTCTCATCATATATGTAGCACCATGCATGGTCCAGGAGCAGCAGGCAGATATCTCCCAGTCTGTGCTTAATCCACTCAGTGGAGATATTTCCCAGTCTGTGCCTAATCCACGCATTGGAGAGATCTCCCAGTCTGTGCCTAATCCACTCGGTGGAGAGATCTCCCAGTCTGTGCCTAATCCACTCGGTGGAGAGATCTCTCAGTCTGTACTTAATCCTCTCGGTGGAGAGACCTCTCAGTCTGTACTTAATCCACTCGGTGGAGAGATCCCCCAGTCTGTACCTAATCCACTCGGTGGAGAGACCTCCCAGTCTGTGCCTAATCCACGCGTTGGAGAGATCTTCCACTCTGTGCCTTAGCTACTCGGTGGAGAGATCTACCAGTCTTTGCCTAATCCACTCGGTGACACAGAAAGGATATGCACAGCCTTGTATATGGATGGTGCAGGCCCTGGAGGAAACACGTTACTATTCACTATCACAAATCAATCAATAGAGCTGGCCCACTGTAAATCCCACACAATTGGCCGCACACAATGTAATCACAGTCCAAATAAAGTTTATTAAATACAAATATCCAATACATAAAATGTGTTCAAGACAAAACTGACATACATGACAATATTAAAAAACATAAAACAAAAAGCTGAGTGGGGAGGAAAACTGGGGCTAATTCATAAAAAAATGTTATTCAAATAATCATTGCAAAATAATAAATAGTACGAAATACATGTTGGGCGGCCAGATGCTGAAAAAGTGCTAGTGCCTTCAATAAGAGGGATAATATGGTGATCAAAGAGCCAAAAATAAGACTTGTGCCAAGACAGTAGCAGCAATAATGCTTAAAAAGAAGTGCACATTTAAAGATGTGCAAAAATTAAAGTGCAGTGCAATGGTGTATGTCAAGGAAATAAGGCTATTAGATGCCCATCTAAAGTACTTAGTGCTGGTGTAAGAAGAGCATCAGCCAGTACAACATGTGTTAGATAACCAAAATGAAGGTCAATACATCACCAATTGGAGCCCCGTCCTCCCCATGTACCTCACCGACGCGTTGCGTGGTCCGCTATATATATATCGTCCCGGCGCAATGTATTTTTTAGCCAATTTTTTATGTGGCTATTTTTATTATTTACGCGTTATTTGCGCCGGGAATCATATGATCTTTTCTCCCCCATTTTTCTAAGTGATAGGGAATTCTCTTACCTAGTTGAGTGCCTAGCTGTCCTTTACGGGGGGGGGGCTGTGTTTATTCAAATTACTGTCTATTTAACTGACAGCATTATTAACTATGTAAGACGAGTCTGGCTTTAACAATGTTATATGCGCCAGTATTGGCGCCTATCATGGTCTCTATTTTTGCCAGTACTATGACGTTTTTTACACGGCCTCCTATGAGAAGCAGCTACGTATTCACCCCTTTTTTTGATTCGCCGCTTGGCCGGCGCGCGGCGCATTTGTTGTCCCAGGATAAAAGAGACGCACAGCGCACGCTGCTTTGTGTGCTGAACGGGAAGATTTCATTTAATCAAGGTATGCACACTCCTACATTTTATCCACAGGTGTTGATTATTATGTTTGATAATTATGTATTTAAAGTGGACCAACACCCAGGATTTTGACTATCCTGGGTTTTGGTCCACTTCGGTGGGGCACCCCGATCGCCCCGCTGTCTGAAACCCCCCAGAAAGCCCCAAAAAACTCACCTCTCCCCGCTCCCACATGACCGTGCCAGCCAATCACAGCGCTCAGAGCCGCTGTGGTATGCGCGTCCAAGGCCGCCTGGACGCGCATACCAGCTCAGCTGGCTCTGAGCGCTGGAGGCTGCGTCTCGCGCTTCCCTCTCCCTCTTCCCTTCCCTCTCGCGCTTCCCCTGCACCGGCCATTCACAAACGGCCGGCGCGAGTGCGCGCCCTGCTAGAGGGAAGCGCGAGCCGCGGCCGATGGAACGGGGCTGAGGTAAGGTTTGTGGGCCTCCTGGGGGGTTCCTCTCCGCGGGACATCCCGATTTCGGATGCCCCGCGGGGAGGGATCTGATCGGTCCGGGAATCTTATAGATTTCCGGGCCGATCCCCCCTGGGTGTTGGTCCACTTTAAATGTTCTATCTGCAAGTTGTTCCTGTGTCATGAGTAAGGGCGGATGCCCGAAACGCGTAGACATAACAGGACGCTCGTGACCAGTGGCTGAATAAGGGTTCCAGCAGCATAATTGCTGTCCCGCCTAGTATGTTTCCCCCCTTCTCCCTCTCCGTTGCACTTAGGGAGCAAACATTATAGGTAAACACATTAACAAGTGTAAGAATTGCAGTCATGGAACTAGGTTAATACCTATTCATGTCAATATTGGTTTATGTTAACATCTTATGGCAGATTATCCCTCTTTTGTTTGCGACCTCCTTTGCTTGTCATGTTCCTTAAAGGAGCAGTATCGCGAAATTTGCATTAAAAAAGATAAATAATTAAATAGCCACACAATAGCTTCTAACATGTGTATAAATAATCTGGCGATAGAAATAGGAAAAAATATATGCCTTTCTTTTAAATTGTATAATTACAATGGCTCAGTCCATTTGCTGAATAGGGGGATCTGCTGGGTTGTATTTAGTGAGCTGCTTCATTTAGCCCCCTGGTCTCCTAGCAACACTTTACCTCAGAGGCTGACACTGTAATCAGTGGTAACGGCTGTGTGTGTGTGAGGTGAGACCAGGTGACTCAAATGTGTAAAATCTATACAAAATAAACTAAACTGACTGAAAATAACTGAAATTCTTCTTTGAATAACTGTGCAGGAAAATCTAAAGGTATTAAAGTGGAACAAAACCCTGAGTGGCCGACCCTGAAGTCTATAAGACCTGGCCATTGACCTTGCCCCTTGGGCATTCTAAATCAGGATGCCCACTGTGTTAAACGACCCCTGGATAACCACAGATCCCCCCATTTTTCTGGCGCGGTTACGCAGATAGTCATTTAGACAGGCCGGGCGGCCAGGAAGGTTACTGCTCAGGCTCCCCATCTGCGTGCAAACAGAGCTGATTGGATGAGAGCCCGCGCATGCGCTGTGGGACAGGGAAAGGTACATTTTTACAGGCGAACTTGGGGATTTCACATATCAGGGCATCCCAAGTTGGGATGTCCCTAGGGGCACAAAACAAAACTCCAGATAGTGAAAATCCTGGGATGGGCTTTGCTCAAAACACACAAAGCTGAAAGAAAGATCATATGGAAAAATTAAAAATAAGAATATGAAAGAGAAAATTTTAAACTGAAAGATTCTGCAGCAGAGCCAACATGAAGGGAAAACTGTCAAAATCAGCTAAATGACTTCTAGAGCTTTTCTCTCTGTTTTAGATATATAAGTTCTGGCCAGGCAATGTTGCAATGTTGTTATCTTATGCTGGACGGCTGCCAGCACTGAACAGCTGATACTTTGTTACATTGTTTACCCCTCTCCTCAGCGTGGAACAGGCGAGTTCGAGGCGGTCCCTGACACTCAGACGACATAAACATGAGCTATTAGTCTCCAGCTGCTCAACACACACATAATTTTTTTCTAAATTTGTAATTCTTACTCCAACACTTACCTACATTCAAAGTACCATTTAAATATAAGTCACCAAGAAAAATTCGCGACACTGCTCCTTTAAAGTAGTAATTATATCACTTGGTCAGCGAAGATTGCAGTGACTATATATGCTACCCTTGTCTTGAACTAAAATCATGCTGCTAATATTGTGTGTATGTAATATATATATATATATATATATATATATATATATATATATATATATATATGCTAATATAGTATGTGTGTATATATACATATTGTCATATATGCTTAATTTCATTATTTATTTTATCTATGTCTGGAAACATATTACAATGCTGGTGTTCGCTAATATATATGCTTTATTATGTGAAAGGTGTATGGCAGTGTGGCGCGCTTGTCACTCATACTTACTTTCCACGTGCCATGGCTCGTGAGCGGGGGCAGTGCAGATAAGCCAGCAGACACAGCACCTGTTGGTGCATGTCACCGCTGTACTTCCGGGTTTGACTGCGCTCCTCTCAGTGGAAATGATGCGGCATCCATTTAAGGAATTAAGGGGATTAAGGTAAGTTTTTTTACAATTTGTAGATTTTGTTTGTAATAAAAAATGTAAGTTTGTCAATAAAATCTTATTGCGTGTGAAAACCCTTAAAAATCCCCCCCAAAAAATGACGTGGGGTCCCCCTTACCCAAAATAACCAGCCCGAGACCAACTATGGGGGTTTGTAGGCACAGAGTGGGGGGACCAGCTTTGGTGGCCCCCCCACCCTGCAGCCTACGAGCCCACATAGCCTATGTGGGCCCGGGCTCTTCTGCCCCCCCCCTGGCCTTTGGGAGTGGTAATGGGGGTGCGGGGGTTAATGGCAAGTCACCCGCTAGGGCAGGTGACTTGCCACCCCCCCAGCCTTGTGAACTGGTATAAGGGGTCTCATGGACCCCTTACCAGCTCACAAAGGGTTAACTGTTAAAAAAAAACACCACACAATAATAAAAAGTACCGTATTTATCGGCGTATAACACGCATTCCCCATTTTAACACAAAAATTTGAGTAAAAATTCAGGGATATACAGTATTTTACCTATAGCTGTTTAAACAATAAAAGTTACCGTCAGACATGCGGTTCATTTCCCCCTCTGCCACTTCACTTCCCCACCCTCTTCTGTACATCATTTTCCCCCCTCTGATCCCCCTGTACCACCTAATCCCCCCCCCCCCCAGATCCACCTGTACAACCTAATCCCCCTGTACCACATAGTCCTGATACCACCTGTACCATATAACCCCACCCCCCATATCACACACTCTTTCCCCCTGCGCCACATAACAAGCCCCCCCACATAAACCCATATTTCTTTATGTTTTTGTTTTCACCACAGTACCTGGCCTGTGTCGCTAGCAGGCTCAGGTCACTCTTTAATTGCGCTGACGAGTAACGTCCTCAGCGTAATGTCAGGGACGTCACTCGTCAGAAGTATGGTGGCCTCGGAGGGTCCTGAGGAGCAGCCTTTAAAACAGCAGCGCGGGCGGCTGCGGACTCACAGCTGATTGGGAGAATGCCGGCGCGTACACTTGGGACCAGAGAGCAGGCGGGCGAAAAGGTAAGCACCCGCAATGATGGAGAAAAAATACAGGCAGCGGGCGGCTCTATGGCCGCTGCGAGCCGCTGCTGCTAGGATGGGGTTAAATCAGGCAGCGGGCGGCTCTCCAGCCGCCGCTTGTTCAATGATTGGTTTAAAGCGAACAGCAGGTGGCTGGAGAGCTGCCGCCACTGCTGCAAGGTAGGGGTTATATCAGGCAGGGTAGCTAGAGAGCCGCCGACGCTGCCATGAAATGGATGCTGCACTTCTATGAGTATCATGGGCGCCGGTGAATCAGCTGGAGCAGGTAGTTTGGGACCCGGCGTATAACACGCAGTATCGGCGTATAACACGCAGGCAGGGTTTAAGCTTGCAATTTTAGTTTTAAAACTGCGTGTTATACGCCGATAAATACGGTATTTTATTAAAAAAAAAAAATTTTTTTTTACTGTACTTACCTTCGATTGCAAGCTCTTGTCCCTCGCCGCTCAGCTGACAGATGCCGGTGATCGGCATCCAGAGAAGGAGGAGGCAGGAGATCAGAGGATCTCCTGCCACCTCCTTCCCCGGCGCCGATCACCGGCATCTGAGAAGGCTGAAGCCGGTGATCGATCGGGGCCGGGATGACGTCATAAGCCCCGCCCCCAAGGGGGCAAGATGGCGGCCGCCATCGAGAAGGAGAGAGCCTCCCGGGCTCTCTCCTGAAGATCAGTAAGTCCTGGGGGGGGGGATCGGAGGCCCCCCAGGTGAAGAGGAGGGACAGCGGGAGCCAGCGCACACACAGGTAAGTGAATGTCATTTTTTTTTTTTTTTTTTTTTTTTTTTTTTACAGTTAGCAGCGTCTGCTGCCAAAGCGGGGGGGGGGGGGGCGGCCTATTCCGGGGGCTCTCCTGGAGCCATCCGACCCCCCACGGGGGATCGGATGGCACCAAATTAAAGAGGAGACCCAGCCGGATCCAACAAGGGGGTCAGGTGAGTATTTTTTATTTTTATTTTTTAAACTAGAAGCGGGGAAAATCAAGCACGTAACACCTACGGGCTTGGCACTTAAGGCCCAGCCAAGCCAGCACGTAGGTGTTACGTGCTTGGCAACAAAAGGGTTAACCCCCTGCCTCCCAAATTACCTGCCTCCCTGCAAAAAACAAGGTTAAACATAGCGCAAAATGGCATAAACTGACCTGTCAACAGAGGTTGACAAAAACTCAAGTAGGCTGGCAATTAAAAGGGTTAAAAGTAACTATGCATGTTGGGTATTGTTCTGCTCGGGGGAACTTGTTCTTTCAGACTTAGCTTGTTTTTTCTTGTTTGCATATTGATATTTTAGGAAAAGGTGTTTTTTATTCAGCTTTTTTATATATTTTTTAGTGAAACCCTGTGCAACCTAAGAATTCTTTGAGGGATTAATTCCAGAAAGATGATCCCACTACAACAAGCTTGGTACGCTTAGAAAGCTGTGTACTTTCAGGGAATATATGGTTTATGGGGGGTATTCCAAATGTAAAGGGTTGTTTTGGTAGAAAAATCACAAGGTGCGCACTTTGTCTGCAGAGCTGAAACTTTCAAGAAAAATTACCTTTACGCACATGCTTTACTTTGGGGTGTTTGGCAACTCTTCCCTTGACAGGACCTATGCATGTTGGGTATCATTCTGTTTGGTGGATGTTGCTTTTTCAGATTTACCTTGTTTTTTTTGTTTCCATATAGTTTTTTTTAGGAAAATGTGGCTTTGACTCTTCTTTTTTATTCTTCTTTAGTAAAACTCTGTGCAACCAAATAATTCATTGAGGGATTACTACCAGAAATCTCCACCCACATCAACAAGCCTGGTACGCCTAGAAAGATCGAGGTGTATACTTCCAGAGAATATATAGTTTGTAGTGGGTATTTCAAATGTAAAGGGTTGTTCTCTTGCAAAACTGCAAGGTGCGCATGGCGCATATCACAGTTGTATTTTATCTGAAAATCTCCTAAAGAGCTGTTTCAGTTTGGGGGAGTCTCCTGGGCAGGAAAGGGTGTCTACCAATACACATGTTGTACCGCTGTAACTGGGAAAAATGGGGCTTTTACACGCAATAAGATTTTATTGACAAACCTTTTTTTACAAAAAAAACACTACAAATTGTAAAAAAATAGATTTTTTTTTTATTTTTGGCACATATTGTACCCCAAAATATTGAGAATACACCTAAAAAATAACAAACAAGACATTTCATGTTAAAGCCCAGACTCTGCTGGAAAAAACAATATATCACTTTCCTGGGAAACCCTGGAAATCCCGTCAAAAATCAGAGTTGAACACGTGGAGCGCAAAATAGTGCAAAATGGTTTGGCAACAAAGGGTAACAAAATCTCCAGGTAGGCTGGCACTTAAAGGGTTACATGTGCACTTCTTTTTAAGCATTATTGCTGCTACTGTCTTGGCACAAGTCAGATTTTTGGCTCTTTGATCACCATATTATCCCTCTTATTGAAGGCACTAGCACTTTTTCAGCGCCTGGCCGCCTAACATGTATTTGATACTATTTATTATTTTGCAATGATTATTTGAATAACATTTTTTTTATGAATTAGCTCCAGTTTTCCTCCCCACTCAGCTTTTTGTTTTATGTTTTTTAATATTGTCATGTATGTCAGTTTTGTCTTGAACACGTTTTTATGCATTGGATATTTGTATTTAATAAACTTTATTTGGACTGTGATTACATTGTGTGCGGCCAATTGTGTGGGATTTACAGTGGGCCAGCTCTATAGTCCCATTGATTTGTGATAGTGAATAATCCACTCGGTGAAGAGATCTCCCAGTCTGTGGATGGCCCACTCGGTGGAGAGAAGTCCTCCAATTGGATCTGGCACAGACGGGGAGCTATCTCCACCAGGCGGTTCTGGCACAGACGGGCAGCTATCTCCACCAGGCGGTTCTGGCACAGACGGGCAGCTATCTCCACCAGGCGGTTCTGGCACAGACGGGCAGCTATCTCCACCAGGCGGTTCTGGCACAGACGGGCAGCTATCTCCACCAGGCGGTTCTGGCACAGACGGGCAGCTATCTCCACCAGGCGGTTCTGGCACAGACGGGCAGCTATCTCCACCAGGCGGTTCTGGCACAGACGGGCAGCTATCTCCACCAGGCGGTTCTGGCACAGACGGGCAGCTATCTCCACCAGGCGGTTCTGGCACAGACGGGCAGCTATCTCCACCAGGCGGTTCTGGCACAGACGGGCAGCTATCTCCACCAGGCGGTTCTGGCACAGACGGGCAGCTATCTCCACCAGGCGGTTCTGGCACAGACGGGCAGCTATCTCCACCAGGCGGTTCTGGCACAGACGGGCAGCTATCTCCACCAGGCGGTTCTGGCACAGACGGGCAGCTATCTCCACCAGGCGGTTCTGGCACAGACGGGCAGCAATCTCCACCAGGCGGTTCTGGCACAGACGGGCAGCTATCTCCACCAGGCGGTTCTGGCACAGACGGGCAGCTATCTCCACCAGGCGGTTCTGGCACAGACGGGCAGCTATCTCCACCAGGCGGTTCTGGCACAGACGGGCAGCTATCTCCACCAGGCGGTTCTGGCACAGACGGGCAGCTATCTCCACCAGGCGGTTCTGGCACAGACGGGCAGCTATCTCCACCAGGCGGTTCTGGCACAGACGGGCAGCTATCTCCACCAGGCGGTTCTGGCACAGACGGGCAGCTATCTCCACCAGGCGGTTCTGGCACAGACGGGCAGCTATCTCCACCAGGCGGTTCTGGCACAGACGGGCAGCTATCTCCACCAGGCGGTTCTGGCACAGACGGGCAGCTATCTCCACCAGGCGGTTCTGGCACAGACGGGCAGCTATCTCCACCAGGCGGTTCTGGCACAGACGGGCAGCTATCTCCACCAGGCGGTTCTGGCACAGACGGGCAGCTATCTCCACCAGGCGGTTCTGGCACAGACGGGCAGCTATCTCCACCAGGCGGTTCTGGCACAGACGGGCAGCTATCTCCACCAGGCGGTTCTGGCACAGACGGGCAGCTATCTCCACCAGGCGGTTCTGGCACAGACGGGCAGCTATCTCCACCAGGCGGTTCTGGCACAGACGGGCAGCTATCTCCACCAGGCGGTTCTGGCACAGACGGGCAGCTATCTCCACCAGGCGGTTCTGGCACAGACGGGCAGCTATCTCCACCAGGCGGTTCTGGCACAGACGGGCAGCTATCTCCACCAGGCGGTTCTGGCACAGACGGGCAGCTATCTCCACCAGGCGGTTCTGGCACAGACAGGGAGATATCTCCACCACGCGGTTCTGGCAGAGACGGGCAGCTATCTCCACCACGCGGTTCTGGCAGAGACGGGCAGCTATCTCCACCACGCGGTTCTGGCAGAGACAGGGAGATATCTCCACCACGCGGTTCTGGCACAGAGAGAGAGCTATCTCCACCACGTGGTTCTGGAGAGATATCTCCATGTCTGTACCAGATCTTCTTGGCAGCTTCTCCCTTTTGAATGCCCAATCTGCTCAGTGTCTTTGCCTGGCCCACCTGGCAGAAATAGTCTTTGTTAGCAGCATCCAATGGTCCAGTCAGTTGGGATGTATTTATGTGCGGCTGGTGTTGTATCTGATCACCTGTTGATTGATCTTTTGTAGGCCACCCCCTTCTACATCTTCTCTGAGTCCTATGGAGGGAAGATGGCAGCTGCGATTTCTCTAACGATACACAAGGTAAGTTCCATTGTATAGTCTGTTTTTCAGGACACATGATAATGGCTGTTTTGGCTTCTGTCTGTGATCACTCAGGGCATGATGTATGAGGGGGGTCACCTGTCACTTTCAGGCCTGCAGCAGCCCATGTAGGGGCAAGTAGCTGTATCAGGAGTAGAAAGTGTTTGCTATCTGCTGAAGCCAGGTAGGTTGGGGAAATAGTCCTGGTCATTATTATGTTACAGACATAGACCCTCTCACACCCTTGCTATTAAAGTGGACCAAAACACAGGATTTTGACTATCCTGGGTTTTGGTCCTTGCCCCCAGAGTGCCCCGCTGTGTGAAATCCCCAGGTCGCCGAAACTAGCCTCTTCCTGGTCCTACGGCGCATGTGCAGGCACTCGGAGCCGAGCGCGCTGGTGGCCGCATACCCCTGCTACCTTCTAACAGGAGCACGTCTGCGCCAGACATTCACAAATGCCGGGCGCAGGTAAGCGCCATGCTAGAGGGATAGCGGGGATGCGGGCGTGGCTCGTGCATGCGCCGTTGGACCAGGAAAGATGGTAAGTGTATTGGGCGACCTGGGGGGTTGCACACAGCGGGGCATCCCAATTTTGGAGGGAATCGAATGGCCCGGGGATCTTATTGATTCCTGGGCTGATCGCTGTGGGTTTTGGTCCACTTTAAAGTTATACTAAAGGCAAGCCTGATTGAAGTCCTATTGTCTCAAGCTACACGTTGCACTGTCCCAAACCGCAATCCTTTTTCAAAAAGGACCCTGTAGTTCCTAAGTTATCTTTAAAAGTATCAGAGCATTGGAGATTCATAGAAAAAATGAAGAGAAACAGTGGGTGTGGCAACAACGTTGTGATGTAACATCAATGGGACCAGGTCAGTGGGGTGGGGACTGAAAGCTGAATGAGGAAGTGATTTTCCTCACTAAGGAGACAGACAGAGAAGGAAGCACAGCGCTAAAGCCACTCAATGAAATGTAAGCTACTAATATTCAATTTTTGACTTGCCAAATTTTGACTATCCTGGATTTTGGTTATTGCCCCCGGGGCACACCCGATCTCACTCGGCCCTCCCCGGTCCTACGGTGCATGCGCAGCTCTCTTGTCCAGTGAGAAAACATCCGCTCCCGCCCCTTAATAGCTCATCTAAGGCGAGCGGATCCGAGCGCACTAGCGGCCGCATCCCTCGTTACCATCTAATAGGGAGCGTGCTAACTACAAGTTGGGCAGTGTGATATGCTAACAGGTCAGGTCAACCTAACTGTGCCCCCCCCATTTGCTCTGCCCTGGGGTCTTCAGTCCTTGCCCTGTGATGCTGTTATTTAATCATTAATATCTCTTATCTCACAGGCCACCCAGGCTGGCGACCTGAAGTGTAATTTCAAAGGAGTAGCTCTTGGGGACTCCTGGATCTCCCCTATTGGTGAGTTGGGTCCCATTGAGGACATTATGGGGTAGTACACAGTGCTGGGCCTCACTGTGCCAAATTAAGTTAGGTGCAGCTTTTGAGGACATAACACACAAGCTACACATTGAAATTAATGTAACGCCTTTTATTCTAAGTATGTCACACACCCCACTTCAGTTACTCATTATTATTACACTTGGGGTTAACTCACCGCTAGGTGGCGTAGTTGCAGAGATCTCCAAAAAAGCAGCAAGCCCCTCCCGGTCTACACATACCTGGTACCTCCCATCAATTCCCTAGTGTTGTTCTCTGCAAGATGGCGACAAGACAGAAGAAAGAAGTCTCCTGCTTGCAGGTAGCCGGGGTATCACCCCGGCCCCCCCCCCCATGGTCTATTGCTGCCCGACCCTTTTTGTTTACTCCCCATGTTATTCGGCAGCCTCCCAGCCTTGGCTGTAGGTCGGGCAAAGGTATCTGGCACCCTAGGTGCCCAGGAGATTAGCTCCTCCGCTCGACCCCATGTTGTGGGGCATAGCGGGATTCCCGGAGTGGTGATCCGGATGTGGGATGCCCTTATTCTCTAGCGGTAGTCAGGGAATGTAGCGCTTTTATTCTTGGTTGTTTTGTGGCATGTTTGTGGTTATTGTACTCCCCCCCCACCCCCTCCCCACACTTTCAGTAGTATGGCTTTGCCTTGCGGCGGTCCGGGAGTGCGTTTGGGCTCTGGGGCCCTGTGGGTGACTGTTTCACGTGTGGGGGTCGCTCTGTGGGCGCTGGTTGTTCCCCCTCTGGGGGTTTGGAGGCGGGACCGCGATGTGGAGGCGGCTTTGGGTCCGCGTCCTGCGGGCGCTTATTGTTCTGCTCGTGTCTGGGGGTTGTGAGAGTGAGAGAGAGAGAGTGAGCGCGTCTCTCTCTTTCTCTGTGTGTGTGCGCGGCGTGCGGGTTTGTGCGCCCTTTGTCATTTCCCGCCTGTTGTTACCGCGGCGCGGCCCTCGCTGGGCCTGACGCGCGGCGCGGTTGGGGGGCAGGTCCTCGGGACGCGCGGTCCGCGCGATTGGCAGGCGCGTCAGGGGGGGCGGGGCCACGGCGGCTCCCGCGGTTCTTCTGGGCACGTCCTCTTCCTCCTCCTTCCCCTGAGTTGCGCTGTGCGGCCGCCATTGTCACGCGAGGTAGGTCCCCCCTCTGCCTTTTTCCTCATATGGGAGTTGTGCGGGTTTTCTTGCGTGGGGCTGGAGCGTCGTTAGCCCCACGCTGTAATGTCTCCCCTTGGTCTCTCCCCCTCTCACTCCTGTTGTGGAGTGTTGGCAGGCTCTGGAGCCAGGGGTGACTTTTACTGTGCTCTTATTGTGCCTTTAATATATATATATATATATGGCTGTACATAGCTTCGCACACTTATCTTCGCCTGTTTTTGTCTACATATGTTAGCATGTGCCTGGAATGATTGTTGTCTTTTTTGTGTCTTCCTGATCCCGGGACCCCTTCCGGTTGGGCTCTCCTGGTCTTACATACCTGGCCAGTAGGAGGGAAAGAAAATTGGGATATATAAATTTTATATAAAGATATTAGGCTTCCCCGTGGTCCGGGTAGTGAAAATTTAAGCTAGACCTTTATTAAAGGGGGCATCCCGGGTTGTTTACTGTGTAAATCCCTAGGTGTGCGAATACCATAATTTCACCATATGGAGGCTGCCAGGGATACCGGATCTGATCCTTCGGGACAATCTAGGCTGTGTGGGGGTTGTGGGACTCCGCTCCCGGGGGATGATGTCATTGTATGCATTCCATGTGCGCAGCGGAACATTGAGCGCCAGTCCAGCACCCCGGTGCCTGGTACGTCATCGTCCGCGCCATCTCCCTCTCCTCCTCGCCTGTTCCGGACCCCGTGTGACATGGTCACGGGTGGGGATTCGCAATCGGAGGTGTGTGCCCGGTTGGCCAACCTCGAGAAAATGTTTTCCACCATGTCCGCACAGAAGGCTACGGCCAAGCGTAAACACCTATCTCCGCCTCCGCCGGACTCGGAGGAGGAAGTGATTGAGGACCTGGATTGGTCGGACCGTCCCCTCGAAGAGGGTGAGCTCGTGGAAGAATTGGATGATTCAGAGGGCCAGCAGGTGCTGGGTGCTGAGGGGGACCAGGTGGATGGTCCCGCCCCTGATACGCCTTCTATTTTGACCCAAATGTTTGAGGTTTTGGATTTGGATCCTCCTGAGGTTGCTCCTCGGCCTAAGGGCCAGCTCTTTGGGGGCTCCAAGCAGAGTCTGGAGTTCCCCAGTCAGCAGCATTTCGAGGACGTTGTCCTTAAGCAGTGGGAGCATCCTACACGGCTCGTCGGGGTACCGCCTAGCTGGGATAAGAAATATCCCTTTCCGGCGGACTTGCTGAAACGTTGGTCTGTCCCTCCCGAGGTGGATGCTCCGGTTTTGGGGCTGTCTAATTCGGCGGCTGTTCATTTTCCTGACACTACTTATCTGAAGGATGGCGAGGATCGCCGGATTGATCAGCTGGCCCGCCATGGTTTCGTCTATGCGGGTTCGGTTTTGAGGCCTGTTTGTGCTTCGGCTCTTTTGGCCTTGGTGGTTAGGTCTATGGTCAGGGATTTATGTGTGGATCTTGATCCCTCGGGTGATGAGTTCCTTGCGCTTAAGCGTTGTGACTCCTTCTTGTCATTTATCCTGGCCGCTCAGGATGATGCCATGTTGATGTGTGGCAGGGCGTCTGCCCTGTTGGTGGCTGTTCGCCGATCTGTGTGGTTGAGACAGTGGACGGCTGACTTTAATTCTAAAAGATCTCTCACGGCTCTTCCCTTTCTGGGTTTGAGGCTTTTTGGTGAAAAGCTGGATTCTGTTGCCAAGGGAGGTAGGTTGCCTCAGCGCAAGAAGTTTCGCCGTTCCTTTCGGGGGGCGACCCCCTTCAATCCGTCCTTTCGGGGAGCCAGAGCCGGCAGGAGTGCGGGCTTCTCGGCTTACAGGGGTGCGGGTTGGAATAGGGGTAAAGGCCGTGGCCGCCCCGTTCACGCCTGGGGCGCCAAGCCCAAGTCGGCTGCCAAGCCCGCTCAGCAATGAAGGGGCGCCCTCACCCGTGCGGGTGGGGGGACGGTTGCGACTCTTCTCCCGGGTATGGGACCAGGAGGTCTCGGACAGATGGATTCGGGAGGTGGTGTCGGCCGGTTACAAGTTGGAGTTCGAGTCCCGCCCTCCTCCAAGGTTTTTCAGGTCTCGGGTTCCTCTAGACCCGGTGGCTGCGCAGGGGCTCCTGGCGGCGGTTCAGAATCTCGTGGATTTGGCGGTCATTTGCCCGGTCCCTCCTTCAGAGGTGGGGCGGGGGTATTACTCCAATCTGTTCACCGTACCCAAGAAGGACGGGTCGTTCCGTCCGATCCTGGATTTGAAGTTTCTCAACAGGTTTATTCGTCCCCGGAAGTTTCGCATGGAGACCTTGCGGTCGGCGATCGGCTCGCTTCGGCAGGGGGACTTTATGACGTCCATAGACATCAAGGACGCGTACCTTCACATTCCGATCTTTCCGGTTCATCAGCGGTTTCTGCGCTTTGTGGTGGAGGATCGGCACTTTCAGTTTGTAGCTCTCCCATTCGGTCTCACCTCGGCTCCGAGAGTGTTCACCAAGGTGTTGGCAGGGGTGATGGCCCTGCTCAGAGCTCAGGGGATTCGCATTGTTCCTTACCTGGACGATCTTCTCATCATGGCTCCTTCCTTCAGTCAGGCGGAAGGGGACACCAGCACGGTGGTGTCTATGCTAGAGAGGTTCGGCTGGGTGATCAATTACCCCAAGTCCTCTCTGGTTCCGGCCAGGGTGGTGACCTTTCTGGGGATGTCCTTGGACTCTTGCCAGCACAGAGTGTTTCTTCCTCAGGCCAAGGTTCTTTTGATTCAGGAATTGGCTCAGCTTCTTCTTTCCAATCCTCACCTGTCCATTCGGCTAGGGATGAGACTGGTGGGGTTGATGGTGGCCTCGTTCGAGGCAGTTCCCTTCGCACAGTTTCACACGAGGACGCTGCAGCTTCATCTTTTGGCGTCTTGGGACAGGCGCCCGCGGTCGTTGGATCGGTCCTTCCGGATGTCCCCTCGAGTTCGGCAGTCTCTTCGGTGGTGGTTGGTCTCGGACAATCTTTTGAAGGGCAGGTCGTTTCTGACTCCGCTTTGGGAAACTGTCACCACGGATGCCAGCTTGTCAGGATGGGGAGGTTTCTGGAAGGATCTTCAGTTTCAGGGGCAGTGGGACCCTCAGGTGGCCCACTTGCCCATCAATGTCCTGGAGTTGCGAGCCATCAGATTGGTTCTGTCTCACTTGACGCATCATTTACAGGGTCTGCCGGTTCAGGTTCGATCGGACAATCAGACGGCGGTTGCTTACATAAATCACCAAGGAGGGACTCGCAGTCTGGGTGCCCTCAGGGAAGTGTCTCTGATTCTGGTTTGGGCGGAGACGTATGTCCCTTGCATTTCGGCAGTGTACATTCCAGGAGTGGAGAACACGGAGGCGGATTTTCTGAGCCGGTGCTCGTCCCGCCGGGGGGAATGGTCTCTCCATCCCCAAGTGTTTCGGTCCATGTGTCTTCGGTGGGGGACACCGGAGGTGGATCTGTTTGCCTCTCGTCACAATCACAAGCTTCCGACATTCGTGTCGCTGTCTCGGGACCCTCTGGCTCTGGCGGCGGATGCCATGGCCTTGAGCTGGAAGGATCTGGGGTTCCTGTATCTGTTCCCTCCGATTCCCATGCTAGGCAGGGTGCTGCGAAAGCTAGTTCAGGAAGGGGTTCCCGCCATTCTCGTGGCTCCAAGGTGGCCAAGGCGGGTGTGGTTCGCAGACATCGTTCGTCTGGCAGTGGATCAGTTCGAGTTGCCTCTTCGCCCAGATCTGCTCACCCAGGGTCAACTGTGTTACCCCAGTTTACCAACGCTGGCTTTGACGGCTTGGCTGCTGAAACCTCCATCTTGAGGGAGGAGGGTCTTTCGGATTCGGTCATTCAGACTCTTGTTAGTGCTAGGAAGAGGTCTTCCTCTTCCATCTATTATAGGGTCTGGAGATCTTATATTGATTGGTGTGAGGCTAGATCTTTGCCATGCCGGGTCTTTTCTATTTCTCGGATTTTGGATTTTCTTCAATCAGGGCTGGATTCTGGTCTCCAGCTGAGTACCTTGAAGGGGCAGGTGTCTGCCTTGTCAATTTTTTTCCAGAGGTCTTTTGCTAGCCATTCTTTGGTCAAGACTTTCTTCCAGGGGGTTTCGCATCTGCGGCCTCCTAGGAAGCCTTTGCTCCCAGTTTGGGATTTGAATTTGGTGCTCTCTGCGTTACAGGCTCCTCCTTTTGAGCCCTTGCAGGATATTGCTCTGTCCACTCTGACTCAGAAGGTTGTCTTTTTGGTGGCCATCACTTCGGTTCGGCGTGTTTCAGAGTTGGCAGCTTTGTCGATTCAGGCTCCTTATTTTGAGAAGCATCAGGACAAAGTGGTCTTTCGCTTCAAGTCAGATTTTCTTCCTAAGGTGTTATCTGCTTTTCATCTTAATCAGGACATTGTTCTTCCTTCTTTGTGTCCTAAGCCTAGGAATGCTAAGGAGAGTGCGTTGCACTGCTTGGACGTGGTGCGTTGTGTTAGGTACTATTTGCGTGCTACGTCTTCTTTTCGTAAGACTGATGCCTTTTTCGTGGTGCCCTGTGGGCCCAGGAAGGGTTTGGCTCCGGCTAAGTCTTCCATTAGCAAATGGATTCGTCAGGCGATTGTTGGAGCCTATTCTGCCAAGGGGAAGGATCCCCCTTTTCGCGTTACTGCGCATTCTACTCGTGCGGTTGGTGCGTCCTGAGCTTTTCAGCACCAGGCTTCGGTTGAACAAGTTTGTAAGGCCGCTACCTGGTCTTCGGTTCACACCTTTTCCAAGTTTTACAAGGTTGATGTGCGGGCCTCAGCGGATGCTGTGTTTGGCCGTAAGGTTCTGCAGGCTGCAGTGGTTTGAGTTTTATCTGCGTTATTGCCTGGTTTGGATACCCGCCCTCTTTTGGACACTGCTGTTGGATGTCCCAAGTGTAATAATAATGAGTAACTGAAGTGGGGTGTGTGACATACTTAGAATAATACCATTTTGTGATTACTCACCTGTAAAATGGATATTATAAGTATGTCACACACCCCACTTCACCCGCCCTCTTTTGGTATCCTGGTTCCTTATATGGTGAAGTTTTGTTATTTACAGTTGAGGGTTACATTTGTTTATTCCTGGTACCTTGTCTTACTGCTGTTTTAACACTGGGGAATTGATGGGAGGTACCAGGTATGTGTAGACCGGGAGGGGCTTGCTGCTTTTTTGGAGATCTCTGCAACTACGCCACCTAGCGGTGAGTTAACCCCAAGTGTAATAATAATGAGTAACTGAAGTGGGGTGTGTGACATACTTATAATACCCATTTTACAGGTGAGTAATCACAAAATGGTATTATTATTATTATTATTATTATTATTAATATTTATTTATACCTGGTATTTGAATATTAACACCTGGTAATGGCCATTGTAACACATCGCTAATGTTTACTCTTTACCAGGTCAGCAGGTGAACTCTCAAAAGGAGCTGGAGCACCACCATTATTATTAGTTTTGTCATGTAAAATTCCACCCACTTATCTGCTTATTATTTTAGAAAATATATTGTTTGAGAATTAGTCATCACTTCCTTATTCACCTGTTTGGCAGCCAATCATGTGACCACCAGCAACCATTCAGCTTTGATGTGCAAGCCCACTCGGCAAATTAGTTTACTGGCAGCCATACAATGAATAAGTGGATTGGCTGATCTGGCTATAGGGCCGATTTTAAATTAAATAAAGGGTAAAGGCATCACAGCAAGTTCCTACCACTGTGTAGACTCCATGCAATAAAGTGTGAGCTGTGGGTATTGAGTAGTATCAGTTACCCCTTCCCCACTGCAGGGGGCAATAATGATAATGTAGGTCTCTCTTCTTTTTGTTGGCAGATTCAGTGATGACCTGGGGGCCGTACCTGTACAGCATGGTAAGTGTATCTGAGTCCCTTATTGCACACACAGATGATTAAATAATTATCAAGAGCAGCATGAGGAAACTAGAACATAACTGGTACCATGTCAATTATCAACTTCCCAGAATCCATATAGAAAGTGAAGAAATTGAAGGAATAATACAATGCCCTTAAAGCAGAACAAAACCTAGGAATCCTGAATTGGGAAGCATTGCTGTGTGAAACCCCCCACCAAGATCTCATTTAATCAGAGCCCTTTTGCCTTCACTACGCCATTCAGCATTAGGCTCTAATGTAGCCCATGCCGTCCATTCAAAACAATGAGAGCCGCCTGCTGAATGACATAGTCACGGCAAAGGGGCTCTCATTAGACGAGCGCCCGCGCGTGCGCCATTGGATCATGGAAAGGTGAGTTTTTCTGGGCACCCTGGGGATTTCGCATAGCGGGGCATCCTAATTCAGGATGCCCCGGGTAAAAGCCAGCACCTGGCCCTGGAATCTTTTAGATTCCAGGCTGGCTGCTGGTGGGTTTTGTTCTGCTTTAAGGGTAATGGAGTACAATTAAGTAGTCTTGAGTCAGACATGGGGCTATCACTGTTAAAGCGGAGTCTTATAGACTCTAGAGCCGAAGATCCCTCAGTACACTCACCTTTTCCCCAAGTCCACGCCGCATCTGAGCCCGCATCCCTGCTATACCTTTAGCTGGGGTGTGTACCCGCAGATGCTCAGAGCAGCAAAGGAAATCTGAATGGAATGCGAGTAATTGATTAGAGAATTTGAAAAGGGTGAGATTTTGGGCAATCTGTGGCAATGAACACAGTGGGGCATCCCAAATCAGGATGGCAGGTGTGAGTCCTCCACAATGATGAGATGTAATGGGCTGTGTGCAGTTACTGCCCACACCGGGATGATGCCAGGACTCGGCTTTTCAGGTGATGCTGCAGGAAGTTAGCCGTGATGATAAATTCCAGAGCAGAGGACAGTACAATATTGGACATTGCATTTCCCCCTGCCGGGGTGTATGGAATTGTCGTTCCTGTCTGAATGAGGGCATAGCCCCTGCAACCATGAGATCCCGGACCCCAAAAACATACCTCTCCAGGGACTTGGTGGCCAGTCCTGGACCCACGCAACTGCCAGCGGGAAATTGCTATGGCCTGCTGAGGACAGCTATTCGCTACCGGGAGTCACATGTGTCTGGAACAAGGAAGAGGAGCGCAGCTGGGGCAAGCTCCCAATTCCTGGGGGTGGGGATGACGATTGCCAATAGGGGATGCCCCCCCCCCCCAGGCAGGAAGCAGTTTGATGTCTGCCAGGGTTGGTACAGCTCTATGCTCTGTGCTGGTGCTATATTGTCATTGTTGGATCCCTGGGGTCGTGCACATGAAGATATCAATGTCTTTATATAATACCATCATATTCTGCAGCTGTGTGTTAGTTATCCAAAGTGTCTTGTAGTCTCTTCTGGATGATAATGGGCTGAAGGCGGTGCAGAAAGCGGCGGACGCCGTGCAGAATGCCGTGGATAAGGAGCACTTCAAGGAGGCCACAGATCTGTGGTCCATGGCAGAGAATGTCATAGAAGAGGTAAGTCAGTCTCCTGTACCACTACTGTAAGTAAAATAATTTGTATTACTTTTTGTGTTTTGGTGGATACAAAGTAATACTGAGGTTGTGATACAGATATTGCCCATTAGGGGCAGCATCACAAATTCTGTATTCAGAGCCCGTTCACACTCCCGCCAACTGCAGCTACACTTACAGCTCCTCTATCTAGGCCTGTTAACAGTGGACCAATCATCACCCACGGCCGGCCCTGGAGTCTAAGACCCCAGGGCATCTAGATATGATGCTCCGTTGTGTGAAACTCCATAGAGGAGCTAGGAATGCGGCAGCCGACATTTCCTATGCCGATGCGCAGTCTAAAACAAAGGCTTTATGCCATTTGTTAGCTGATTGAGAATGACGGATAGGTGAGTAGGGTTGACGATCTGGTTGGTTTCACACAGCAGGGCATTGTACATCGGGATGCCCCCAGGGCATGAACCAATCACCAGGTTAGTCAAAATCCTGGTGATTAGTCCCACATCAACAGTAGGCTGGGGACAGGAGCCCGGCTCTGCATGTGAACAGAGCATGATTGCTGAGCAATTAATTTGCATGCCGAAAGTCTCTAACTGGCCGAGAGCCCGCACATGCACCGTTGGACCGGGAAGAGGTGAGTTTGAAAGGGTGATCTGGGGGGTTTCACACAGCAGGGCACCCTAACTTGGGATGCCCTGGGGGCCACGGAACCATACCCGAGAGTCAAAATCCTGGGTTTTGTTCCGCTTTAAAAGGCTTCCTGTTTCCAAATCCTCTGTTATCACCTGCAGTGGCAGCACCCGCTGGGCATCTATTCTGTAATGCAGATAAATTGCCTTGTCTCTGCTGCACTCTGGGACCTGAAGGATGGCTCTTCTCAGTGGCTGCTCATACATAGTAATGCGCTGGGGACATGCTATTCATTTGCTTATTGGTTTGTTTGCAGAACACAGATGGGGTGAACTTTTACAACATCCTCACCAAAGACTCTCTAATGTCCCGAAAGTCTCTTAGGAGGAATGTTAAGCTCAGCAGTCCAGCACTAGGTGAGTGTCTATCTGCTGGTCCAATCATCCATAGTGCCGCCCTGCGCTCTAACCCATTTCATTACTCCTCCTTCTGCAGAGAGTCTGTACCAGCTTCACCTGCAGCCCCTACAGAACGATGAATTATCTGACCTGATGAACGGACCAATCAGAGCTAAACTGAAGATCATTCCTGATTCTGTCACTTGGGGAGGTAAGTGTCTGAGGAGTCTGTGGTGGGGGGACTTTGGATAAGCCATACACATAGTTATGTTACCCCAATTTGTTCCAGGGCAATCAGCGCAAGTTTTCGAAAACATGGCTGAAGACTTTATGAAGCCAGTGATCTGCATCGTGGATGAACTTCTGTCCGCCGGGATCAATGTGACTGTGTACAATGGACAGCTGGATCTCATTGTGGACACTGTGGGTGGGTCTGGCCGCTTTATAGCCTTAAAGTGGACCAAAACCCAGGGGCACCCCGATCGGCGCGCCTGGATCCGCTCGAGCCCCTGCGTCCAGGATGCAGACAAGCAGATCCGAGCGCACTGGCAGCTGCATCCCCCAATTCCCTCTAACAGGGAGTGTGCCCGCGCCGGCCATTCACAAATGCCTGGTGGGGTAATGGGAATGCGGCCACTGCTCGCATGCGCCATTGGACCGGAAAAGAAGGTGAGTATATGGGTGACCGGGGGGGGGGGGAGGTTTCACACAACTGGGCATCCCGATTCATGTCTGGGGGGGGACGGAATCAATCAGCTTGGAAATCTTATAGATTCCTTGACCGATCTCCATGGGTTTTGGTCCACTGTAAATAGGTATACCCAGGCCCCAGCAGTAGTTGTTGCATGTGCCCATCCCAAAAATGAATTATGATGTCCCTCTCATAGGCAGACACTAGTATTTGGCTTTGTACGGGGCACTCCAGTGAGTGGAATTGGCAGCCTCCTGCGGATATCTTGTCACTGAAGTCCTTAAAGTGAAAATCCACTTTAGTGTGTATTTTGTTGTACCAAAATTAAGTCCTTAAAGTGGACTAAAATCCAGGGCCGCTTGATTCCCTCCACTCAGGGCATCCAGATTCGGGATGCCCCGCTGTGTGAAGACACTCGGTAAACTTGCCTTTTCCCATGAACCAACAGTGCATGCATGAGCAGCAGCTCTCTGCTATAACTTTAGCAGGGCCCGCGCCAGGCATTTGTGAATGTTACCCTGTTAGAGGGTAGCGGGGATGCGGCCGATGGTGCCCTTGGCCTGAGTCTTAAACAAGCCTAGACGAATTTACGTGAGCGGATCAGAGCGCGCTGAGAGAACGTGCAAAAGTTGAGTTAGTCTGGGCGGCCTGGGGGCTCTCGCACAGCGCAGAATTCTGTATCGTGGTGCTCCAGGGGCAAGGACCAGAACCCAGGATAGCAGAAATCCTGGGTTTTGGTCCACTTTAGGATGTAAAGCTGATCTAGTATTTCTTTTTTTTTTTATTCTTATGGTAGTTAATGTTTTGCGGAAGAAGTTTTTACTGCCTGCAATCCTGCGCACTGCCTGCGTACACCAAGAAGAGAGAAGTGAGGCCTGCATATACAGAACACTTCTGCTATGGCTGCTGAAGTGAGGGAGTTCACTCACACTTACACGTATCCAGCAGCAGTGTTCTGTATGTACTGAATTTATATCTCTCTTCTTGGTGTACAGCTGGCAATAGCATCAGATTGCAGGTAGTGAAAATTGCTTCCATAAAACACATATTTGCCAACGTAAGAAAAAGTAAAAAACAAATTCTAGATTAGCTTAGCACCTTGAGGACATAATTTTGGCATACACACACAAAAATTGTATTGAAAATGGATTTTCCCTTTAAACCGTATCAGAAGTATGCCCGAGATTTCCCCTGCCAGCCCTAAAGCATATGCGAAGTTATGAGAAGTTGTCCAATGCAGCCTCTGTAATGTCTCCTTCTCGGGCAGGTCAGGAGCGATGGGTCAATCAGCTGAGATGGCCAGAGGTGGAGCAGTTTAAAAGTTTGAGCTGGACGCCGATCCACTTGCAGAACACAGAGACAGCTGCCTTCTACAAATCTTGGAAGAACTTCAGCTTCTACTGGATCATGAGAGCAGGCCACATGGTGAGTGTGTTTCCTTGGTGGTCGCGTGGATCCCAGAGGTGTCAGGACTGGGATAGAGCCTATGCTCCCCATCCCCTGTGTGAAATGGAGACCCGATTCCAGCAGCTGTCACTAATGGCTGCCTTAAAGTGGACACAGTGGGGCATCCCAATTTGGAAAGTAAAATTCCTGGGTTTTATTCCGCTTTACATGCCAAAATATTTAATCAGAAACCCCCAAACTGAGTGGTCACTGTGGCCACGACCACATACTTATCAGCTCATCAGAGTCCTTTTTTTGCTTAAAGTGAAACAAAACCAAACAAACACTGCTGTCTGTGGCTATGATGTCATTGCCACACCTATGCATTGACTGATCGCCTGCCATCTTACAGAAGGGGAAAGAATCTGCTTTCCAGGATTATTCAAAAAGCGAAAATATCCATTTCTAATTCTACAACCTAAGAGGGAGTGTCGACAGCGGCTTTGGCCAAATGTATTTCACACGTTTAGTGGGTTTTGTTCTGTTTTAAGACAACCTAGGGGGTCTTTTTTACTAATTTTTCTCCCCACTTACTCAGCATGTGCCCTTCTACAGCTCTCTCCTTACACAAGCCATGTGAAATTGATGGGAGGTCTGGATGTCTGTTGAGATAACTGCTTCATTCCTGTACTGTCCAGTCTTCTCTCTGCACCCCCAGATACCCCCACTTGACAACCATGTGGGGTCTCCACATCCATTAGTATGGTCCACACAGCCCAAACTGGAAAATGGCTGATGCTGGATCCAGGTTAGTATCGCAGCAGGTACCCTAATGTTCCTGGTTTTGGTGGTCCTTCAGTAAATCCACACAGGGATGAATTAGCTGCAGCTGATAAGTCCTATTTCTCTATAACATGGAGGGCTTGATAACCTGTCCTCACGTCTGTCTTCCTCCTCGTGATGTAGGTACCATCTGACCAGCCAGAAATGTCTCTTAAAATGCTAAGAATGATTACCAGCCAGGAGGGGTAAGTCTACCAGATGCCTCAGAAGTGCCACCAACCTCTGCATCCCAGAATGCTCTGCTGTGGATCAGCACTGAATCAGCTCATGACGCGCTCTCCCTGACTGCACTTGCACAACTTACCTCATGCTTCTTACTGTCTAGAGTGGGCTCTGACCTGGGCCGGCTCACCCATATCATCAGGATGATTGGATGTATGTAATTTTCTATTGGCTTCGCTATTTTTTTTTTATATTAAACTGATTTAAAAAGGTGTTGGCTCTCACTTGTATAAACTGCCTGACTACTCTGATCTCTATGGCCTTAGGAACTAATATGGGGTGGGGCCACTGACCTTTGGTTAGAGGGACACATATGCTGGTTAGGCCCATGGCCTGCTGGTGGGCTTCTTATCTATAGCTGGAAGGACAAGCATACTGGTGGGCCTCTTCTCTATGGCTAGAAGGACAAGCATGCTGGTGGGCTTCTTGTCTATGGCTAGAAGGACAACCATGCTGGTTGGCTTCTTATCTATGACTAGAAGGACAAGCATGCTGGTGAGCCTCTTCTACATGGCTAGAAGGACAAGCATGCTGGTGGGCTGCTTATCTATGGCTAGAAGGACAAGCATGCTGGTGGGCTGATTATCTATGGCTAGAATGACAAGCATGCTGGTGGGCTTCTTATCTATAGCTGGAAGGACAAGCATACTGGTGGGCCTCTTCTCTATGGCTAGAAGGACAAGCATACTGGTGGGCCTCTTCTCTATGGCTAGAAGGACAAGCATGCTGGTGGGCTTCTTGTCTATGGCTAGAAGGACAAGCATGCTGGTGGGCTGATTATCTATGGCTAGAATGACAAGCATGCTGGTGGGCTTCTTATCTATAGCTGGAAGGACAAGCATACTGGTGGGCCTCTTCTCTATGGCTAGAAGGACAAGCATACTGGTGGGCCTCTTCTCTATGGCTAGAAGGACAAGCATGCTGGTGGGCTTCTTGTCTATGGCTAGAAGGACAAGCATGCTGGTGGGCTTCTTGTCTATGACTAGAAGGACAAGCATGCTGGTGAGCCTCTTCTACATGGCTAGAAGGACAAGCATGCTGGTGGGCTGCTTATCTATGGCTAGAAGGACAAGCATGCTGGTGGGCCTCTTCTCTGTGGCTAGAAGGACAAGCATGCTGGGTGGCTTCTTAACTATGACTAGAAGGACAAGCATGCTGGTGGGCCTCTTCACTATGGCTAGAAGGACAAGCACACTGGTGAGCCCCTTCACTGTGGCTAGAAAGACAAGCATGCTGGTGAGCCCCTTCACTATGGCTAGAAGGACAAGCATGCTGGTGAGCCCCTTCACTATGGCTAGAAGGACAAGCATGCTGGTTGGCTTCTTATCTATGACTAGGACAAGCATGCTGGTGAAACTCTTCTACATGGCTAGAAGGACAAGCATGCTGGTGGGCTGCTTATCTATGGCTAGAAGGACAAGCATGCTGGTGGGCTGCTTATCTATGGCTAGAAGGACAAGCATGCTGGTGGGCTGCTTATCTATGGCTAGAAGGACAAGCATGCGGGTGGGCTGCTTATCTATGGCTAGAAGGACAAGCATGCTGGTGGGTTGCTTATCTATGACTAGAAGGACAAGCATGCTGGTGGGCCTCTTCACTATGGCTAGAAGGACAAGCATGCTGGTGGGCTTCTTCACTATGGCTAGAAGGACAAGCATGCTGGTGGGCTTCTTCACTATGGCTAGAAGGACAAGCATGGTGGTGGGCTTATCTATGGCTAGAAGGACAAGCATGCTGGTGGGCCTCTTCTCTGTGGCTAGAAGGACAAGCATGCTGGGTGGCTTCTTAACTATGACTAGAAGGACAAGCATGCTGGTGGGCCTCTTCACTATGGCTAGAAGGACAAGCACGCTGGTGAGCCCCTTCACTATGGCTAGAAGGACAAGCATGCTGGTGAGCCCCTTCACTATGGCTAGAAGGACAAGCATGCCGGTGGGCTTCTTATCTGTGGCTAGAAGGACAAGCATGCTGGTGGGCCTCTTCTCTGTGGCTAGAAGGACAAACATGCTGGTGGGCTTCTTATCTATGGCTAGAAGGACAAGCATGCTGGTGGGCTTCTTATCTATGGCTAGAAGGATAAGCATGCTGGTGGGCCTTTTATCTGTGGCTAGAAGGACAATCATGCCTGATCAATCTTATTTGGGATCTGGCTAGGGGCACAAACTTATTAAGTCTATGTTTCACAACTGATAACTTGTCTATTATAGTTAACTGCCTATAGAAAGACCTGATGATCTGCCATCAATCCTTTGGGGGGGGGTTACGACCAGCAGGTCATCTCCCTGTCTGTTTCCATTTTTCTGCATCCCATGAAAGCCTCTTTGGCCTACTAGTTGTACAGAGGGAGGGTGTGCTCATCTCACAGGATAATCAGACAGCCCCATATGGCAGCTAACCTGCCAAAGGTTTGATTTCCAGGTCCGGTTGTGGTTTGGGTACAGAGCAGTGCCAAGTCAGGTTTAGGTGTGCATTGAGTAACTAAAACACATGACATTAGTCACTAATGGCCATGGTAATACTGTGCGGCCCTCTTAACGGGATTTGGAAACCTAGTGGCAGTGTAACATTCTCTGGTAAGAGAAGTGTCTAGCAGGCTCTGTAATATGGCAAGAGGTAAGATTTGTTTTATGTAGGGGTGAAGGCACATAATGGGGGGGGGGGGGGGGTTCAGTCCCCATACAGTCACTGGGGGAGAGGATCTCCAGTGGTCCCAGTTATTATGCCACTCAAGGGTTGGGGTTTTTATTTTATTGCCTAGCAATATAAAAATACAATTCTGTGAGTACTCACCTGTAGAATTGGTTTTGCCTATGTCCAGTCCACGCCGTCCCAATCCATATACTCGTGGGTAGTCCGCCACTAGGTGGCACAGTTACTGCAAGATCCAGAGCTGTAACTCCTCCCGGCCCCCTATAAAAGGAGCTGTCTCCATAGAATCCCCAGAAAGTCAAAAAGCAGTAAATGAGACAGGCCGGGAGGCCAAGAAAACATGTTAACTCACATGCTTCAGCATGTACTCTCTCCACAACAAAATAAGGACAATAGTCCAATACAAAAGGATAATCGCCAAAAAGGCAAACAAGAGGAAATGAACCAAGGGCGGGGTGGGACGGCCCAGACTGGACATAGGCAAAACTAATTCTACAGGTGAGTACTCACAGAATTGTATTTTTCCCTATGTCCAGTCCGAGCCGTCCCAATCCATATACGTGTGGGACATCCAAAAGCAGTGTCCATATATAGGGCGGGATCCCCAGAGCGGAACAGCATGTAGTTCATTTCACTACTGCCTAAAGCACCTTTCGGCCAAAAGCAGCGTCTGCTGAGGCCCTAACATCAACCTTGTAAAACTTTGAAAAGGTGTGAACAGAAGACCAGGTAGCGGCCTTACAAACTTGTTCAACAGAGGCCTAGTGCTGAAAAGCCCAGGAAGCACCAATAGCTCTAGTAGAATGAGCTGTAACACGAAAAGGGGGATCCTTTGCCTTGGCAGAGTAGGCTTGCACCACCGCCCGTCTAATCCACTTACTGAGAGTGGACTTGGCCGGAGGCAAACCCTTTCTAGAACCTTCAGAGAGAACAAAGAGAGAATCCAACTTCCTGAAGGATTCAGTCGCAACCAGGTAGTACTTAATGGCTCTGACCACATCCAAAGGCATGGAGGGTCCTTTCCTTAGAGTTAGACGGTTCCGGACACAGGGCAGGCAAAACAATTTCCTCATTAAGATGAAAGGGAGAAACAACCTTGGGTAAAAAATCAGGCCTAAAGCGAAAACCTACCTTATCCTTATGCCGCTCAAAGTAGGGAGGTTTCATACAAAGAGCAGCCAGTTCTGACACCCGGCGCACTGAGGTGATAGCAACCAAAAAGACCACCTTTAGGGTCAAGATAGACAAGGCAGCATCGCACAAAGGCTCAAAGGGCGAACCCTGGAGTGCAGAAAGCACCAAATTCAAATCCCACACCGGTAATATAGGCTTACGCTGTGGACGTATATGGGTAACTCCTTACCAAAAAAGTCCTGATCAGCCTATGTTTGGCAAAGGATCTTTGGAAAAAGATGGTCAAAGCAAAGACCTGACCCTTGAGGGTACCCAGCTGTAGACCCAGGTCTAAGCCGTGTTGTAAAAATTCCAAAATCCTAAAAATACAAAAAGTGCGACAAGGAAACCTCTTGGATTCACACCAAGAAATCTAGGCATGCCAAACTGTAGTAAATCATGAAAGAAGACTTCTTCCGCGCCCGAATCATGGTCTGAACAACCGTGCCCGATAACCCCTTCTCCGCTAGGATTGAGGATTCAATATCCAGGCCGTCAAAGCCAGCGTCTGTAAATTGGGGTCCTGTAGCGACCCCTGAGTGAGAAACCCTGGGTCGTCGGGCATGATGTAATGATCGACAGACATCTGAACCACGTCCGCGAGCCAACTCCGCCTTGGCCAACGAGGAGCCACCAGGATGGTTGGCACCCCCTCCTGGGCTATCTTGCGCAGCACTCGGCCCAGGAGTGGAAACGGAGGGAATGCATAAAGGAGCCGGAACTCCGTCCACTGAATTGTCAGAGCGTCTGTGGCGAAGGCCAGAGGATCTCTTGACAGGGAGACGAACCTTGGAAGCTTGTGATTGTGTCTGGACGCAAACAGGTCCACGTCTGGCTGACCCAAGCGGAGACACAGAGCGTGAAAGGTCTTGTTGCTGAGAGACCATTCCCCCGACGAGACGTCCCCCTGCTCAGGGAGTCTGCCTCCTGGTTCTCTACCCTGGGGATGTAAACCGCCTAGATACAGGGAACATTCTCCTCTGCCCAAGTCAGGATCTGGGACACTTCCTGAAGGACTCGCTTGCTCCGAGTCCCACCCTGGTGATTGATATGGGCAACAGCCATCTGCAGCCGAGTGTCCGAGCGGACCTGGACAGCACAACCCCTTAGATGAGGAGTCAATTGAAGAAGTACCAACTGAATCTCCCTCAGCTCCAGGAGATTGCGGGGTAAGTGGGCCTCCTGTGGCCCCCACTGACCCTGGAACTTCAGCGTATGCCAAACCCCCCCCAGCCGGTCAGACTGGCGTCCGTGGTAACTATCTCCCACCGGGGAGTCAGAAAGGACTTGCCCATCAACAGATTTCTGGGAGTCCAACCACCACAAGAGGGACTGTCTGACCAAGGGGGACTGCAAATTCCTGATCCTGCGTCCGGTCCCAATTGGTCAACAGATTCAATTGAAGAGGTCTCATGTGGAACTGGGGGCAAAGGGAACTGCCTCGAAGCAGGACACCATGAGGCCCACCAGTCTCATCCCCAGACGGATCAATGGTCGCTGACAAGCCAGCAAGACCTGTACCTGCGTCTGGAGACCCTCCACCTTTTGCTGGGGGAGGGACACCTTGACCTGAGAGGTGTCGAACGGTAGTGCCACAAACTGGTAATGCTGAAGTCGCCGGGCCGAAGCGAGCTCACCGCGGACCGAAAGGTCTCCATGCGCAAATGCCTGACTCTGACAAACTTGTTGAGGCCCTACAGATCCAAGATGGGTCGCAGCGTTCCGTCCTTCTTGGGCACCGTGAACAGATTGGAGTAGAAACCTCGCCCCCGTTCCTGGCGAGGCACAGGACAAATCACACCTGATAGCAGAAGGCTCTGAATGGCCCCCTTCAGGCCCTGCGCCGTTATTGCGTTCTGGGAAATCCGCAACCGAAGAATCTTGAGGGCGGACAGACTGCTAGCTCTATTTTGTACCCAGAAGAGACCACCTCCTGAATCCACCGATCCGAGACGTGTCTCCATTTGTGAGCAAAAAGCAGCAGCCATCCCCCCACCCGGATGGGTGAGGGCGCCTCCTCATGCCTGAGAGGGCTCGGCCGGGGGTTTGGATTTAGCTCCCCAGGAGGGATTGGATCGACCGTGGGACCTACCTCGTCCCCAGGAATCTCTGCGGCCACCTGAAAATGAAGAGCCACTTCCTCCTCGAAAGGAGCGATAGGCAGAGGAACCCCGAAAGGGACGCGCAGGCTTCCACCGCTGAAGGAGTCTTCCATCCTTGGCCAGAAGGTCCAGGCGCTCCCCAAATAACCTGAGTCCCAGGAAGGGGATACTAGTGAGCGACTTCTTGGCCGCAGCGTCCGCAGACCACTGCCGCAGCCAGAGCGAGCGACGTAGCTCAACAAGCAGAGCCGAAGCCCTGGCGCCAAGCCGAACACTCGCCATGGCCACTGGCGCCATGGCCGAAACCACAAAAACAATAATCCACACAGGCTTTGAGTTCTTTATACTCCTCCGCCAGCTTGCAAGATTTATTCAGCTCGACAAGGCGCCGCACCTTCTTCCTGATAGCCAAAGATACGATGGCCGCAGCACATACAGGGCGAAGCCCAGCCCCCACAAAAGTGAATGCATGACAAACCAGCTGATCCATGCGCCTGTCAGCAGGGTCACGCAAGGAAGCAGTGTCAGGTGATGGCATTACCGTAGTGTTGGATAACCCCGAAACAGGGGCATCCACATCGGGGGGACGGGACCAGAGGCGGATCAGCTCCTCAGGGAAGGGATACTGCCTGTCCAGACTCTTGGGCACCGATGGCAATTTATTAGGCCTTCCCATTCTTTAACACCATATAGGAAAAGTGGGCCTGCTTCTTCTTAGCCGCTTTAGGAGGGACAAAATGCAGGGTCTCAAACACAGAAGACAGTAATTTTTCCGTGTCATCAGGGGGCCACATATCCTCGTCAGAGGAGGAACCAGGCTTGCTGTCATAGCCAACCGATCGATCCCCTGAGGAAACGGAGTCATTAAACAACTCACCCTCCTCCATGGAGTCCCGACCTCCAAAAAGATCATCGTCAGCATATCCGAGTAATCTTCTTACTCGGGGCCTTACCCGCACCCAGTGTGTCAAAACGGCCTGGGACCCCCTGCTGGCTTCCCCCTCTCTGAGGGCTGACTGCAGTAGTGGGGGGGCTGGTGAGGCCGCAGGCAAAGGAGGGCTAGGGGAATGGACGCCCACCCTATCATGTTCCAAAAGTACGCTCCTGGCGTAAGTGACTCAAACCGTGCTAAGTCCGCCCAGGGGGCAGGAACCGCACATGGGGCAGAGCTTCACCCGCCCAGATGGGGCCCCTCGCTCACTATCCCCAGAAGCCTCCATTATGGTGATTATGGTATAAAAAATAGAGGTCACCAGGCACTAACGGACCAAACCTAGTAAGACCCCCCAAAATAGTCCCTCTTATGTGATCCCTCTTACGGGAGAGGGGCGGAGAGAGATGCGGAGGTGGGGGGTGTAGTAGACCGGGAGGAACCACAACCACCGCTACCAGGGCCCAACCAGCACACAAGCAAGAAGGGGGCGAGGCATCCCACAGCACATGCGTAGAAATATAAGTAAGAAAAACGAAAATGACTCATGACGCCTGTGGAGCCCAGAGGAGTCCCGGCAGCACGGGGGGCGCAGACGAATCAAGGCCAGCCACCCGCAGCAGCACGGAAAGGCCTCCCCAGCTGCGTCCAGCAGCACGGGCGATCAAGATGGCGGCCGCTCCAGACTGTCAGCTCTCCTTGAGGGGCGTGCCGCACCCGCCCCCCAAGGGCGCGAGGCCAGCACCTGCCCCTCATCTTCCTCAGAGCCACAACTACCTCAGAAAAAAACAAGATGGCGGAGGCCCCCGCCGAGATAAGCAGGGCAGCCCGCGATGGGGCCCCGCTCAGTGCACGGCGCGTCCCTGTGGTCCCCCCCCACATTGGCTCACCATCGCCTATGGCCGGCTACCCTTTAAGGGAGGGTCTGCGGCCCAGATCCTAGCTCTGTGAATGCCCGACCCCGGCGTTCTCCCTACCTTCACCTGTTCCTGTCAGCCGAGGCTGGGAGGCATACTGGGTCCACAGGAACAGAGATAATAGGGATGCCCCACTCAACTGCCAAATCCAGAGAGAGTTCCAGACGATCCTCGCAGCAGGCACTGCAAGACGAATCTGGGTATTCTATGGAGACAGCTCCTTTTATAGGGGGCGGGAGGAGTTACAGCTCTGGATCTTGCAGTAACTGGCGGACTACCCACACGTATATGGATTGGGATGGCCCAGACTGGACATAGGGAAAAAGAGTTCAAGAGGTATGCAGCTGATTGATGTTACTAGTGGTGTAAGTAAAGGTGAATGGGCCTGGACAAATTAAATGGGGCCCTGCCAAGGCTCATACAGTAAACATTTTTCTTTTAACTCTATCGGATGCAGCTAGACAACTAAAGACTGAAACAGCCAAGATAAATGGTACTTCCTTTCTCTAAAAAAGCAGAAATGTAAATGACACAAATATAATAAACATTTATGAGGCCCCCTATAGGTATGCCCCTGGATGTTATCCTGACCTGGGGTAAAAAATAAAGCTAATAAAAGATAATCCGTACCGATTAAGAAGGTAGTGCTAAGCAGGGCTATAGACCAGACATCTAATTGATCCCTTCTCTATCCTGATGGGAACTGGCATCTGCTGTCTCCAATCCTTCGGGGCAGTTTTCTGTGGCAAAAATTATTTGGGGAACTGCTTATTATTTGGGTGCATACATAAAGTTGTTCTGCCTTTGCTTCGCTACTCCCTTACGTTTTATAATTAGCAGCGTGACAGTCATCCACTTACTGCTAAGGGAAAACTCGCCCCGGACTGAGAAAAGGGCAGAGCCAAGAATTAGGTAGGTCAGCATTGTGGAGCTTGCCGAGAAGGCAGTGATCATTCTAAACTATTGGTCTGAAGTTAGCCGGAATAACAAGAAAAGTTATTCAGTTTCTTTTGACCCCGCTATAGATCTCCTTCAATACAACCCCCCTCAGCCAAACTATCATTTAAGAATGGACTCCAAATCCACCTACTCAATGCAGGTACATATGGTCCAACTATGGCTTAACCAAATTAATCACATATCAGAGTTCAAAGAGTTCATATCAGAGTTTAAAGGACCCTATAGGGGTAGTACACAAACTATCATGCAGCAGCTCACTTCCTAATGGCTGCCCTTTCCGTGTCAGCACACAGTTGCTCCTAGAAGTAGAAACCAAGCAAAGAGTAGTTGCACACGTCCTGAATTCATTTGTTATATACCACCAATCATACAGACCACTGGTGGTCTGTAACTCCACCCTGTCTATCAGCTAATTCTGCAGCCTGAGCCATAATAGACAGCTTGCAAAGCCACCTCTCTGTTTCCCCCCCCCCCCTCCTTGTGCCTTCTATCCTCGTCTGCAGTTCTAATTAGCACATGACTAGCCTACATGACGCGTTTTGAAAGTAATATGACTCTTTATTATAAGGTTCATAAAAGTAGGGCAAAATAACATAACAAGGTTTTGCTTCCATAACATTTTCATGGTTAAGACAATACAAGCTTTCAATATGCACATAACTTAATGTTTCGCTAATCCAATGTCATTAATCTGTTTTTATGAACCTAGCTCAAATACACATCCAACTGTTCTGCCTGATTACTGTTGTCTGTAATCCAGTATAATGTGTATATACCATTTATTTGATAAAGATGGAGAAAAGGACCACTGAGTGAGTGCAGTCAGTAGGTAGGAGAATGGGCCGAAGAGAAAGGGCCGCTTCAACGTAAAAGAGGGTCACAGGTGGCAAGGGAGGAGAGAAAGGGGGTTAATGACCATTGAGGGCAAGCGGGCAGCTCATAGAAGAGGAGAGGGCAACAGGAGAGAGTAATATGGCAATGGATAAAGGTGATAGGAAGAATGTCACAGGTGTGTGGGGTGAGGATCACCAAGAGTGGGACAGAGAGGTACAAAGGGCCACCAACGGTGAAAGAAGAGAGTCTCTGGGGCAGGGGTTAAGGGGAAGAGGGTATCTGCGAAGAAAGCGATAGTCACAGAGATGGGAAGGATAACTGGACAAGGGAATATCATTGGGGGGTTAGATGGAGAGGGTCACTGAGAGTCACAGAGGTGGGAAGAGTGACAGGGAGAGGGTATTTTGGGGTGTTTGGGATGGAGAGGGTCGCTAAGAGTCATGTGGGCTCAGGGGGAGAGGGTGACTGAGGAGAAAGGGAGAGCCACAGAGGTGACTGGGGCTGCGTTGGGGAAGGGTGACTGGCAGGGGGATCGTCATTGGGGGTAAAATGGAGAGGGTCAGCAAGGGTCAGAAGAGGGATGACTGAGCAGAAAGGGAGAGTCACGGGTGGTGGGGCTGAGAGAGGGAAAGTCATGTGGGCTGAGGGGGGAAGGGGGTGACTGAGCAGAAAGGAGGGTAGACTGGGAGAGGGAATGTCGCGGAGACGGGAAGATAGGAAGAGCCGGTGGGGGGTAGGCTAAGGGGAAAGGGTGACTGAGCAATAAAGGACAGTCACTGAGGTGGGAAGGTTGATTGGATGAGAGAAAGTCATTTTTCCAGATAGACAGGGTCACTAAAGAGTGGGAGAGAGGGCGACTGAGGAGAAAGAGAGGATCACAGAGGTGGGAAGGGTGACTGGAAGAGGAAATATTATTGGGGGGGTTGTAAATGTTCACCAAAGGTGGGAGGAGGGGACGTTGACCAGAAAGGGGGAGTCACTTTGGGGTGGGGGGGCTGCAAGAGAGAAAATCATCATCCTGAGGTGGAAAGTGTGAAAGAGAAAGTCTTTAGGAGGGGATGATTGAGAGTGACAGTAAGAGTGGGAGAGAGAGTCACTGAGCAAATGGGGATAGTCAATGAGTTGGGGCATGACTGAAAGAAGAAAAAGTCACGGTGGGGGGGGGTCAGTTAGGGTGACTGAGCAGAAAGGCAAAGCTGCCAAGGGGGAAGAGGGTTACCAAGGGTGGGATAGGGTCTCCAACGGCGGGAGGGGAGCGTCTGTGGAGTATCGGAGAGTCATGGAGGGATGCTTTAGGGAAGGCAGAGGGGTTACTGGGGGAGAGAATGTCATGTTTGGGGGGGGGGGGGTAAGTGTATAAATAGATATCTGTAGTTATGAGATAATTTTCTGATTCATCCATAATCACATCTAGGATCTGGACTCTGAATGTGTTCTTATGGAGAGTAACAGAGGACATCCAAGTATCTTCCCCCCTCATCTTTCACATTGCTCTGCCCCTGTCTTCGCCGTTTCTATTTCAGCCCCCCCCCCCCCATTTTTTTCTTTCATTCCATTCACTTCCCACCTTGTCCTCCGCTCTCCTATTTCTCTCTCTTCTGTCTCTTTTTTTTCTCTCTAGGCTGCAACTCTTTCTTCATCACCTCTTCCCTCCAGCTTGGGTCCCTCATCTCTCCTCTAAGGAGCCTGTCTCTCTTTTTCACCCTCCCTCTCTCTCTCTTCATCCTCCCCCAGCTGATGTCAGATGTTCTCCTGTAGAGGGGAGGCAGCGCTGGTGCTGATGAGGAGGATGAAGATGGCGTTGGCAGGATTTGGGCTCTCTTCCCTGTAGACTCGCAGATGGAGGGAGGAGAGGCCACGCCGGACAATCAGGGTCACGTCCTGCACTTTGTCCAGCGATTGCGGCAGGTCTTCGATGTCTGTGACGAGGATGCCGATGGCTTCATCGCGGTGGCGGATTTCATCGACCTCGGCCAGCAATTCATCCAGGGGGAGGAGGTGAGAGTTCTGTTTTTAGATGTTGCTGTGATGTCATATATGCGTCATACTAAATGTACGTATTTTGCATGATATATATATATATATATATATTATATATATATATATGTGTGTGTGTGTGTTTATGTGTGTATTCTGTGAATACCACTTCCTCTGTACTCCATATTCACCCTCTAAAATCATTACAATCTAATCACTTCACTCTCCCCCATCATATATCCCAAAGTTGGGTGTCATCCAGCGATATAGATAGCTCCCCTTATACCTATTAACCCTGGATCAGCAGACACCTCATCATTATCTGTTTGTATATTTCTTCCAATATGTCTCAGTGATAAATGATTCTACCCCTCCTGACTGTGTGGTGACAGGTCCTCATATATTACAGCTGCCTTCTATAGATCCTTTTGCCATCATACAGATGCAACACATTATTAATACCAGAGTGAAATTCTCTACAGCTACAAGTGTCTCGGCCGCTGTTCTCGCTGTGATGGTAGCAGCTCCTGTGCATCTGTATGGCATGTAATTTACCTTTGTAGTCAGTCCTCCTGAGGGTTATGTGTCCATCTTTTTTCACTAGGAGGGAGTTCTTTACAGCCTGGTGTCTACACTCTATAGTGGATTTTATTTAAATGAGAACTTCATCATGGGGGGGGGGCATTTTGCTTATTCATTGTGTATATGGCTGGATTTACACCTAAGCAGTTCTTGCTGTTCCTGTTCCATTTCGGGTAAGGCAGTGTTCCCTAACCCTCTCCTTGAGAGCCACCAACAGGTCATGTTTTGCAGACAGACTGGCTGTCGGGAGCACCGGGAGAAAGCCACCGTCTCCCCTACACTGGCTGCGTGACCGTTCCCGTAGTTTAAAGCTGGCTCCAGCGATGCTTCTTGTGGCAGGCCATGTGAATGGGAGCTGCGGTGGGCCACCCGATGTTCTGAGCACCAGCCTTTGACGGGGGGAGGGGGCTGTTCCACTGCTTGTTATAGGGGGATGGGGACATTTTATCACACTGTTTGTTATGGGGTGATTGGGGGGGATTTGCACACTGCCTGTTATGGGGTGGTTGGGGGAGATTCTTCCACACTGCCTGTTATGGGGTAATGGGGGGAATTTTACCACACTGCCTGTAATGGGGTGATTGGTGGGAATTCTATTACACTTTTTGGTATGGGGTGATTGGGGGGGTTCCACACTGCTTGTTATGGAGTAATTGGGATGGTGCTGCACACTGCCTATTATTGGGGGGGGGGGGGCTGTACACTGCCTGCTCTTAGATTCTTGGAGGAGGGTATTTTAGCACATTTGGTTCAGCATTATTTTCTTCTTATTTTCCTCCTCTAAACCTTAGATGCGTCTTATGGTCAGGTGCATCTTATACTGTGATAAATAGTGTATATACCCTTACATGTGAGCTAACATGCTATACCAGGTCAGACACACTGCAGAAGGACCGTTTTTATCCTAAGGCCGCCCCTGCTCACAGATGCACAGGTGGATTAATTGTGCTCAGACAGGGACACAGGGATGGCTATGAGCTTCTTTAAAGTGCACCAAAACCCACGTAGAGTGAACCAGGAATCTATAAGATTCCCTGGCTGATTGATTCAGAATCAGGATGCCCTGCTGTGTGAAACCCCCCAATCACCCATAAACTCACCTTCCTTTCCGGTCCAACAGCATATGCGCGAACAGCGGCAGCATCCCCACTATCCCTCGAGCAGGGTGTGTGCCCACGCCAGGCATTTGTGAATGTCTGGCGCGGGCAGGCTCTCTGTTAGAGGGTAGTGGGGGATGCGGCCATCAGTGTGCTTGGATCCGCTCGTAATAGACGAGCGCTCTGATTGGACTAACGGCTGTGCATGCGTTGTAGGACCAGGAAGAGGTGAGTTCGGGCGATCTGGGGGAGTTTCACACAGCGGGGTGCCCCAGAGGCAAGGACCAAAACCCAGGATAGTCAGAATCCTGTGTTTTGGTCCACTTTAACAGAGTACAACTCTGACAATGGCCAGCAGGTGACATATTACAACAATGCTTATAACTGGAGTTTAAAGTGATTGACCTCCTAACTAAAAAAAGCCACTCACCTTTTGTCTCCAGCAGCAGCAGCTTACCGGGTTGTTGGATCACAACCCACATCGGCCAGGTCAGAACTCTGTGTCAGGATTGTGCCCTTCCACCATCAGTCACATGGGCGCGGCCATGTCCTCTTTATTACCTGAAATGGAGGAAGTGTGGCAAGGCCTGACACGTCCTCTCCATTTTAGTGAATAGGATGGGCACGGGGAAGTCAAATATAAGGAAAAGCTGGGTCAAGCAGTTCAAAGGCCACAGGAAATGAGAAGTATAATGGGTTAGGTATAAACATAAAACACAGATTAGGGTCAGCATAATAAAATATTTCTAATTGTTAGCTGTCCCTATTTATTCAGCTCTCTAGTCCTTGAGCAATTCGCAGCTCATCATACATAGAGCCAGACCATTCTGATCTGTTAGTGACTTTAGCTCTCACACAGGGTTTGCTGGTGCAGAATAGAGAGAGCGCTGTGTACGTGTGTGGAGACTCTGCAACAGGATTCAGCAGATGGTCGCACAATATGGTTGCTCCTTGTGATGATCAGACACCATATTGCCCTTGTCACAACGTGTACGCTGCCAAGCATTGCAATCTCTGAAATGTTCCTCCCGATTCCTGAAAGGATGTTCGATCAAACGAAGAGGTCACTGGCCGACAAGATCACTCCATCACATTAAAGTCTATGAGGGGGAAAGTTTAGGATGTACTTTTGGGTCCATGGAAAGCAACTAAAGCAGCCAAATGCCCTAAGTTGCATGATGGGAAGAGCACAAAATCAATGACACCTTGTTCTTATTGAAGCAGAAACATCAGGTCGCCTTATTCTAATAACATATTTTTGAAAAAGCCCCCCCACCCATCAACTTGAATGGATGGGAGCTCAAACAGTGTGGGGAACGCACTCTTGGCACAATGAGCGGCTGGAGGAAAGATGGCGGCGCCCCCAAAACTGAAGTCGTTTGACCATCGGCGCTGGATTTTGGCCAAGGTGTTTTTTTTATGCAACACCCGCCCCCCGCCCTGCATCAGTGCCAGAGCAGGGGGGACTTGAAACTGGGCAATCTGGCTGGACTGGCCCTTGAACTTCTTGTAAAGCTAGAGGTTTCCTTATAAGATTCTCTGGCCAATCCATTCCCTCCCCGCAGGGCATCCAAAATCCTGATGCCTCGCTGTGTGAAACCCCCCAGGACCTGAGGAAACCTTACCTAACTCCCAGTCCAACGGCGCATGCGTGGGCCACAGCCGCATCTCGCGATTCTCTCTAGCAGGGCGCGTGCCTGCGCCAGACATTTGTGAATGTCCGGCGCACTCCCTGTTAGAGGAAAGCACGAGATACAGCCGCTCAGCGCGCTCGGAGCCGCTGAGATAAGACGTCGCTTTGACACGTATACCTCAGCGGCTCCGAGCGCGCTGATTGGACGAGCGGCCGCGCAAACGCAGTAGGAGTGGGGTGAGGTGAGTTGAATCGGGCGATCTGGGGGGTTTCACTTCGGGGCACTCCCGATCGGGGTGCCCCGAGGAAGTGGACCAAAACCTAGAATAGTCAAAATCCTGGGTTTTGGTCCACTTTAATCTCTAGTATGAGCCCCCCTGGTGGTTCCATTTTCTCTTAGTCCAGACTACTCAGGGAACACTCCAGGCAATATATATATATATATATATATATATATATATTTATTTAGCTGAAAAAGATAATTTTTTCTGATAGGCCCTGAGAATGATTTCCTTTGGCGGGCCCAAGGTGCTTCAGTCTGACCCTGCTCCCCCCCACACAGAGGGGTACGAGAAAAAGTGGCTAGGACTTCCTGAACATCAGTTAGCTGTGGGGGGAAGATAACCTAACCTACACGTTCCTGAGTTTGAAGCGGACCTTCACCCTGAATAAGAGCATGTCTTATATGATAAAAATCATCCTACCTGCATCTACTGCATGTTATGAGCCTATAAACATCCAAGATGGCAGCTCATGGAACATCAGGCTGCCTGCAAACAGGAAGTGTCTTCTGACTGTGTTGCTCTGCATTCTGGGATTGCTGTCCTTTCCCTGACCCCAGCTCTGCTCTGTTTGTGCAAAGCACAGCTATAACCCCGCCCCTGCACTCCCCGCCGCCCTCTCCTCAGTATGTGATGTATGTGAGTCAAGATGGCGGCCCCCGTATCCTAGAGTCCTGAACAGAGTTGCAGCCCAGTGGGGGGAAGAATAAGTAAGTAAGTGACTAAAAACTTAAAATATATTAATTTTAGATGTTGGGAAATAGTTTTTTAAGGGTTTGGGCTTTTCATTAAATCATGGTGAAGGTCCGCTTTAAGACACTTCTTCAGGAAACATAAATTATGAAATGAAATTAAATTGAAACAGATATGTATTCAGCAGGAGCACTCCAGAGAGAGGTCAGCAAACAAAGCCTTTGTGTTTTGCTGTATCAGTAGCGTAATCAAAATGATCTTCTCTTTGCAGGTAGAAAAACTTGTCAGTTTTTTGGATCCCAACGAGCTTGGCCGCATCAGTTTCAAAGACTTCTGCCGTGGTGTCCTGGCCATTAAAGGTGAGTGCCATTCATTGGATTCATCAGGATTTTTACGCAGCTATCTGCTTTAAAGGGCCATTCCACCCAGAATGGTCATTTTCAAAGCCCTCCCAGCAGGGGGGAGGGGGTTACATTAAAAAGAACTATTACCACAATCCAGGTCCGGGATCACCGATCAGAGCGACAGGGACTGCCATCTGCTGCCGCTTGTAGAGCGCGGTCCCGCTCCTGTGGGCGCTTCTGCCTACCCATGCACTATGCGCAGTACTGTCCGGCCATTTACTTGAATGGGCGGCCAGGAACGCGCACAGGAGCGGGCACAGATGGCGCCCAGCACTCTGACCAGGCGATTCTCGGCAGTGGATTGCAGGACAGGTAAGATTTTTATTCTTTATGTATCCCCCCTGCCTAGCTTCAACGGCGAGGGGGGTTTAAAATGGTCATGCTTGGTGGAATGGCCCTTTTAAAGTTATTTGCTGGCAGCCCCTCAGGAGAAATGGCTGCCTTGGATTTGAATTAATTTGGTTATTTTCTACGGGTCGGTCGCAGGGCCAGATTAAGTGTGGTGGAGGCCCCAGATACAGTATTTCTTCCATTAAAAATAATAGTCCAGCCAAGTAACTGTTTTTTTGTTGTCTGGCACCCGACTACTGGAAAATCAGATTGAGTCCCTTGTGCCACCCTTGTGCAGGTGCGTGCTGCTCGGGAACTCCTGCTTTGCCATTCTGGGTGGGGGGAGGGTAGTGTAGTCACCCAGCTGGTCCAGCAGAAAACAGTTCCCTGCATTGAGCTGCCAGCGGCTGTGCTTGGTGGCTTATGTGTAGTGAGCAGCCGCCGGTTGGCAGCTCTGCATCATCACTGTAGCGCTGCTGACGGCGGCTTTTCTGATTTCGGATGCCCCGCGGGGAGGGATCTGATCGGCCTATAAGATTCCCGGGCCGTTCAGCCTGGGTGTTGGTCCACTTTGAAGGGGAATCTGCGTGGAATTGATTGCAGTCACTTTTGGCATGCATTGAAGCTATACTCTATTTTGCAGTTGGTAAGCATTTGCACTTTTGGTGGAGGATTGGACTCTATCACAATTTTGCTGTGAAGTGCACGTGCTGTGGGACCTTCATCTCATCTACAGCCTGCGTTGGCGCTCTGTATATTATCTATAATTTTTTAACTTTTATACATCAAGCACCACAAAATCTTAATCATTATTTGTAAAGTTATACATTTTCTAGCGCGGTGTGATGTACCAATATTTACAACTGTAACTATTTTTACTATTCTTTACATATACAATAAACAATTGACATAGTGTAAAGAAGCTACAGGCAGGGGTAGCAATATCCACCCCTGCCATGATCTGTCTCTGCAATGCTATACCCTCAGCATCATGGCTGTGCAAGGCCATACTCACCCCTCTCACATTGTCTGCCCTTAAAATGCTAAAGCTCCAGTACCATTGCTTTATAAAGGTACAACATTCGGGTGTTGTTCCTTTAAGATGGGGCATCCTGATCGCCATGGAAAGCTTACCTTCCAGTGGTCCAACGGCGCATGCAAGAGTCACTGGCCCACAGAGGCGGACCTGGATTAAAAGACGGCCTGGGACTTTTCTGGTCACCCTTATCCTTCCGCAGTGTGTCCGGCCCACTATACACCTCCCCCGTAAAAGGCAGTGTGCAGAACCCGTCCATCTCCCCATAACAGGCCAAGTAGCAGAATCCCCCCCCCCCCCCATAACAGACTGTCTTGCAGAATACAACCATAACAGGCTGAGTAGCAGAATCCCCCCATAACAGGCCAAGTAGCAGAATCCCCCCCCAAACCGGCTGAGTAGCAGAATCCCCCCATAACAGGCTTAGTAGCAGAATCCCCCATAACAGGCTGAGTTGCAGAATCCCCCCATAACAGGCTGAGTTGCAGATTCCCCCATAACAGGCTGAGTTGTAGAATCCCCCCATAACAGGCTGAGTAGCAGAATCCCCCCATAACAGGCTGAGTAGCAGAATCTCCCCATAACAGGCTGAGTAGCAGAATCCCCCCATAACAGGCTGAGTAGCAGAATCCCCCCATAACAGGCTGAGTAGCAGAATCCCCCCCATAACAGGCTGAGTAGCAGAATCCCCCCATAACAGGCTGAGTAGCAGAATCCCCCCATAACAGGCTGAGTAGCAGAATCCCCCCATAACAGGCTGAGTAGCAGAATCCCCCCCATAACAGGCTGAGTAGCAGAATCCCCCCATAACAGGCTGAGTAGCAGAATCCCCCCATAACAGGCTGAGTAGCAGAATCCCCCCATAACAGGCTGAGTAGCAGAATCCCCCCATAACAGGCTGAGTAGCAGAATCCCCCCATAACAGGCTGAGTAGCAGAATCCCCCCATAACAGGCTGAGTAGCAGAATCCCCCCCATAAGAGATTGTCTTGCAGAATACATCCATAACAGGCTGAGTAGCAGAATCCCCTCATAACAGGCCAAGTAGCAGAATCCTCCCATAACATGCTGAGTGGCAGAATCCCCCCATAACAGGCTGAGTGGCAGAATCCCCCCATAACAGGCTGAGTAGCAGAATCCCCCCATAACAGGCTGAGTAGCAGAATCCCCCCATAACAGGCCAAGTAGCAGAATCCCCCCATAACAGGCTGAGTAGCAGAATCCTCCCATAACAGGCTGAGTAGCAGAATCCCCCCATAACAGGCTGAGTAGCAGAATCCCCCCATAACAGGCTGAGTGGCAGAATCCCCCCATAACAGGCCAAGTAGCAGAATCCCCCCCCCAAACCGGCTGAGTAGCAGAATCCCACCATAACAGGCCAAGTAGCAAAATCCCCCCCCCCAAACCGGCTGAGTAGCAGAATCCCCCCATAACAGGCTGAGTAGCAGAATCCCCCCATAACAGGCTGAGTAGCAGAATCCCCCCATAACAGGCTGAGTAGAAGAATCCCCCCATAACAGGCTGAGTAGCAGAATCCCACCATAACAGGCTGAGTAGCAGAATCCCCCCTTAACAGGCTGAGTAGCAGAATCCCCCCATAACAGCCTGAGTAGCAGAATCCCCCCATAACAGGCTGAGTAGCAGAATCCTCCCATAGCAGGCCAAGTAGCAGAATCCCCCCATAACAGGCCAAGTAGCAGAATCCCCCCCCAAACCGGCTGAGTAGCAGAATCCCCCCATAACAGGCTGAGTAGCAGAATCCCCCCATAACAGGCTGAGTAGCAGAATCCTCCCATAACAGGCTGAGTAGCAGAATCCTCCCATAACAGGCTGAGTAGCAGAACCCCCATAACAGGCTGAGTAGCAGAACCCCCCATAACAGGCTGAGCTGCAGATTCCCCCATAATATGCTGAGTAGCAGAATCCCCCCATAACAGGCTGAGTAGCAGAACCCCCCATAACAGGCTGAGCTGCAGATTCCCCCATAATATGCTGAGTAGCAGAATCCCCCCATAACAGGCTGAGTAGCAGAATCCCTCCCATAACAGGCTGAGTAGCAGAATCCCCCCATAACAGGCTGAGCTGCAGATTCCCCCATAATATGCTGAGTAGCAGAATCCCCCCATAACAGGCTGAGTAGCAGAATCCTCCCATAACAGGCTGAGTAGCAGAATCCCCCCATAACATGCTGAGTAGCAGAATCCCCCCATAACATGCTGAGTAGCAGAATCCTCCCATAACAGGCTGAGTGGCAGAATCCCCCCATAACAGGCTGAGCTGCAGATTCCCCCATAATATGCTGAGTAGCAGAATCCCCCCATAACAGGCTGAGTTGCAGAATCCCCCCATAACATGCTGAGTAGCAGAATCCCCCCATAACATGCTGAGTAGCAGAATCCCCCCATAACAGGCTGAGTAGCAGAATCCCCCCATAACAGGCTGAGTTGCAGAATCCCCCCATAACAGGCTGAGTAGCAGAATCCCCCCATAACAGGCTGAGTAGCAGAATCCCCCCCATAACATGCTGAGTGGCAGAATCCCCCCATAACAGGCTGAGTAGCAGAATCCCCCCCATAACAGGCTGAGTAGCAGAATCCCCCCCCCCCCCCATAACAGGCTGAGTAGCAGAATCTCCCCATAACAGGCTGAGTAGCAGAATCCCCCCATAACAGGCTGAGTAGCAGAATCCCCCCATAACATGCTGAGTGGCAGAATCCCCCCATAACAGGCTGAGTAGCAGAATCCCCCCATAACAGGCTGAGTGGCAGAATCCCCCCCATAACAGGCTGAGTAGCAGAATCCCCCCATAACAGGCTGAGTAGCAGAATCCCCCCCATAACATGCTGAGTGGCAGAATCCCCCCATAACAGGCTGAGTAGCAGAATCCCCCCCATAACAGGCTGAGTAGCAGAATCCCCCCATAACAGGCTGAGTAGCAGAATCCCCCCCATAACATGCTGAGTTGCAGAATCCCCCCATAACAGGCTGAGTAGCAGAATCCCCCCCATAACAGGCTGAGTAGCAGAATCCCCCCATAACAGGCTGAGTAGCAGAATCCCCCCATAACAGGCTGAGTAGCAGAATCCCCCCATAACAGGCTGAGTAGCAGAATCCCCCCATAACAGGCCAAATAGCAGAATCCCCCCCCCCCCCAAACCGGCTGAGTAGCAGAATCCCCCCATAACAGGCTGAGTAGCAGAATCCCCCCATAACAGGCTGAGTAGCAGAATCCTCCCATAACAGGCTGAGTAGCAGAATCCCCCCATAACAGGCTGAGTGGCAGAATCCCCCCATAACAGGCTGAGTAGCAGAATCCCCCCATAACAGGCTGAGTAGCAGAATCCCCCCCCCCCCCCATAACGGGCTGAGTTGCAGAATCCCCCCATAACAGGCTGAGTAGCAGAATCCCCCCATAACAGGCTGAGTAGCAGAATCCCCCCCCCCCCATAACGGGCTGAGTTGCAGAATCCCCCCATAACAGGCTGAGTAGCAGAATCCCCCCATAACAGGCTGAGTAGCAGAATCCCCCCATAACAGGCTGAGTAGCAGAATCCCCCCATAACAGGCTGAGTAGCAGAATCCCCCCATAACAGGCTGAGTAGCAGAATCCCCCCCATAACAGGCTGAGTAGCAGAATCCCCCCATAACAGGCTGAGTAGCAGAATCCCCCCATAACAGGCTGAGTAGCAGAATCCCCCCATAACAGGCTGAGTAGCAGAATCCCCCCATAACAGGCTGAGTAGCAGAATCCCCCCATAACAGGCTGAGTAGCAGAATCCCCCCCATAACAGGCTGAGTAGCAGAATCCCCCCATAACAGGCTGAGTAGCAGAATCCCCCCATAACAGGCTGAGTAGCAGAATCCCCCCATAACAGGCTGAGTAGCAGAATCCCCCCATAACAGGCTGAGTAGCAGAATCCCCCCATAACAGGCTGAGTAGCAGAATCCCCCCATAACAGGCTGAGTAGCAGAATCCCCCCATAACAGGCTGAGTAGCAGAATCCCCCCCATAACAGGCTGAGTAGCAGAATCCCCCCATAACAGGCTGAGTAGCAGAATCCCCCCATAACAGGCTGAGTAGCAGAATCCCCCCATAACAGGCTGAGTAGCAGAATCCCCCCATAACAGGCTGAGTAGCAGAATCCCCCCATAACATGCTGAGTAGCAGAATCCCCCCATAACAGGCTGAGTAGCAGAATCCCCCCATAACATGCTGAGTAGCAGAATCCCCCCATAACAGGCTGAGTGGCAGAATCCCCCCATAACAGGCTGAGTAGCAGAATCCCCCCATAACATGCTGAGTAGCAGAATCCCCCCATAACAGGCTGAGTAGCAGAATCCTCCCATAACAGGCTGAGTAGCAGAATCCTTCCATAACAGGCTGAGTAGCAGAATCCTCCCATAACAGGCTGAGTAGCAGAATCCTCCCATAACAGGCTGAGTAGCAGAATCCCCCCATAACAGGCTGAGTAGCAGAATCCTCCCATAACAGGCTGAGTAGCAGAATCCTCCCATAACAGGCTGAGTAGCAGAATCCCCCCATAACAGGCTGAGTAGCAGAATCCTCCCATAACAGGCTGAGTAGCAGAATCCTCCCATAACAGGCTGAGTAGCAGAATCCCCCCATAACAGGCTGGGTGGCAGAATCCCCCCATAACAGGCTGAGTAGCAGAATCCCCCCATAACATGCTGAGTAGCAGAATCCCCCCATAACATGCTGAGTAGCAGAATCCCCCCATAACAGGCTGAGTAGCAGAATCCTCCCATAACAGGCTGAGTAGCAGAATCCCCCCATAACAGGCTGAGTAGCAGAATCCCCCCATAACAGGCTGAGTAGCAGAATCCCCCCATAACATGCTGAGTGGCAGAATCCCCCCATAACATGCTGAGTAGCAGAATCCCCCCATAACATGCTGAGTAGCAGAATCCCCCCATAACAGGCTGAGTAGCAGAATCCCCCCGCTCCCTCTCATCTCAACTTTCAGCCGCTGCTGGAAGTTGAGGACCGACGTCTGAGCCTCCCTATCACGTCTGGGCGGCAACAGCAGCAGTAGCATGAGAGTTGTAGCTGTGCACTGCTCCTCCGTAATAAGGAGGCCGCCACCTACTTCGCACTGGCCATCTGCCCTCTAGATTATTGATGTGGTGGCCTACCATTCATTGTCCTGGTATGCCCTATGGCCATTTCGCCTTAGCCGACCTGATATCAGGCCTGCTAAGAGCTGTGAATGGAGCGTGCACCACTGGCCACAGACCCCTGCTTTTCCGTGTACCCGTGCCAGCCATTCACAAATGTGATGTGGGTACGTGCTTCAATAAGGGAGACAGGGGGGATGGGTTCACTGCCCGCTTAGAGGGAACCCCGGCTAAGTAAGTATAGCAGAGGATACCAAGGGTTTCACACATGAGGGCATCCCAAATCTATGCCCCAAAAATGAGCAAATCAGCCTCCCTTGAGTCTTTTAGATTCCAGGGGGTCTGTGGTAGCCAAATCCACCTCTGCCATGATCTGTCTCTACAATTCTATAGCCTTGGCTGACAAACACACTGACCATCTGGGAAGCACATGGGGGGGGGGCGGAGTGTCAGCAACTCATGAGCTGAATGGGGATGATAAAATCCTTGGCTGATATTCTAAGCATACAGTACGTCCTGCTCCATATATAATACTTACACGTGGGTTATCCTCCGCCAGGTGGCGCTGTGCACTGCAGACATGCAAAAACAGGCTCCTCCCGGCCCTTCATATACCCAGGGACCTCCCACAAATCCCCAGATTTCTCTGCAGTGCTGACTGCGAAGACATGAAGTATCACTCTCTCGCAGGTGAGCGGGCCCTGTTGGACTACTCCCACCCGTCCTCTTTGTGATGTGCCTCCCAGCCAGGGCTGCGCTGGTCGGGTGAAGGTAGGCAGCACCATTTGTGCTTATGGAGCCACGCTCCACCGAAGTCCCCCACCATAGGGTAGGCGGTCAAGGCTGATGGTGAGCCTTTAGGGGATGCCCCACGCCCCGTATAGCGGTGGACCCTATGTAACGGGTCGCCTTCCTCCCTCGTTCCCCCTTTAGCCTGGGGGGGAAAGAAAGGGGGGGGAGGGGTTGTGTGTATGGCGGCCTCAGTGTACCCTATTACACGCTAATGGCTTTAGTATTGTGTTTTACCGGGAACGGGCGTCAGAGCCGCGCTTTTATGTTATTTTGTACTGGTAGCCGCCGCGTCTTTACTATATAGTTGCATTGCATGGACGGCGGCGGCTTCGCAGACGCTGCGGTGTCTCTTTCTTAGCTTGTAGTGGCTCTTCTGAGGTAATCCACTCTATCAATTCCTTTCAGGCGTTACTGCCCTGCTGTCCTTATTGTCTACGCATTTTGGAGCTTCGCGCTCTCTGGGGGGGGGGGCGGGGTTCTGGCTTGGTGCGTTCCGCGTCGCGGTCAGCTCTGGCCCGCCCTTCGAGGTTTGCTTGGCGCCATTTCTTACTCACGCGCGTGTGGTGAAGACCGTCCTCTCCTCTCTGTCTGTAAGTGCCCTCACGGGCGATTTTATATTACCTTTCGTACTCCCTTGCGCATGGCTCTGACATCCTTGTTCCCTTTATGTCTTTCAGACCGTGGATTACGGTGGCTTCTCCCGGTCCGGTGTAGCTCCCGGTTGTGACCATTAAAATTACTCCCACTTCCCCGTGGGTTATTGGGGCATCCAGGGTAGCTTACAGCGTCAATCCCTACTGGCCTATTGTGCCGATTAAATCACCATCTCAGGATATTGTGAACGGGGTTCCTTCGGGACAAGCCCGGCTGTGTGTTGCTTGTGGGGTCTTACCTAGCAGCGGTGACAATGCACGGGTCTGTGTTCCTTGTGCACAGCAGGCGCTATTGGTGCTTCCCGTCTCCTCTGAGGCTGGGCCTGCACCCCGCCTCACTTCACCTACTCCCCCAAGTCTGAGTCTAACCCCCAATACAAGCGGGGATTCTCATCCTGATATGGCTACTAGACTGGCCAGTGTTGAAAACTTGCTTGCTAATTCCTTAGCGCGTAAGGCCACCACCAAGAGGCGGCATTTGAACCCTGACTCGGCTCTCTTTCCTATGGAATCTGATGATTTGTTGCATTCTTATGGCCATACCCCCTCGGACGAAGGGGAACTGTTCTCTGACTCAGGGTCATATGACGACGAGTCCAGGGGTCATGAAGAGTCTGGTTCCGAGCATTGGTCCTCGGATGATATTGATAGACTGCTGGTTCAGATCTTTGAGGTCTTGTCCCTCTCTCCCCCTGCTGCGGCTCCCAGGCAAAGGGGTGATCTTTTTCATACTGCTAAGGCTTGTCTGGAATTTCCCGAGCAAACCCATTTCAATAGCCTCATGCTTAAAGAATGGGAACATCCCAGCAGACTTCATGGGGTCCCTAAGAGTGTGGATAGGAAGTATCCCTTCCCTGCTGACTTGGTTAAGTGCTGGTCATCGCCCCCTGAGGTCGATGCTCCTATTCTAGGGTTGTCCAACACCTCTATTATGCACTCCCCTGACACTACTACGCTGCGGGACTCTGAGGACCGGCGTGTTGACCAATTGGCATGCCATGCCTTTGCATTTGGGGGAGCGACTCTGCGCCCGGTTTGTGCCTTAGCCATTACGGCAGTAGCGCTCAGGACCGTGGTTAGGAATACTCTCGATGGCACAGATGAGTTGCCTCCTGATACTGTCAATGCTCTGTCCAGCTGTGACCTGTCTGCATCGGACGATGCTATTAAGATGTGTGCCAGATCATCTGCCCTGGTGGTAGCTATACGCCGCGCGGTTTGGTTGCGCCAGTGGGCCGCTGACAATGCCGCCAAGAAAGCCCTTACGGGGCTTCCATTTAAGGGGCTGCGCCTGTTTGGGGACCGGTTAGACCTCTTCGCCAAGGGAGGCAAGTTACCCCAGCGCAGGCGACAGATTCGGCCCTTTCGTGGCCAGGGCTCCCTATCAACCCCCTACCGTGGGGCTAAACAAGGCAGAGGGGTGTCTTTCGCTGGGTCTCGCGCAGACTCCTGGCACAGGAACAGAGGACACCGTCCCGGTTCCTCCTGGGGACCCAAGACCAAAGCCCCTCCCAAGACCCCTCAGGCATGAAGGGGCACCCTCGCCCATCAGGGTGGGGGGACGTTTTCAGCACTTCGAGCATGTCTGGAGGCGCCACGTCTCAGACCGGTGGATTCAGGAGGAAGTGTCCTCCGGCTACAAGATAGAATTTGCTGTACGGCCCCCCACCAGATTCATTGGGTCCCGGATTCCACAGGACCCTGCCTCAGCTCAGGTCTTGTTGCTGGCCGTGCAGGGTCTCCTGGATCTAGGGGTCATTTGCAAGGTCCCCTTAGGAGACAGGGGCATGGGGTTCTATTCCAGCCTTTTCACAGTACCCAAGAAGGATGGGTCAGTCAGGCCCATTCTGGATTTAAAAATCCTCAACAAATTTGTCAAAAACAAACACTTTCGTATGGAAACTTTGCGCTCAGCCATCGGCTCTCTGCGCCCAGGGGACTTTATGACGTCCGTAGACATCAAGGATGCTTACCTTCACGTCCCGGTGTTTCCAGGACACCAAGGATTTCTCAGATTTGCACTGAAAGATCAGCATTACCAATTTGTGGCCTTGCCATTCGGCTCCCAGGGTGTTTACCAAGGTGCTGGCAGGGGTGATGTCCCTGTTAAGGCTAAGGGGCATAAGTGTGCTGCCCTACCTGGACGATATACTCATCACCTCTCGGTCTCGGCGGCAGGCAGAGTTGGACACTCGGCTGGTAGTGTCCACCCTGGAGTCCTTCGGCTGGGTGATCAATTACCCCAAGTCCTCTCTGTCCCCCTACTCGGTGACTCCGTTCCTGGGAATGATTCTGGATACGGTTCAGTCAAGGATATTCCTTCCTCAACAGAAGGTGGAAGCCCTGACCGCGCAGGCGAAGTTCCTGCTTTTGTGCCCACAGCCCTCCATCCGGCAGGGAATGCAGCTGGTGGGCCTGATGGTGGCGAGCTTCGAGGCGGTGCCCTTTGCCCAGTTCCATTTGAGACCTCTGCAGTTTCACCTTCTGTCAGTGTGGGACAAGAATCCAGCGTCCTTGGACGAGGTATGTGTGCTTCCCCCCTCGGTCAACCAATCCCTTGCGTGGTGGCTGGACCACAGGAACTTGATAGGGGGCAGGTCTTTTCTGGCCCCCTCCTGGGACACAGTCACAACGGATGCCATTCTGTCAGGTTGGGGGGATTCTGGAAGTCCCTGCGTTTCCAGGGGAGGTGGGGCCTTCAGGAGGCCCATCTACCCATCAACATTCTGGAATTGCGGGCAGTCAGGTTGGTACTGGAGAGGTTGACCCAACACCTGAGGGGGCTGTTGGTCCAGGTACGCTCAGACAACAGAATGGCGGTTGCCTACATCAACCATCAGGGAGGGACCCGGAGCAAGGGTGCTCTCCAGGAGGTGTCTCAGATTCTGACATGGGCGGAGGCCAATGTCCAATGCATTTCGGCTGTGTACATTCCGGGGGCGGAGAATCTGCTAGCGGAAGCCCTGAGCAGGGGGACGTCCCGTCAGGGGGAGTGGTCCCTCTGCAACAGGGTATTCCAGTCCCTGTGTCACCGTTGGGGTCTGCCAGATGTGGATCTGTTTGCATCCCGTCACAATCACAAGCTCCCGGCCTTCGTATCCCTGTCTCAGGATCCTCTGGCCTTGGCCACGGATGCCCTGTCCATGTCTTGGAGGGAGTTTCGACTCCTGCATGTGTTTCCACCATTCCCCCTTCTGGGCAGGGTTCTGCGCAAGATTGGTACCTGTGATTCTAGTGGCCCCCAGGTGGCCAAGAAGAGTGTGGTTCGCAGACGTGGTTCAAATGGCAGTAGACCAGTACGACCTGCCAGGGGTGCCAGATCTGCTAACTCAAGGATCCTTACTCCATCCCAATTTACAAACTCTGGCTTTGACGGCCTGGCTGCTGAAACCTCCATCTTGATGGAGAAGGGTTTGTCTGCCTCTGTGGTGGCTACTATGGTGCAGGCCAGGAAGAAGACTTCTTCTGCTATCTATTATAGAGTATGGCATTCCTACATTGATTGGTGTGAGTCCAGGTCTCTTCCCTGCCGGGAATTCTCAGTCCCTAGGGTTCTGGAGTTCTTACAGCATGGTTTGGACTTAGGTCTCAAACTTAGTACTCTGAAGGGTCAGGTTACTGCCCTGTCTATCTTCTTTCAGAAGACCTTTGCCCAGCATCACCTGATTAAGACCTTGTTTCAGGGGGTCACTCATGTGCGTCCCCCTCGAAAACCTATGGTCCCCGTCTGGGATTTAAACTTGGTTTTGTCTGCCTTGCAGGGTGCTCCCTTTGAGCCTATTCAGGATGCTGCTCTTGCTTCTCACTCTCAAGGTTGTCTTCTTGGTGGCTATTACTTCGGTTAGGCGTGTATCTGAGCTGGCTGCTCTATCTATTCAGCCTCCGTACTATGAGAGGCACCAGGACAAGGTGGTGTTCCACTTCAAACCGGATTTTCTGCCTAAGGTTGTGTCTGCATTTCATTTGAACCAGGATATTGTTCTTCCTTCATTGTGTCCCAATCCTAGCAACGACAAGGAGCGGGTTCTGCATTCCTTGGACGTAGTCAGGTGCTTGAAGTATTACCTGGTTGTCACTGCGGCTTTCAGGAAAACTGATGCTCTCTTCGTTGTGCCTTCTGGGCCTAAGAAGGGTTTGGCTCCTGCCAAGTCTACCATCAGCAAATGGATTCGTCAGGCTGTGATTCAGGCCTATTCTACTAAGGGGAGGAGTCCCCCTTTCCGTCTTACTGCCCATTCTACTCGTGCTATTGGGGCTTCTTGGGCCTTCCAGCACCAGGCTTCTGTTGAACAAGTTTGCAAGGCCGCTACTTGGTCTTCTGTTCATACCTTTTCAAAGTTTTACAAGGTTGATGTTAGGGCCTCAGCCGATGCTGTGTTTGGCCGCAAGGTTTTGCAGGCAGCAGCAGTTTAAACTGCCTGCTGTTGCCTTTTTTGTTGGGGATCCCACCCTACTTTATGGACACTGCTATTGGATGTCCCACGTGTAAGTATTATATATGGAGCAGGACGTACTGTATGCTTAGAATAATACAATTCTGTGAAATACTCACCTGTAGAATTGGTATTATACGCATACAGTACGTCCTGCTCCACCCCACCCTGGTTTTACATTATTCTGGATCCCCTGTATGGTGATTGTTATCATTGTTATTATTACCAGTTTTGGTGGTTGGTTTCTCCCGGCTTCTTTTTCTCACTGCTTTTCAATGCTTGGGATTTGTGGGAGGTCCCTGGGTATATGAAGGGCCGGGAGGAGCCTGTTTTTGCATGTCTGCAGTGCACAGCGCCACCTGGAGGAGGATAACCCACGTGTAAGTATTATATATGGAGCAGGACGTACTGTATGCGTATAATACAAATTCTACAGGTGAGTATTTCACAGAATTGTATTTTTTGGATCCTGAGCACCAGAATCCCTGAAGTTGGTGGCCATTGTGTTTCAGGCAGGAAAAGGATACGCTAATTGTCTTCCCAAGTTTTTATTTTACAATAATCTCCTCCTGCCTGGGTTTCCCCAAACACTATGTGGGTTGTAGTCCATGACAGCTGGGTGCATAGTGAAATTGGGAAAGGGATATGATCATAGACACAAATAAGCCTCAAACAGATGTAGAAATGCTTACATGACACTACAGACCAAAAAGCAGCCTGGGAAATTACCTGCCCTGACCAACCCATGAGCGGCAGAGCCCAGCCCCCATGGTCCCGCCTAGTTGGTCATTGAGGCTATAGCACTTCAGGGGCTTACCAGGGGCAGGGGTGGATATGACTACTTTTAAAGTGCCACAAAACCGGTGTGTGTCCACTGGCATAGACAGCATCATGGGAGCCCCAACCCCAGGGTTTCAAACAATGGGGCATCCCTACTTCGGATGCCGCGGGCATAGGCTAGCGAACAGCCTTGGGTCGATTTCTATCATTTATTCATGATTTTTATCTGGTATAATCGTGAACAATAACTTAATAGCAGAAACATAAAAAGAACACATGCTTATTACATTGTATCCATTGGGGTGGCATTTTATTGGGATTTCCGAAAAGGGGGTGTCAGCCATGAGATATAAATTGTGACCATCTTTCTGGTTTCAGGGTGTAACGAGTTGCTAAGGGGAGTTCTAAGTGTGAACAGTGTAAAGCTTCCACAATACCAGCCACAATATGACGTCTACTACTACCAGCAGGTAAGTGCCAGTTTGTGTGGCTGATTTTTTTTTCCATGTTGAATCCAAATTCCAAATGAATCCCCCAGAGCCAGCAGCAGGTCAGGATTTTGTGATATTTAGATGCAGAGAAAAATAAGGAGAAACAGTGGGTGTGGCAACGGTGATGTGATGTAAGCACACTGTGTGCTTTACATATATCATAGTAAATAATATGTGCCTCTAGTTATTACTGCCAGCACATAGTGTGATCAGAAAAAGGGGATGAAAGATGCTGCAGGCTAAGAGCACCTCCAGCCTGACCAGTGCATAGTGTGACCAGAGAGGAGGGCGGGGTTTCATAGCTGCAGAGAGGTAGCCAATCAGGATGTCTGGGGAGGGAGTGCTGGGTGTTTCCGTTCTTGGGCCACTAAAGGTTGATTGAAGTACCAGGTCAGTGGAGACTGAAAGCTGAATGAGGAAGTGATTTCCTCATTAAGTAGACCAACATAGCAGGAAGGAGAGCGCTGGAGGGACTCAACTCAATGTAACGTAAGCTACTGTTATTTACTTTTTAACTATTGACTTGCCAATCACTTTAAGATCCTTCCATTGGGTAATTACTGCACGGGTGATTATGTTTCAGCTGGCAACAAGTTATTTAACCCTAACTGATATAGTGGGTAGCTTCTCATTTGTTAAACAGCCATGTGGAAAGACACATCCTGTGGTTGTGGTAAAGCTGTTAATCTATTTCAGAAGGGTCATATATTGGCATTCATCAGAGAAAACATCTAAGGGGATTGATGATACTGCTACTTAAATCGGGCTAAGAACTGTCCAATGTATTATTACAAAGCGGAAGGACAGTGGGGAAACATCTTCAAAGATGAATGTGAAAAAAAAGAAAGAAAAAAAAGAAAAAATCTTGAATAATCATGATCCGCGATCACAAATATTTGGTGAGATCACCAAAAACAACAGTACAAATCAGTACAAACAACAGTATATATTAGGTATATGCCTAATAGTAATAGCATTGCCACTATAATGAAAGTAAGAGCATTGCCACACACAATGCAAAGGGAAATCAGGGAACTGGGACTAAATAGCTGTGTATCCCTAAACAGGACCTTCACCCTATCTTATATGTTTCCCCTACGCTGTACATACAGATTGCCCACATTAAAAATCATCCTACCTGTATCTACTGCATTTTCTGAGCCTTTAAACATCCAAGATGGCGGCTCATGGAGGTGTAGGCTGCCTGCAAACAGGAAGTGTCTTCTGACTGTGCCACTCTGCATTCTGGGATTATTGACCTTTTCCTGACCCCAGCTCTGCTCTGTTTGTGCAAAGCACAGCTATAACCCTGCTCTCCTGCACTTTTGACAACTCTCAACTCCAGCGCCCATATCCTAGAGTGCTGAACAGAGTTGCAGGCCAGTGAGGGAAAGAATAAAAAGTAAGTGACTAAAAATATTAAATATATTAATTTTAGATGCTAGTGAATAGTTTTTTTAAGGGTTTGGGCTTTTCATTAAATGACGCTGAAGGTACGCTTTAAAGCGGAACAAAAGTGGCCAACCTGGAATCTTAAAGATTTCAGGGCTGTCGGCTGGCTTTTTCCTGGGGCATCCCGAATCAAGATTCCCAGCTGTGTGAAACCACCCAGGGCACCTGTAAAACACCTTTCTCCCGATCCAATGGCATTTCAGCAAATGGCTCTGATTGTTTACAATGGAAAAAAGTGTGTGCTGCCGCATCTCTATTCAGATAGGCTGGGGCAGGAGCGTGCACAAGGCTGCGGATGTGGGGGATTCAGCAGAGCCCTTTGCTGAAAAGGAAGTAAACATGGCAAAGGGCTCTAAGTGGACAGGAGCCCGCACGTGCATCATGAGGTGAGATTTACTGTGCTTTCTGGGGGGTTTCCCCGGGGACACGGAAAGCCAGATTCCCAGGTTTTGTTCCGCTTTACCACTTGTCAGTGAAGATAACCAGCAAAAATAGCTTGGATTTGCTAGGGAGCATAAAGATTGGACTTAAAGTGGACCAACACCCAGGGGGATCTGCCTGGGAATCTATAAGGTTCCCGGGCCGATCCAATCCCTCCCCGCGGGATATCCAAAATCGGGATGCCCTGCTGTGTGAAACCCCCCAGGACGCCCGCTGCACTTACCCGGTCCAATGGCACATGCGCAGGCTACGGGCTGCGCAGGCTCATCGGTTCCCAGCGCACTGATTGGACGAGCGGCCGCGCATGCACCGTAGGAGCGGGGTGAGGTGAGTTATAGCCAGCGATCTGGGGGGCTTCACATAGCGGGGCACCCCCGATCGGGGGTGCCCCGGGGAAGTTAACCAAAACCCAGGATAGTCAAAATCCTGGGTGTTGGTCCACTTTAATGGATGGGGCATCAGACAGACAGCTGAAGTGATGCCTAGTGCAAGCCTGTAGGGGGCAGTGCTATGATCTGGGGTCGCTGCATTTGGTCAGGTCTAGGTTCAGCATTGTTTTGTGCCCAGCTGACTACCTGAATATACTGAGCAGCACATTGAGCATATTCCAAGATGACAATACCAGGATTCATGGGGCTCAAAATGTGAAAGAGAGGTGAGCCATCATTGTGACTCATGGATTGGCCAGTCCTGACCTGAACCCCATGGAAAATGTTTGGGATGTGCAGGAAAAGACTCCTCTTGGGAAAAATGTATTCCATTTCTGGACAGATATTAATGTTCAGAAAAACAGTGAATAACAGAATATTAGGCTCCTTTCACACCTAGCCATTTGCATCGCATTGGAGTATAAATACTCTAGAACGCATCACAAACGGAAACATAACGCAGCCCCACAGAAGTCCATGGGCAGGTAAAGGGCCATACTCACTACCACCTCTCAAACCATTGCCACTGATCTCCTGCTGCCCCCCCCCCCCCCAAACCTATGTTGCAACTTCGTCCCCTGACTCCTCCACTGCCTGGTCCCACGCCACTGCCATCATTTTTGCTGCCTGGTCCCTCGTCTCCTCCTCCTCCGCTGCCTGGTCCCACGCCGCTGCCTCCTCTTCTGCTGCTTGCTCCCTCATCACTGCCTCCTCCGCTGTCTGGTCCCACGTCACCCCCTCCTTTGCTGCCTGGTCCCATGCCACTGCCTCCTCTTCTGCTGCCTGGTCCCTCGTCTCCTCGTCCTCCACTGCCTGGTCCCACGTCACCCCCTCCTTTGCTGCCTGGTCCCATGCCACTGCCTCCTCTTCTGCTGCCTGGTCCCTCGTCTCCTCGTCCTCCACTGCCTGGTCCCACGGCCCCCCCTCCTTCGCTGCCTGGTCCCACGCCGCTGCCTCCTCTTCTGCTGCCTGGTCCCTCGTCTCCTCCTCCTCTGCTGCCTGGTCCCACGCTGCTGCCTCCTTTTTTGCTGTCTGGTCCCTCATCTCCTCCTTTGCTGCCTGGTCGTACATCACTGCCTCCTCCGCTGCCTGGTCCCACCTCACCGCCTCCTCCGGTGCCTGGTCCCTCGTCCCCTACTCCTCCTCCAGTGCATGGTCCCCTGTCTCCTCCTCCGCTGCCTGGTCCTATGTCACCACCTCCGCTGCCTGGTCCTATGTCACCACCTCCGCTGCCTGGTCTCATGTCTTACCTCTGCTGCCTGGTCGTACATCACTGCCTTCTCCGCTGCCTGGTCTCACGTCACTGCCTCCTGCGGTGCCTGGTCCCTCGTCTCCTCCTCCTCCATTGCCTGGTCCCTCACCTCCTCTGCTGCTCTTCCGCTGCCTTGTCCCTCGTCTCCTCGTCCTCCACTGCCTGGTCCCACGTCACCCCCTCCTTTGCTGCCTGGTCCCATGCCACTGCCTCCTCTTCTGCTGCCTGGTCCCTCGTCTCCTCGTCCTCCACTGCCTGGTCCCACGGCCCCCCCTCCTTCGCTGCCTGGTCCCACGCCGCTGCCTCCTCTTCTGCTGCCTGGTCCCTCCTCTCCTCCTCTGCTGCCTGGTCCCTCCTCTCCTCCTCTGCTGCCTGGTCCCACATCACTGCCTCCTCCGCTGCCTGGTCCCACGTCACCCCCTCTTTTGCTGCCTGGTCCCATGCCACTGCCTCCTCTTCTGCTGCCTGGTCCCTCGTCTCCTCCTCCTCCGCTGCCTGGTCCCTCATCTCCTCCCCCTCCACTGCCTGGTCCCACGGCCCCCCCTCCTTCGCTGCCTGGTCCCATGACACTGCCTCCTCTTCTGCTGCCTGGTCCCTCGTCTCCTCCTCCTCTGCTGCCTGGTCCCTCGTCTCCTCCTCCTCCGCTGCCTGGTCCCACGCCGCTGCCTCCTCTTCTGCTTCCTGGTCTCTCATCTCCTCCTCCAGTGCCTGGTCCCTCGTCTCCTCCTCCTCTGCTGCCTGGTCCCACGCTGCTGCCTCCTCTTTTGCTGTCTGGTCCCTCATCACTGCCTCCTCCGCTGCCTGGTCCCACCTCACCGCCTCCTCCGGTGCCTGGTCCCACGCCGCTGCCTCCTCTTCTGCTTCCTGGTCTCTCATCTCCTCCTCCAGTGCCTGGTCCCTCGTCTCCTCCTCCTCTGCTGCCTGGTCCCACGCTGCTGCCTCCTCTTTTGCTGTCTGGTCCCTCATCACTGCCTCCTCCGCTGCCTGGTCCCACCTCACCGCCTCCTCCGGTGCCTGGTCCCTCGTCCCCTACTCCTCCTCCAGTGCATGGTCCCCTGTCTCCTCCTCCGCTGCCTGGTCCTATGTCACCACCTCCGCTGCCTGGTCCTATGTCACCACCTCCGCTGCCTGGTCTCATGTCTTACCTCTGCTGCCTGGTCGTACATCACTGCCTTCTCCGCTGCCTGGTCTCACGTCACTGCCTCCTGCGGTGCCTGGTCCCTCGTCTCCTCCTCCTCCATTGCCTGGTCCCTCACCTCCTCTGCTGCTCTTCCGCTGCCTTGTCCCTCGTCTCCTCCTTCTCCATTGCCTGGTCCCTCACCTCCTCTGCTGCTCTTCCGCTGCCTTGTCCCTCGTCTCCTCCTCCGCTGCCTGGTCCCTCATCTCCTCCTCTGCTGCCTGGTCCCTCACCTCCTCTGCTGCTCTTCCGCTGCCTTGTCCCTCGTCTCCTCCTCCGCTGCCTGGTCCCTCATCTCCTCCTCTGCTGCCTGGTCCCTCACCTCCTCTGCTGCTCTTCCGCTGCCTTGTCCCTCGTCTCCTCCTCTGCTGCCTGGTCCCACATCACCCCCTCCTTTGCTGCCTGGTCCCATGCCACTGCCTCCTCTTCTGCTGCCTGGTCCCTGGTCTCCTCCTCCTCCTCCGCTGCCTGGTCCCTCATCTCCTCCTCTGCTGCCTGGTCCCTCACCTCCTCTGCTGCTCTTCTGCTGCCTTGTCCCTCGTCTCCTCCTCCGCTGCCTGGTCCCTCATCTCCTCCTCTGCTGCCTGGTCCCTCACCTCCTCTGCTGCTCTTCTGCTGCCTTGTCCCTCGTCTCCTCCTCTGCTGCCTGGTCCCACATCACTGCCTCCTCCAGTGCCTGGTCCCCCGCCAGAGCCATCAACGAGGAACAGCAAACAGCGTTGCAGTGCAGGGCTACGTGTCATGCCACCCCTGCTCTGAATTGAAGGCACAGTGCAGCAAACAATTATGTGCAGCGCTGTGCTGCGTTTGTGCGCTTCCCCTGCAAATGTGATGGACGCGCACAATGTGAAAGGGGCTTGTGTGACTATTGGTTGGCCAGGCAGGGTATCTGCAGTGTGTGTGTAGCCTAACGATGTACTGAGAAAGTAATAAAGAAATAAAGGCGAAACGCACCTACTACACTGTGGATAAACAGCGCTGCCAGTAAGCTACTCATTTTTTTTTCTACTTTTGACTTGCCAATCACAGTACAGTAAATGTCCAGCCTCAGGGATACGCACAGTAGGGCATCTCAAATTGGAATATGCTGCTCAAGAGGGACACCACCCAACACTTGCATCTTGTATTTGTTGATAAGCCCTTTTTAACTCGCTCCCTTTTGCAGACTCGTCATACACAGTTCCCTCAATGAATTACATTTCTCAGGGAAACTCACTTTCTGAAAACAGAATGAAGCATGTCTGTAGTATTTTACTTGTTTGAAGTAATATACCTGTGTTGCCCCATGTAATTTCTACCTTGTACAGCGCCACAGACTATTAATGCGCTTTATAATAATGTGTGAGAGATCAGCAGAAAGGAGAGAGTTCACTAGGGATTTAAGAAAATTTAAAGGGACATTCTAGACACAGTGTTAAATTGGCCTGCTTTCTGCTCAACCTGTGCTGTCTGTAAATGCTTGCATCCTTCATTCAGCTGCGCTTTACTTTTCTTGATAAACCCTAGTAAACTCTCTCCCTTCTGCCCATGTCCTCATGTGCTGTTTCAGACTATGAAGGACCTTGACAAGTGTTATTTATTGAAGGGACTGTGTATGAAGACTCAGCAAGTTAAAGAGGGCTTATTGAGAAATAGAATCATTGATTGTAAAGCACTGCAGAATATGTTGGTGCTATATAAATAATGATTATTATTATTATTACTAGTCACTAAATAGTTCACATCAATTGTTGATGTAAGTTGGACCCAGTGCCGGACCTCCCAAGAGCTTGGATGGACTGAAGAAACTCAGTTCTAGTTATGTGACAATACCTGAAGTGGCCACTAGATGCCACCAGTGCGTTGTGCTGATGTTCTGAGCATGATGGTTGTGAAAATGAAAAATGAAATCATTTAGAAATATTCATTCAGTACCAAGAGTGGCCACTAGATGTTAAAGTGCTCTCAAAACCCAGGATTTTGTCTATCCTGGGTTTTGGTCCTTGCCCCCGGGGTGTAAAACCTCCCTAGGTGAAACAAACTCACCTCTTCCCGATCCTACAGTGCATGTGGCGGCCTCTCATCCAATCAGCTCGCTGGCGCCTGTCTCCCCTGCTCCCCTCTAACAAGGAGCGTGCCCACGCCTGGCATTTGTGAAAGGCACGTGACCTGCTAGAGGGATAGCGGGGATGTGGCCACTGCCCGCGCTTGCGCCTTTAGACCAGGAAAGGAGCTGAGTTTATGGGCGACCTGGTGGGTTTCACACAGCGGGTCCCAATTTTGGATTCCCTGGGGGGAGGGAATCAATCAGCCCTCTTAGATTCCTGGGCTGATCTCCCTAGGTTTATACTATAGTTGCTCTACTAAAGCTAAAGCGGACCAGCTTCAATTTTACACCAAACGGGCATTGGTCAGTCCACATGCAGGGCATCCCATTTGCTGATGCCCCCGCTCCTTACCTGCTTCTCATTCCCCTTGCAAAATCTGCCCACTATTGGGCACAGGCAGTCACATGGCCGGCCCTGGAATCTGTCAGGAGCTAAAAGCAGTCTGAACCACGTGCCATAAAGGCCAAATCACCCTCCACCTGGGGCATCCCGATTTGAGACATCTGTCTATATAAAACACTATAGGAAAACCAGGTATAATACTAACCAGCTGACAGGGGCGTTCCCGCCAGTTGGGCTTTTCATTAGTTTTATTATAAAATAGAATGGTTTTAACTTGTGTGGACTTTAAAGTAGACCAAACTCAGCGTGATCGGCCCAGGAATCTATAAGATTTCCGGGCCATTCAATTCCCGCCCCCGCTGTGTGAAGCCCCCCAGGTCACCCGTTCACTTACCTTGCTTCCCGGTCCAATGGTGCATGTGCAAGCCGCGGCCGCATCCCCGTTATCCCTCTAGCAGGGTACGTGTCTACGCCAGGCTATCGTGAATGGCCGGCGCGGGCAGGCTCCCTGTTAGAGGGAGATGCGGCTGACAGTGCGCTCTGAGCCGCTTGCCTTAGATGAAGGCTTAGACAGAGTGACGTCGGTGCCCCCAAGCGCGCTGATTGGGCGAGGGAATCTGGGGGTTTCACACAGCGGGGCACCCCCTGGGGGAAGGATCAAAACCCAGGATAGTGAAAATCCTGGCTTTTGGTCTACTTTAAAGTGAATAAAGGGGGGTGGGAGCAGCTCAATCACTATTATTTATACAAAATTATTATTATTATTCAGGCCCTGGGAACTAATTTACCGCCCAGTTTAACCCTCTCATCAACTAAATATCAAGCAACAAACATGTCTAGCTGTGTGGAAAGACAGAGATTTGGTTGCACATATCTGCAGATACATGTGGAAGCCACACTGCCCCGGCAAGACACTCTGTGTTTAGTGTGGTCCCTACTCTTAATTCTGAAATGAACAAAGGGGGTGGGAGCAGCTCAATCACTATTATTTATACTTTAAAATGGTCTAGCCTCAGCGGCATGTATTGTAGGATGCCCCCCTGTGTTAAACCTACAGATTGCTCCACTTTCACTCACTTTTCCAACGTTCCTGTTGCGCATGTGCAGGCGCTCATGCAATCCGCTCTTTATGCGGCGCATACTAAGATACCTATACTCATAAAGGAAATGTATGTGGTCACCTTCCATCCCCAGCCCTGTGCCCCAAAACACAGCCTCCATAAAAACACCAGGACATAAAGCGTTTGGACAGAGCGTTGGCATAGGAAGCAGGGGCCATCTAACCGAATGGCTGGGGGCGCAGGAGCGTGCACAGCCGCAGGGATGCGTCCACAGCCTATAATCGCTGCGAGGGGCTAGAGGAAAGCTAAGGTGACTGCAGGAGATCAGAGGGGCTCACACATTGGAAATCCAGGGGCCCGATCGACTGGTGATTGGTCCGCTTTAAGAGAGGCAGCTCTCTTATTTCCACACTCTCTCTCGTCTTCATCTCCAGCTTTTTCTTTTTTTCCCTCCTTTTTTCCTTTGTTGATCTTTTTCTTTCTATCTTCTACATGACCCCATCTATCTTTCCTTATTCCCTTCATTCTTTTAAATCCCTTTTCCACACTCTCTATATTGTTCTTATTTGCTTTCTCCTCTTTTTTTCACTTTCTTTCTCATATTCCCTCCTTTCCTGCACCTTGTCACTTTCCCTTCATCTTTCTAATGTCACCTTCCTTTCATCTGCCTTTCTTTTTGTTTTCTTTATGTTTTCATTTATCTTTGCTTTCCCTCATTTTCACTCACTTTTCCACATGTTTTTGTCTCTATCTTTTCATCTAATGTCAGTATCTTTCTTTTTGCATTCCATTTTTTTCTCTTTTCCATGTTCACTCCATCTTTCTTTTCCATATTCTCATCCACGTTTCTCTCGCTCTCTCTTTTCCATGTTCACTCCATCTTTCTTTTCCATATTCTCATCATCCACGTTTCTCTCGCTCTCTCTTTTCCATGTTCACTCCATCTTTCTTTTCCATATTCTCATCATCCACGTTTCTCTCGCTCTCTCTTTTCCATGTTCACTCCATCTTTCTTTTCCATATTCTCATCATCCACGTTTCTCTCGCTCTCTCTTTTCCATGTTCACTCCATCTTTCTTTTCCATATTCTCATCATCCACGTTTCTCTCGCTCTCTCTTTTCCATGTTCACTCCATCTCTTTTTTCCTCCACACTCCCTTCATATATTTTTCTGTCTTTTTTATATTCTCTCTTTTGCATGTTCCTTTATCTCAATCTCTCTTCTCCGTGTTCCATCCATCCCTTTTTCCTCCACATGCCCTTCATCTTTGACTTTTCTATGTGCCTTGTTCCCCTATGTCCCTTCTTCTCTTTCTTTCTTTCTTTCTTTCTCTCTTTCCTATGTTCCTTTATATATCTTCGGTGTTCTATCCATCTCTTTCCTTTTGCCATTGTCCCCTTCATCTCTCTCATTCTCTTTTTTTTCTGTGTTCCATACACCTTTCTTTTTTTCTCAATGCCCCTTTGTCTCTCTCTCTCTTCTTCCTGTCTATGCCCCCCTTTATCTCTCTCTTACTCCAAATGTCCCCTTTACCTCTCTCTTTTTAGGTTACACACATCTCTCTTTTTGCCAATGTTTCCTTCATCTCCCTATTTTTTCTATGTTCCATCTATCTCTCTCTTTTCTATGTTCCATCCATCCTCTCTTTTTCCCCACATTATCTTCATCCCTTTCTATATTTTCTGTCTTCTCTCTTTTTCTCTTTCCCATGTTTCCTTCATCTCTCTCTCTCTTTCTATTTTTTACGTTGCATCCACCTCTCTCTTTTTCCTAATGTCTCCTTCACCTTTCCCTTTCTTTTCTATGTTTTTTCCATTTCTCTCTTTTTCTCAATGCCCCCTTCATCTTCCTCTTTCTCTCTTTTCTATGTTCCATTCCTCACTCTCTTTTTCCCAACGTCCCTTTCCTCTCTCTTTCTATTCTAAATTCTTTGCATCTTTCTCTTTTTCCCAGTGCACCCTTCATCTCTCTCTTTTCTATGTTCCACCCATCTCCCTTTATCCCCATATTCTCTTCATCCCCTTCTCTCGTTCTCCCTTCCACCCCCAATCTCTTCATCACTTTCTCTATTTTTCATCCATTTTCTTATCCCACATTCTTTTCATTATTATCATTGTTTAATTATAAAGCGCGTTTAAATTCCGTGGTGCTGTACAAAGTGTAAGTTACAGGAGGAGGGACAAGTAACATCCTTATATTACACAGGACATTATAAGTTATATATAACAACAAACACATATAATACGTACAGTATTATGAGTCAAATGAAGAAAAAACGCATTAAAGTGGAGTAAAACCAACCCTGGAGTCTATGAGACTTTAGGGCAGGCTTACTTCCTCTACCGGGGGGAACCCATTTAAGGATGGCTGTGTGAACCCCCCCTCGCCCAGGGCACCCAATAATCTTACCTTTTCTCGGCACCCTTCTTGGCTGTGCACGGCCCTGCCCACCACAACTGAATGGCTGTACATTGCCGCAATGAGCCGAGTAATGCCGCATGTAAGTGCAGCTAGGAGGCCGATTCATTAATAGCGCCAGGTAGCGACAGATGAGCACCAGTAGCGTTATTTTCACAGCGCCCGCTAGTAGTCGCTGTGCTTGGCCGTTGTTCGGCTGTTGACAGCGACTCAGTCGGTGTGCAGTAATGTTGAATACGGGGTTAGGAGTCGCTGTTTGACAGGTTCCGCGCTGTATGGGAGCGCATGACAGCGAACGGCCATAGCGAACGGCTTCCACCATATTCATTAACAAATCACGCTCAAAAAATTATCGCGCTGTGAAATGCTTGTTGAAACCCCAGAGCGCTGGCGGCGATGGGTTAAAAGTAGTTTTTTAACCTCCAAACAACCATATTTTTGGAAAAAAAAAAAACATGTTTTTACAAACATTTTGTAATATGAATACATTAATATCAGACCTGTAATATCAATTCTGCACACATTTTTTTTTTTTTTTTTTTTTTACCTTAAAAAAAATATGTAACATTGCAGAAGTGGTCACAGAATTTTTGCCATTTAAAAAAAAAAAAACATTAATAGCAATTAATTAAGACTATTTAAAGATTGCTCCATTGAAATGCATTGGAGAGCGCCAGGTAGCGAGAGGTCATACCTGTCGCTGTTCAAGGTCGCTCGCTGGCGCTGTGGGGTGAGGCTGGAATAATGATGAATGATTCGCTATCTGGCGCTCTGTTAGTCGCTAAGCAGGATCGGCTTGATGAATGTGTGATTGCGGAGGGGAGCCGGCGTTCTCGTGGCGGTGAGCACCATTACCGTTCGCTCACCATTCGCTACCTGGCGCTATCCCTTGTTAAATAAGGGCCTAGGATTCCATTCAGCTTCTCTAGCCGCACATTCATATGCGCGGCAGGAAAAGCTGATTGAACCAGCGCCGTTCACCATGCGTCAAGGAGAGGTAAGTGAGCTTGGTGTTCTGGGGGGGTTTCACACAGCGAGTCACCCAAACCAGGGTGCCCCAGAGGGAAGGACCAAAAACTGGCATAGTGAAAATCCCGAGTTTTGGTACACTTTAATCTATGAGTAAGTAAGGCGAAAAGGCCCCGCCCCCTTGTGAGCTTACAATCTAAAGGGTGGAGACAAGAGGTTACATAGAAACATAGAAGGTCGACGGCAGAAGGAGACCATACGGTCCATCTAGTCTGCCCTTATGTGTATACTGTATGTACTCTTTGGCCCTTATTTAACAAGGGATAGCGCCAGGTAGCGACGGGTGAGCGACCGGTAATGACGGCACCGCCACGAGAACGCCGGCTCCCCACCACAATCACACATTTATCAAGCCGATCCTGCTTACCAACTGAGATAGCGCCAGATAGCCACTCATTCATCATTATTCCAGCCTCAGCCCACAGCGCCAGCGTCCGACCTTGAACAGCGACAGGTATGACCTCTCGCTACCTGGCGCTCTCCAATGCATTTCAATGGAACAATCTTTAAATATTAATAATTAATTCATATTAATGTTTTTTGTTTTTTTTTAAATGTGAAAAATTCTGTGACCACTTCTGCCATGTTATATTTTTTTTTTAAGCTAAAAAAAAAAAAAACTTTGTGCAGAATTGATATTACAGGTCTGATATTAATGTATTCATATTACAAAATGTTATTAAAAACTTGTTTTTTTTGGTTTCCAAAAATATGGTTGTTTGGGGGTTAAAAAGCTACTTTTAACCCATCGCCGCCAGCGCTCTGGGGTTTAAACATGCATTTCACAGCGCGAGAATTTTTTGAGCGTGATTTGTTAATGAATATGGTGGGAGCCGGTCGCTATGGCCAGTCGTTATCTTGCGCTCCCATACAGCGCGGAACCTGTCAAATAGCGACTCCTCACCCAATATTCAACATTACTGCACACCGACTGAGTCGCTATCAACTACCGAACAACGGCCAAGCACAGCGACTACTAGCGGGCGCTGTGAAAATACTGCTACAGTCGCTCAACTGTCGCTACCTGCCGCTATTAATGAATCGGCCTCTTTATCTTAGGATAGATGTGTGCTTATCCCAGGCATGTTTAAATTCAGTGACTGACGATTTTTCAACTACCTCTGCTGGATGTTTGTTTGGTTGGATGACAAAGAGTATTTACTAAGCGTGGTAGCAGGTGCTCTGAAGGTGACAGTGGTTTAGTTAGGCCAGTTGGTAAGCTTGTCTAAATAGATGGGTTTTAATGGTGCTTTTAAAGGGTTGAAGAGTGTTGAATTGTATGGGGAAAGGCACACCAGAAGAGCGGAGCAGCATGTGTGAAGTCCTGGACACGAGTTGGCAGGAGGGGATCAGGGTTGAGACCTCTCTTTCTTTGTCTCACTTTTTATGTTCCGTTGACCTCTTTTTATTTTTCACACCTTCCCTTCATCTCTCGCCCTCTTTTTGACAAGTCTGTCTCTCTAGTTTCTACATTTCCTCCATCTCTTTCCCATTCAGGTTGAATGAATGTATGTGTGTATCTGGGGAGCACCATCCTGACATCCCATCTCTGAACACTGGCATAACTAATTGTGATAGGGCCCTGGTGTGAACATTAAAGCGGAACAAAACAAGAAAAAGGAAAAACACACATGAATGTGACTTTCCGGTGTGTTGTATCGCTCTGCGGTGTGTGCACCCACTAACCTTCCAGAATCGGGCGAGAGCAAGTGCGCAGATTGGCTCCCTCAGCTAATCAGCACGCTCACTGATGCTCAGCTCTCTTCGACACCAAGGACGGCTGAGCCACCTAGGCGGCGCCGTAGGGAGCCGAGCAGCACCACCAGCCGCATCTCCCGCCCACCTGGCAGTCCTGGCATGACCATTGCCATGGCCATTCAGGAAGGTCTGGCGCGCACAAGGCTAGGGGTGAGCGGGGATGCGGCCGGAATACACAGACGCCTGGAGGGCTCTGGGAGATGGTGAGTGTTCCGGGGGGATTCATCCCAATTAGGGATGCCCCAAGGACTGGAACTCGGCAGTTCCTCCGAAGTTCCTCTTTAAAGTGGACCAAAACCCAGGATTTTGACTATCCTGGGTTTTGGTCTTTTCCCCGCTGCGTGAGACACCCCCAGGTCACCCAAACAGACTCACCTCTTCCTGGTCCTATGACGCATGCTCGGATCCTCTCGAGCCCCTTCGTCCAGGAACCTGTCTAATATGAGTGGATCTGAGCGCGCTGACAGCCGCAATCCCTGCTACCTTCTAACAGCGCACCCAGCTGGCGGGGATGCGTCCGCTGCTCGCGCATGCGCCATTGGACCGGAAAAGAAGGCGAGTTTATGGGCGACCTGGGGGGTTTACACAGCAGGGAATCCCGATTCCAGATGCCCCGGGGGGAGGGAGTCGGCCAGAGAATCTAATAGATTCCTGGGGCAATCTCTGTAGGTTTTGGTCAACTTTAAATGGGGCCCTTTCAAGGCTCATACAGTAAACTTTTTTCTGTCTTTTAACTCAGTTTGATGCAGCTAGACTAAAGCAGGATAAAATAAGACTTCCTTTCTATAAATGATGCCAAGTGAGCACAAATATGATAAATAAGGTGGAGGAGCAACAATGATGGCCCCCCTGACCTCCTGGGCCCCGGTGCAGCTGCATCCCCTTACGTTACGCCCCTGCGACTGACCCATGCTTATCTCTGGGAAAAAAATAGTGATTGGACTAAATAAGGTTTTCTCCAATTATCCAATCAGAGACGTAATGAAATGATTCAATTGGGCGCCACTTCTTTCTCTGCAGCATTTAATTACCCATCAGTAATGGGATTTGTGCATGTCTGGATTATGTCTCATGATCAGATTACTCCACCAAACAATGCGCAGGACAGCATCAAGAGCACCCGCTCGCCCCAGAAGCTGACACTCTATTATGGGAAATAGATTAGCACTGTGGGATTCTAGTATTTCCTGGCCGTGTTTTAGGAAATATGAGGAGCACTCTGACTTCCCTTCATTGTCCTGGAATAACATGGCGAGATCCGCCATTCTGACCAGAGTGCTGACCATGCACATTCCTTACAGATTCCTCCTCAGCATGCTCCATGTTCAGCCCTTGTTTCTGTTTTCCACGCTGCCACCAATCAGCATTCAGCTGTGAGGGAGAATTTGATTGGTTGTTGGATGACGCCTCCACTGTCTTGTATTAAGGAGCACTCCACCACACACTACACCTTAATTTTACACACTAATGAACGATATTCATTTTTTCTTAAAGTGGACCAAAACCTGTTCCACTGTCCCTGGGGCATCCTGATTTGGGATGCCCTGCTGTGTGCACCCCACCGGATCGTCCTAAAAACATACCTTCCCGATGTTCCCATGGTGTATGCGCAGGCTCTTGTCCAATCAGCTCTATGTGCCATGCATATTGATGCACAGCATTATTATTATTGTTCGTTTGAATAGCGCCATCTTCTTCTGTAGTGCTGTACAAGGTATAATTACAGACAAGGTAAAACATACAACACAGAGACCACTACAAAAAAAGATGTTACAAAGTTAAAGTGGTTGGCAAGTCAAATCAGTTGATTACATTGCATTGAGTGGCTCCAGCCCTCTGCTTCCTCCTCTGTCTGTCTCCTTATTTAGGAGAATCACTTCCTCATTCAGCTTTCTCCACACCCCTGACCTGGTCCATCAATCAACCTTCAGAGGACTGAGAACAGAAACACCCTCACTCCTTGCCCAGACATCCTGATTGGCTGTCTCTCTCTGCAGCTCTGAAACCCATCCCCCTCTCCCCTCTCACACTCATCACAGTGTGCTTACATTGCATCACTGTTGCCACACCCACCGTTTATTTTCATTTTTTCTGTGCATCTCCAATGCTCTCTAACTTAGGTACTACAGGGTCTTTTTGAAAAAACGCCTTGTGGTTTAGGACACAATGGGACAACAATTGGGCGCTTGCCTTTAGTATAACCAAATGTTGTGAAAAGAGAAGGCAATACAAAAGGAAGCCCTGGCCTTGCGAGCTTACAGTCTAAAGGATACGGCCCTGTTTGTAATAGAGCCCAGCATAGGGAAGCGGGAGTGCTCCGTAGAGGCGGTCTGCAAACCCGGCATGGGAGCTCCAGAAAGGTAAGTGATTGCAGGTCAATCACAGGGGGTCACACAGTGGGGCAGTTTTTTAGTAACCCTGCACTGCCCCCTTTCTTCAGTCCCGTGTATACAGTGAGCCTGCCATAAGAAAGTGTGAGCGGCCACATCCTCACTTTCCCTACGGCATGCTCCTGCCACCAGTCTATCTGAATGGCCGGGCTCGGGAGCATGCCTCAGCTACAGGGGTGCCGGGGATGCGACAATGGCCGGCGACAGCGAAGTGGGAACACTAGAAAAGGCGAATGAATGTGGGGCAATCTGCAATCCTGGCGTGGGAGCTTCGGGTGATTGCAGGCTCACACAGCCGGGCATCCCCAATTGGGATGCCCCAAAGTTACTTCAGCTGGCGAAACAGACGGCTGCTCCTCTTTAAAGCGAAAGCCCCAGTCTCTTAGTAACCCTGCACTGCCATAGTGTGAATAATCCGAGTCCCAGGCACAATGGCTGCTTGTATCAGCGGCACACAATGCTCGCTACATTGTAACACCATGCCCGAGATGCTCTCATTCCATCGCTCGGCAACTGAGGAGGGGGAGGGGCCCCAGCCTGGGACACATTTGCATATCGGATGTTTCCTTCTGGCTGCAGTTTGATAGCGGTGGATTAGACGCAGTGCATTGTGGGTAACGCTGATTTCTCCTCTCCTATAAAGCTGCCCACACACATTGCAATCTGCTCTGAGGCACATTGTACAGTGAGTGTGTGCAGGGATTTTAATGCTTTTCTTCAAATAGAAAAAGAGTTTTAATACAATCTTTCTCCTAGTCTTATTTTTTCTTTCAGGAAAGTTTTTGTTGTTGCCGCACCGGGGCCCAGAGGTCGGGGGGGGGGGGGGCACCATTGTTGCTCCTTCACCTTATTTATTTGATTTGTGCTCAAATGCCCTCATGTTTGACAGAAAAGTAGCTAGGCTTTATGGCACCCAGGGCAAAGAATAGAAATGGTGTCCCCCACCCTGATCTGCTGCACCTGGGGCATGTCTCCCCCTGCTGCCCCCTAGCTACGCCCCTGTGTATGAAAGGAAGGCGCCATTTCTATTGGTTTTAGAGTTTAGTAGTAGTCCAATTGTATACAATGTGTACAACTCTTTGCTGTTGACCGATCAGCTGGGCTTTTAGACTCCAGGCACGGACTAAGTAACTCTGGGGCGTCCCGATCCTAGAGCCCTACACCATACATACCATACCATACACCATACATATACACCATATACAACACATTTCAGTCCACAGTGTTCAACATAATAGATGTCTTTCTTGATGGGCTCTAACAGTGTCAAATTCAGATGGATTTAACAAAACCCAGTGTGTATAAAATCCTTAAAGTGTTAAAACGGAGCGAACACCCCCCCCCCCCCCTTGACAGTGGTCCGGTTTTCCACCACTGAGGCCACGCCCACCTGACCCTTTTCAGATAGCCATTTGGCTGATTTCAAGGAACAGGCTGAATGAGGTGCCAGGTGATGCACCAGCCGACTGGCCACATCCCCGTCTTTCACGCTGGGCGCGCCCATTCCCGTAGCCAGGCATTCAGAAAGGCCGGGCAACAAACACACCCTTGTGGGAGCCATGGCTGGCGTCAGCACCCGGCAAGGTGGGCCAGCTGCCGGGGGGCCCACTGACAGGGAAGGCCTTTGGGGTGGACTGGAGGGTCACCACAGCTGGTGCCCACATCTCCTCGCGGCGCGCCAGCAATGACCGAGGTGCCGGTGCATCCAGATTTGGGATGTCCCTCAGTGATGTGACGTGACTCTTCAGCACAAAGGGGCCCACTGAGACCATGCCGCCCAAGGGCCCACATAGACCTAGAGCCGGCCCTGGTGGGAGCCACCAGTAAAGGTGAGTATACACGCGACTCTGGGGTATCACACAGCAGGGCATCCTGTTATAGGGGGTAGACTAGCAGCTGTGCCACATGGGTTTTGCTCCATTTTAAGTCTGACAATGTTTACCACTTTATTCACCCCTCCAATCTATTATATGGCGGTCAGTCATGTGTCCAATCTTTTTTGGCAAGTGTACATGGTCGGCCCTTGGGGTGTGCAAGGTGTGTGGTCGCACAGGGTGCCATCCCAACCTCTCTGTAAGGAGGCGCCAAGATGTCTCAACTGAAGCAGCAGGTCACTCTTTTCCAAAATACCCCCATCTTTCGCCTTTTTTTTTATTAATTCTCTTTTACCTTTTTCCTTCTTCTTGAATTTCCCTTTCTTCTTCTCTTTTCTAACATCATCCCTTCATTTTCCTGGCTTTCTGTACCCTTCCTTTTTTTCATGTCATTTCAACATTCCCTCCATCTCTCTCTTGTCACTTTCCTCCCGTCTGCCTCTCTTTTCAGCTTCACATTCTTCTTTTTTACTTTACCACCGCCTCTCTTTTCCATTTTCTTTCTTGCTTTTCTCATTCTTTCTATTTTCTTCTTTCTCTCACTTTTCTCTTTTTCTAGTTCTCTCAACCCTCTCGCTTTTTCTCTTTCTCCTTTTACTACATTCTGTCCTATAACGATCCCATTCCCTCACTCGTTCATTTTCTTCTCTCTTGGTATTCCACATTCCTCCCACTTCATCACATTCCTTCAAACTCCTCTCTTACTTTTTATGGCATCCCAACTTCTTTATGTTTCTCCTCCTTTTGCTTTTCCACATTCCCTCCATCCTCTTTCTCTTTTTACCTTCTCTTGATATTACATTATTTTTCCTTCTCTCCATCTCTTTTCCACATTTCCTCTTTTCTCCCTCTTGTCTACCTTCAGTCTTTTTTTTCTGTGTTCCCTCTGTTTTTCTTGCCCTACAGTATCTCCCTGTCTTTCTCTTTATCGTGTTTCCTCTGTCGCTCACTTTTCATTTTTTGTGTGTGTGGCTGGGGGGCGCCACCCTGAAATCTTGCACAGGGCAACACTGACCCTAAGCCCAGCCCTGTCTGAATGGATGTCAGCAGTCACATGATTGGCTGCCATTTGCAGCTATATAAGTGGAAGAAGTACCCAGATACCCCAAAAATAAGCCCTAGCTTGATTTTTTTTAGGATAAAGGAAAAAAAATAAGTCCTAGTTCCAGGTATAATGGCCAAAAAGGCAATTGCCTGGGACACCGGGACCAGAAGGACCCCGTAACAGTCAGGGCCCTTTCTTGCCTGGGATGCCGGATACCTGTGCGCAAAAACCCACTACAGGAGTCACGTGACAGCCTGTTTCATATTATGTAGCTGCATAGCTCATGTCTGTCCCCTAGGGGCGCCGTAGTGAGCAAATATTAACATTTCTTTACGGAGTGGCACACACCAGGAACATGAGGGGAGGAGTTGCCATATTACGGTATGGAATGAAAATGAAGAAAAAAGGATTTATGGAAAAATAAGACATCCCCTAAAAATAAGTCCTGTCTTAATTTCGAGAAAACACATCAATAGTGGCTTATAGGAATAATAATAATATTTATATAGCGCCAACATACTCCACAGTGATTTACAATCGGGGGGGGTTCATGTACAAGCAGAGTAATAAAATTCATGGCAACAAACAGGTAAACTATTTAAATAAATGCTGGCAAGCATACAATCTAGGACTTTAGCTCCACTTTAGGCCCTCCACTTCCAGGATGTTTTGGTTACTTAGGCGGAGTAGTTACTCAGAGTAACAAAGGAACAGATTCCGGGGTCATGGACCTGGATATACACATTAGATGCAGTGTGTGGCGTAGGTGTCTTTCAGCAGGATCACACTACGCAGCCTGTGATGAGTGGTTGGGGGCGGAGCCTGGGTGATGTCATTCGTCGCTGTCTTCACAGGTAGCGTCATGCTCGGAGGAAGCAGAAGTGGAAAGGCTGGTTGGTGGAATATTCTGGGTATTGGGAAGTTACACAATTTTCTTATCTCCGGTTTCTATATATGGAGTGTCAGTTGCTATTACTGTACTGCACTATAGTTTATGTTGGTGATATATCAATGGGGAATAACAGTGAGAAGTTGGAGGATACTTAAAATAGAACAAAACCAGGCAGATGCAGCCCTGGAGCCTAAAAGATTCTAGGGCCGGCCACTGGCTTTCCCTCAAGGTATCCCGAATCGGGATGCCCCGATGTGTAAACCTCGCAGGACACCGTGACTACTTCATTTGGCAAACGGCTCCGATTGTCTTCAGTGGGGGCGTAAGCTTAGGCGGGAGTGTGCGCGCCGTTGGGAATACAGGGTTTCGGCAGAGCGCACATCCCTATTGAAGGCAATCAGAGCCTTTTGCCGAAGTATGTAAACACGGCAAAGTGCTGTGATTGGTGGCAATGGCCCGAGGAGGGGTGAGTATTCCTGGGCAAACCGGGGGGTTCACACAGCGGGGCAACCCAGTTCGTGATGCCCCAGGGACACAGAACAAAACCCAGGAAAGTCAAATTCCCAGGTTTTGTTTGAAAGGGGAAAAATACTCACCTTTTCTCTCTTGTGGCAGCTACCTCCTGGTTCAGCATGCAAACTGGATTTTCCTGGGCATTCGCTCAATGATCTCTGATATAAAGTCTGCTGTGGCCTCGCTCCCTGCAAAACAGTTATTGGAGCACGCCCACTCCATTAACTGTCGCGCACAGAGAAGCGGGAGCAGGTGCATACCAGGTCTACTAGAGAAATAAGAAAAAGGGGTTCAGGCTAACCCCATGTGTTTTTGGGAGCTCTGAGACAACCTGTCCATGCGCTAACCTATGAAATCATCGTAATCTAATAATCCATATCATGAGAAAAAATACTTAATTTTTAAAAAGACAATGTACCGGTAATTGTCTGTTAATTGTATTGGTGTTTATACAAAAATCCTAAAAACCATGGCAATACACATAAACTGACATACATTCATGGTTGTAGCCCCACTTTCAGTATGTTGTATTCATGCAGCTTTTGTTTAGCTTGATGGGTGATAATTTCACACATTTCCAGTGAACGGGCAGACTAGTTTCGCCTAGTTATTTAGGCTTCTTCAGCGCCCCAATTTTTAAAAAATCACTGTCAGTACAAATACCATAGTTAACAATGACCATGGTAAAAATTGATAGGACAAAGCAAAGCACTGTGTTGCTTTGTATAAAGCAGAGCGCTGGTCGGGTTGGTAGGCTACCTCTAGAGGTCAACTAGAGAAATAAGAAAAAGGGGTTCAGGCTAACCCCATGTGTTTTTGGGAGCTCTGAGACCACCTGTCCACGCGCATACCAGGTCTCCCTGCATTTTCTGGCGCGATCCCATCCCCAGCACATCCAATGCAGCGACAGTTTGGAAAACACGGAAAGGTGAGTGAATGTGGATGTTCACACGGATCATGTATCGGGATGCCCCAGGGGTACTTTATATTCCTTTATATTACTTTATATTCCTTTATATTCCAAGTCTCCCCTCCAAGTCTTTTAGGTTTACTGGGGAAGACACTGCCAGAGCAGCTGCAAGGAAGAAGTGGTAATTGTTTGTTTCTTTTTAGCCCAGTCTGGACTGAGATTTTTGATGCAAATTACTTTACAGTCCACCCCCCTCAAGAAAATCACAATTCGGGGTGCTTATTAATGAGCCCTGGAAACCTGGCTGTAATACTCACCTTTTGGGGATGTCTGCTGATGAAACACAGTGCACAGCTCAGGAGTTTTGACTTAAAGTGGACCAAAACCCAGGACTTTGACTATCCTGGGTTTTGGTCCTTTCCCCCAATGCACCCCCAGATCACCAAGCCCAACTCGCCTCTTCCAAGTCCTACAGCGCATGCACCGCCGCTTGTCCAATCAGCGTGCTTGAAGCCGCTGATGTCACGTCGTCTAAGCCAGCGGCTCCCAGCGTGCTGGCGGCCGCATCCCCTGCTTCCCTCTAACAGGGAGCATGCCCGCGCTGGCCATTCACAAACGTCTGGTGCGGGCACACTCCCTGCTAGAGAGATAGCGGGGATTCGGCCGCAAGTCACACATGCACCATTGGACCGGGAAACAAGGTAAGTGTAAGGGGTGACCTGGGGGGGTTTCACACAGCGGGGCATCCGGATTATTTTGGATGATCAGCTATAATCTATATCATCTATAATCCAACCTATGCTATGGGGTGCACCACCTATAACTTATGTTGTTGTGCTCACTCTAAACAATTCCAACCATTCCAATGGGAGCGGCCGTGAAAAACACACCTCCCTCCCTATGAGGAGCACCAAAAATTATACCAAGGTTTACCTTCACCCTTCTGAAGCCGCACGGGGGCGGCGGGCGCGGGTGGCCGGGTTACTTGCAGTCCCTCTTCAGTGATGCCTTGCTGACATGCTTCTTGCCTTATATGAGTAACTTTGGGCACTGGTAGTATAATCTTGGTTTACTGTGCAGACACACCTATTTGTGCCTTTTAAGCTCTTTGTGAATCCCACACCACCTGTCATATTGATTATTATATATGCAGCATTTTATTGAATGGTTGTGGATTTGTATATAGTTTATTGATTGTATAGTTTTTTATTACCTATATTTCACTCATTTAGGGAATAGATTTGTTTGGGGTATGGATCTATATAGATTTATTAGATGTATATAGGATGTATTTATGGATACATGGATATAGCACTTAGCACTTTAGTTTAGAGATATTGCACAGTGTTTTTGCTTAGTAGATGCATTTTTGAAAAAATCTGTTTCACTATTCTATTTTGTACATTTTAACATATTATAGTTACACATTGTGGATAGGGCTGTGGAGTATTACAGAGACCCCATTTGGGTCCTTAGAGTGCCGGCACAGATACGGGGGTAAGTGGGTGTAGAGGTAGTTCACCTCTGCATGCACAGACCCCAGTACCTCATTTATAGGAATATATTTGCCCTTTTATTAATTATACAGCATTGGAGCTTTGTCTGCATCACAACACATTTTATATTAGATTCCCCAGGACTGGGGTTTGGAGATATATTGAGATAGTAATATGAATTGGGACCCAATAATTGTTTTTAATTGTCTTTTGTCATGTGTAATTTAGTGTATGTGTATTTTATGTATCTATATGTAACAATAAATTTTGAACATAGAGATTTGGTATAATTTTTGGTGCTCCTCATAGGGAGGGAGGTGTGTTTTTCACGGCCGCTCCCATTGGAATGGTATATCATCTATAAGATTCCCGGGCCGGTCGTGGTGGGTGTTGGTCCACTTTAAGGCTGTGTACTTGTTACAGTGTTGTAGCTCTGTTATCTGGTAAGCCAGGTGTTCAACATGATAACCAGGGAAAAACCTATGTTAGTCAACCCCTGCCGAAAGTCATGTGATCATTGGGCAGCTGCCATTGTATTTCCACAATAGAGTCCATGAAAGTGAGGGGTCATATTAACAGGGCACATAGACAACAGACAGGGTGATCTCTTCTCAGAGTAAGGAAACCTCTCCACCTCCTTGGAAGATTTCACCATCCGGCAATTTCCTTCAGTGCTAGATTACCAGGGACGGGGTTGTTTGAATGGCAGGACCAGCAATTGCCGGATTACATTGTGACCCAGCTCCCAAGATTTAAACTTTCTGCTTTAATCAGAGCGGGCTTCAGCACTGGGCATACCAGGGCAGGTGCCAGGGCCCCACCTCATTCTCTCTGCCCTGGGCAGCAGGATGCAAGGCTGTGTAGTAACAAGGACTGTAAGCCAGGGGCAGATTCAGCATTGGGAGAACTTTTCTTTCTTTCAGTCAGTCATTTTATTCTTTGTTTCTTTCATCTATTCTTTCTGCCATTCCTTTTCTTGCCAGGGGCAGATTGCCATTGGGAGAACCTTTCTTTCTTTCGGTCAGTACTTCTATTCTTTGTGTCCTTCCCTCTGTTCTTTTCTTTCTTTTCTTCTATTCTTTGTTCCTTTCTCTCATTTATTTTCTTTCTTTCTAGTCTTTTTCTTTCCATCTATTCTTTGTTTCCTTCTTTGATCTGTTCGTTCTTCCATTACCTTTCTTTCTTTCTGTCATTCCTTCTATTCTTTCTGTCATTCCTTCTATTCTTTCTGTCATTCCGTCACTTTCTTTTTTCTGTTATTCCTTTTATTCTTTCTTTCTTTCCATCCATCTCTTCTTTTTTTCTCCCATTTCTTCTCTCTTCCACATTTTTTAATTCTGACATTTCTTTTTCTCTTTTTTTTGTTCTTTGTTTCGGTTATTCATTCTATGCTTTTGTTCTTTGTTTCTTTCCTTCTATTTTTAATATTTCCTTCTTTTTTAGTTCCCTTTCTCTCTGCCTTTCCTGCTTTTTTCTGTCATTCCCTCTATACTTAGTCATTCCTTTTATTATTTTTATTGTTTCTATTCTTTGGCAGTATTCACTATGCATGCAACTTAACCGCAATGTATGGAGTATCATACCGCACCGCAAGTCCCCGCATACTCCTGGAGCCGGCCCTGGGATCACACATCTGTATTTTCAAGACCATGCAACTTCATGATTGTAACGACCATAGTGTATAAGAGAGTGTGACCCTTGACCTACCACAAATTAAACACCCATCATGACTGATCATCCCCTGATGCTCATACAGTAAACTTTGTTTTGTCTTTGAACTTAGTTAGATGCAACTAGATAACTAAGCAGACAGAGACAAATAGTGTCTATTTTTTCTAAATAATGCCAAGTGAGTACAAATCTAATAAATAAGGTAAAGGAGCAACAATAATGGGCCCCAGTGCGGTCCCATCCCCTGCACCCCCTATAATTACACCCCTGGCTCCGGTAGCTCCGGACTCATTAGATAAATCCTGCAGCCCTTCATCATTCACCCACCCGGCTCTACTTGGCCACCCCCTTCCCAGCCCCACGCAGGACCTCTGCGGATGGCCCCCAAAAATGTAGCTTGTATGAGGCTCAGAAAGCCCTGATCCCCATCATTGCCCAGTGCAGTACTATGAATCCCTGTCAAAGTAATTTGGACATTTGATTGTATGTAGATTGTAAGCTCTGTGGACACGGAGGAGATCAGGTCTGGTCATGTGATTAAGTAGCACTGCAGTTTGTGTATAATGTAGATTGTGAGCTCTGTTGGCAAGGTCTTCTGACTGGACAGTGCAGTGTGTGTTCTGGCTCAATTGTGATTCTTTGTTATCGCTGTTATTATTGTTTATTTATATAGCACCTTCTTCTTCTGTACTATATATAATTACAAGGTAAAACATACAGTACACAGACCATTACAAACTAGATGCTACAAATTTCAGACTAAATGTTGTGCAAACAAGAGACAATAGGAAAGCGAGACTTGCCCTTGCGAGCTTACAGTCTAAAGGGGTCAGATTGTAAGCTCTGTGGACAAGGGCTTTTAAAGGGAAGGCACAGCAGAATGGTTAGCTGTGTGGTCTCTGTGGGGTGTGTAGATAGCAAGCTCTGTGGACAAGGGCTTTTAAAGGGAATGGTTAGGTGTGTGGTCTCTGTGGGGTGTGTAGATAGCAAGCTCTGTGGACAAGGGCTTTTAAAGGGAAGGCACAGCAGAATGGTTAGGTGTGTGGTCTCTGTGTGGTGTGTAGATGGCAAGCTCTGTGGACAAGGGCTTTTAAAGGGAATGGTTAGGTGTGTGGTGCTTAGATAGCAAGCTCTGTGGACAAGGGCTTTTAAAGGGAATGGTTAGGTGTGTGGTCTTTGTGTGGTGTTTAGATAGCAAGCTCTGTGGACAAGGGCTTTTAAAGGGAATGGTTAGGTGTGTGGTGCTTAGATAGCAAGCTCTGTGGACAAGGGCTTTTAAAGGGAATGGTTAGGTGTGTGGTCTTTGTGTGGTGTTTAGATAGCAAGCTCTGTGGACAAGGGCTTTTAAAGGGAATGGTTAGGTGTGTGGTCTCTGTGTGGTGTTTAGATAGCAAGCTCTGTGGACAAGGGCTTTTAAAGGGAATGGTTAGGTGTGTGGTCTCTGTGTGACGTTTAGATAGCAAGCTCTGTGGACAAGGGCTTTTGAAGGGAATGGTTAGGTGTGTGGTCTCTGTGTGGTGTGTAGATAGCAAGCTCTGTGGACAAGGGCTTTTAAAGGGAATGGTTAGGCGTGTGGTGTGTAGATAGCAAGCTCTGTGGACAAGGGCTTTTAAAGGGAATGGTTAGGCGTGTGGTGTGTAGATAGCAAGCTCTGTGGACAAGGGCTTTTAAAGGGAATGGTTAGGTGTGTGGTCTCTGTGTGGTGTTTAGATAGCAAGCTCTGTGGACAAGGGCTTTTAAAGGGATGGCACAGCAGAATGGTTAGGTGTGTGGTCTCTGTGTGGTGTTTAGATAGCAAGCTCTGTGGACAAGGGCTTTTAAAGGGATGGCACAGCAGAATGGTTAGGTGTGTGGTCTCTGTGTGGTGTGTAGATAGCAAGCTCTGTGGACAAGGGCTTTTAAAGGGAATGGTTAGGTGTGTGGTCTTTGTGTGGTGTTTAGGTAGCAAGCTCTGTGGACAAAGGCTTTTAAAGGGAATGGTTAGGTGTGTGGTCTCTGTGTGGTGTTTAGATAGCAAGCTCTGTGGACAAAGGCTTTTAAAGGGAATGGTTAGGTGTGTGGTCTCTGTGTGGTGTTTAGATAGCAAGCTCTGTGGACAAAGGCTTTTAAAGGGAATGGTTAGGTGTGTGGTCTCTGTGTGGTGCTTAGATAGCAAGCTCTGTGGACAAGGGCTTTTGATGAGTGACATGTTGAGTGCCGTCTGTGTGGTGTAACGGTCGGGTGATGGGCTGGTACTCTCAGTGTGCCTGGAGGGGGGGGAGGGTTTTAGTTAACCGAAACTCCCCACCCCCTCGCTGTTGTGACGTCAGGCGTGGACTGCTGCCTGGTTGCTTGGTAACAGGGACGGGGGCGGTCTGGGAAGCAATTCGTCCTCACACACAATCGGAGCATTCGGTGCGGTGTGGCCGTAGGATTGGTGACGGGTGAATGTCTGCCTTGGTGACCCACAGACAGTATTATGACAGCGCCATCCATCACTGCCCGGAGGTAAGGGGGCAACAGATGCTGCTGAGGGGGAGCGATAATGAATTCCAATGTTATCCTATGACTGTTCAGAACACATGCTGGAGTCTGATGTACTGACTTGATTATCTACTCCTGTATAACCCAATTCACCCTGTCTGATGAGCCTGTGCTGAATACCTCACTACATCCTGCCATCCATCCAACACACCCCACACTGCTTTGTCTGCATTTCTCTGTACTCTGTGATGCCCCTGTGTTACCCTTTCATCCCCCTCCCCCAATTAGACCCTGCTGTGTCTGGTTTACACATCTACATTAGTACATTATGTCTTCCTCCCACTACATTGTTTGGAACTCATTGAACAGTTGTTACATTGTTGGACGGTTGGTGCATTGTTTAAAAGCAGAGTAGTTGGGGCATTTTTTAAAAAACGCCTGAAACCGCTGACTGTTTCCAAACAATGAAGCTACTTTCACAATCGCCCCTTTAAAGTCCGGCATGCTGCGTTTTGTGGCGATAAAACCCCATTGATTGGCGGTCTCTTGCAAATCGCCTGGAACTCAGGATTGCATTTGCTAAAGAAAATCTGTACAAACAGATTACAATAGTGTGTCATAAGTTCCTTCATTGATTAACTGATTACAGGCAGTTGGCACATTGTTTGTAAACCTCTGGGTGGGTGGCATATTGTTTAAAAACAGTTAATAGTGGGCTTTAGCACACTGTTTCGGAACAGTCAGACGCTGGCACATTATTTAGGGACACTGGTACAATGATTATTAACAGGTGAATGGCACATTGTCTAGAAACAGTCTGCACATTGGCATGTTAACTACAAACATTTGCGACATTGTCTATTAACGGTCACCCTGTTGGCATGTTGTTAAGAATGGCATTTTCCTTACAGTCGGACAGTTGGCACAATGTTTCCTTACAGTTTGACCATTGGCATAATGTTTCCTAACAGTCAGACGGATGGTACAATGTTTATCAGCATTCAGACAGTTGGCACAATGTTTCCTTACAGTTTGACCATTGGCATAATGTTTCCTAACAGTCAGACGGATGGTACAATGTTTATCAGCATTCAGACAGTTGGCACAATGTTTCCTAACAGTTGGCATACGCTTTCTAAACAGACAGTTGGCACAATATTTCCTAACAGTTGGCATAAACTTTCTAAACAGTCATAGACTTGGCATAAGCTTTCAAACAGTCAAACAGTTGACACAATGTTTCCTAACAGTTGGGCAGTTGGCATAAGGTTTATAAACAGTCAGACAGTTGGCACAATTTTTCCAAACAGTTGTACAGTTGGCATAAGTCGGCCAAACAGTCAGTGGGTTCATGTCTCAAAGATGGGAGGATTGCCTTGGTGACCGACATACAATATTATGGCAGTGCCATCCATCACTGCATGGAATTAAGGGACAACAGATGCTTGGGGGGGGGGGGGTCCAATGTTACCCTATGACCAACCAGTAAACATGCTGGAGTCTACTTCATTATCTACTGTATACCCCAATCCACCCAGCGATGCCTGTCTGTCTGTCTCTGGAGTCTGGATACAGCGGAAGTGTCTGGTTATTTTTCTCACGTTTCTGTGATGGAAAAATATCTGACTTCTCCCAGTAACATGATCCTATATAACAGGTTGCTAACCAGTAGCAGGAGCAGCCAATCAGATGTCGCTTTTCATCACTTTATACAAACAGCAGTGGTATATTGATTGTATGAGTCTGGCTGTGTCATGATGACATTGGCCAGTTAGTCCATAAACTACGGGGGGGGGGGGGGGGGACAGCTGCTAATAGACTAGAGCAGTCCCAAATGACAGGTGTCTGTTCACATCAGATCCAGCCTGGTCCTCAATTGATCTGCAGTGATGAGAGGTATTCTGCATGTTCCATGTCAGTGATAAAATATCACCTTATAACCTACAATAAGCATTTTTTAGGTGTCTCTTGGTGCACACTGCCACCACCATCATTCAGTGAGACATGATCCAGCCGCACAATGTGTGTGACACCGGCTGGGCCACATTTCCAGGCCGGGCCGAGATAACACGGCTATCAGCTTCTCAGGAAATCTGTTTTCTTTTTTTCTGTGGAGCTGCTCATGTGACTCTCGGGAAGTGATGACAGCTGCCATAGTGCTGTACAATGGGAGCTCTTCAGAACTGCACACCTGTTCCATGTCAGGGGATCACTAAATACAGCAGTTGGAGTATAATTTTAGGGTATCTATTCCACTGCAGCTACATTTTTTTTTCTTCAGTGAGCTAGGGGAGAGTTAGAGCCACTGTCTACATTTACCAAACAGGAAGATAAAGTGGACCAAAACCCAGGATTTTGGACATTTGGGATGCCCCTGTGTGTAAAACCCCCAGGATCACCAATTCTTTTACCTTGCATTGATTGTGGCACACATGAAAGGATAACTATAATTTGCTGGTCTGGCAACAGGCTGTTTCTTTGCTTCTTGGCTGATAAATCATTTGCATTACTTTCTTCAGCTGCAGTGTAAATGTGTTACATTGAGATACATTAGCGGTTATAAAAAATTGTTACAATGTTTCACCAACTAACAGCCAGCTGTGTTTACTTTACAGTAGGAGAATGTAACAGATTTATCAGATGAGAGGTAGAGACGTATCTGTAATGAAAATATATTCAGCCCCACACCAGAAGACCTGGCAAATGGTAGTTGTCCTTTAAAGTGGACCAACACCCAGGATTTTGACTATCCTGGGTGTTGGTCCACTTAGGTGCCCCGCTGTGTGAAACCCCCCCGATCGCCGCAAAAACTCACCTCTCCCCGCTCCCACGTGACCTCGTCCGGCCAATGACAGCGCTCAGAGCCGCTCTGGTATGTGCGTCCAAAGCCGCTTGGACGCGCATACCAGAGCGCTGTCATTGACTGCGTCTCTCGCTTCCCTCTAACAGGGAGCGCGCCTGCGCCGGCCATTCACGAAACGGCCGGCGCGGGAGCGTGCCCTGCTAGAGGGAAGCGAGAGACGCGGCCGCGTCTCGCGCATGCGCCGTTGGATCGCCGGTAAGGTGAGGATTGTGGGCCTCCTGGGGGGTTCCTCCCCGCGGGACATCCCGATTTCGGATGCCCCGCGGGGAGGGATCTGATCGGTCCGGGAATCTTATAGATTCCCGGGCCGATCCCCCCTGGGTGTTGGTCCACTTTAAATTAGAACAAAACCCAGGATTTTGACTATCCTGGGGTTTGGTCCTTTCCCCCAGGTCCTCCGATTGGCTGTGTGAAACCCCCACAGATTGCCAAATCTAATAGAATCACAGGCCTGATGATTGAGTATCCCTTGGGCATCCTGATTTGGGATGCCTTCACCTTCTGAATTCCCCCCATAACAGCCCCCGCAATCACTCACCACACCACAATCTGCGTCCCCCATTTTCTCTGTGCAGAAGCTCTGTTCTAAGAAGAGCTGAATGTCCTGCATTATTATGCACTGCATATAGTACTGATTAGACAAGAGCCCGTGCATGCACCGTGGAAAGGTACATCCTTAGGGTTATCCAGGGGGTTTCACACAGCAGAGCATCCAGACAAGGACCATAACGTATGATAATGAAGATCCCAGGTTTTGGCCCACTTTAATGCCTGGCAATCTATTGTGAATGAACAGGTTGCCCAGACACCAGACATCACTATGAGGGATGCCGCCCGGGGGCCACACGTGTGCAATGGCATTGAATCCTGAGGTGTGTGTATGGCAAAACCAGGGGTTTCACAAAGCAGGGGAGGTCTTTGAGACAGGGGCAGTGGGTTTATATCTGCTTAAACATGGATCTTACACACACAGTGGCAGAGCCATTACATTTGAGGGCTAATCCGAGGGGGTTCACACAGTGAGACAAATTGGATGGGGCAAGGATGAAACTCCCGGGAATTTGTCACTTTAAAGCACAACAAAACCAGTGATTTTGATTATGCCGGGTTGTGTTCCCTTGCCCTGGGGGCATCTGAATTTGAGAGGCCTCCCCAGAATGCTCAGAAAAACTCACCTTTCCCTGGTCCTATGGTGCACGTGCATGCTGTCATCCAATCAGAGCCATTGGCAATGCATAGGTAGTGCTCGGCAGACGGCTCTATTTATAGCCTGGGGGGGGGAGTATGCACAGCCCAAAGATGCTGGGGAGGTGGCCACCGATATTTAGCACCATGGGGGGAGGGTTTCACACAATGGGGCATCCCAATTTGAGATGCCCCAGGGGGAAGGCCAGCCAAAATTAGTCATGGGGGTGGACAGGTCTACCTGGAATGTCTCCATTTACTTACAGGGGGCGCCACAAACTTTCTGCCCAGGGGCTTCAACCACACTTAAAGTGGACCAACACCCAGGATTTTGACTATCCTGGGTTTTGGTCCACTTCGGCGGGGCACCCCCAGAAACCCCAATAAACTCACCTCTCCCCGCTCCCACGTGACTGCCCGGTCCAATCCCCGCCAACGTCCAGGCGGGGAACAGGAACGTCCAAGCGGCTTCCGCCGCCGCCGCCTCCCTCGCGTCACTTTCGGCGCGCGCGCCCGTGCCGGCCATTCACAGACGGCCGGCGCGGGGGCGCGAGGGAGGCGGCGGCGGCGGAAGATAAGGTAGGTGATTTGGGGTGTTTGGGGGGGTTTCACCCCGCGGGACATCCCGATCTCGGATGTCCCGCGGGGTGGGAGGTGATCGGCCCGGGAATCTTATAGATTTCCGGGCCGATCACCTTTCGGTGTTGGTCCACTTTAAAGCCCCCAAAACAACTCAATCTATTTTGCTCCCCCACCCCAGGTACGTTACCGTTTGGATGTTTTCTGCCCTCACAATTTATTACCAGGACACTAAGAGGAGTTGATACATTGTTTTTTTCCAAATGTAACCTTCCATAGGATATGGTTGGTCCACTTTGATATGATCCTGTAAGTGGCTCTCACATGGATGTGCAGCTGTTTCCTGTTCCCCATCAGATGTCTCTTCTAGGAAAAAGTGAGTTTTACTAATGCGAGGCTCACTGATAGAATGAAGTGTTAGGTTAGTTTAGTTTCCCTGTGAACCCGGACCCTCCCTGGCATATAGTTGCCAGTGTAGGTCTTCTTGAATAGTCAGCTCTATAATGCTGTGAGCTGGCTTCGGACATTCAGGTAGTGTGAGAAGCGGGCTTGGCCCTGCAGTCATCTCTCCTATATGTAGCTTCGCAGTGAGGCCGGAGTAGCCAAATTACAGCCGGTGGTGGAGGGAAGAGGGCAGTATGTCTATCTAACTGCATCACATATATTCCTGTCCTACTTTCCCCTGGACATATCCAGACAGCCGGACCTTCCAATAACATTTAGGGAACAGCTGAGCGTAACAAACAGGGGGCTGCCATAGCTTTCCTTTTCCTGGAGAGAGTATCTGGAGGGCTGTTATGCTGCCCCATCAGGGTTCAGAGGCTGATGTGAATTCATACATTTTTATGGGGAAAAGATTTTGGATCAATCAGTGGAGCACCCAGACAGCCACTGTGCAGTTACAGCGAGGCACCCATGTGTGCTTTAACCCAAACCAACCACATCCTATGGAGGGTTCAATAAAAAAAAAAACGGTATCAACTTCCCTTAGTGTCCTGGTAATTAACTGGATAAAAATACTCACAAACAATTTTGGCTTCAAAGGAAAAATAAAGGGAAAATGGAATCTTCTTTTGGCTCTTATCTTCCATCTGGCACTATTTTCAATAGTGTCTTATTGCCCACAGCATGAAATTTGGAGGAGGGGGCAGAAAACATCCAAACGGTAATGTTCCTGGGGTGGGGAAACAAAATAGATTGTTTGGGGGGATTTGGTCTGATTTAGGTAATAGCAAACCATAGCTCCTTGGATTGGGTGCACCTGGGGTGTAGAGAATAGCCAATATGACTTTTCCAGATGCAGACTTACTGCAAACAGGAGGAAGATGGTATTTTACTATGGTAACGAGTAGTGGCACAGATTACCTTTTTGCAGCAAGCAGGGCACCCACCCCGAGGGGCAGAAAGCAGTGTGGCCGCTTCTGTGCCCATAGTACATAACAGCGCTGTGCTATATAAATGTATATACATATAAATAAATGTATAATGGTGTGAAGCTCTGAGGGATAGGATGTAACATGACAGCTTCTGTGTACAGAACTGTGCAAATAAGCAGGGTTTTTTTTATATATATGTATAACAACAATGTATGAGTGTGCATGAGCATTAGAGTGTGAGCTCTGAGGGATAGGTGTAACATGACAGCTTCTGTGTACAGAACTGTGCAAATAAGTAGGGTTTTTTCTATATATGTATAACAACAATGTATGAGTGTGCATGAGCATTAGAGTGTGAGCTCTGAGGAACAGGGAGTGACGTGACTGCTATATAAACTCTCTGCATTCCTGGGGTATAGGTATAGAAATATATACATTTGTAATACAATTGGATTAATTTAGGAGGCATTAGTGTGAGCTCTGAGGCAAAGGCATCAATATTACCTCTATATAAGCTCTCTACGGTGCTCTGGTATAGGTCAGTACTATATAAATGTAATAACTTTGGATGAATATAAGCAGCGGGATTAGAGTGTGAGCCTTGAGGGACAGGGTGTGATGAGACATATACACACAGTGCTATCATATAGGTCAGCATTATATAAAATTGGAGACATTAGAGTGTGGGTTCCAAGGGACAGGGAGGGTTATGGCTTCTATACAAGGCCTCTATGGTGATGTGGTATAGGTTAGCACTATAAAAAAATGTGTAATAACATTGGGTGACTACGGGGGTATTAGAGTGTGAGCTCTGACGGCAGTGTACATGACCTCAATATATACGCAGTGCTCTGGTGTAGGTCAGCATCTGTAATAACAGTGAATATAAGGGGGCGATTACAGTGTGAGGAACAGGCAGTAATGTGACCTCTATGTAAGCTCACTACAGTGCGGTGGTATAGGATATATATATATATATATATATATATATCAATGTATGGATCTAGTATGTAATTAGAATGTAAGGACAGGGAGTGTTATTACTATGCTTTTATGTTCTCTCTACAGTTAGTTTAGTAAATGTACAATAACAGTGTATGAACGCAGGGGGCACATTAGAGTGTTAGCTTTGGAGGACATGGTGCTGTCAGTGCTTTGTTCCAGTTTCTTTTTCAAACCTGCCCTCAGGCTAATGATTGGCTGTTTGAAGTGAATAGGTTTAATTTAACTGGCCCTTGCTTGAATAGCTGCTTTAACCCTTTGCTGCTGGGTGTGGCCACCCCCTCATTATGTGCTAATGAAGATGCCTAACCACCACCCAGGAGTCCTGTGCAGATATTGTGATGGAGGTCTGAGGGTTGGGTGCTGTAAACAGTGAAACCAGGAGAGGCTGGTGAAGGGGATGAGCAACTGCTGGTGATTTTTTTTCGCCAGGTTAGCAGGATGATGCCGGTGTATGAGATGTGGAGAAATCTGGACCTACATTTCTGGATGAGGAAAGAGGTGGGTACTCAAATCTGATCTGTTACCTTGGGTTGGCCACAGATGTGCAGATAGTGATCTGTCAGATTACAGACAACATGTAGGATGAGGACTTGCCTTTTATTCATCAGATTGGTAAATATCAACAGATCAAAATCTGCTTGTGTTGCCTGTGTCCACCACAGCGTATGGCCATATTTATCCGGTCCGTCGCAGACACTTTATACGCAGCTCTTGGTTGATCTGACAGATGAGATCTGAATACGAGTGTCAAACTTAGTGCTGTCCAAGGATCAAATGTTCACAAATTTGACCATTAGGTCTGGCAGCCTGCCAGAGGGGCACCGCCATCACAGCAACGCAATGAGCAGAAGCTCACACGTACGTGAGATGCAGATGGTATTTGTCACATATGTGTGGCATGTCAGTTGCTTCTTATGGAGTGAGCTCTATTTTTTTGCTGAATTATGCCACTGTTGAGCTCACACCATTGGAAGCCTTTGGCCTCAATAAAAGTTTTAAAAACTGCTCATGGTAGTGAAAAAAATCACTTCATGAGAAAACAGCAAAAGGGGGGAATTTCACTGTTGCTGAAGATAATAAATCACCAGCTAGAAGATAATGAAGTTCAACAATGCTCTTTTACTCCTGAGAAAAGTAGAGAACATTTAGCTGCTTTTTACACTGTAGTAAAAAGTGCCATTGACTTTCATTGTCTTGTTGTTTATCTGGTGATTTAGTAACCACCAAATCCTCAGGCCATTGAATCAAAGCCTTTGTTCCAGATACAGACAGGGCTGTTTGTAGGGGTGGGTAAGCAGGGCGATTGCCCTGGGTGCCAAGGCCATTGTGTATGGGGGGGCACCTTTATCCCAGTCATCCTGTTGGGTCAGGCAGTATACTGTTAGTGGTATCAGACCCTTCACCCCCTGGTATTGGGCTCGGTCATAGTGGGGTGGCAATGCCTGCTGCTAAGGAACTTGCATTCGCCGGTATAGACCCGCAGGACCACATGATGAGCGAGGAGGGGGCAGAATCTTTTTTTTTTTTCTTCTTTCACTCCTCCCTGATGATAGAAACTTGAAGATCATCAATAAAATCTTTAAAACTAGGACAAGGTTATCTGCAAATTCATGGTATTTCTGCAGTGATAAATCCAGGCACTTGGACTTCCACTGTGAGTGCTATTTACATAGAAACTGTCCTGATGGTAGAAACCGCATTTATTAGAATCACTAAAACCAGGCCACAGGATGTCTGTGAAGACTCTTTCACCTCAGTCATGATATATCTGTAGTGATAAATCAAGGCAACTAGATTCTTCTTTTATATGTTTTGCATCTATTATGAGTAAACAATGGGCTGATTGCTAAACCCTTTTCAGGAAGATAAAAGTTAATTTCTGAAACAAAAGTGCTGCTGTGACCGTAGCGCTGGGATTTTTTGCAAATAATCCCTGAAACAAGCTACTGAAGAGCTTACTACATAGGCGGTCATTGTTATAGACCTACTGATTGGTCTAAACACTTAACAGCAGATCTTACTCGCAGTCTTGAGCAGGGCCAACATCTGGGTAAAACCGGTGAAACTCCATTATGAGGTCCAAGGGGCCCCAACCAAGCAGCCCTGTATTCTGGCCCACACCCTCACTGTATCACTGCTGCTGTTGCCTTGAGGCCCAGTTCAAATTATATAGGCAAATGATGTTCTAACTAGTGGCCCAGCCTTTACATTATAGGTTGTTGCAATGGCTGGGCGCCAGGCAACCAAGCTTGCTCAAATATTATTGTCTATAGGAAACAAAATAAGAGACCAGTCATCACATTAAAGAGGAAAAACACAATTTTTTTCACTTTTTGAGGTGTTGTTTCTCTCAGTTGTGGCATCTTATTAGGATGCCACACTGTGTGTATTCCCCTAGGTCACTCACCTTCGTGTCGCTCCCACAGCGCAGACTCGGGTGAGAAGGAGCGCACTGATTGGTTGAACGGGCCTCTCAGCCAATCAGCTCGCTCATTTTCACTCATTTACCTTTGGTGTGACTGACAACTAAGCTGTTTGGATGGCTAAGCAGTGAGCGTGCCGCCAGCCGCGTTTCCTGCTCACCTCCTAGCTGTCGCGTGCCCACACCGCCCATTCAGAAAGACCAGGTGCATGTGCATCTAGAGGTGATCCAGGATGCGACGAGGGCTCTGGGACGAGATGAGTGAAATGGGGCTTCGGGGGGGGGGGGGTTACACAGCGGGGCATCCCAATCCAGGATGCACCAAGGAGTTTAGACCACAGCCCCAATCCTTGCCTTGTTTTTTAGACTCCAGGGCTTCCAATGGACCAAAAACCCATGAATTTTGACTATCCTAGTTTTTGACCTTTACCCATGGTGCATCCTGATATGGGATGCCCCACTGTTTGACAATATAAACATACCTCAGTGTTGTTCTCATGACGCAGGTGCGGCTCTACTCTTCCTCTCCCGTGCATTTTAATGTGCTGCTAAAGGAATGGGAGCAGGCCACGGAACCATTAAGACCACTTTAAAGCAGGTCCAAACCGCATATATACAACCGAGTACATACTTTTTTTTTTTTATTGAGCCAGCAACATTGCCTGAGGAACTCGGTTGGGGGTGTTTTAGAGGGTTTTGGTCCACTTTAAAGGTTATGGAGTGCCCAGCACAATATAGGCTGTATATAGTCTGCCCCTACATAGCCTAAATGTGATGGTGGTATCCCATGCCAGCCTAGAGCCATGCTTAGAGCATGATTTGGGCATGGCTGCCATAGTCCTTAGTTATTATAAGTTATGAAGGACCCAGACATTGTGGTTGTATGGAGCCCAGAAATTCCGGATGGCATCCCTGGCCCTGAGCAATTTACCCTATATCCCCTGCTCACTGGCTACAGCTAGATAGCCTTTAAATAAAGGTTGTGTCTGTTCCTCTCCCCTTTCATCACGTGTTGCTGCATGAACGCCGAGGCATTGGGTCATCATCTTTGTGCAATGTTTCTATATATAAACTGTTCACAGCTGCTGCGGCACCTCTTTCATCTCATACATAGCACAGGGTTTATTTACGCATGACTGAGGCATATTTCTCTTGCAGCGCTGAGGTCCCGGCCTCGGTCTGCAGGGAATGGCGGTGCCCATGGGGAGACTCTCTGGCCTGGAAAATCAGGAATGTTTTTCAACACTGTTGGAAAATCTGCAGAAGTCTGAACTGTATGTGCTGAAATCTTGCTGTTTAACCCTCACTGGCAACTTTTAGAAATGCAGATGGCTGATTTTTTTTTTTTTTTTAGACAATGGAAACTGTCCGTTTTAATTGTGCCCCAATTTACCTTGCACTGTCTGATACATTTGCCCCATTGTTGTGATCTGTAGACTTGAGACTTGTGAATTGAGAATTGTGTGCTAAGGAATTCAGTTCTCCTCAGGTGATTGGATGTCTCCAGGCAACACCAGTTATCCGCAGCCTTGGCCTGACTCCTCATCATTCATAGTGGCTGGGGAAGGGTGTAACGCTTCTGTTGGTGAATCGCCCATAGGCTAAGAATACAGTAGTTGGTAGCAGCCGTCACAGCAACCATAAAGATTGCTTTCATAGGCAAAAGACAGAGGCACCTTTTTCCTACTTTCTCTGAATTGTGAATTCACTACTTGCGTAATTGCCATCATAAATATCTGGCCAGCCGGGTCCTATACAGATCAGTCTCTCCTATACTGCCCCGATGGTAGCCCTGCTCACCAGGGAACATGGTCTATAGTACAACAAAAGGACAGCATGAAGTGAAAAAGATATTGAGGGAAACTGTGCTGTTTGTCAGTGATGCAGTATATTAACCAAAAAGTGGTGGCCTGACTGGCTAATCAGGGTCTATAGTGACCTGCAGTCAGTGATGGTCAGTCACAGGAGGGACAATAGTGACCTGCAGTCAGTGATGGTCAGTCACAGGAGGGACAATAGTGACCTGCAGTCAGTGATGGTCAGTCACGTGACCTGCAGTCAGTGATGGTCAGTCACGTGACCTGCAGTCAGTGATGGTCAGTCACAGGAGGGTCAATAGTGACCTGCAGTCAGTGATGGTCAGTCACAGGAGGGTCAATAGTGACCTGCAGTCAGTGATGGTCAGTCATGTGACCTGCAGTCAGTGATGGTCAGTCACAGGAGGGACAATAGTGACCTGCAGTCAGTGATGGTCAGTCACAGGAGGGACAATAGTGACCTGCAGTCAGTGATGGTCAGTCACAGGAGGGACAATAGTGACCTGCAGTCAGTGATGGTCAGTCACAGGAGGGACAATAGTGACCTGCAGTCAGTGATGGTCAGTCACAGGAGGGACAATAGTGACCTGCAGTCAGTGATGGTCAGTCACAGGAGGGACAGTAGTGACCTGCAGTCAGTGATGGTCAGTCACAGGAGGGACAGTAGTGACCTGCAGTCAGTGATGGTCAGTCACAGGAGGGACAATAGTGACCTGCAGTCAGTGATGGTCAGTCACAGGAGGGACAATAGTGACCTGCAGTCAGTGATGGTCAGTCACAGGAGTGTCATTAGTGACCTGCAGTCAGTGATGGTCAGTCACAGGAGGGTCAATAGTGACCTGCAGTCAGTGATGGTCGGTCACAGGAGGGACAGTAGTGACCTGCAGTCAGTGATGGTCAGTCACAGGAGGGACAGTAGTGACCTGCAGTCAGTGATGGTCAGTCACAGGAGGGACAATAGTGACCTGCAGTCAGTGATGGTCAGTCACAGGAGGGACAATAGTGACCTGCAGTCAGTGATGGTCAGTCACAGGAGTGTCATTAGTGACCTGCAGTCAGTGATGGTCAGTCACAGGAGGGTCATTAGTGACCTGCAGTCAGTGATGGTCAGTCACAGGAGGGACAATAGTGACCTGCAGTCAGTGATGGTCAGTCACAGGAGGGACAATAGTGACCTGCAGTCAGTGATGGTCAGTCACAGGAGGGTCAATAGTGACCAGGGCTGGCTCTTGACTCTGTGCAAGATTTCAGAATGGAACCCTCTCTCAAAAACACACGCACTCAAATGAAAAGTGAGGAAATATGGAACATGGAAAAGAGGGAGACCCAGAGATGGGTCAAGAAAAAAACGAGGGAATGTGGAGAGAAAAGGACTGAATGTAGATGAGAGGAAATCTGGAAAAGGAATGGGCCTTGATTTACTAAAGGTAGAAATGCTTGGCATGCAGTATGGTGGCTTGTCACAGGAGGGTTAATAGCGATGTAGTCAGTGGTGGTTGGTCACAGATGGGTTAGTGGCACTGCACTTAGTGTTGGCCAGTCACAGGATAGTTAATGGCAGCATTCAGTCAGTGATGATCGGTCACAGAAGGGTAATGGTGGCAGTGCAGTCAGTGTAGGCCTGTGGCAGGGAGGTTAGTTTTGGCCTGCAGTGTGGTGGCCGGTCACAGAAGGGTAATGGTGGCAGTGCAGTCAGTGAAGGCCTGTGGCAGGGAGGTTAGTTTTGGCCTGCAGTGTGGTGGCCGGTCACAGAAGGGTAATGGTGGCAGTGCAGTCAGTGTAGGCATGTGGCAGGGAGGTTAGTTTTGTCATACAGTGTGGTGGCCGGTCACAGAAGGGTAATGGTGGCAGTGCAGTCAGTGTAGGCCTGTGGCAGGGAGGTTAGTTTTGGCCTGCAGTGTGGTGGCCGGTCACAGAAGGGTAATGGTGGCAGTGCAGTCAGTGTAGGCCTGTGGCAGGGAGGTTAGTTTTGGCCTGCAGTGTGGTGGCCAGTCACAGAAGGGTAATGGTGGCAGTGAAGGCGTGTGGCAGGGAGGTTAGTTTTGGCCTGGCAGTGTGGTGGCCGGTCACAGAAAGGTAATGGTGGCAGTGCAGTCAGTGTAGGCCTGTGGCAGGGAGGTTAGTTTTGGCCTGGCAGTGTGGTGGCCGGTCACAGAAGGGTAATGGTGGCAGTGCAGTCAGTGTAGGCCTGTGGCAGGGAGGTTAGTTTTGTCATGCAGTGTGGTGGCCGGTCACAGAAGGGTAATGGTGGCAGTGCAGTCAGTGTAGGCCTGTTGCAGGGAGGTTAGTTTTGGCCTGCAGTGTGGTGGCCGGTCACAGAAGGGTAATGGTGGCAGTGCAGTCAGTGTAGGCCTGTGGCAGGGAGGTTAGATTTTGGCCTGCAGTGTGGTGGCCGGTCACAGAAGGGTAATGGTGGCAGTGCAGTCAGTGTAGGCCTGTGGCAGGAAGGTTAGTTTTGGCCTGCAGTGTGGTGGCCGGTCACAGAAGGGTAATGGTGGCAGTGCAGTTAGTGTAGGCCTGTGGCAGGGAGGTTAGTTTTGTCATGCAGTGTGGTGGCCGGTCACAGAAGGGTAATGGTGGCAGTGCAGTCAGTGTAGGCCTGTGGCAGGGAGGTTAGTTTTGTCATGCAGTGTGGTGGCCGGTTACAGAAGAGTAATGGTGGCAGTGCAGTCAGTGTAGTCAGTGAAGGCGTGTGGCAGGGAGGTTAGTTTTGGCCTGCAGTGTGGTGGCCGGTCACAGAAGGGTAATGGTGGCAGTGCAGTGTGGTGGCCGGTCACAGAAGGGTAATGGTGGCAGTGCAGTGTGGTGGCCGGTCACAGAAGGGTAATGGTGGCAGTGCAGTCAGTGTAGGCCATTGGCAGGGAGGTTAGTTTTGTCATACAGTGTGGTGGCCGGTCACAGAAGGGTAATGGTGGCAGTGCAGTCAGTGTAGGCCTGTGGCAGGAAGGTTAGTTTTGTCATGCAGTGTGGTGGCAGGTCAAAGAAGGGTAATGGTGGCAGTGCAGTCAGTGTAGGCCTGTGGCAGGAAGGTTAGTTTTGTCATGCAGTGTGGTGGCCGGTCACAGAAGGATAATGGTGGCAGTGCAGTCAGTGTAGGCCTGTGGCAGGGAGGTTAGTTTTGGCCTGCAGTGTGGTGGCCGGTCATAGGAGGGTTAATGGAGGTGCAGTCACAGTATGGTGCATTGAGCTAACAAGCAGCTATAAATAGATGCTACGCCCGCAGTGCCCTGAATATTGTATGCCCGCTGGGAGCCACCTGACGGCGAGCGCCTCATCCTCCCCTGCATCGGGCCCTCAGCCACTCCCCGCTCTATACAATTGTTTATCCCAGCTTTTCCTCTTTCGTTTTGTATCATTTGTGCCTGAGAGAACGTCATGATTTATAGTACAGTGGAGGCCAAATAGCTGCCTGTCACTCGCTCCATGGAAGAGAAGGTGCCCCCCACTGTAACTGTGAGGAGGCAGGTGCCAGGACCCGCCGAAAAAACAGCACATAAACCTCCTAATACACAATAATCATTCCAGCTCTAAATGTGCAGCAATTTTCTTTTTTCAAGAAAAAGTCAGACCAGCTTGTTGATTCCAATAAGAGTCATTCCCGAAGCCTCCAACTGCCATTCTGAGCCCTCCTGGTGTCTACACAGCTCTCTTCCCCAGCATACAGTATACAGGGAGGGCTCCTCTTCCCCAGCATACAGTATACAGGGAGGGCTCCTCTTCCCCAGCATGTGTATACAGGGAGGGCTCCTCTTCCCCAGCATGTGTATACAGGGAGGGCTCCTCTTCCCCAGCATGTGTATACAGGGAGGGCTCCTCTTCCCCAGCATGTGTATACAGGGAGGGCTCCTCTTCCCCAGCATGTGTATACAGGGAGGGCTCCTCTTCCCCAGCATACAGTATACAGGGAGGGCTCCTCTTCCCCAGCATACAGTATACAGGGAGGGCTCCTCTTCCCCAGCATACAGTATACAGGGAGGGCTCCTCTTCCCCAGCATGTGTATACAGGGAGGGCTCCTCTTCCCCAGCATACAGTATACAGGGAGGGCTCCTCTTCCCCAGCATACAGTATACAGGGAGGGCTCCTCTTCCCCAGCATACAGTATACAGGGAGGGCTCCTCTTCCCCAGCATGTGTATACAGGGAGGGCTCCTCTTCCCCAGCATGTGTATACAGGGAGGGCTCCTCTTCCCCAGCATGTGTATACAGGGAGGGCTCCTCTTCCCCAGCATACAGTATACAGGGAGGGCTCCTCTTCCCCAGCATACATTATACAGGGAGGGCTCCTCTTCCCCAGCATACAGTATACAGGGAGGGCTCCTCTTCCCCAGCATGTGTATACAGGGAGGGCTCCTCTTCCCCAGCATACAGTATACAGGGAGGGCTCCTCTTCCCCAGCATACAGTATACAGGGAGGGCTCCTCTTCCCCAGCATACAGTATACAGGGATGGCTCCTCTTCCCCAGCATACAGTATACAGGGAGGGCTCCTCTTCCCCAGCATACAGTATACAGGGAGGGCTCCTCTTCCCCAGCATACAGTATACAGGGAGGGCTCCTCTTCCCCAGCATACAGTATACAGGGAGGGCTCCTCTTCCCCAGCATACAGTATACAGGGAGGGCTCCTCTTCCCCAGCATACAGTATACAGGGAGGGCTCCTCTTCCCCAGCATACAGTATACAGGGAGGGCTCCTCTTCCCCAGCATACAGTATACAGGGAGGGCTCCTCTTCCCCAGCATACAGTATACAGGGAGGGCTCCTCTTCCCCAGCATACAGTATACAGGGAGGGCTCCTCTTCCCCAGCATACAGTATACAGGGAGGGCTCCTCTTCCCCAGCATACAGTATACAGGGAGGGCTCCTCTTCCCCAGCATACAGTATACAGGGAGGGCTCCTCTTCCCCAGCATACAGTATACAGGGAGGGCTCCTCTTCCCCAGCATACAGTATACAGGGAGGGCTCCTCTTCCCCAGCATACAGTATACAGGGAGGGCTCCTCTTCCCCAGCATACAGTATACAGGGAGGGCTCCTCTTCCCCAGCATACAGTATACAGGGAGGGCTCCTCTTCCCCAGCATACAGTATACAGGGAGGGCTCCTCTTCCCCAGCATACAGTATACAGGGAGGGCTCCTCTTCCCCAGCATACAGTATACAGGGAGGGCTCCTCTTCCCCAGCATACAGTATACAGGGAGGGCTCCTCTTCCCCAGCATACAGTATACAGGGAGGGCTCCTCTTCCCCAGCATACAGTATACAGGGAGGGCTCCTCTTCCCCAGCATACAGTATACAGGGAGGGCTCCTCTTCCCCAGCATACAGTATACAGGGAGGGCTCCTCTTCCCCAACATACAGTATACAGGGAGGGCTCCTCTTCCCCAACATACAGTATACAGGGAGGGCTCCTCTTCCCCAGCATACAGTATACAGGGAGGGCTCCTCTTCCCCAGCATACAGTATACAGGGAGGGCTCCTCTTCCCCAGCATACAGTATACAGGGAGGGCTCCTCTTCCCCAGCATACTGTATACAGGGAGGGCTCCTCTTCCCCAGCATACAGTATACAGGGAGGGCTCCTCTTCCCCAGCATACTGTATACAGTGAGGGCTCCTCTTCCCCAGCATACAGTATACAGGGAGGGCTCCTCTTCCCCAGCATGTGTATACAGGGAGGGCTCCTCTTCCCCAGCATGTGTATACAGGGAGGGCTCCTCTTCCCCAGTATACAGTATACAGGGAGGGCTCCTCTTCCCCAGCATGTGTATACAGGGAGGGCTCCTCTTCCCCAGCATGTGTATACAGGGAGGGCTCCTCTTCCCCAGCATGTGTATACAGGGAGGGCTCCTCTTCCCCAGCATACAGTATACAGGGAGGGCTCCTCTTCCCCAGCATACAGTATACAGGGAGGGCTCCTCTTCCCCAGCATACAGTATACAGGGAGGGCTCCTCTTCCCCAGCATACAGTATACAGGGAGGGCTCCTCTTCCCCAGCATACAGTATACAGGGAGGGCTCCTCTTCCCCAGCATGTAGTATACAGGGAGGGCTCCTCTTCCCCAGCATGTGTATACAGGGAGGGCTCCATTTCACAAACTGCATATACAGATATACAGTGGATACATCAGCCTGACATCAGAGACCTTTTATGAGCAGTGACTCATCTCTACCATAAATTATACAGAAGCTCCTCCGATTAGATTTCCATGAGCAGGGCTCTGCACACGGAAATCGGGTGGATCAGTGTGCAACAGATTCCTACCTGAAAACCCCCAGTGTTGATAAAACGCTCTCATAATAAAGGACACCACCATGATTTCCTCCTCTCCCATGATTCCAGTGCTTGATCAGATCCAGCAGAGGATGGCCAGTGTGATCGATTATCAGCAAATGATCAGGTGTCAATCAGCCAAGTTTCCTTTTGTGGCAGTAGAACATAGCACTGCATTAAGCCCACATACATTTCTGGGGTTGCTTAATGACATTGGATAAGGAACATCTGGTAAACTGTCTATTGAAATAAAAAATGTGGTTCCAACTTTGAACACTAGGTTGGAGTATAGGACCACAAATCGAGGAGAGAATTAAATTCAGACTATTAAAATCTGGGGGTAAGATTCCACTTTAGTATGAGCCAGGGGAAAGAAGATGCATTTCGGGAACAATGGAAAACTGCTGGGATTGTGTGGGAAACTGCAGGCAACATTGTAGAGCAGGGGAAGCTAGAAGAACATACAGGGAGTTTGTCTGTAGCCCACACCCTATGTAAGACAGCTGGTGTGGCTACTAAGGGGAAGACTGGAGTACAGTGGCATGCAACCAAGCAGATGCTTGGGGCCCCCACACTAGGCGGGTGGGCTGCATCGAGTGAGGGGCCATTTATCACAAGACAGATTGTGCAGCAGATAGGAAGCCACTGTGCACTTACATGAGCTGCTTCAGAATCACCTTGATCAGCTCCATTCAGTTATGCAAGATGATGTGAATGGTGCAAAGCAAGCCATACTTTGCATCCCCGCTCGCCTCTAGTTGGGGGTCAGGTATGGGCCAGCCAATCAGAAATGTCTGCCCCGGGTATGCGTCTAGCTAAAGGCATAGTGAGGCCGTGACCTGTGCAGGTTAGGTAAGTGTGTGCGGCGATTTAATGGGGTTTTACACAATGGGGCATCTTAGTTTGGGATGCCACGGAGTAGAAATTGGACGGCCATGGATGAGCAGTGCCAGGATACCCCTGTGTGTGAAACCGTCTGGGTTCACTCATGCTACCACAGTGCACGAGCAGGCCGCGGCTACATCCCCAACAAGGTGCGTTAATATTGTATTTCACTATACAAAATTTGTGTTTGATCAGCCCCCCCTTCCCCCAACACAACTTTGCCCAGATCCCCAGAAATGATAAGCCCGTCCCTGCTGGAGTAGCCCAGAAACTCTGTGTAACACGGCTGGTGGGGCAACTACAGAGAGGTCCGGGAGCAGCTGGAGTAAGTAGGAAGGCATGGCTGTGGTGCAGCAGGTTGAGAGAAGCCCAGGGGGGTCCTGGCATGGATGTGGCAGGCGAGGCACCCCTTAGTAGGAAGATTCCATTGGATTATGAGGCTGTGATGGACTGCTGCAGATCTTAGATTTCGGTAAGGTGTGGCTGCCCCGTCTGATATCTCTACCCTGCAGTGACTGTTGTGTGAGGTAGAAGCCCTGGTGTTGGAACAGTACAGGCCTGTACACTAAGATGGAGATGTTCCCCATTTTTATTATTTTGCTGTCAACCCTATGGTCCCTCTGCTGATGCCGGGGGAATCTGTATCATGGAGAAAGGCCTACTCTTTATTGGAAGATACAATACTGCCTAGGCCCTATAACGTTTGATAAGCAAGTGTACCTGCCTGAGGGATACAAGAGTGTTTAACCCCTATGCTGAAACATCCTTATAAAACAAGTGTGCCTGTGTTCGCTGCCTAAAAGTCATGCAAGTATATTTGACCTGTGAACTGTATGTTTGACCGTAAAGTGAATTGAAGCATTTAACTATTTTCCCTGCAACAATAAAATTAAGCCATCCCATGCTGTGATCCAATCGCGGAAAGTTCCCATAACATGCTAATGGACTATTCAGAACCTTTTTAGGATATCCCTATCACCACCTATTTTCCGCCCTGATGAAGTAGTGTGGGGGTCACTACGACACGCGTTGGCGTTTTATTTCTACAGGGGTACCCCGGTTGGTCTGTATATGCACACTTATAATTTCTTTGCGGTATTTCTTGATAATATTTATAATTGTGTGTCTCTCTTGCACACCCTGGTTAGTCCTCCTGTTCTATGAATAGTGATTTTGGTATTCTTTATTGTGTGATAATCATTTTTTATATTAGGCACAGTTTTATATAATTGATTGTAGATTTGCACATATTTGAGATAGGTGATGAGTTTTTAATCAGTGTGTTTTAGGTTTGATTTAAGGGCTATATGATGATTTTGACAGACCTCCGGTGCCCCCTGGTGTTTTTATAGTTTCATGTTATGTCTGTTGTGTATATGTAATGGTGTTAGTATGTCATTTTGTGTAACCATTAAGAATAATAAACTCTTTATACCTTTTGTACATTCATGAGTAGTGCCACTCATTAGCAACCTGGCATCTTCTTTGGGGGAGGGTGGGTTCCCCCATTTCTTTGTCTAGTTCCTAATACTTTTATGCTGGGTTGAGTTGAGCATTAGTGGCTTCTAGGCGAGTGCTGCCCAGTTAGTTTTGTTCTTTGTTATCACCACCTATTATGCGAAACCTCATTTGAAGATGGAATATTATCTCCAGTTGGACACCCAGCATGTGATGTTGGGTGTCATAGCTTGGTTGGAAAATAAAAGTTCCAGCAGATAAAAGGGGAAATCTCTTTCAGCAGATTGCAGGGTGGAGAATGCTCCAAATGGGAAATATCACTCACACAACTTAAAGTTAAGCTTGGCAAACAAATGTAGAGTAAGTCTTTCTGAATAGTTCTTTTATTTGCCATCAGGGTGACTGCTATGCTAGTGCTGTACTATTAGATTGCTCGCTGTTTGGCCAGCCAATGGTTGGGGCAGTTATAGGTTACATGATGTGTAATTATAACCCCTGGGGAAGCCACAGAAAGCATGTCAGGCTTCCTTAGTGCCGAGGGGGCCTTGATGGGTTAATTGGGGGGGGGGGGGGGGTTGTAGCTCTTTACGGTTACATGTCCAAGTTTGCAGGTAACCTGCCGTGTTGAAATCACTAATCCCATTGTTCTCCCTCAGCAGCAGAGCAGTGACGTCGCTCATGGAATGTACGTGGACGCGGAGGCGGCATTCAGCGACTCGGAACTCTTCCCAGAAGAGGAGAGTCTGACGCTGGGCCAGCAAGATGGCCACCATGAGTCGGACCTGGACAGCGCCATCGAGAGCACGCCAAGCTCTGAAGTGTCTGATGAGTGTCGCAGTGATGGGAAGGAAGAAGATATGCGGGGACTCTACCTGTCCAGAGACTCGTGAGTTGTGACAGGGTCTTGTCATATAATGGGGCGATGAAATGTCATCTGACGGTGAATGTTTTTAACCCTTTTTTATGCCATTCCAGGCAAAGGGTAATATGAGCTTGCTTTCTGCTCTTCCCATGCTGGCTGCCAGGGGCTACATCTTACACTCTCTAGCACTTTGCATTCCCTATAAAACTTGCTTCCAGGTTTCTCAGTCCCCAAAATAAATTCACTTCTGAGGAGACTGAGACATTGAGATATGCGTGGATGAGTCATCCTCTACTGCCAAGGAGGCCCTGCAGAAGGGTCAGGGTTCACTAGGATTTATTAAGTAATATAAAGCAGGCTAAATTAAAGATGAAACCCCTGACAGCCAGCACGGGGTGGGGGGGGGTCAGTCAGAAGGGTTCAGAAAGAAGGCAGAGAGGGGACCTGACTGAGACCTTTAAATGTGAAAGGATTCAATAAGGTTGGGGAGGTTTAAGAAGAAACATAATGATAGAACAAGGGGGCACAACCTAAAGCTAGTCAGAGGGAAGATCAGGAGCAATGATAGAAAATATTATTTTACAGAAAGAGTAGTAGATACTGGGAACAAACATCCAGCAGAGGTAGTAGAAAAATCGATAGTCACTGAATTTAAAAATGCCTGGGATAAGCACACATCTATCCTAAGATAAAGAGCATATACATAGTATACATACAGTATATACATAAGGGCAGACTAGATGGTCAGTATGGTCTCCTTCTGCCATCAACCTTCTATGTTTCTATCACAGTATAACTGCTAAGAAAACCCTTATTGTGGGCTGAAATACTCACCCACTGCCAGGTTCCAGTGGCTGCAGTGAGACGCCACATCCCTGCTTTCTCCTGTAGTTATTCTGATTGGTCCAGAGCAGGGAAGAGGAAGCATGGTTGGATTTCTCTGCTCTCTGACACATTTCACTGTCACTGCTGGAGGGCGAAAGCGGGTGAGTATTTCAACCCAAAAATAAGGCTTTCTTTCTAGTTTTACACCATTGACCAAATTGAGGTGTCCTTCTAGGAAGCAAGTCTTTTAAGACTTTAGTGCTGGCTTACTGCAAGGCAGCGCCTGGGCCCAATGAGGAATTTTAGCATTTGTTTGTTCACAATTTGCTCCCCCGGTAGATTCTTTGTTAGGGCTGCCCACAGCCTCTCGCCCCTTTGGCCTGTGAAAGTTCTGGTTCATGCAGGGCATTGTATATTTGTAGAAATAAATCAAGGTAACTGTACTTGCTGTTTTTTATTTTCTTAAGGACGTTTTGTTAGTCACTCGACTGGCTTTCTTAATGCACTCTGAATGGGCAAACCAGCCTGAATTGAGAAAGCTAGGAAAACGTCTTCAAGAAAATAAGACAGCAAGTCCAGTTGCCTTGAAATATCCCTACAGATATCTAGCCCCTGAGATGTGTGTTAGGAAGCAACCAGGGGTAGTATTACTTACCTTGCTTCCAGTTTAAGTAGGAGCTCCGTGATCTTTTTTCATATAGAATTATTTCTCTCTTAGGGGTCTTCTCAACCCCTCTCTGTCACTGGAATTCTCTGGGCTCTCCACCGGCTCCATCATCAGCAACGAGGAACAGTTTGAAGACTACGGAGAGGGAGACGATGTGGACTACACCCCCAGCAGCCCGTGCCCAGATGATGAGAGTCGGACCAATGCTCTCTCTGATCTGGGCTCCTCAGTCTCCTCAAGGTGGGTAATGGGGTGCTTAAATATTTATCCAAAATGACCTTCCAGCTACTGAGACAATTACTACACCACCTTACTCCAGCACCTTCACTGGCGTCCCAGTAACCAAACTGGGGGAGAACAGACGGGCAAGTAAGCGCCTGGGCAGGAGAGCAGTGAACCAGTAAACTATGTGGGGGGGGGCAGGGCAGCATGTGGGGGGCATCAAGCAGCAACCCAGTAAGCTGAGCGGGCAGGGGTGAGTGAGTGGTGGGTATGGGTGCAGAAGAACAGGGTGGGGTAGGTCAGACACGGCTGTATGGCGCTCCCCCCCCCCCCCCTCCCGAACATGGCACCCTGTGCAATGGCACACCTTAAGCATCCCAAAGGCTGGCCCTGATGCTTAGTGTCGATGGGCAGCCAGGCAATGACTATGTAACAAGTATTGGCACTTAAACTGGACCTTCACCCGTATCCTAGAATCCTATCCTAGAGTCCTGAACAGAGTTGCAGCCCAGCGGGGGAAAGAATGTTAAGTAAGCAAGTAAAAACTTAAAATGTATTCATTTTAGATGTTGGGGAATAGTTTTTTAAGTGTTTGAGCTTTTCATTAAATGACACTGAAGGTCAGGTTTAAAGGAAAGTGCTTGGATGCTCAGGAGGTTTGGGGAGTGAGTGCTGGGGCAGATTTGACAGGAGTCGGCAGAAAATCATACAACACGCCAGGAACACCAGCTCAGAACCACAGAAACCACATAACATGTGCCATGCCCCCTAATGTACCTACCCCCGATATGATCCTTGTGTGCTCCTTTGCATGGTTGTGTAAGAAGTGACCATAGAGCCACCGCCAGAATAATCTAGCGATTTCCCAGTAACTTGAACTGTGAATTCCCACGTATAGTGACGCAACCTGTTTTTCTTTCAGTGCTGGGCAGACGCCGCGTAAAATGAGGCACATGTACAATAGTGAGCTGCTGGACATGTACTGCACTCAGTGCTACAAGAAGATCAGCCTGCTCAATGACCTGGAGGCCCGACTCAAGAACCTCAAAGCCAACAGGTAACTAAGAACGGCCAGAAACCGGGGACGGCTGGAGGATGATCTGATGGCTGGATGATTGTTCTGTTGAAGGAACTGAATGGAGTGTGTGTATATAGAAGAGAATTCAAGCGATAACACTTTGCTGGGGTAGAACAAAATAATAATCTCCTGATCTAAAAGCTGGAGCTATAATATATCTTCTTATGGGGGGTTTCTCTATGATCCCCTCAATCCATGTGGAATATGACTGGCTGCAGATATGTAATACAGGTGAGTCTGTATTATTATATATATTGCACACTGTGTATATAGAGGACGGAGGGTGGTGACACTTTGGCTTTCACGGAGTCAGGCTTGAGTAGTTTCAGAACGTTCCTCATTAGAATGTCAACTTCTTTCTCTTGCAGCCCGAACAGAAAGATCACCAGCACAGCGTTTGGCAGGTAAGAACTAACGTTATAAATGGGGCACCAAGGATATAATGTAAGGAGGGTTGGGCATTCTGGTCAGTAGGGCATTTTTCAGCCTGGTTAATTAGATGATGGAAGGGCTTCCAGATCATGTGACCTGTTTTGTGTTGCAGGCAGCTTTTCCACAACAGTAACCTGAGCAGCAGTAATGGCAGCACAGAGGATCTGTTCCGTGACAGCATTGACTCCTGTGACAATGGCATCACAGAGAAGGTGAGAGCAACCTGACGCTCGGAACCAGCGTATACAGGCGTGTGCGACACTGGAAGCGCAGGAGCCTGTTATTTTTATTATTTATTTCATCTAGTCATCGATTGGTCTCTTTTATCAAAGTTTAAAGTGGACCAACACCCAGGATTTTGACTATCCTGGGTTTTGGTCCACTTCGGGGGGGGGTGCCCCGCTGTGTGAAACCCCCCAGAAAGCCCCAAAAACTCACCACGCTCCCACGTGACCGCGGCGTCCAATCCCCGCCGACGGACAAGCGGGTGACAGCGACGGACAAGACAGCGCATCCGCCGCCTCCTCCCGCACGTCACTCTTACAGGGCGCGCGCCCGCGCCGGCCATTCACAAACGGCCGGCACGGGCGCGCGCACGTGTAGAGGGGCGCGCGGGAGATAAGGTAAGGTTTTTTTGGGGTTTTGGGGAGGTTTCACCCCGCGGGACATCCCGATCTCGGATGTCCCGCGGTGAGGGAGGTGATCGGCCCGAGAATCTTATAGATTCCCGGGCCAATCACCCCTCGGTGTTGGTCCACTAAATAAAAGTAGTTGTCAGCAGCCCATAGCATAGAACCAGTAAGCTGCTTTTAGATAGGAAATCGGATACATACTAATTCGTGATGATGTGATTGGTAGCTGATGTGTGGCTGTCCTATAGGTGTGTCAGTAATATATGTCTCCTCCACTTGCATTCTGTGCCATGTAATGTGGTCTGTTTTAGTTTATTATGTGATAAGCATGCAGGAGAAGAATCAGGGATTCAAGGCATGCTTTAAAGCATGCCTCCCAACTGTCCCGATTCCTCCGGGATTGCCCCGATTTTCCCCAGTGATCCCGTGGTCCCGGAACGTTAATTACCGTCCCGGGACGCCCTGCGTCGTATGCCCAGTGCTGCCATGGCTCTGGGGCAGCGGCGCGCTGTGCATAGACGTTCCCTGGCCTCAAACCGCAGAGACTTGCGGGCGCGGGCAGAGGCAAGACTTCCAGTGCGGGAGCAAGGGGGGAGATCAAGAGACTTCCGGGCGGGCCGGCTGTCAGACGCACGGGGGGGGGGGGGGTTAAGAAACTTACAGCACAAATGAAAATGAAGATCCTTGAAGGCGGGCTGCAGGAGCTGCTGTCAATCTTCGAGCAGCGGGGCGGGGCAGACGTTCTTATGTGCTGATTTGTGCTGGCAGCAGACCCAGCAAGATTAGACCCCGCCCAGAAAGATGTCTAGCCCCACCCCCTGCTCCCAGATAGGCTGAGGCTACTAAGGGGGCAGTGCTGGGAGTGATGGAATAGGATGGGGCGGGGCTGGGCTGGATAGTGAGGCTGCAGCCTGGCAAGTAGCCCAGACCCCCCATCCTGCTCCTGGACAACAAGTAAGATCACCTATTCTGTCTATGGTAATTTCCAATCTACACCCCCCTCCCCAGTTGTCAACCCTCACCTAAGTAGCCCCTCCCTGCCTTCCAATCCGCACCCACACCTAAACCCCCTCCCTAGCTTCCAATCCGCACCCCTTTGCCCCCCTCTCTAACCGCTGACCTACACTCCCACTTAAAGTGGACCAAAACCCAGGATTTTGACCTTTTGATCCTGGGTTTTGGTCTTTTCCCCCGGGGCACCCTGATCAGGAATGCCCCGCTACGTGAAACCCCCCCAAATTGCCCCAAGGAACTCACCTCTTTCCAGTCCTACGGGCGCATGCGCAGGCGCTCGTCCAATCAGCACACTCGCATATAAGCCGGTGTCTAAGCAGAGCAGCTCCAAGCATGCTGGCGACCACATCCCCCGCTTATCTCTAACAGAGTGTGCCAACACCGCCACCGCACAAATGGCTGGCGCGGGCACGCGTCCTGCTAGAGGGCTAGCTGGGATGCGGCCAGCGCATGCGCCATTGGACCAGGAAGTAAGGTAAGTGAACAGGGTGACCTGGGAGGTTTCGCACAGCGGGGCATCCCAGAATCAATCGGCCAAAACCCATGCTACACCAATTGGGCCGGGAATCTATAAGATTTGGGATGCCACGCCATGTAAAACCCCCAGGACGCCCCATACACTTATCTTTGTTCCCGGTCCAATGGCACATGCGCGAGATGCGGCCACGGCCTCATCCCCGCTATCCCTCTAGCAGGGCCCGTGCCAGACATTTGTGAATGGCCGGTGTGGGCACGCTTTCTGTTAGAGGGAAGTGGTGATGTAGCTGCCAGCTATCTGGGGGGTTTCACACAGCAGGGCATCCCCGATCGAGGTGCCCTGGGGGAAAGAACCAAAACCCAGGATAGTCAAAATCCACTTTAAAGTAAGATCAATGGCGTATGAGCTGCTGGGAGGAGAACCCGCACATATGCTGTGGGATTGCCAGGTGAAGTAAGAATTATTGTCATTCCAGGGGGGTTTCACACAGCGGGCATCCAAAATCAGTATACCAAGCTGGAGAGGAACCATCAACAAGATAGTGAAATAACTGGGGTGGCTCCTTTTTAAAAGTGTACAGTCTGTTAATTAAAGTTAAATATACGTTTCGATTTTTTTACATTTATTTTTATAATTTTTTTCTAAGGAAATTAGCTTCTCGGGTTCAGATGTGCATTTGTGTCAATGGGTGGGAAATATGGCGTGGCTGGGGGCGTGGCAGGGGGTGTGGCCAGGGCGTGGCTTGTCCCTCTTTTATATCTTCAGAAGTTGGGAGGTATGTTTAAAGGGATTGGCCAGACCCAAAACAGCTATACGCAGACACGCTGGAGAACGAGCACTTGGATTTCTCCAGTCCTAGACAGTCTACCTTCTGCCCCACAGCACGTCCACTCCATTCATTGCAATAGAGGGGGGAGGTGCCAAGACAGGACATGCAGGCCACCTCCATTGAAATTAATGGAGTGGGCATGCTGTGGGTCGAAACTAGACTCAACCATGGCTGTCATCTTGGACTGGAGATGACGGATGGGGTGCTTGTTCTCCACTATGAAACTTTTTACACCAGCAGGTCTGGGTGGTGGAGCTGCGCTGGACAAAAGGTGGGTATAGCTGTTTATTTGCCTGTTAAACCAAATCTTGATGGAACACATAATTATTTCTGGTTCATCTTAGGTTGTCCGGTTTGGAAATATCTCCCCGGCACTGAGGCAAAACGGGGGGGGGGGGGGGGGGGTTTACGAGAAAAAAAAAAATCCTTATCTTGCCCATCCATTATCTAGCAGGGGCGGCCATCTTGCCAAGGCTGCATGGAGGGACAACCCCTGCTCTGTGCGCGGCCCCACCCATCCATCCACCTGAATGTGTGAGCGGGTGCTGCTTTTTTTTTTTTTTTGTTTTGTGTAACTCTTGTCCTGCCCTAGCACCAGGCGAGGGATTTAGGACAGAGGGGTTACATTGACTCGCCAACCACATTCAAGCAGAACAAAACCTGGGTTTTTGACTAAACCGGGTTTTGTTCCCTGCCCCAAGGCATGCAGATTTGGGATGCCAAAATATCTTGGCTTTTCCCTACGGCACAAGCATGGGCTCCTGTCCAGTTGGATGGTAAATGTTTGGCAAATGGCTTTGTTTGTGGCAATGGAGAGTGCAAGCGGCCGCATCCTCAGCGGTGGGCGCACACAGCCCAAAGGTGCTGGGGAAGCAGCCCCTGGTGTTTACATCAGTGAGAAAGTTAGGAAGAAGGGGGAAGGACAGCGGCTGGCCCTGGGATCTTTTTAGATTCCAGTGCAAACCGTGTTGGGTTTTGTTTTGCTTAAAATAGAAATAAAACCTGATTAAATGTATAAATAAATGAGGATTATTCTTAATGACACCAGCATGGAGGGCAAGTGACCAGTTTGTACCCCCCCACTTGTGTCCAGAGCATTCCTCCCCATTCCGTGGGGGGTATTCCATTGGCTGCCTGGTGTGAGTGTGTTGTGACTAGGTGAATGGATGTGCTCCAAGCTCTCTTTGTCCTTCCAGGTCAGTTATCTGGAGAAGAAGGTGACAGAACTGGAGAATGACAACCAAACAAACGGGGACATCAAGAGCAAACTAAAGCATGAAAACACTCAGCTAGTGCACAGGTGAGCGATGTAAATGGTTGGCGTGGGTCACAGAGGGGAAAGGACAGGGGTTACAAAGACGGCCTTGATAAATCTGGCCCACAGAGTGGAAGTTTGTATTTATTTACTTGGCACTCACATAGTAGAGCACTATACAAGCCACATAGAAGTTGCCATAGTCTGTTGTGAGTCAATGGGTGCTGTATGGGCTTTAAGGAAACATGGTAACCCAGTGAATGGAAGTATATAGGCAGACAGGGGGGGGGGAAGATGCAATGAAGGCATCATGGGAGTGGTGGATGGATAACCAGGGGAATATTTTACATAGTGGAAGGCAGGGGAGATTTGTCAGATGTGGTTAGTAAATGTTGCTGGTGGTCTGTAGGGTCCATGAGTTGGAAGAGCTGCTGAAGGACCAGGAGACGCGATCAGAGCAAGTTCTAGATGAGGAATTAAAGCGTCACAGGGAGACCTATTCCAGGTTGGAGAAGGAGAAGGCGACGGAGATTGAGCTGCTGAATGCCAGGTAACTTTCCCATCCTTCTTTTCTATTGTGTGGCAGCAGGATGGATATGATGCAACACCAGGTGTGAATGAACCTTTTGCTAAGGCTAGTTCAAGCCCAGGCCTTTTCCCTTATTGCCAAGTGGTCTCAGTGACTTTGAGTAGGATAAAATCCTCAACCCCCCCCCCCCCCCCACCCCTGACTTTAAGGCCCACCCGTGATCACTTACAGACCTGACTTATGAGCTGCTGCCCTCTTCTGTTTTCCCCCAAGTTTCCAGTGTGCTGTTTCACCAGGAAACACACCTGCCTGTGGTCACAGAGAAGCTGGTTCCCTCAATGACGGAAATGGGTGGTGGCCCAGTCCAGCCACACTTAGACCTATAATCTCGGGGTTTCTGGACTGAAGTGTGAAGGAGCCAGTGGGGCGCTGCGTTATGTATGTAGGACTAGCTGTGTCCTAGTAGTTAGGAAACTGATCTTATGACTGGAGGGTTGCTTCCTGACTGAGGCATGACTGAAGGACTCTTGAGCAAGACACCTAACCACTCTCCCTCTTGATAAAAGTGAAAACCGAAGCGCTGAGGGTTACTTCTTGTCCATCTGGTGGCACTGTCCGTAAGCCTGGTTTCTTTATATGCTCTTTTACTAATGGTTGTACTCTGTATTGCCTATGCTAAACAGTGTCTCGGTCCCTAGGAGCCATCCTTTGTGTTCATTGTCATTTCTGCCTTATTACGTATTGTTTACTATTTCTTTGCTCCAAGTGTGTGCCTACACTTTGGTTGATGGTTACTACTACAGCGCCATCTAGTCATTGTCTGTATTAATGTTATAAACTTTTTCCATGTTATATCCCATTTTTATCCTCCTTTTTTGTTAGCACTATTGTTATGTAAACTATCCCTTATTAAACTCCCTTCACTATTTTGCATTTAACTGACACTTGTTGGTCCTTTCATTCAATATATTGTATAGTGAAGAACTGAACACTACTTATGTCACCTTAAGATGAATTTCCCTCTATGCATCAGAGGGTGTGCTTTGAGTTTTTTTCATTTTTTTCATTACAAGGCACCTAATCCCCCCCCTTAGACACTGTGGCTAAGGCAGCCTACTGCTGCGGGCACATGTGAGCAATCATTTGTTAGTGTTCTCATTGCTCTGATGGGAGAAATGCATGGTACAATGTTTGCGCAAGCATACAAGTGGGATCTAAACATATTATTATATTAATTGTATTCCATTATTAGTTTTATTGTCTATTCAGTTGATCTAGAATTCACTGGCTTTCATGACGGGTAAGCCTTTACACCAAGGAGCCACCTAAACTTTTTCTTTCTGATTTTCAGGGTACAGGAGCTAGAGGAGGAAAATGAGGAGTTGCTGACAAGTATCACCAGACTGAAAACACACACTGAGAGGATAGATGAGGTGAGGGGGTATCAGTGAGAGAAAGGGGGGCAAAAGATGAGGTTATTGGGGTCCATAATTGTTGCTCAATACAATGTTGTGTAATTGTAGGAGAGACAGCGCATGTCTGATAAGCTGGAGGATACGAGCTTGCGGCTGAAAGATGAGATGGATTTGTACAAAAAAATGATGGATAAGCTGCGACAAAACCGACAGAACTTCCAGCGCGAGCGTGAGGCTACACAAGAGGTGCGTCTGTCCTGAAGGGCGGGGGTGGTATCCAACATTTAGTCCCATATTTCTCATATTTCAATGTAATGGCAGCATGTTAGTAAGTTGGGGACTCTCACAATATTGCTTTCACCAATGCTGCAGACAGAAGAATTACTGAGTTACATTCAGTATTTAATCATACTTCAGATTAAGGGAGAAAACTGTACTGATTTCCTTATCAAATGTAAAATCATTATGGAAACTGTTTAGTGGAGCACAAGCTGGACTCCATATCAAACTTTACCTGACTTAAAGGCAATTGTTAGACCATTGTGTTAAGCTATGTTTGGCACCGTCCTAAACTGTTTTCATTTTTTAAATTGAAGAAGAAATGGCTGAGTGTCAGGGAACCGCGGGTCACGTGATCCAACTATAAACCAGGGACCTCCTGACACACAGACCGCACTCCCCAAAACCATTGTCCCCCAGAGTCCCTACTATCAGGAATACCAGGCCCAAAGCCTGCGGACACACAGATTCTTGGTTTAAGGCAAACAGATCGCTCAAGTTAAAATGTAAGTTTTAATGCTATAAGCGTTATGGGCACTAGGCAGTGATAACAAACATTTGGCTATGATGAATATGAAACGATACAGATGATACAAATGCTGTTCTGAGACGGTTACAGGTTACAGTGAGTTACACAAAGAAACAATAGTCAGTTACCTTAATATGCAGTTTGCAGAGTAGTGGTTAGAGCTTCCACAAGAGGTAAATGAAGAGCTTACAGATGATTCGGGACACCTCCAGCATGTGTGAATCGTGACCTCTCCAGATAAGTGACCCAACCGATGGCACCAAACGATTGGGCTGGACGCCAGGCATCCGATGAGTCCAGAAATCGTGTCCCTAAGTGGGTCAGAACCTTAGATCTTCATTTTCCTAGGTTTCACCGTGCTTGGCGACAAAGAAAAACCATCTCCACGTGCGGTTTTGTGAGCCGGTTCTGATTCTGTACCTGTTTGGTGCTGGGACACATGGGGGCGCAGCTATGGTCCGATTGGTGTTGGTGCCGGATGTCTGCGGCTCCCAACTTTCATGTGACAAATTCACAGCCAGGGGTCCAGCGAGCTGCAGACCCAGCGGAGTCTTCTCAGGCTAGAGGTGTGAGAATTGCCAGCGGGGAGTCTGTGATCTGCCCTGCTTAACCTGTAAATGCTAATTCCAATTCAACAAAGTGGTGCACCGCCCACAATAAAAAATGCTGTGCTACACTGTAGATATTAGAAACCTAAAACCCAAATGGGCTCATGGGACAAAGCCCAGAAACCCAAACATCAGGAGCACCAATTCAATCAATAATAATACAAAGTATTTTATTAAGAGTCACAATAATCAAGAGAAACAGAAACACAACATACAATACAAGACTAACACATTAAAAACACTGCATATCCCCAAAATACATCCAGTGCTGCTGTTCACAGCAAAAATGCCTGGGCAACTCCTAAGAAATCAATCCGTGTAAAAAGATCCCCCTTAATAACCAATCTTTTTGTGCCGGCACAAAAGAACCCCCCCCCCACACAAAAAAGCCCCTACTATCTATATAATAAAGTGACAGTGCATGATCAACAACACAATCCGTGTACAATAATAAAAAAGTTATTTTATCTAATTACAAAACCAAATATTCAATGAGTATAACAACATCCACAGTGATACAGTGCAAAAAATTATATACAGACTAATATTATAATAAGTAACCTATAAGTGTATGAATATTGGTCAAGGACACAACATAAATTACAAACGGACACTATAATGCAGACTAACCAGGGCAGAAAGGGGGGGCAAAAATACTTAGCCTAGCAACGGGTATAACACGTGGAAATACGGAGTGGGGAGCTGGCAGCAAGGACACCTTCGAACGCGGCCGCCCGTGCCGCTTCACTGGGTGAAGCCCAGTTGGGTTTTATGTAAATGCTAATTCCTTTTCCTGAGTGCATATTGATGACTAGGAGGACTTGCATCTGTGATAAAATGAAATGTAATGTTTGCCCTGTTCCTCACACGGAGATATTGGGTTTACGGTATCACCTTATGATTTATCTTTTTAAATATTTGGGCTTGGGCCTTGGCTCTGTGTTGCCGCATAATAATCAGCATTGTGGGTCTGGTTGTTTGGCAGGCATTCTCATCACCCTGGTTGTTCTCCCTCTCTGATGATGGGTATCTTTAGACCACCAGCTTAGCCCTATTTCTGGTGGTCTATGGCAAAGGAATTTATTCTGCTGGAAAGTTACTGGTCACCTCTAATAGAATATCTAAAGTGTACCAAAACCCATATAAAGGAGTTGGCTCACAATGTGAAACCTTTTGGTTCCCCTGTATACGCCTACCTTGATCTTTGATCCCACGGAAGCAGCTCAACAGCCTCGTGCAGCATTCCCGCTCCCTCTGGTCTGTGCAGCCTTGTCTGTCAGACAGGGATGCGGCCAGAGACCCGCACCTTGGCTGTGCAATCAAGGTTGAAGTTTCACATTGTGGGGCATCTTAAATCAGGGGGGATAACACTAAGACAGGGAATTGCCCAACCCTAAGTGCTAGAGCCAAGCAAAATGGGCTTCAGTCCTCTTTTGACTCTTGTGACTTTTTGCAGCTGATTGAAGATTTGCGGAAGGAGCTGGAGCATCTGCAGATGTATCGCTTGGATTGTGAGCGGTCGGGCCGAGGACGAAGTGCTTCAACGGGTCTGCAGGAATACAACACCAAAACTCGGGAATCTGAGCTGGAGCAGGAGATTCGGCGCCTTAAAATGGTAATTTAATGTTTTCACTAGATGATGCTTTCTGCTATCACCAGAATGCTTAACTCAGGATTTTCACTATATGAAGCTGTGTGAAACCCCCGGGATTGCCCCTTATACTAACCTTTTCTTCAATCCCACGGCACAGGCTGCCAGCCAATCACCAGTTCGTGTTCCATTCTGCTTTTGCTACGCCAAATGGCTGGCTGAACCTCCACGTACCTGCACCAGCCGTTTGGAAATGTCTTATAGACTCCAGAACGGTGGTTGCTACTCTTTGAAGGATCATTTTATGAATTTTGTCTTGAAAAAAAAAGGCTCATTTTGCATTTTTACTTCACTGCATTCTGCGATGACCAGGAGAGGAGCAGTGCATGAAGGCTGAGGGCTTCCAACTGATCCAGCACTGAACTCACTGGTCTGAGGGGCGGATTAGTTTAGTGTTTCTATGAACCATGACCCACCTTAGGATTTTAGTAGATCATGGAAGCCATAAAACCCAAATTCCAAATAGCAATGCAGAAGTAACTAAAAGCATCAACAAGGATCCATGAACTGCATGTGGCTCTCAAGGTACAGGTTGGGGGTCTCTGGTGAAGAAGTTCACAACAGCCAGGCAACTAGCAAGCTCCACGATAGTAGCCTCCATATTTCTTACCATGCAGGTTCCCTTGACAGGGTATTCCTGCTATTTTTGTAAGGAACTGACTAGCATTTTTCTGCAGTTATCTGGACTTTATCATCAATTGCCTAATGTATTTGGTACTATCTCACCTACCTGCTCCTCTTTCAGGACAATCAGAAGCTTCGAGATCAAAATGATGACCTAAGCGGTCAGATCCTAAGTCTCAGTCTCTATGAAGCCAAGAACCTCTTCTCCACTCAGACCAAGGCACAGTCGCTGGCTGCCGAGATAGACTCCGCCTCCAAGGATGAGGTAAGATAGCCGCTGGGAACGGAGCTTTATTACTGATCTGTATAGGAGGGGCCTGGGGGGAGTCACATGGACAGGCAAGGAGGAACAGGTGCAGAATTTTGATTTAGGCTAAAGTTTTTTTTTTTGTTAGTTTGGAGGTGAGATGAGGATGTTTGTACCAGCCGAGGGAAGATCCCATCAGCCTGCATCCATTTTGCTGGTATTGTAGCCGTTATGGCCTACTAACCTATAGACCACCCTTTCCATGGACCATTTAATGCTCTGTTTCTCAATGGATCCAGTACTTTTAGGGATTCGTTATCAGGTCTTCTACTGGTTTCAAATAACCATTTAGTAGGTTCATTGTCAATGTTAAATCATGTTTGTATAATATATTTATCTTGTTTTTATAACATTTTAATATTAAATGGTTGTTTAAAACCAGAAGGATAAATGATGATAGAAGTTCGAAAAACACTGGTGCCAGTGACACTTTATCGGGGTTCACCATGATCAGATTCAAACCAAATTACCAATACAAAGTTTCTTCTTATCTTTTTATTGCGGACTGGGAGTGATTTAGCCATACCTTGTATCTGCATGAACCAACCCAGATGTTTACATAATGGAGAAACTAGGTGGGATTCACTGGCACACCACCTGCACACCCCAGTGACACCCACTGATTTGGCCACCTAGTCCCTCTCACTCTTCCAAACACAAACTCCACCCATAGGAGTACATATGGATTGGCTCAACCTAACATAACATTTACTGGGCAAAATATATGCAAAATCCTTTTGGGGTTTCAGTGCAACGCCAAACCCAGACATAAAAACTGGAGGGGGTGAAAGAAGGGTGAAGTAAGACATGGTGAAGTGATATTAACCCTTTCTTTTCCTGCAGTTGGTGGAGGCCCTGAAGGAGCAGGAGGAGATTAACCTGAGATTGCGCCAATACATGGACAAGATCATCTTGGCCATTCTGGACCACGACCCCTCCATCCTTGAGATCAAACAGTGATCGGGTCGCAGAGCTGACGCTCCATACACTCCACTGACTGTACTGTGATTGTCGACTTTTCTGTATTTCATCTCATTGTGGTGTGCTCGGACTGACCCCACCTTCTCGAAGACACTTTATGATTTGTCGCTGCTGCAACAACCTGGGAGAAACTGGACATCGTCCTTCACAGCCTTGGGAGTAGGGGGGGGCTTGGGTCTTCCAGAAGGATCTGGGAGCAACAGTGCTGTTCCCGGAAATCCTATGAAAAGTCAAAATACAGAACTATCATTTACCACAACACCACCGCAGCCTGGCCAACACTTACCGTGATTCCACCCCTTTTTACTCTGCCGCAGGCTATCATTTACCACCACTCAACTGCAGCCTGTTGCTTACCATGACTCCGCCCCATGATTCCGCCCTTTTCACTCTGCCTCATGCTGTAACTTACCATGACTCCGCCCTTTTCACTCTGCCTCATGCTGTAACTTACCATGACTCTACACTCTCACTTTGCCACAGGCTCGCATACTCCACCCACTCGACTTTTTCACAATTTTCGCTGCCACAGTCGCCATCACTATGCCTCCACATCCACCTATCCCTCGCCTACCCCACTCTCATACTGACCAGCATGCAGGTGGATCTTATTGCCCATTGGCTTCTCTCTGGGGAGATCTCTGCAATTCTGCCCTCCTGAGGTCCTCCCCTTCTGCAGTTATTATTATTAATATTATTATTATTATTATTTTGGATTTTAATTAAGAAAGAATGGAGACGGAGGCTCTGAGGAGATAAAGGTAAAGCTTGGAGATCTCCCCACTGATATTAGAAGCTGGTCAAATTCTCCAACTATGGTTCTGCAAGTAAGGGATCTGCTGAGGGGACAAGAATCCCAGATGAAGGATCGAGGAGGAAGGGGGTGTCTGCATTGCTGCACAGTGCTCCCCCCTCCCAAAGGACACCTGTAGCATGAGCCTCCACTACAGATCTACTGCTACACGTACCGTCTCCATCTGAAGGTCATTTACTGTCCCTCCACAGATCCGTCTGCAGAACTGGGCAACAGATCTGACCATGACTGTGTGTATGGAGAATTGTATGGCGGTGGAAGCCTTCCGCACTCCCCTCCCCTGGATATTGGTGCCATCCGTCACTGTATATATGTAAATAAGTGCAGATTTGTACACTTTGTGCCACACGGAGCATCGCACAGACGCTCTCTTTTGTTCTTTCTACTGATGGAGGATGTCTTGTATGTGGTGGAGGGTGCTCGCCCTGGTGACTCATTAGTGCAACATGAGTGTGATCTACTAACTGTTACATATTACCCCACCCCCTTCCATACACAATTATTCAATGGGTGAGGTAGGTGGTGATGCCCCTCCCCCAACCAAATAAAATCTGTCTACTTGCCATGCCATGTTGTATGTATTGACATTTTGGACCTAAACCTGACCAAAAGTCCAAAAAGGAAGTAAAGCAAGAGTTATAAAAAAAATCAGAGGAAACCTCCCAGCCTTGCTTATCTAGTCTGTATACATAATTTACACTACATATGTCTCTTTAATTTTCACAATGTGAAATAGTGGCACACATACACCAATTGTGTAGCATATACAATAATAATATTACAGCACATTTTATATTGTAGAGCAGATGTTTAATACATGATTGGTCCTTTCAGCGCATTTCACCAAGGTACAGGCTTCGTCAGGAAAGGTTTAGTAATTGTAAAAGATCTGATGTTCATGTCCCTCCAGAGGCGGATGTATATGAAAATGGCCCCTGGTTCTGATGCTTACAGGAAGCTTACAAGCAAGGATGCCTGTACTGTATATGCCATTACTGAGACGCAAGTGCAATTATTTTGGGGGCGGTAGGGCCAAAAATGATGAAAGATCAAAGCCAATAAGTGTTGTTTCTAATGCCCAGGTCCACTGACTAGGTTGTCAACCCCACAGGGGTCCTGGCAAGGAGGGTGATTCTTGCTCTGATCGGACCAGGGATCTAACCCTTCCCTGTCCTGCCTATTGGAGGCAATAGACTGAAACAGTAAACACACTCACACCTGATCTTCTCTGCTAACTGCATTGCAACTGGACAGCGCTGTCCCAGAGGCCCTGGTCTACTTAATCCTATCCTGTCACCCCTGCGTTGCACTGTGCCACCTACCTCACTGTTTTCTAGCAATCAGAGTCTTCTATAAGGTTGGCAGAGTGGGTGTAGTTTAGATTCCAGTTGGCTGATCACATTCTACTGTTGGTACAGATGAGGTCACCGATCACAGTGACATCACACAGCATGATGCCGCTCCACAATGTTTGATTGGCTGTTACTGTTTACAATTTCTGTAAATAAACTATTTGATTCTGGAGTGTCTACTGGTATCTTACTGGTCGTAGTCAAGGGGTGGGGCTGATGACCCTCATTTATTATTATTTATTTATGAAGGGTCATTGTATTCTATGGTGCTGTACAAAGTGTAAGTTACAGCAGGGTGAGACAAGTAACATCCTTATAGTACACAGGGCATTATGAGTCATGTATATAATGGAGATATAACTACACATGTATATACCGCATTTTGCGCCCTATAAGATGCACTTATTTTCCCCAAAAGTGGGGGGAAAATATCAGTGCGTCTTATCGGGTGAATGTAAAATAAAATAAAAAAAATTCCATGGATCCGGCAACTTTGTCTCCACTGCCTGCCTTCGCTGCCGCAAGTTCGGAGCCATCCGGTTTCAGCCCCTGGGTAGGTCGTGGCCTGTGACTCCTGCCAGCGTTCTCTCTGAACTTGCGGCTGACTGCCGCTTCCGTAGCCGCCACTCCCCACCACCATCTGTAGGACTCAGTCAGTGAGTTCAGAGCGGACCGATTACGTCATTGGACACTGGCAGGAGTCACAGGCCACACCCCCTTTTCCGGAATCAGCGGGGAGCATCAGGAACACCGGTGAATGTACGATAAGTGTTTGTTTTTTTTGTTTTTTATTGCTTGGTTTTCAGGGCATGCTGCACATCACCTGTATGGGGGATGCCCACACACTGCCTGTATTGGGGATGCCGGCACACGGCCTGTATTGGTATGCCAGCAAATTGCCTGTATTTGGGATGCCCGCACATTGCCTGTATTTGGGATGCCCGCACATTGCCTGTATTTGGGATGCCCGCACACTGCCTGTATTGGGGATGCCCACACACTGCCTGTATTGGGGATGAGCGCACACTACCTGTATTTGGGATGAGCGCACACTACCTGTATTTGGGATGAGCACACACTGCCTGTATTGGAGATGAGCGCACACTGCCTGTATTGGGGATGCCCACACACTGCCTGTATTGGGGATGACCGCCCACTGCCTGTATTGGGGATGCCCCTCACTGCCTTTAATGTGGAATACTGCTTACTGCCTGTAATGTGGGGTCTGTAATAGTGTAATTGGGGGACATTCTGCACACTGTCTATAATGGGGCTTCAGGAGCCGCTGTGATAGTCAGGCCATTCAGAGTAATTGTTATTGAGGAGACAGGAGCAGAATTGGATGGGAAAAAGGATATAAAGGGGAAACAGGGCAAAGGCTCGGGTTCCATGTTTAGTTTGTGTGAGTGAGAGGACATGAATGAAGATAGTAGAATCACCATCTTGAAAGAATGGAGGAGAACCTGTCACAAAGGAAAGGTCTGTTCTGATCATTGCAGCCAATCAGGAGTTCCAGTATCACAGGTTCTGATCACAAGCTGGTGGACCTGGTAAGCTTTAAAGCTTCCAGTGGTCCAGGGCAGAGGTTCCCAACCAGTGTTGGGAGAGCCACTGGTGGTACCTGAGACCCTTCAAAAGGCACTGCGAGAGGTCACAGACTTACCTGTTCCCCAGCCTCATCTGCTGCCTTATGCACTTTACTCGGGCTTGATTTGCAGCACACAACTACTCCAGATGCTGATGCAAAATATCTATGCACATTTTAACACACTTTGTTTTAGATGACCAAAAGCCCTCGACCCCCCCCCCCCATCCCCAGATGGCACCAGATAACGTGGTCTTTTCCCAATGCCTGGCACGGCCTGCTTCACGAAGTCATAACATCTAGGTATTCCGCCACAAGGTGGCGCAGTGCACTGCAGAAAAGTTGTGGCTCCGCCCAGGTACCATATCAAGACGGAATCACCATAGACTTATCCAGTTGTTCTCTGCAGTGCTTACTGCGAAGATAGAAGATGGCTCTCTCTCTATGCGCAGGTGAGCGGGGCAACCATGCCTGCGGCCCTGCATGTCTATTTCCACCCGTTTCCGGACCCTCTGTGCCTCCCAGCCTCGGCTGACGGATCGGGTGACGGTAGCGGAGCACTAGGGTCAAGTGCTCAAGGAGCGCTGCTCCAAGCCGCAGACCCTGTACCACAAAGGGTAGCCGGCCATAGGCTTTATGGTGAGCCTACTAGGGATGCGGAGTTCTTGTCCTGGCTTCTGAGGGGGTGAGTGTTTTGGGAGTTTATGGAATGTTTTTTCTGTGTTCGGGTTCCCCCCCAATTGACCTGGGCTTCGCCACTGCTTGCTCGCTCTCCTCCCCCTCGCCCCTTCCCTCCCCGATGGGTGTCCGGGGGGGGGGCGGGTGATAATGGTGTGTGTTATTCTAAGTATGTCACACACCCCGCTTCAAGATATCCATAACATGTGGGGTAATACCGACCTGTAGAGGGCGATCTGCAGAGATGATAGGAAAAAGAAAGCCCCTCCCGGTCCATAAATACCTGGGACCTCCCACTCATTCCCCAGTCTTTCATCTCTGCAGACGGCGAGCAAGTCAGAAGATGATGCCTCCTCCTTGCACAGGGGGATTTCAGGTAGCCGGGATAACTCCCGGCCCGCTTTTTTATCTATTTCCGCCCGGATCCCTTGATAATCCCCACACATGCCTCCCAGCCTAGGCTGCGGTCCGGGTGAGGGTAGAATGGCACCTTTTGGTGCTCAGGCGCTAATGCTCCACCGTGAGACCCTGTACTAGAGGGTAGGCGGTTATCCGGGCTGGTGATCCCGGTTTGGGATGCCCTGTCCCTCGGCCAGTTCCCCTTAGGTGGTGTTCCCCTCTCCGGATGCCCTTCTCCTCAGAGGGGGGGGGGGGGGGGGGGAGTAGGGGGACTTTATTTATGTGTTAGCACTTTTATTCATGTGTGTGAGGGGAGCAGTTGTGAGGGGAGATCTCCCCTCACGCGCTGGGTACGGGGGGCGGGGCCGGGCATTGGCGCGTCGCCGCTGTCCGTCCCCCTGTCCTCGTTTCTCCGCTAGCGGCGGCGCCGCGCCGGTTCCTGTCATGGCAGCATTGCGGTGGTGAGGGGAGATATCCCCTCACGCGCTGGAAACAGGGGGCGGAGCCGGGCTTTCGACGGGACGCCACGGCCCGCCCCCGTGCGGCAGGCGCCACTGCGGAGCCTGGTCTCCGTCCTGGAAGGGGGCGGAGCTATGGTCATCGCGCGCTCCGCGCTGGCCACGCCCCCTTCCCCTCTCTGCCTCAGTAGGCTGCTGCTGCTGCTCCCTCGGCTCTGAGGCGCTGGACGCCATTTCCCTTGCGGTGGACACAGTGAGTGGCCCTATGGGCCCCCTCTATGTATTTCTTTTCCCTATTGTGCTGTCATTTACTCAAACTTATACTGTTTTTTTCTGTTATGTCTTCCAGGTAGACCTACATTAGGTTTTAGGGGGTTTCTCCCGGTCCTAGGGTCCCTGGGTTAAAATTGATTTATTCTAAATCCTCCCACTTGGGACATTAAAGGGGCATCCCGGGTTGCTTATATGCGTAATTCCCTTGGTCATAGCGACTAACTATAAGTTCACCGTATGGAGGCATCCCCGGATACTGGGCTCGGGCTCCCCTCAGGCAATCATGGAAGTGTATGGGGTGTGGGGCATCCCTTACTGGGGATGATGTACTTCTGTGTATACCATGTGCACAGCAGACTATTTCGCGGCAGTCTGGACCCCAGACGTCTGGGTCAGCACCGCCGGTCACTTCTCCTCTCCCTCCCAGCTTGATACGTACCCCGTGTGACGTGGTCATGGGTGGGGAGCTGCAATCCGAGATGTGCGCCAGATTGGCCAACTTGGAAAAATTATTCTCCAGCGCGGTCGCCCGAAAGGCTCCGGCTAAGAGAAAGCACTTGTCACCGGCCTCGCCGGTGGTTGACCTTGATGATGTTGATAACCTGGATTGGTCCGATTACTCCCCACTGGAGGAAGGGGAGGTATATGAGGAATCGGATAATTCAGACGATCAGCAGTTTGTTGGCGCTGATACCGAGCGGGACTTGGGGAGATCCTCGGATACTCCTAACGTTCTGGCTCAGATGTTTGAGGTTTTGGCTATTTCTCCTCCTGAGGCAGTTCCACAGCAAAAGGGGGAGTATTTCTAGGAATCCAGGCCGCTCTTGGAATTCCCTAATCAAAAGCATTTTGATAGAATTATTGCTAAGGAATGGGAGAGGCCTGCTCGGCTCCCAGGTATTCCTCAGGGTTGGGACAAAAAATATCCCTTCCCTTCGGATATGGTTAAGCGTTGGGTATCCCCTCCCGAGGTGGATGCACTGATTCTGGGGTTGTCCAACACTGCTGTTTTAAATACCCCTGATTGTTCCACTCTTAAGGATGGTGAGGATAAACGCATTGACCAGATGGCTTGTCATGGTTTTGCCAGTGTTGGGTCAGCCATGCGGCCCGTTTGTGCTTCGGCGCTGATGGTGGTGGCTACCAGGTCGGTGGTCAGGGACCTGTTGACCTCTTCCGGACTTGATCCGGGTAGTGACGAGTTCCTTGGCCTTAAAAGGTGTGAATTGTTTTTGTCATTTGTACTAGCCGCCTTGGATGACACTCTGATGATGTGTGGCAGGACGTCGGCTCTGCTAGTGACTCTTCGGTGTTCGGTTTGGTTGCGCCAGTGGGCGGCCGATTTTGTATCAAAAAAGTCTCTGGCGGCTCTCCCTTTTGTAGGATTAAGGCTCTTTGGAGAGAAATTGGATTCCGTCGCCAAAGGCGGTAAGTTACCTCAACGCAAGAAACAACGCCGTCCCTTTCGGGGGGCGGTTTCCTTTGCTCCTTCCTTTCGTGGGGCCAGAGCTGTCAGGGGATTTGCCTTCCCGTCATCCAGAGGAGATTCCGGGAACAGGGGCAGAGGACGTGCCCGTCCAGGATACAGCTGGGGCTCTAAGCCCAAACCCGCTGCTAAACCAGCTCAGCAATGAGGGGGCGCCCTCACCCATGTGGGTGGGGGGATGGCTGCAACACTTCTCCCAGGTCTGGGATCGGGAGGTCTCGGACAGATGGATCCGGGAAGTGGTGACTTCCGGCTACAAGCTGGAGTTCGAGCTCCGGCCCCCTCCCAGATTTTTCAGGTCTCGGGTACCTTCGGACCCTCTGGCCGCGCAGGGGCTACAGGCGGCAGTAAAGAGTCTTCTGGATATGGCTGTCATTTGCCCAGTGCCCCCCTCAGACCAGGGCCGGGGCTTTTATTCCAATCTGTTCACGGTACCCAAGAAGGACGGCTCGGTTCGTCCCATCCTGGATCTGAACATACTCAACAGGTTCGTCCGTCCGCGGAAATTCCGCATGGAAACGCTGCGTTCAGCTATCTACTCTCTTCGTCAGGGGGATTTTCTGACGTCTATAGACATCAAGGACGCTTACCTGCATGTTCCGATTTTTCCAGCGCACCAGAGGTTTCTCAGGTTCGTGGTGGAGGATCGGCATTTTCAGTTTGTGGCACTCCCTTTCGGTCTTACCTCGGCTCCATGGGTTTTCACCAAAGTGCTGGCTGGGGTAATGGCTCTACTCAGAGCCCGGGGTATACGCATTGCCTTATCTGGACGATCTTCTCATTATGGCGTCTTCCTTCAGCCAAGCAGAGTTGGACACCAGGACGGTGGTATCCACTCTGGAGAGATTCGGCTGGGTGATCAACTACCCCAAGTCCTCCCTTTCTCCGTCCAGGGTAGTGACCTTTCTGGGAATGTCTCTGGATACTTCCCAGGCCAAGGTGTTTCTTCCTCAGTCCAAGGTTCTTTTGATTCAGGAGTTGGTTCGTTCTGCCCCTGCTGCCGGACCTGCTCACCCAGGGTCGGCTACGTTACCCCAATTTACCATCGCTGGCTTTGACGGCATGGCTGCTGAAACCTCCATCTTGAAGGAGGAAGGTCTTTCTGATGCGGTAATTCGAACTCTTATTAGCGCTAGGAAGCGGTCTTCCTCTACCGTTTACTATAGGACCTGGAGGTCTTATATTGACTGGTGTGAGGTCAGGGCTTTCCCTTGCAGGGAATTTTCTATTTCCAGAATCCTGGAGTTTCTTCAACATGGTCTGGATCTGGGGCTCCAGCTTAGTACTCTGAAGGGGCAGGTTTCTGCCCTGGCGGTGTTCTTTCAAAGGTCCTTTGCGCTTCATCCTTTGGTCAAGACCTTTTTCCAGGGGGTTACGCATGTTCGGCCTCCAAGGAAGCCTTTGGTTCCAGTTTGGGATTTGAACTTGGTTCTTTCTGCTCTTCAGGGTCCTCCGTTTGAGCCCTTGCATGATATTGCCTTGTCTTCGCTTACGCAGAAGGTGGCCTTTTTGGTAGCTATCACTTCTGTTCGGCGTGTCTCTGAGTTGGCGGCTTTGTCCATTCAAGCTCCGTACTTCGAGAGGCATCAGGACAAGGTGGTTTTTCGTTTTAAGCCGGATTTCCTTCCTAAGGTGGTTTCTGCTTTTCATCTTAATCAGGACATTGTTCTGCCCTCTCTGTGTCCTAATCCCAGCAACGACAAGGAGAGGTCTCTACATTCTTTGGATGTGGTTCGCGTTGTGAAGTACTATTTGGTGGTAACGTCTTCCTTTCGTAAGACTGATGCTTTTTTTGTGGTGCCCTTTGGGCCTAGGAAGGGTTTTGCGCCCGCCAAGTCTTCCATTAGTAAATGGATTCGTCAGGCCATTGTTGGGGCCTATTCTGCTAAGGGGAGGAGTCCCCCTTTTCGTGTTACTGCTCATTCTACTCGTGCGGTTGGGGCGTCCTGGGCCTTCCAGCACCAGGCCTCTGTTGAGCAAGTTTGTAAGGCCGCTACTTTGTCTTCTGTTCACACTTTTTCCAAGTTTTACAAGGTTGATGTTCGGGCCTCAGCGGATGCTGTGTTTGGCCGCAAAGTTCTGCAAGCTGCAGTGGTTTAAGTTGTGCTTTATTTACCTTGTTTTGGATCTCCGCCCTTTATGGACACTGCTATTGGATGTCCCACATGTTATGGATATCTTGAAGCGGGGTGTGTGACATACTTAGAATAATACCATTTTGTGAATACTCACCTGTAAAATGGGTATTATAAGTATGTCACACACCCCGCCCTTTTTGTATTCTGGATCCTTTATATTGTGAACTTTGCGTTGTTATGACTTATATTTGGCTCTTCCTGGTCCCTTTCCTTACTGCTATATTTATACTGGGGAATGAGTGGGAGGTCCCAGGTATTTATGGACCGGGAGGGGCTTTCTTTTTCCTATCATCTCTGCAGATCGCCCTCTACAGGTCGGTATTACCCCACATGTTATGGATATCTTGAAGCGGGGTGTGTGACATACTTATAATACCCATTTTACAGGTGAGTATTCACAAAATTGTATTTTTAGACTGTTTTTGTATACCTTTGCCGCCGCCACCACTTTGTCCTGCGCTGCGCGGCGGGCGGCGCTATGTCTGTGAGGCGTTTCTTACTGTGCGGATGATGTTGGCGAGGTCACGTGAGCGCCGTTTTCGCGCTCTTCGGGGGGCGGGGCTGACGGATGACGCGTATCGCGTCGTTCTCCTACGGCCCGCCTCTCAAGGTTCCTCTGTCGGCGCCATCTTGCTTCTGCTGCGTGCCTGGGGCCCTCTTCATCCCTGGGCTGCGGGGGTGATTTCTGCCTGTGTCGCTTCCTCCGGTGGTCTGGCGGCGGGCGCTTCTTGCCCTGCTTGGTCCGTGAGTCCCCTCTGGGGTTTTTTTGTTGTCCTTGGGGCATGTGCTGCAGGATACTTATGTATTTTTGGTTATGTCTTTCAGGCGGGACTCCCGTGGGTTGTGGTTTCTCCCGGTCCTGCTCCTTACTCCCCCCCTTCATCTCCCCTTAATATTCTGGGGGCATCCCGGATGGCTTTATTAGCTGTTATCCTGTGCTGGCATATTGCGCCTGTATAAATCACCATATGGAGGCTTCTGGGGATAACGTGCTTGGGGTCCTTCGGCCCAATCCCGGCAGTGTTCCATGTGTGGGGTATCCCCTATCAGCAATGATGTCACGGTGTGTGGGCCGTGCGCCCAAGCTGTCCTTGCGCTTCAGTCTGGGCTGCCTGCTTCTTTACCAAGCTCTGTGCCCCCTTCGGCATCGCCTACCCCGCCGCACCTGCATTTAGCCCCCAGTGAGGGAGATACTAGCAGGGGGTCACATTCTGATCTGGCACTTCGTGTGGCCACCATTGAAAGACAGCTTGCCAGGCCTGTTCCACGTAAGGCCTCTAGCAAGAAGCGGCACCTGGCTTCCATGCCTGACCTGTTTACTGAGGAGTAGGAGGAAATTGTTCTTTTTGATGACCGTTACTCCCTAGGGGAAGGGGAGCTTTTCCCAGGCTCTGATTCCTCTGGGGACCAGCTGGTGGGCGGTGACAGTGACCCTGGGTCTGAGTCTGAGGATTCCTGGTTCCCTGAGGACACTGCCAATCTGTTGTCTCACATTTTTTAGGTTTTGCAGGGTGAGCTTTTTTGTGCTGTTAAGCAGCGTCTGGAGTTCCCTGAGCAGAGTCATTTCACTAATATGGTGCTCAAGAAGTGGGAATGACCTAGTAGATTGCCCGCGGTGCCTAAGGGGTTGGATAAGAAGTATCCCTTTCCTGCTGATCTGGTTAAGCGATGGTTGGGTCCCCCCGAGGTAGACATGCCTGTTCTTGGGTTGTCCAACACTTCAGTCATGCCTTCCCCTGACACTACTACACTGCGGGACAGTGAGGACCGCTGTATGGATCAGCTGGCCTGCCATGCCTTTGCATTTGTGGGGGCTGGGCTGCGTCCTGCCTGTGCCGCTGCCATAACTGCTATTGCTTTTAAGAGACGGATCAATCGTCTCCTTGATGGCGCTACAGCTGGAAGGGATGAGTATAGGACCCTCTTGCTGTGCTCTGAATTTGTTGCCTTTATATTTACTGCCATGGATGATGTAGTACGGCTGAGTGGTAGGGCCTCTGCCCTCTTGGTGGCTATGCGCCGCTCTGTTTGGTTGCGTCAGTGGGCAGCTGACACTGCTGCTAAGAAGGTTCTCACTGAGCTCCCCTTTGTGGGGCTGCGGCTCTTTGGTGAGCACCTGGATGTTTTAGCCAAGGATGGTAGGCTGCCTCAGCGTAGGAGGCAGCTTCGGCCTTTTCGGGGGCCATCCGCTTTAGTCTCCTCCTTTCGTACCCCCAGAGGAGGTCAAGGGCCCTTCTTTTCAAGTACCCGCAGGGTTTCTTGGGGCCGTGGAAGATCCCGTGGTCGTCCTGGTCTCTCATGGTATCCCAAGTCCAAACCTTCTCCCAAGCCCACTCAGGCATGAGGAGGCACCCTCACCCAACCGGGTGGGGGGACGGCTTCGGCCCTTTGCTCACGTCTGGAGGCTCCATGTCTCAGACCGGTGGATTCAGGAGGTGGTTCCTCCGGTTACAAGATAGAGTTTGCAGCCTGCCCGCCCCCCCAGATTCATCAGATCCCGGATGCGTCACAACCCTGTCAGCTCAGGGGTTATGCCTTGCGGTTCAACGTCTGCTGGAGTCAGGAGTCATTTGCCTGGTGCCTTCCCAGGAACGGGGTCAGGGTTTCTACTCCAACCTGTTCACGATCCCCAAGAAGGACGGGTCCCTGAGGCCCATCCTGGACTTGAAGGGTCTCAACAGGTTCAAGCACTTTCGCATGGAGACCCTTCGCTCGGCTGCCAATACCCCTCACCCGGGCGACTTCATGACCTCCGTGGATATCAAGGATGCTTATCTTCATGTGCCTATCTTCCCAGGTCATCAGAGATTTCTCAGGTTTGCTCTAGAGGATCAGAATTACCAGTTTGTGGCCTTACCGTTCGGTATCACCTCGGCACCTCGGGTGTTCACCAAGGTGCTGGCGGTGTGATGGCTCTGCTGCGGCATCAGGGCATTCGCATCCTTCCTTACCTGGACGACATTCTGATTGCAGCTCAGTCTCTTCATCAGGCCGAGAAGGATACTCCGGTGGTGACCTCCACTCTAGAGTCCTTCGGCTGGGTGATCAACTATCCCAAGTCTCCAAGTCTTCTCTGTCTCCATCTTTGGTGAGGTCCTTTCTGGGCATGACTCTGGATACCTCTCAGGTCAAGGTATTCCTGCCTCAGCTGAAAGTGGAGGGCCTTCAGAAGCAGGCTCGGGCTCTGCTCTCGTGTTCCCATCCCTCCATCCGGCAGGGGATGCAGTTAATGGGCCTGATGGTATCCTGCTTCGAGGCGGTCCCCTTTGCTCAGTTTCACATGAGGCCTCTTCAGTTGCACCTTCTGTCTGTTTGGAATCGGGACTCAAGGAATCTTCTAGTGGGCAGGACATTTCTGCCCCAGTGTTGGGAGACTGTCACCACAGATGCCAGTCTGACCGGTTGGGGGGGCTTTTGGAAGTCTCTGCAGTTCCAGGGTCAGTGGGGCCGACAGGAGGCCCATGCTTCCATCAATGTCCTGGAATTGAGGGCGATCAGGTTGGTTCTTGTTCAGCTGACCACACAGCTTCGGGGTAGGGCTGTTCAGATACGCTCGGACAACCAGACGGCGGTTGCCTACATCAATCATCAGGGAGGGACTCAGAGCAAGCGAGCCCTCAAGGAAGTGTCCCTGATACTGTCTTGGGCCTTGCATCTCGGCGGTTTACATTCCAGGGGTGGAGAACCTGGAGGCAGACTCCCTGAGCAGGGGGATGTCTCGGCTGAGGGAGTGGTCCCTCAGCAACAAGGTTTTTCACTCCCTGTGTCACCGCTGGGGTCAGCCGGATGTGGACCTGTTTGCATCCCGCCACAACCACAAGCTTCCCAGGTTTGTCTCCCTGTCTCAGGACCCTCTGGCCTCCACCACGGATGCGCTAGCAATGCCTTGGACGGAGTTTCGGTTCCTCTATGTGTTCCCTCCTTTTCCTCTGCCGGGCAGGGTGCTGCGCAAGATAGCCCAGGAAGGGGTACCGGCCATTCTGGTGGCCCCCTGGAGGGTGTAATTCACAGACGTTGTGCAGCTGGCAGTAGACCAGTATGTCCTGCCCAAGGATCCAGATCTGCTCACTCAGGGACGACTGTGCCATCCCAATTTACAAATGCTGGCTTTAACGGCTTGGCTGCTGAAACCTCCATCTTGATGGATAAGGGGTTGCCGGCCTCTGCTGTTGATACCATAATTAGAGCTAGGAAGAAGTCCTCGTCCTTTATCTACTATAGGATTTGGCATGCTTACATTGCCTGGTGTGGGTCTAGGTCTCTGCCTTGTAGGGTGTTTTCTATTCACAGGATTCTGGATTTTTTGCAACATGGCTTGGATTCGGGCCTTCAACTTAGTACCCTCAAGGGACAGGTGTCAGCTCTGGCAATTTTCTTCCAAAGATCTTTTGCCAATCACCGGTTGGTCAAGACTTTCTTTCAGGGAGTTACTCATGTGCGTCCACCACGTAAACCTATGCTGCCCGATTGGGATCTAAATCTGGTGTTGTCCTTTGAGCCTGTCAGTGGGGCTGCTTTGGCCATTATGATTCTTAAGGTGGCCTTCCTGGTGGCCATTACTTCGGTCAGGCGAGTCTCTGAGCTGGCGGCTCTCTCCATCAAACCTCCTTATTTTGAGCGGCATCAGGATAAGGTGGTGTTTCGGCTTAAGCCGGATTTCTTGCCTAAGGTTGTGTCTGCTTTTCATCTCAATCAGGACATTGTTTTGCCTTCTATGTGTCCTAATCCTGCTAATTCCAAGGAGCGAACACTTCATTCTCTGGATGTTGTCAGGGCCCTGAAGTTTTATTTGGTTGCTACTGAGTCTTTCAGGAAATCTGACGCTCTTTTTGTTCTACCTGCTGGACCTAGGAAGGGTCTGCCTCCGGCTAAATCCACTATCGGCAAGTGGATCCGTCAGGCGGTGGTGCAGGCCTATTCTGCTAAGGAGAAGGTTCCCCCTTTTAGGGTTACTGCTCATTCCACTCATGCTATTGGTGTGTCTTGGGCCTTTCAGCACCAAGCTTCTGTTGAACAATTTTGTAAGGCCGCAACTTGGTCTTCTGTTCATACTTTTTCCAAGTTTTACAAGGTTGATGTTAAGGCCTCAGCTGATGCTGCTTTTGGCCGCAAGGTACTTCAGGCGGTAGTGGTTTGAACAGCCGGCTGTTACTCTTTGGGGATCCCACCCTACTTTATGGACACTGCTTTTGGAAGTCCCAGATGTGTGCAGACCGTGCCATGCATTGAGAAAAAGACAATTCTGTGAGTACTCACCTGTAGAATTGCTTTTACCATGCATGGCACGGCCTGCTATACCCCACTCTTGTTACGTTGTTCTTGGTTTCCTCTTTATGGTGATTGTTCCAAATTAGTTGGGGTTGTTATCGTTATTAGTTCCCGGTTGTCAACTACTGGATAAGTCTATGGTGATTCCATTTTTATCTGGTACCGGGCAGAGCCACAACTTTTCTGCAGTGCACTGCGCCAACTTGTGGTGGAATAACCAGATGTTATGACTTTGTGAAGCAAGCCGTGCCATGCAAGGTAAAAGCAATTCTACAGGTGAGTACTCACAGAATTGTCTTTTTAGATTCCAGGGCTGGCCGTGGGGGGTTTTCCCCTTTAAAGGCCACTCCAGCCGTGTTAAATATTACCATACCCTCATTCACCCCCTCATATTGGCAGAAAAGCAGGTGTAATAATGAAAATAAAAAAGACCCTCACCCGGAATCACCCGTCGCCATTTTCTTAAGGTCCCAGCCGGGTGCGGGTGCGATGCGGAGAGTTCCGGCACCCAGAGGCCAGCCAGGATTTCAAGAACTTTTCTGCATGAAGGTGATTGTCTTTTTTTTTCCTACACGTGCTTTAGCTCTAATAGGAGGGGGCGGGGCCAGGCAGTATATTAATATTTTCCACAGGGGATGGAGTGGCCCTTTAATATTTAGCAGCAACACTGTTACATTGTATAACATCTAACAGCAACACGAGGACATTACAATGTATCTCCAGCAGCGGCCACACGAGGGCGCAGTGTTACATTGTATAATATCTAACAGCAACACGAGGACGTTACAATGTATCTCCAGCAGCGGCCACACGAGGGCGCAGTGTTACATTGTATATAATATCTAGCAGCAACACGGAGGTGAAGCGTTACAATGTATCTCCAGCAGCAGCCACACGAGGGCGCAGTTTTACATTGTATATAATATCTAGCAGCAACACGGAGGTGAAGCGTTACAATGTATCTCCAGCAGCGGCCACACGAGGGCACAGTGTTACATTGTATAATATCTAACAGCAACACGAGGACGTTACAATGTATCTCCAGCAGCGGCCACACGAGGGCGCAGTGTTACATTGTATAATATCTAGCAGCAACATGGGGGTGAAGTGTTACAATGTATCTCCAGCAGCGTCCACACGAGGGCGCAGTGTTACATTGTATAACATCTAGCAGCAACACGGAGGTGAAGCGTTACAATGTATCTCCAGCAGCGGCCACACGAGGGCGCAGTGTTACATTGTATAATATCTAGCAGCAACACGGAGGTGAAGCGTTACAATGTATCTCCAGCAGCAGCCACACAAGGGCGCAGTGTTACATTGTATATAATATCTAGCAGCAACATGGGGGTGAAGCGTTACAATGTATCTCCAGCAGCGGCCACACGAGGGCGCAGTGTTACATTGTATAATATCTAGCAGCAACACGGGGGTGAAGCGTTACAATGTATCTCCATCAGCGGCCACACGAGGGCGCAGTGTTACATTGTATAATATCTAGCAGCAACATGGGGGTGAAGCGTTACAATGTATCTCCAGCAGCGGCCACACGAGGGCGCAGTGTTACATTGTATAATATCTAGCAGCAACACGAAGGTGAAGCGTTACAATGTATCTCCAGCAGCGGCCACACGAGGGCGCAGTGTTACATTGTATAATATCTAGCAGCAACACGGAGGTGAAGCGTTACGATGTATCTCCAGCAGCGTTCCCACGAGGGCGCAGTGTTACATTGTATATAATATCTAGCAGCAACATGGGGGTGAAGCGTTACAATGTATCTCTAGCAGCGGCCACACGAGGGCGCAGTGTTACATTGTATAATATCTAGCAGCAACATGGGGGTGAAGCGTTACAATGTATCTCCAGCAGCGGCCACACGAGGGCGCAGTGTTACATTGTATAATATCTAGCAGCAACACGGAGGTGAAGCGTTACAATGTATCTCATGCAGCGGCCACAGGAGGGCGCAGTGTTACATTGTATAATATCTAGCAGCAACACGGAGGTGAAGCGTTACAATGTATCTCCAGCAGCGTCCCCACGAGGGCGCAGTGTTACATTGTATATAATATCTAGCAGCAACACGGAGGTGAAGCGTTACAATGTATCTCCAGCAGCGGCCACACAAGGGCGCAGTGTTACATTGTATAATATCTAGCAGCAACATGGGGGTGAAGCGTTACAATGTATCTCCAGCAGCGGCCACACGAGGGCGCAGTGTTACATTGTATAATATCTAGCAGCAACACGAAGGTGAAGCGTTACAATGTATCTCCAGCAGCGGCCACACGAGGGCGCAGTGTTACATTGTATAATATCTAGCAGCAACATGGGGGTGAAGCGTTACAATGTATCTCCAGCAGCGGCCACACGAGGGCGCAGTGTTACATTGTATAATATCTAGCAGCAACATGGGGGTGAAGTGTTACAATGTATCTCCAGCAGCGGCCACACGAGGGCGCAGTGTTACATTGTATAATATCTAGCAGCAACATGGGGGTGAAGCGTTACAATGTATCTCCAGCAGCGGCCACACGAGGGCGCAGTGTTACATTGTATAATATCTAGCAGCAACATGGAGGTGAAGCGTTACAATGTATCTCCAGCAGCGCCCACACGAGGGCGCAGTGTTACATTGTATAATATCTAGCAGCAACACGGAGGTGAAGCGTTACAATGTATCTCCAGCAGCGGCCACAGGAGGGCGCAGTGTTACATTGTATAATATCTAGCAGCAACATGGAGGTGAAGCGTTACAATGTATCTCCAGCAGCGCCCACACGAGGGCGCAGTGTTACATTGTATAATATCTAGCAGCAACATGGAGGTGAAGTGTTACAATGTATCTCCAGCAGCGCCCACACGAGGGCGCAGTGTTACATTGTATAATATCTAGCAGCAACACGGAGGTGAAGCGTTACAATGTATCTCCAGCAGCGGCCACACAAGGGCGCAGTGTTACATTGTATAATATCTAGCAGCAACATGGGGGTGAAGTGTTACAATGTATCTCCAGCAGCGTCCACACGAGGGCGCAGTGTTACATTGTATAATATCTAGCAGCAACATGAAGGTGAAGCGTTACAATGTATCTCCAGCAGCGGCCACAGGAGGGCGCAGTGTTACATTGTATAATATCTAGCAGCAACATGGAGGTGAAGCGTTACAATGTATCTCCAGCAGCGGCCACAGGAGGGCGCAGTGTTACATTATAGCTCTAGTAGTAGTGGACACAGTATTACATTGAACTTCCTGAAGCAGTCACATTCCGCTTACAGCAGAGACCGCAGGGTGAGCAACATAACACCGCACTACCGGAAGAAGACACGAGGAGGCGCAGACAGCGTTACAGTATTTCCCCACCAGGGCGAGTGGCGTCACAACACATTTTGAGTGAAGCCACAGGAGGGCGCAGTGTTTCATTTTCTCTCCAGCAGTGGCCATGGCATTCCATCGCACTTCCGAGAGATGGCAGCAGAGGGAGAAGCATATATATACCTAAGCAATGGCCAGTAGGGCGGACAGCGTCACGTTGTCCTTCTGTAAGCAGCCACGAGAGGGCGCCGCGTCACAATTTATCTCCAAACAGGATGCAAAACATGACCTTGTTCTACAGAGAGCAGTCACAAGAGGGCGCAGCGTGTAAATCTTTACCTCCGCCTGCGGCCACAGGAGGGCGCAGCGTGTAAATCTTTACCTCCGCCTGCGGCCACAGGAGGGCGCAGCGTGTAAATCTTTACCTCCGCCTGCGGCCACAGGAGGGCGCAGCGTGTAAATCTTTACCTCCGCCTGCGGCCACAGGAGGACGCAACGTGTAAATCTTTACCTCCGCCTGCGGCCACAGGAGGGCGCAACGTGTAAGTCTTTACCTCCGCCTGCGGCCACAGGAGAGCTCAACGTGTATATCTTTACCTCCGCCTGCGGCCACAGGGGGGCCCAACGTGTAAACCTTTACCTCCGCCTGCGGCCACAGGAGGGCGCAACGTGTAAATCTTCACCTCCGCCTGCTGCCACAGGAGGGCGCAAACGTGTAAACCTTTACCCTTGCCTGTGGCCATAGGAAGGCGAAACATGTAAATCTTTACCTCCGCCTGCGGTCACAGGAGGGCGCAACGTGTAAACCTTTACCCTTGCCTGTGGCCATAGGAAGGCGAAACATGTAAATCTTTACCTCCGCCTGCGGCCACAGGAGGGCGCAACGTGTATATCTTTACCTCCGCCTGCGGTCACAGGAGGGCGCAACGTGTAAACCTTTACCTCCGCCTGCGGCCAAAGGAGGGCGCAACGTGTAAATCTTTACCTCCGCCTGCGGTCACAGGAGGGCGCAACGTGTAAACCTTTACCTCCGCCTGCGGCCACAGGAGGGCGCAACGTGTAAACCTTTACCTCCGCCTGCCGCCACAGGAGGGCGCAACGTGTAAATCTTCACCTCCGCCTGCCGCCACAGGAGGGCGCAACGTGTAAATCTTCACCTCCGCCTGCGGCGAAAGGAGGGCGTAACGTGTAAATCTTTACCTCCGCCTGCCGCCACAGGAGGACACAACGTGTAAATCTTTACTTCCGCCTGCGGCCACAGGAGGGCGCAACGTGTAAATCTTTACCTCCGCCTGCGGCCACAGGAGGGCGCAACGTGTAAATCTTCACCTCCGCCTGCGGCCACAGGAGGCCGATGCATTTAAACCTTTACCTCCGCCTGCGGCGACAGGAGGGCGTGACGTGTAAATCTTTACCTCCGCCTGCGGCCACAGGAGGGCGCAACGTGTAAACCTTTACCTCCGCCTGCGGCCACAGGAGGGCGCAACGTGTAAATCTTTACCTCCGCCTGCGGCCACAGGATGGCGCAACGTGTAAACCTTTACCTCCGCCTGCCGCCACAGGAGGGCGCAACGTGTAAACCTTTACCTCCGCCTGCGGCCACAGGAGGGCGCAACGTGTAAAGAGGGCGCAACGTGTAAATCTTTACCTCCGCCTGCGGCCACAGGAGCGCGCAACGTGTAAATCTTTACCTCCGCCTGCGGCCACAGGATGGCGCAACGTGTAAACCTTTACCTCCGCCTGCCGCCACAGGAGGGCGCAACGTGTAAACCTTTACTTCCGCCTGCCACCACAAGAGGGCGCAACGTGTAAATCTTCACCTCCGCCTGCGGCCACAGGAGGCCGAAGCATTTAAATCTTTACCTCCGCCTTTGGCCACAGGAGGGCGCAACGTGTAAACCTTTACCTCCGCCTGCGGCCACAGGAGGGCGCAACGTGTAAATCTTTACCTTCCGCCTGCTGCCACAGGAGGGCACAACGTGTAAATCTTTACCTCCGCCTGCCGCCACAGGAGGGCGCAACGTGTAAATCTTTACCTTCCGCCTGCTGCCACAGGAGGGTACAACGTGTAAATCTTTACCTCCGCCTGCGGCCACAGGAGGGCGCAACGTGTAAATCTTTACCTCCGCCTGCCGCCACAGGAGGGTGCAACGTGTAAATCTTTACCTCCGCCTGCCGCCACAGGAGGGCGCAACGTGTAAATCTTTACCTCGGCCTGCCGCCACAGGAGGGCGCAACGTGTAAACCTTTACCTCCGCCTACGGCCCCAGGAGGGCGCAACGTGTAAATCTTTACCTCCGCCTGCCGCCACAGGAGGGCGCAACATGTAAACCTTTACCTCCGCCTGCGGCCACAGGAGGGCGCAACGTGTAAATCTTTACCTCCGCCTGCGGCCACAGGAGGGCGCAACGTGTAAATCTTTACCTCCGCCTGCGGCCACAGGAGGGCGCAACGTGTAAATCTTCACCTCCGCCTGCCGCCACAGGAGGGCGCAACATGTAAATCTTCACCTCCTCCTGCGGCGAAAGGAGGGCGTAACGTGTAAATCTTTACCTCCGCCTGCCGCCACAGGAGGACACAACGTGTAAATCTTTACCTCCGCCTGCGGCCACAGGAGGGCGCAACGTGTAAATCTTCACCTCCGCCTGCGGCCACAGGAGGCCGATGCATTTAAACCTTTACCTCCGCCTGCGGCGACAGGAGGGCGTAACGAGTAAATCTTTACCTCCGCCTGCGGCCACAGGAGGGCGCAACGTGTAAACCTTTACCTCCGCCTGCGGCCACAGGAGGGCGCAACGTGTAAATCTTCACCTCCGCCTGCGGCCACAGGAGGGCGCAACGTGTAAATCTTCACCTCCGCCTGCGGCCCCAGGAGGGCGCAACGTGTAAATCTTTACCTCCGCCTGCGGCCACAGGAGGGCGCAACGTGTAAATCTTTACCTCCGCCTGCGGCCACAGGAGGGCGCAACGTGTAAACCTTTACTTCCGCCTGCGGCCACAGGAGGGCGCAACGTGTAAATCTTCACCTCCGCCTGCGGCCCCAGGAGGGCGCAACGTGTAAACCTTTACCTCCGCCTGCGGCCACAGGAGGGCGCAACGTGTAAATCTTTACCTCCGCCTACGGCCCCAGGAGGGCGCAACGTGTAAATCTTTACCTCCGCCTGCCGCCACAGGAGGGCGCAACGTGTAAACCTTTGCCTCCGCCTACGGCCCCAGGAGGGCGCAACGTGTAAATCTTTACCTCCGCCTGCCGCCACAGGAGGGCGCAACGTGTAAACCTTTACCTCCGCCTGCGGCCACAGGAGGGCGCAACGTGTAAATCTTTACCTTCCGCCTGCTGCCACAGGAGGGTACAACGTGTAAATCTTTACCTCCGCCTGCGGCCACAGGAGCGCGCAACGTGTAAATCTTTACCTCCGCCTGCCGCCACAGGAGGGTGCAACGTGTAAATCTTTACCTCCGCCTGCCGCCACAGGAGGGCGCAACGTGTAAATCTTTACCTCGGCCTGCCGCCACAGGAGGGCGCAACGTGTAAACCTTTACCTCCGCCTACGGCCCAAGGAGGGCGCAACGTGTAAATCTTTACCTCCGCCTGCCGCCACAGGAGGGCGCAACGTGTAAACCTTTACCTCCGCCTGCGGCCACAGGAGGGCGCAACGTGTAAATCTTTACCTCCGCCTGCGGCCACAGGAGGGCGCAACGTGTAAATCTTTACCTCCGCCTGCGGCCACAGGAGGGCGCAACGTGTAAATCTTCACCTCCGCCTGCCGCCACAGGAGGGCGCAACATGTAAATCTTCACCTCCTCCTGCGGCGAAAGGAGGGCGTAACGTGTAAATCTTTACTTCCGCCTGCGGCCACAGGAGGGCGCAACGTGTAAATCTTCACCTCCGCCTGCGGCCACAGGAGGCCGATGCATTTAAACCTTTACCTCCGCCTGCGGCGACAGGAGGGCGTAACGAGTAAATCTTTACCTCCGCCTGCGGCCACAGGAGGGCGCAACGTGTAAACCTTTACCTCCGCCTGCGGCCACAGGAGGGCGCAACGTGTAAATCTTCACCTCCGCCTGCGGCCCCAGGAGGGCGCAACGTGTAAATCTTTACCTCCGCCTGCGGCCACAGGAGGGCGCAACGTGTAAACCTTTACCTCCGCCTGCGGCCACAGGAGGGCGCAACGTGTAAACCTTTACCTCCGCCTGCGGCCACAGGAGGGCGCAACGTGTAAACCTTTACTTCCGCCTGCGGCCACAGGAGGGCGCAACGTGTAAATCTTCACCTCCGCCTGCGGCCCCAGGAGGGCGCAACGTGTAAACCTTTACCTCCGCCTGCGGCCACAGGAGGGCGCAACGTGTAAATCTTTACCTCCGCCTACGGCCCCAGGAGGGCGCAACGTGTAAATCTTTACCTCCGCCTGCCGCCACAGGAGGGCGCAACGTGTAAACCTTTGCCTCCGCCTACGGCCCCAGGAGGGCGCAACGTGTAAATCTTTACTTCCGCCTGCGGCCACAGGAGGGCGCAACGTGTAAATCTTCACCTCCGCCTGCGGCCACAGGAGGCCGATGCATTTAAACCTTTACCTCCGCCTGCGGCGACAGGAGGGCGTAACGAGTAAATCTTTACCTCCGCCTGCGGCCACAGGAGGGCGCAACGTGTAAACCTTTACCTCCGCCTGCGGCCACAGGAGGGCGCAACGTGTAAATCTTCACCTCCGCCTGCGGCCCCAGGAGGGCGCAACGTGTAAATCTTTACCTCCGCCTGCGGCCACAGGAGGGCGCAACGTGTAAACCTTTACCTCCGCCTGCGGCCACAGGAGGGCGCAACGTGTAAACCTTTACCTCCGCCTGCGGCCACAGGAGGGCGCAACGTGTAAACCTTTACTTCCGCCTGCGGCCACAGGAGGGCGCAACGTGTAAATCTTCACCTCCGCCTGCGGCCCCAGGAGGGCGCAACGTGTAAACCTTTACCTCCGCCTGCGGCCACAGGAGGGCGCAACGTGTAAATCTTTACCTCCGCCTACGGCCCCAGGAGGGCGCAACGTGTAAATCTTTACCTCCGCCTGCCGCCACAGGAGGGCGCAACGTGTAAACCTTTGCCTCCGCCTACGGCCCCAGGAGGGCGCAACGTGTAAATCTTTACCTCCGCCTGCCGCCACAGGAGGGCGCAACGTGTAAACCTTTACCTCCGCCTGCGGCCACAGGAGGGCGCAACGTGTAAATCTTTACTTCCGCCTGCGGCCACAGGAGGGCGCAACGTGTAAATCTTTACCTCCGCCTGCGGCCACAGGAGGGCGTAACGTGTAAACCTTTACCTCCGCCTGCCGCCACAGGAGGGCGCAACGTGTAAACCTTTACATTCCCCTGCGGCCACAGGAGGGCGCAACGTGTAAATCTTTACCTCCGCCTGCCGCCACAGGAGGGCGCAACGTGTAAATCTTTACCTCCCCCTGCGGCCCCAGGAGGGCGCAGCGTGTAAATCTTTACCTCCCCCTGCGGCCCCAGGAGGGCGCAACGTGTAAATCTTTACCTCCCCCTGCGGCCCCAGGAGGGCGCAACGTGTAAATCTTTACCTCCGCCTGCCGCCACAGGAGGGCGCAACGTGTAAATCTTTACCTCCGCCTGCCGCCACAGAAGGGCGCAACGTGTAAATCTTTACCTCCCCCTGCGGCCACACGAGGGCGCAACGTGTAAAGAGGGCGCAACGTGTAAACCTTTACCTCCGCCTGCCACCACAAGAGGGCGCAACGTGTAAATCTTTACCTCCGCCTGCGGCCCCAGGAGGGCGCAACGTGTAAATCTTTACCTCCGCCTGCGGCCACAGGAGGGCGCAACGTGTAAATCTTCACCTCCGCCTGCGGCCACAGGAGGGCGCAACGTGTAAATCTTCACCTCCTCCTGCGGCGAAAGGAGGGCGTAACGTGTAAATCTTTACCTCCGCCTGCCGCCACAGGAGGACACAACGTGTAAATCTTTACCTCCGCCTGCGGCCACAGGAGGGCGCAACGTGTAAATCTTTACCTTCCGCCTGCGGCCACAGGAGGGCACAACGTGTAAATCTTTACCTCCACCTGCGGCCCCAGGAGGGCGCAACGTGTAAATCTTTACCTCCGCCTGCCGCCACAGGAGGGCGCAACGTGTAAACCTTTACCTCCGCCTGCGGCCACAGGAGGGCGCAACGTGTAAATCTTTACCTCCGCCTGCGGCCACAGGAGGGTGCAACGTGTAAATCTTTACCTCCGCCTGCCGCCACAGGAGGGCGCAACGTGTAAACCTTTACCTCCGCCTGCGGCCACAGGAGGGCGCAACGTGTAAATCTTTACCTCCGCCTGCGGCCACAGGAGGGCGCAACGTGTAAATCTTTACCTCCGCCTGCTGCCACAGGAGGGCGCAACGTGTAAACCTTTACCTCCCCCTGCCGCCACAGGAGGGTGCAACGTGTAAATCTTTACCTCCGCCTGCCGCCACAGGAGGGCGCAACGTGTAAATCTTTACCTCGGCCTCCCGCCACAGGAGGGCGCAACATGTAAACCTTTACCTCCGCCTGCGGCCACAGGAGGGCGCAACGTGTAAATCTTTACCTCCGCCTGCGGCCACAGGAGGACGTAACGTGTAAATCTTTACCTCGGCCTCCCGCCACAGGAGGGCGCAACGTGTAAATCTTTACCTCGGTCTCCCGCCACAGGAGGGCGCAACATGTAAACCTTTACCTCCGCCTGCCGCCACAGGAGGGCGCAACGTGTAAACCTTTACCTCCGCCTGCGGCCACAGGAGGGCGCGTGTAAATCTTTACCTCCGCCTGCGGCCACAGGAGGACGTAACGTGTAAATCTTTACCTCCGCCTGCGGCCACAGGAGGGCGCAACGTGTAAATCTTCACCTCCTCCTGCGGCGAAAGGAGGGCGTAACGTGTAAATCTTTACCTCCGCCTGCCGCCACAGGAGGGCGCAACGTGTAAATCTTCACCTCCGCCTGCGGCCACAGGAGGCCGATGCATTTAAACCTTTACCTCCGCCTGCGGCGACAGGAGGGCGCAAAGTGTAAATCTTCACCTCCGCCTGCGGCCACAGGAGGCCGATACATTTAAACCTTTACCTCCGCCTGCGGCGACAGGAGGGCGTAACGTGTAAATCTTTACCTCCGCCTGCCGCCACAGGAGGGCGCAACGTGTAAACCTTTACCTCCGCCTGCCGCCACAGGAGGGCGCAACGTGTAAACCTTTACCTCCGCCTGCCGCCACAGGAGGGCACAACGTGTAAACCTTTACTTCCGCCTGCGGCCACAGGAGGGCGCAACGTGTAAACCTTTACCTCCGCCTGCGGCCACAGGAGGGCGCGACGTGTAAATCTTCACCTCCGCCTGCGGCCCCCAGGAGGGCGCAACGTGTAAATCTTTACCTCCCCCTGCCGCCACAGGAGGGTGCAACGTGTAAATCTTTACCTCCGCCTGCCGCCACAGGAGGGCGCAACGTGTAAATCTTTACCTCGGCCTCCCGCCACAGGAGGGCGCAACATGTAAACCTTTACCTCCGCCTGCGGCCACAGGAGGGCGCAACGTGTAAATCTTTACCTCCGCCTGCGGCCACAGGAGGGCGCGTGTAAATCTTTACCTCCGCCTGCGGCCACAGGAGGACGTAACGTGTAAATCTTTACCTCCGCCTGCGGCCACAGGAGGGCGCAACGTGTAAATCTTCACCTCCTCCTGCGGCGAAAGGAGGGCGTAACGTGTAAATCTTTACCTCCGCCTGCCGCCACAGGAGGACACAACGTGTAAATCTTCACCTCCGCCTGCGGCCACAGGAGGCCGATGCATTTAAACCTTTACCTCCGCCTGCGGCGACAGGAGGGCGTAACGTGTAAATCTTTACCTCCGCCTGCGGCCACAGGAGGGCACAACGTGTAAACCTTTACCTCCGCCTGCCGCCACAGGAGGACACAACGTGTAAATCTTCACCTCCGCCTGCGGCCACAGGAGGCCGATGCATTTAAACCTTTACCTCCGCCTGCGGCGACAGGAGGGCGTAACGTGTAAATCTTTACCTCCGCCTGCCGCCACAGGAGGACACAACGTGTAAATCTTCACCTCCGCCTGCGGCCACAGGAGGCCGATGCATTTAAACCTTTACCTCCGCCTGCGGCGACAGGAGGGCGTAACGTGTAAATCTTTACCTCCGCCTGCGGCCACAGGAGGGCACAACGTGTAAACCTTTACCTCCGCCTGCCGCCACAGGAGGGCGCAACGTGTAAACCTTTACTTCCGCCTGCGGCCACAGGAGGGCGCAACGTGTAAACCTTTACCTCCGCCTGCGGCCACAGGAGGGCGCGACGTGTAAATCTTCACCTCCGCCTGCGGCCCCCAGGAGGGCGCAACGTGTAAATCTTTACCTCCGCCTGCCGCCACAGGAGGGCGCAACGTGTTAACCTTTACCTCTGCCTGCGGCCACAGGAGGGCGCAACGTGTAAATCTTCACCTCCGCCTGCGGCCCCAGGAGGGCGCAACGTGTAAATCTTTACCTCCGCCTGCCGCCACAGGAGGGCGCAACGTGTTAACCTTTACCTCCGCCTGCGGCCACAGGAGGGCGCAACGTGTAAATCTTTACCTCCGCCTACGGCCCCAGGAGGGCGCAACGTGTAAACCTTTACCTCCGCCTGCGGCCACAGGAGGGCGCAACGTGTAAATCTTTACCTCCGCCTGCCGCCACAGGAGGGCGGAACGTGTAAACCTTTACCTCCGCCTGCGGCCACAGGAGGGCGCAACGTGTAAATCTTTATCTCCGCCTGCCGCCACAGGAGGGCGCAACGTGTAAATCTTTACCTCCGCCTGCGGTCACAGGAGGGCGCAACGTGTAAATCTTTACCTCCGCCTGCGGCCACAGGAGGGCGCAACGTGTAAATCTTTACCTCCCCCTGCGGCCACAGGAGGGCGCAACGTGTAAATCTTTACCTCCGCCTGCCGCCACAGGAGGGCGCAACGTGTAAATCTTTACCTCCGCCTGCCGCCACAGGAGGGCGCAACGTGTAAATCTTTACCTCCGCCTGCCGCCACAGGAGGGCGCAATGTGTAAATCTTTACCTCCGCCTGCCGCCACAGGAGGGCACAACGTGTAAATCTTTACCTCCCCCTGCGGCCACAGGAGGGCGCAACGTGTAAAGAGGGCGCAACGTGTAAACCTTTACCTCCGCCTGCCACCACAGGAGGGCGCAACGTGTAAATCTTTACCTCCGCCTGTCGCCACAGGAGGGCGCAACGTGTAAACCTTTACCTCCGCCTGTGGCCACAGGAGGGAGCAATGTGTAATCTTTACCTCCGCCTGTCGCCACAGGAGGGCGCAACGTGTAAACCTTTACCTCCGCCTGCCGCCACAGGAGGGCGCAACGTGTAAATCTTTACCTCCGCCAGCGGCCACAGGAGGGCGCACAAACATTCTCTTTGCAAAACGGCGCAGTGGCCAAGTGGTAAGGCGTCGGTCTCGTAAACCGAAGATCACGGGTTCAAACCCCGTCTGTGCCTGGCTGAGCTTTTATAAATACAAATCCCAGAAACATTCATTATAAAGCAGCGCGACATCCCCTACAGGCGGGAAATAGGCAGTAACGTGTCCTTATATTATTACACGGCGCAGCACTGCGTCACACCACCGTCACCCTGAACTACAAAGCGCTGCCAGTGCTTTACGCTATCCGAACCGATTACGTCACGGCCAGACTCAGCCTCTGGTGTGTGTATATATACAGGGTACTGGTCCCGCCCACCCGCTCTACACGCAGTTACGTCAGAGCGCGTCATTCCCCACAGGGCGGCGCAGTGGCCAAGTGGTAAGGCGTCGGTCTCGTAAACCGAAGATCGCGGGTTCGATCCCCGTCTGTGCCTGACTGATTTTATCTTGATTCAGTCCTAATTCAGTCTCCATAACGTTATACCGTAGCGATCACCGTGTGCGGGCATGACGTCATAGCGAAACGATCACTATATGAGGTGTTCATTTTCCCGCTATTATATGTTTATTTTACCCGCATACATGGCAGATCGCATCCTTAGCCTCGCTCTATCACATGTGACACCGTATAGCTCCTCCCACCATGTGCTATTGGGAGCTTGCAGCCCCGCTACAGCCTATGGGGCGCCATACAGGCAGATCGCATCGTCAGCATCGCTCTATATCACACGTGACACCGTATAGCCCCCTCCCACCATGTGCTATTGGGAGCTTGCAGCCCCGCTACAGCCTATGGGGCGCCATACAGGCAGATCGCATCCTCAGCGTCGCTCTATCACGTGACACCGTATAGCTCCTCCCACCATGTGCTATTGGGAGCTTGCAGCCCCGCTACAGCCTATGGGGCGCCATACAGGCAGATCGCATCCCCAGCCTCGCTCTATCACACGTGACACCGTATAGCTCCTCCCACCATGTGATATTGGGAGCTTGCAGCCCCGCTACAGCCTATGGGGCGCCATACAGGCAGATCGCATCCTCAGCGTCGCTCTATCACGTGACACCGTATAGCTCCTCCCACCATGTGCTATTGGGAGCTTGCAGCCCCGCTACAGCCTATGGGGCGCCATACAGGCAGCACCCAGGCGGCGCGGTGGCCAAGTGGTAAGGCGTCGGTCTCGTAAACCGAAGATCGCGGGTTCAATCCCCGTCCGCGCCTCATGTAGGAGCCGACATTTTAGAATGATAATGATCCTCTGTATCCCTTCCGCCCTTAATAATGAATTTACATTTGCGGGCCGGTGATTGGGCCATTGCCGGCAGCCCCTGATCTGGGTGTGAGCCTGAAATGCTCCTATAAAGGCTGTTTGCTTTGGCAGACCTTGTTTTTAGAGATATCGGTAACAGTGTCGCTGGCGCAATTTCTGCAGAGCTTTCTGTCTCTGAGCTTTTTGTTTGAAACCGCCCCTGCTTAAGTGGACCAAAACTGGACCTAGTGTCTTTAAAGTGGACCAAACCCCAGGATTTTGACCATCCTGGGTTTTGGTCCTTGCCCCCGATACACCCCAATAGGGGATTGCCCTGCTGTGTGAAACCCCCAGATCGCCAAAGCCAATTAATCTCTTCTCGGTCCTACGGTGCATGCGCGGCTGTTCATCCAATCAGCGCGCTCGGATCCGCTGATGTCACATCGTCTAAGGCCAGCGGCTCTGAGCGCGCTGATGGCCGCATCCCCCACTTCCCTCTAACAGGGAGTGTGCCCGCACCGGCCATTCATAAATGCCTGGTGCAGGCACGCGACATGCTAGAGGGATAGCGGGGATGCGTCCGCGACTCGCGCATGCGCTGTTGGACCGGGAAGCAAGGTAAGCGAACGGGGCGACCTGGGGGGTTTCACACAGCGGGACATCCTGATTTTGGATGCCCCGGGGGGGGGGGGGGGGATCAATCGGCCCGGGAATCTTAGATTCCCAGGCCAATCACAGAGGGTTTTGGTCCACTTTAAGTAGTTCTTTGCATTCCAACCCTGGGGGATGCCCTGCCAGTCGCCCGGCAAAGAGCTCCAGACACATCGCTCGCATGTTTTTAAGGCTGTGCACGGTCCCGACCACCATAACTGAGTACCTGGCGTGGCCGCGCACAGCCGAGGGATGCCAATCAAGTGCCACTAGGATTCCATTCAGCTTCTCCAGCCGGAAAAGCTGATTGGAGGAGAGCAGCGCATGCCCCGTGGACTCGGGCATACCAATATCAGGTAACTGGAGGGCAGTGGGAGGTGGGTATTTAATTGGACCTAGTGTCTTATACACGCTAGGTCCGATTTTGTTCTACTTTAAAGAGACATTCCAGGCAAGGATTTAAAGTGGAACAAAACCCACCAGCGGACGGCCCGTACTCTAAAAAAAATCCCCCCAGGTCGCCGGTTATCTCGTTGTGAGGTCTCGTCTAATGAGAGCCGCCTGCGCCCACGCATTCGCCCGCCCACGCATTCGCCATTGGAACATGGAAGGGGTGAGTTTGCGGCTTTCTGGGGGGTGTCACACAGTGGGGCATCTAAAATCGGGATTTTGTTCCGCTTCAATGTGCGTCTACAGATACTTAATGGGAGCTTAGCAGCTCCTGTGGCACCCCCTGCATCCCTCTATGGGTGAACAAGGTCATGCCAGACATTCAGTTACAGCAGGCGCACACAGACATAGATGCAAGAGAGGTCGCTGATGGCGGCGCATGCGCCGTGGGCTCGTGAGGATGTGGGGCAACTGTAGCGCAGCGGGAGGTGGGTATCTAATCTGACCTAGTGTCTTATGGACCCGGTTATGTTCTACTTTAAAGGGACATTCCAGGCAAAAAGTTAAAAAGGAGGCACACCCTCTCTAAAACACTTGGGGGGGTTTCTCTACCTCCTTATGGGGCATCCCGAATTGGAAACCCCCGGGTCGCCCAATTCACTCACCTCTTCTATATTCTGCCGCTGCATCCCCTGCATTACTCTTGCTGTGGGTGCGCCCACGCCTTGCCTCTATAAATAGGTGGGGCATGTGCGCAACTAGGGGCAGTAGTACAGCTGGCAGGGCTGGCTCCAGTCAGATGAACAGTGCAGCAAAGGAATTGTGAATGGAAAGAGCGCCACTGACTGGTGACCCATGGGGATACACGCAGTGGGGCATCCCAAATCGGGCTTTAAATTAGGCTGCTTTCCACTCTCCCCGCGCTGTCTGTCAGGGGATGCATCTTTTACTCAACCTTTATTCAGCCTCCTTTATAAAAGCCTGTGAATATCCTGGGTTGTGTTCCCTGTCTGGGGGGCATCCTGATTTGGGATGCCCCACTGTTTGGACCCTCCAAGATCACCCAGAATAAGTCATCTTAGCCTGCATGTGTGGGGTCTCATCCAATCAGAGCAGTTGGCTGTGCATATTTAGTGCTCAGGGCCAGCAACGTTGGGTTTTGTTCCACTTTAAAGTGGACCAAAACACATTCCCTCTCCCTGGGGCATCCTGACTGAAACCCTGGCGATTGGTGCATTAACTCACCTAGCCACCTATCCCACGGCACATGTGCGGACTGCGGCACTGTCATACCTTTGACTACACATGTATCCACCCCCAACTAGAGACAAGCAGGGATGCGGCTGGCAGCACTCTCACACCATTCAGTTTCTGACCCCAGTGTGCTGATTGGCTGCCCACCCACGCCTGCACTGTAGAAACGCCAATCCGATACACAAGAATCCGGGTGCCCCTCAGGTGAAAGAAAACACCAGGTTTTGGTCCACTTTAATAATTTCCAGTTAATTCCCTTCTGCAGGGCCTCCTCAGCAGCAGAGGATGACCCACCCGTGCACGTTTCAATGTCTCAGTCCCCTCAGAATGCAATTCATTTCGGGAAACCTGAAAAATGTGTCATCAGAAGTCAGCAAGTTCTATATGGTTTATCAGGGAATGGGGAGGGAAAAGTGCTGGTGGGTGAAAGATGACCGTTTTGCCTGGAACGTTCCTTTAAAGTGGACCAAAACCCAGGATTTTCACTATCCTTGATTTTGGTTCTTGCCATGGGACACCTTGATCGGGGGTGCCCCGCTGTGTGAACCCCCCCAGGTCTCCCAAACATACTCACCTATTCCTCGTCTAAGGTGAGCGGATCTGAGCCACTGGCAGCCGCATCCCCCGCTACCTTCTAACAGGGAGCGTGCCAGCGCCGGCCATTCACAAATGATTTTAGCCGCATTTGACATTTTTTTCCATGCCTCTTTTGTGTATGCCTTAAAGTAGACCAAAACCCAGGATTTTGACTATCCTGTGTTTTGGTTCTTTCCCCCAGGGGACCTTGATCCAGGGCACCCTGCTGTGTGAAACCCCAGGGTCGCCCAAACCTCTTTCCGGTCCTACAACGCATGCGTGGCCGCTCGTCCAATCAGCATGCTCGGATCTCCTCCCGACCCTTCGTCTAAGGTGAGCGGATCCGAGCGCGCTGGCAGCTGCATCCCCCGCTACTTTCTAATAGGGAGCGTGCCCATGCCGGCCATTCCGAAATTCTGGTGCGGACACGTGTCTTGCTAGAGGGATAGCGGGGATGGGGCCGCTGCTCGCCAATGCACCGTTGGACCAGAAAAGATGGTGAGATTATGGGCGACCTGAGGAGTTTCACACAGCAGGGCATCCCGGTTCTGGATGCCACAGGGGGAGGGAATCAATCAGCCTGGGAATCTTATAGATTCCTGGGCCAGTCGCCGTCGGCTTTAGTTCACTTTAAGAACCCCCCTAGTGACATTTGGCAGAAGAGGCAACAATTGACCACAGAAGTGCCAGAGAAGTGAGAGGACACTGCCCGGCTCTGGAGGAAGATGGCAGAGGTAAGTATAGTGTATATTTAGAATAATACAATATTCTTAGTATACAGTACGTCCTGCTCCAGATAGATTACTTACACGTGGGTATTACTCCGCCATATGGCGCTGGACTGTAGAGACATCGAAAACAGGCTCCTCCCAGCCCCTCAAATACCCAGGGACCTCCCACAAATCCCCAGAATTTCTCTGCAGTCTGGACTGCGAAGGATGATAAATGGCTCTCTACTCGCAGGGGAGCGGGGCTATTAGCCTGCGGCCCTGTAGGACTATTCCCACCCGTTCCATTAGTGTTATGCCTCCCAGCCTTGGCTGCGCTGGTCGGGTGAAGGTAGGTAGCACCGCTGTTAGGTGCTTAGGAGCGCTGCTCCACCGCAATCCCCCACCAAAGGGTAGGCGGTTCAGGCTTATGGTGAGCCTCTATGGGATGCCCCTCCCGCACTATTGCCCCTGCAATCGGTGGGCCCTATTTAAGTGGCCGCTGTCCTCCCTGATCCTCCTTGTAGCCTTTGGGGGAAAAGAGGGGGGGTGCGTGTAGATGTGTATACTATGCATTCTGTGTTTTACACCGTATATTTTATTCATTTTGCCTTGTGTCAGCCACTGCGCTGGCTTGCCTTCCTTTTACTGTTTTCTTCAAAATTGCCACCGCCTCAGGCGCTGGTGCGCCGTCAGTGGCTGCTTGTCACGTCCTGGCTTCGCGCTCTTCGGGGGGGCGGGGCCCGTCTATGGCGCGCTCCGTGTCATTACGGATACCGGCCCACCCATCGAGGTATACCGACGCCATCTTTAACCTGCTTGCTTGGCCCATGCGCAACGGACCTCTACCTACCGTGGTCCGTAAGTGCCCTCGCGGGTGGCTTTATTATCTACCTTTTATTACTGTGTGCTTACGGTCTCCTCCTCTTATGTCTTTCAGGCTGGGCGAATCCTTTGGCTTCTCCCGGCGCTCTCTTAGCTATATAACTTGTTAGGCCTTGTGTAATACTCCCACTTCCCTTGTGGGTTATTGGGGCCCCCGGGGTTGCTGTATAGCGTTAATCCCTATCGGCCTATTGTGCCGCTATAATCACCATCATATGGAGGCATCCCAGGATAATGTGACCGGGGTCCCTTCGGGACAAGCCTGGCTGTGTGTAGCGTGTGGGCAGCCTCATGCTGACGCTGACAAGGCGCAGGTCTGCGTACCCTGTGCTGAGCAGGTGCTTGCATTGCAATCTGGCCTGCCAGTGGCTGCACCTCGTTTCACTTTGCCTACTCCCCCAAGCTTAAACCTCACTCCTGCTGAGTTGCATACTAGTGGGGATTCTCAGCCTGATGTGTCTTCTAGACTGACTAGTGTTGAGAAGTTAATTGCTAATACCTTGGCGCGTAAGGCCCCTGCTAAAAAGCGGCACTTAACGCCTAATGTCACTATTTTCCCTATGGAAACTGAGGAGTTTTTTAATCTTTGTGGCTATACCCCGTCTGATGAAGGGGAGCTTTTTCTGACTTAGGCTCATCTGATGAGAGGCCAAGGGGTCATGACGATTCTGGCTCTGACCCCTGGGCCCCGGATGACACTGACGGATTACTGACCCAGATTTTTGAGGTCCTGTCCATCTCTCCCCCTGTTGCGGCTCCTAGGCAAAGGGGGGAGCTTTTCCATACAGCAAAATCACGTTTGGAATTTCCCGAGCAGGCCCATTTCCATAACCTTGTGCTCAAGGAATGGGAGCGCCCCAGTAAACTTCCCGGGGGTTCCTAAAGGTTGGGATAGGAAGTATCCCTTTCCTGCTGATGTGGTGAAGTGTTGGTCATCCCCTCCCGAGGTGGATGCCCCGGTCCAAGGGTTCTCTAACACCTCTGTCATGCATTCCCCTGACTCCACTTCCCCTGCGGGATGCCGAGGACCGGCGCATTGACCAGCTGGCATCCCATGCCTTTGCATGTGCGGGGACAGCGCTGCACCCGGTCTGTGCCTCTGCCATTACTACTGTGGCCACTAGAACCCTTATCAGAAATATACTTGATAGTGCCCCTGATGATTTGCCTTGTGAGGTGTTTAATGCACTCTCCAGTTGTGATGTTTTTGTAAATTTTGTCCTCTCTGCCATGGATGACACCATCAGAATGTGTGCCAGAACATCGGCCCTTGTGGTGGCTATACGCCACTCGGTTTGGCTGTGCCAGTGGGCTGCTGACGACGCTGCCAAGAAGGCCCTCACTGGGTTTCCCTTCAAAGGACTGTGCCTGTTTGGGGACCGCCTGGACCTTTTTGCTAAGGGAGGCAGGTTACCCCAGCGCAGGCGGCAACCTCGGCCCTTTCGGGGTCAGGGTTCCTTCTCCTCCCCTTACCGTGGTGCCAGACAGGGGAGAGGGGTTTCCTTTCCTGGGGCCCGGGGAGATTTCTGGGGTAGGGGCAGAGGACGTGGACGTCCTGGCCCCTCCTGGGGTCCCAAAGCAAAATCATCCCCCAAGCCCCCTCAGGCATGATGGGGCGCCCTCACCCATCCGGGTGGGGGGACCGCTGCAGCACTTTGCTCACGTCTGGAGGCTTCATTTCTCAGACCAGTGGATTCAGGAGGTAGTGTCCTCTGGTTACAAGATTTTGTTGTTCAAGTTTGCTGCCTTCCCCCCTCCAAGATTCATCAGATTCCGGATTCCTCAGGACCCTGTGTCAGCTCAGGAGCTGGTGCAAGCAGTGCAAGGCCTCCTGGAGCTGGGGGTCATCTGCCAGGTCCCCTTAAGAGAAAAAGGCAAGGGATTTTATTCCAACCTATTCACAGTACCCAAAAAAAGATGGTTCAGTCAGGCCCATCCTGGATTTAAAGATCCTCAACAAATTTGTTAGGGGCAGGCGATTTGGCATGGAAACTCTGCGCTCTGTCATCAGTTCGATGCGCCAAGGGGACTTCATGACTTCTGTGGACATCAAAGATGCTTACCTTCATATTCCTGTATTCCCAGGTCATCAATGGTTCCTCAGGTTCGTTCTGGAGGATCAACACTACCAGTTTGTGGCGTTGCCCTTTGGTTTCACTTCAGCTCCCAGGGTGTTCACCAAGGTGCTGGCTGGCGTGATGTCTCTGCTCAGGTATCAGGGCGTCCGCGTGCTTCCCTGTCTGGACGACATTCTCATCACTTCCCAATCTCTACATCAGGCAGAGTTGGATACTCAGCTGGTGGTGTCCACTCTGGAGTCATTTGGATGGGTGATCAACCACCCCAAGTCCTCACTGTCCCCTTCCTTGGTAACTCCATTCCTAGGAATGAATCTGGATACAGTTCAGGCAAGGATTTTCCTTCCTCAACAATAGGTGGACAGTCTGATTGCACAGGCTCAGTTCCTCCTATCTTGTCCTCATCCCTCCTCCATCAGGCAGGGGATGCAGCTGGTGGACCTGATGGTGGCATGCTTCGAAGCGGTCCCTTATGCTCAGTTCCACTTGAGGCCTCTGCAACTTCATCTATTGTCAGTATGGGACAAGGACCCAGCGTCTGTGTGCTCTCCCCTCTGGTCAGGAGGTCCCTCTTGTGGTGGATGGACTCAAGGAACCTGTTGGGGGGCAGATCCTTTCTTGCCCCTTCCTGGGAGACGGTCACCACAGATGCCAGTCTGTCAGGTTGGGGGGGCTTCTGGAGGTCTCTGCGGTTCCAGGGGAGGTGGGGTCCTCAGGAGGCCCACACACCTATCAATGTCTTGGAACTGCGGGCGATCAGGCTAGTTCTGGCTCACTTGACTACTCACCTTCGGGGCCTGCCTGTTCAGTTGCGCTCGGACAACCAGACGGCAGTTGCCTACATCAATCATCAGAGAGGGACCCGGAGCAAGGGGGCCCTCCAGGAAGCGTCTCTGATCCTGACTTGGGCGGAGGCCAATGTCCCCTGCATTTCAGCTGTGTACATCCCGGGGGTTGAAAATCGCCTGGCGGAACTCTCTGAGCAGGGGGACCTCTCGCCAGGGAGAATGGTCCCTATGCAGCAGGGTGTTTCAATCTCTGTGTCACCGTTGGGGCCAACCAGATGTGGATCTGTTTGTGTCCCGTCACAATCACAAGCTACCAACCTTTGTCTCCCTGTCCCAGGATCCTCTGGCCTTGACTGCGGATGCTCTGTCAATGTCATGGCAGGACTTTCAGTTGCTGTATGTCTTCCCTCCATTCCCCCTTGCTGGGCAGGGTTCTGCGCAAGATTGCTCTGGAAGGGGTGCCAGCAATTCTAGTGGCCCCCAGGTGGCCAAGAAGAGTGTGGTGCGCAGACGTGGTGCAGCTGGCAGTAGATCACTACGATCTGCCCTTGGTGCCAGATCTGCTCACTCAGGGCTCACTACGCCATCCCAATTTACAAACTCTGGCTTTGACGGCCTGGCTGCTGAAACCTCCATCTTGATGGAGAAGGGGCTGTCTTCCTCGGTTGTGGATACCTTGATAAAGGCTAGGAAGAAGTCTTTTTCTTCCATTTATTACAGGGTTTGGCGTGCCTACATTGACTGGTGTGAGTCTAAGTCTCTTCCCTGTCGTGTGTTCTCTATTCCCAGGATTCCGGAGTTCCTGCAGCATGGGTTGGAGATGGGGCTCCAACTCGGTACCCTGAAGGGGCAAGTTTCTGCCCTGGCTGTTTTCTTCCAGAAGTCCTTTGCTCAGCACCCTCTGATTAAGACCTTTTTCCAGGGGGTCACTTATGGGCGTCCCCCACGTAAGCCTATGGTGCCTGTTTGGGATTTGAACTTGGTTCTGTCAGCCTTGCAGGGTGCTCCCTTTGAACCTGTGCAGGATGTTGCCCTGGCCATTCTTACGCTCAAGATTGTTTTTCTGGTGGCTATCACTTCTGTCAGGCGTGTTTCTGAGTTGGCGGCGCTTTCTATTCAAACCCCCTACTATGAGAGACACCAGAACAAGGTGGTGTTTCGTTTCAAACCAGATTTTCTGCCTAAGGTAGTGTCTGCTTTTCATCTGAATCAGGACATTGTTCTCCCTTCTTTGTGCCCTAATCCTAGTAATGCTAAGGAGAGAGTTTTGCACTCTTTGGATGGGGTTAGGTGTCTGATGTACTATCTGGTGGCTACTGCACCCTTCAGGAAGACTGATGCTCTTTTTGTGGTCCCTTCTGGGCCTAGGAAGGGTTTGGCTCCTGCCAAGTCTACTATCAGCAAATGGATTTGTCAGGCTGTGATTCAGGCCTACTCCCTTCCGCCTTACTGCTCATTCCACTCGTGCTATTGGTGCCTCTTGGGCTTTTCAGCACCAGACTTCTGTTGAACAAGTTTGCAAGGCCGCTACTTGGTCTTCTGTTCATACCTTTTCTAAGTTTTACAAGGTTGATGTTAGGGCCTCAGCTGATGCTGCTTTTGGCCGAAAGGTTCTGCAGGCGGCAGTGGTTTAAACTGTCTGCTGCTATTTTTTCTTGGGGATCCCACCCTACTTTATGGACACTGCTATTGGATGTCCCACGTGTAAGTATTATATCTGGAGCAGGACGTACTGTATACTAAGAATAATACAATTCTGTGATTACTCACCTGTAGAATTGGTATTATGAGTATACAGTATGTCCTGCTCCAACCCACCCTTGGTTTTGCATTATCTTGGATCCCCTGTATGGTGATTGTTATCATTGTTATAGTTTGATAGTTTGGGTTGTTTAATTCTCCCGGCTTCTTGTTAACTGCTTTTCAATGCTGGGGATTGTGGGAGGTCCCTGGGTATTTGAGGGGCCGGGAGGAGCCTGTTGATGTCTGTGCAGTGCAGCGCCCTCTGGCGGAGTAATACCCACATGTAAGTAATCTATCTGGAACAGGACCTACTGTATACTCATAATACCAATTCTACAGGTGAGTAATCACAGAATTGTATTTTTTAGGTGTGGTGTTTATTTTTTCAATTTTACTACCTTGAACTAGTACCGTAAGTGGTCCAGAGGACCCCTATACTGGTTCACTTGGGGGGATGATGGGGAATATGGATAAAAAATTTACAAAATCCAGTCTCCAGTTCAATTCAATCTGATCTATAAGAATCTGTTAATCTGCAGTCGTTCAACTCGAGGATTTTCTTACAAATAGCAGCTGTTTGTAAATATAGGCCACCCTTGGTATATGGACATTTTATAGCACAACCTACACATAGAAACATAGAAGGTTGGTGGCAGAAAGGAGACCATACGGTCCATCTAGTCTGCCCCAATGTGTATACTGTATGTGCTCTTTATCTTAGGATAGATGTGTGCTTATCCCAGGCATTTTTAAATTCAGTGACTGACGATTTTTCAACTACCTCTGCTGGAAGTTTGTTCCCAGTATCTACTACTCTTTCTGTAAATAATATTTTCTAACATTGCTCCTAATCTTCCCCCTGACTAGCTTCAGGTTGTGCCCCCTTGTTCTATCATTAAGTGTCTTTTTAAAAATACTTCCCTCCTGAACCTTATTGAATCCTTTCACATATATGAAGGTCTCGATCATGGTTCCCCTCTCCCTTCTTTCCTCCAGACTGTACAAATTCTTTAAGTCTCTCCTGATAAGTTTTAAGTATAAGCCCTTCTATCATTTTTGTTGCCGGCCTTTGGACCCGTTCTATTTGAATAATGTATTTTTGCAGGTCAGGTCTCCAGAACTGCACACAGTATTCTAGCTGTGGTCTCAATAGGGTTCTATACAGTGGATATACACACGAAGGAGACATGAACAGTTGTCAGCTGAGTCCTTAAAGCTAAATGTATATATAGCTTATCTCGTCTTACACACTAGCAAAATGCTGTCATGCATCTATCTCAAATACATATGCTGATGTATGTACTTTAAAGCGATCCTTCACCCTGAATAAGAGTCTATCTTATATGTTTCCCACACCCTGTACATACAGATTGCTCACATTAAAAATCATCCTACCTGCACCTACTGCATGTTATGAGCCTTTAAACATCCAAGATGGCGGCTCATGGAACATCAGGCAGCCTGCAAACAGGAAGTGCCTTCTGACTGTGCTGCTCTGCATTCTAGGATTGCTGACTTTTTCCTGACCCCAGCTCTGCTCTGTCTGAGTAAAGCGCAGCTATAACCCGCCCCCCTGCACTTTATTCCACTCTCCTCTCCTCAGCAAGTGTGATGCTTCTGAGTCAAGATGGTGGTGCCCGTATCTTAGAGTCCTGAACAGATTTGCAGCCCAATGGGGGAAAAAATAATAAGTAAGTGGCTAAAAACTTAAAATATATTAATTTTAGATGCTTAGGAATCATTTTTTAAGGGTTTGGGCTTTTCAATAAATCATGCTGAAGGTCTGGTTTAAGGCTTGTACTGTGACTGGATAACAACATATGCATTTCCAAATATGAGTTTGTACGACAACCCTCTGCTTGACTATAAAATATAGGTCCAAGGCTCTCTCGCAACAACGACACTCTTGAGAAGTATAGTAATGTGCCCCCGTTTGCCCCATAATGGTTGTCATAGGCGGCATCTTTTATTCACCAGAACTTTGCATTCCCTGATAAACTCTATAGAACTTGAGCTTTCTGCTGACTCAATTTTCAGGGTCCCCTGTTTGAATTTACAGTGCTCCATAGAGATACATGCAGAGATGATCCTAGCATGAGAGGGCCAGCACAAGGAAGGCAGTTGTCTTGGCTCATTATAAAATATAAAGCAGCCTAAATAAAAGGCGTCATCCCTGACAGCCAGCATGGGGAGAGCAAGAAGCAGCTACAATAACCCTGTGTCTGGAATGTCCCTTTACCACCACCTATACCTCTGTATTGTTTAATTTAATTCATACACATTACGTACTCCTCCATGGCTAAAAATACTCCTCCAGGATAATTGAGGAGTGTCACAAAATCGATTGTTTAATGCCTGTTTGATCGAGAGATCTGCGACGTGGGTGTGGACTGCAACAATCACACCAGAAACCCCCACACACCAATTACAACAAGCTGCCACCACCACCGCAACTACACTTTAAACGATTAAATCGGGCCGGTGGGACCCTCCACAAAATCACCATGTGATCAAACTCTGCTGGCGAGTAATCGAGACACTACACACCCCTCTCCACATACAAGCAGGGCACAGGCAAGCCACACTGATTCCGTCCCATACTTATCCTGTGGAGAGTCTGATCAGTTCTGCTGTGGAACGATCAGATACAATCAGCTTGCAATCTGCTGGTTCACACACAGTCACCAGGCAGCGCTCCAAGTTAATTGTGAGTCATTCAACCTTGTAACACTATATGATTAGTTACACTTTCCCAATCATACAATGGATTAGTTACAATAGATCTTACAGTCTATGGGTTAATACACATTTACGAGCGATCATACAATCTTCAGAAACCAGGGTAGTTTTTAGAGCTCCAAGGAAACCAGGTTAGAGGATTTCTAATTGCCAAAAAGGTAGGCCCGTGCAAAATGGAAATGTTAAAATTTTACTAAAAAAAAATAGAAAGACAATACAAATAATGAAAAAAAAGACAATATACAAATGTGCAGAAAAACAGTTGAAAATAAAAGGGGAGAAAACACAGAAAATCCTATACCTCATAAATGGATACAAAGTCTTCAGCTTCCGAGGGCCAGAGGAGCAGGGGGGGGGTCAGACACACCACTATCAAGGATTGGACCCTCTGTATGTGACCATTTCTCCCCCTGGATTTATCCTAAATTCCAAGGGGCTGGAAGGACAGATGCCATCCCCCCTGGGTGGGTGCTGGGGGACAAATTATTTGTAGTTGCCCTTTTAGAAAATCTCTTCTCCAAGCTGCGCTCCCCCCACCTTTTCTTATCAGTGGTGCTTTCTGTTGCAGGAAGTCTTTGAAGAACTCTGTATATTTTGTTATATGATATGTGTAGGAATGCTGGGGATGAGGCAGAGGGAAAATCATGACATAAATTAGGACATTGGATGTCACAAGGAGTATTTCTACTCTTTGGGGAAAAGTCTGATTCCTAGGGGCTCTCAGTTCCCCTTAAAGTGGACCAACACCCAGGATTTTGACTATCCTGGGTTTTGGTCCACTTCGGCGGGGCACCCCGATCGGGGGTGCCCCGCTGTGTGAAACCCCCCAGAAAGCCCCAAAATCTTACCTGTCCCCGCTCCCACGTGACTGGACGGTCCAATCCCCGCCAACGTCCAGGCGGGGATCAGGAACGTCCAAGCGGCTGCCGCCGCCGCCGCCTCCCTCGCGTCACTTTCGGCGCGCGCGCGCCCCCGCCGGCCATTCGCAGACGGCCGGCGCGGGCGCGAGCACGCCTACAGGGGCGCGAGGGAGGCGGCGGCGGCCGGCCGCCGCCGAAGATCAGGTAAGGTGTTTGGGGTTTTTTTGGGGGGTTTCACCCCGCGGGACATCCCGATCTCGGATGTCCCGCGGGGTGGGAGGTGATCGGCCCGGGAATCTTATAGATTTCCGGGCCGATCACCTCTCGGTGTTGGTCCACTTTAAACACCCCCATCCCCAGTGCAAAACCCAACTCTTTATTGCAATGACACACAATGGAGGGGGCAAAATGGGGGACACAGGCTGCATGTAGGTTGTCTGGGGAGGGTATTTATTGCTCAGATGGCGGCTGTGTGTTATTTTACAGTGATTGGAGCAGCATGTCATTCTGGGCGGAGGAGGAGCATGGCGTATCCACTCATGGGGTGGGAATTAGTGAGCACGAAGAACACTGGCCATGGATACCATAGAAGGCCTGAGCGTGTGCCAAGGGAACAAGGTACGTTTACGGGCAAATACGGAAGGTTTCAAGCTGCGGGGCATACAAAAGCTGGATGCCTAGAGGGAAACTTTAGATGACTCTAGGGCTGGCTGACATGGGTTTTGGTTTCCTTCTAGTCCCAGGCAAAGCTGCTTCCTAATCCCATGTTTCTGTTTCCAACCTTTATCCCTCTAGATTGTGAGCTATTGTGGGCAGGGCACTATTGGAGGCTCTCCATATACCCTGTTTTCCTGAAAATAAGGCCTATCCTGAAAATAAGCCCTAGTAATATTTTTCAGCATGATATAAAAGCTCTACCCCAAAAATAAGCCCTAGTTACAACTTATAATCCAGCTGCCGGGCTTCAGCAGAGGGACGGGAGCAGCTGTAAAGGAAGGTGAGGACACCTAAGGTCACACAGGTAAGCTTATCTGTCGGGGAGTGGAATGTCTGATCTTGCTGGCTCTACCCCAGCCTGCCGCCATGCCGGGCACATGACCGACCCCCCCCCCCCACTGCCAGCCGGTTCTGTGCACGTACTGTACTGGAGATGCTGTATTGCCACCACCATATTGCCAGCCGGCTACAAGACAGCCCTTGAAAATAAGCCCTAGCACCTATTTTTGGAGCAAAAAAGAATATTACCATATTTGCCGGCGTATAAGACGACTTTCTGGCCCTGAAAAACCTGCCTTCAAGTGGGGGAGTCGTCTTATACGCCGGGTGCACGGCACTGTTTCCTGCGGGGCCGCTAGGATTCCGGGGCGGCCGGGAGGGAAGGCAGCGCACAAGCCGGAGACGAGAAGAAAGGCAGCGGGCGGGGCCGGCGGCCGGGTGGAGGGGAAGGCAGTGGGCGGGGTCCGAGACCATGACGGAAGGCAGTGGGCGGGGCCGTTGGCCAGGATGGAAGGCAGCGGGTGGGGCCAGCCGGCCGGCTGGGAGGAAAGACAGGTGAGTGATGTATGGAGGATGTCTGCTTCGATTGCAGGAGGCTGAGCGGCGCTCAATTAAAAGAAGTTCTGCAGTGCACTGCTTAATATCCTCCGGGCAGCAACAAGCAGGACTATGCATTAGTTTGGCCCTGCATAGTTCTGTGTGCAGCTGCCCAGCGGATATAAAACAGTGCGTGAGGCAGGACGTTTATGAGTGTGCGTCGCTCAGCCTCCTGGGATAGTTGCAGATGACTTTTATCACCAGTCAGCTTTTCCCTGGGGCATCCTGAATCAGGATGCCCCCACTGTGTGAAACACCCCCCCCCCACCCGGGCACCTGTAAAAACCCACCTTTCCCTGCTTCAACTCTCTTTTCTTAGCTCTGTCCCATCCCATCTCTGTTCCCAGCTTTGTCCCATGACTCCCATCCCATCTCTCTATTCCCAGATCTGTCCCATCCCATCTCTCTTCTCCCAGCTCTGTCCCATCCCATCTCTCTTTTCCCAGCTCTGTCCCATCCCATCTCTCTTTTCCCAGCTCTGTCCCATCCCATCTCTCTATTCCCAGCTCTGTCCCATCCCATCTCTCTATTATCCCAGCTCTGTCCCATCCCATCTCTCTATTCCCAGCTCTGTCCCATCCCATCTCTCTATTCCCAGCACTGTCCCATCCCATCTCTCTATTATCCCAGCTCTGTCCCATCCCATCTCTCTATTCCCAGCTCTGTCCCATCCCATCTCTCTTTTCCCAGCTCTGTCCCATCCCATCTCTCTTTTCCCAGCTCTGTCCCATCCCATCTCTCTTTTCCCAGCTCTGTCCCATCCCATCTCTCTTTTCCCAGCTCTGTCCCATCCCATCTCTCTTTTCCCAGCTCTGTCCCATCCCATCTCTCTATTCCCAGCTCTGTCCCATCCCATCTCTCTATTATCCCAGCGCTGTCCCATCCCATCTCTCTATTTTCAGCTCTGTCCCATCCCATCTCTCTTTTCCCAGCTCTGTCCCATCCCATCTCTCTATTCCCAGCTCTGTCCCATCCCATCTCTATTTTCAGCTCTGTCCCATCCCATCTCTCTTTACCCAGCTCTGTCCCATCTCTCTATTCCCAGCTCTGTCCCATCCCATCTCTCTTTTCCCAGCTCTGTCCCATCCCATCTCTCTTTTCCCAGCTCTGTCCCATTCCATCTCTCTTTTCCCAGCTCTGTCCCATCCCATCTCTCTTCTCCCAGCTCTGTCCCATCCCATCTCTCTCTATTCCCAGCTCTGTCCCATCCCATCTCTCTTCTCCCAGCTCTGTCCCATCCCATCTCTCTCTATTCCCAGCTCTGTCCCATCCCATCTCTCTATTCCCAGCTCTGTCCCATCCCATCTCTCTATTATCCCAGCTCTGTCCCATCCCATCTCTCTATTCCCAGCTCTGTCCCATCCCATCTCTCTATTCCCAGCACTGTCCCATCCGATCTCTCTATTATCCCAGCTCTGTCCCATCCCATCTCTCTATTTTCAGCTCTGTCCCATCCCATCTCTCTTTTCCCAGCTCTGTCCCATCCCATCTCTCTATTCCCAGCTCTGTCCCATCCCATCTCTATTTTCAGCTCTGTCCCATCCCATCTCTCTTTACCCAGCTCTGTCCCATCTCTCTATTCCCAGCTCTGTCCCATCCCATCTCTCTTTTCCCAGCTCTGTCCCATCCCATCTCTCTTTTCCCAGCTCTGTCCCATCCCATCTCTCTTTTCCCAGCTCTGTCCCATCCCATCTCTCTTCTCCCAGCTCTGTCCCATCCCATCTCTCTCTATTCCCAGCTCTGTCCCATCCCATCTCTCTTCTCCCAGCTCTGTCCCATCCCATCTCTCTCTATTCCCAGCTCTGTCCCATCCCATCTCTCTATTCCCAGCTCTGTCCCATCCCATCTCTCTATTATCCCAGCTCTGTCCCATCCCATCTCTCTATTCCCAGCTCTGTCCCATCCGATCTCTCTATTATCCCAGCTCTGTCCCATCCGATCTCTCTATTCCCAGCTCTGTCCCATCCCATCTCTCTTTTCCCTGCTCTGTCCCATCCCATCTCTCTATTCCCAGCTCTGTCCCATCCCATCTCTCTTTTCCCAGCTCTGTCCCATCCCATCTCTCTTTTCCCAGCTCTGTCCCATCCCATCTCTCTTTTCCCAGCTCTGTCCCATCCCATCTCTCTATTCCTAGCTCTGTCCCATCCCATCTCTCTTTTCCCAGCTCTGTCCCATCCCATCTCTCTTTTCCCAGCTCTGTCCCATCCCATCTCTCTATTCCTAGCTCTGTCCCATCCCATCTCTCTATTCCCAGCTCTGTCCCATCCCATCTCTCTATTATCCCAGCGCTGTCCCATCCCATCTCTCTATTTTCAGCTCTGTCCCATCCCATCTCTCTTTTCCCAGCTCTGTCCCATCCCATCTCTCGATTCCCAGCTCTGTCCCATCCCATCTCTCTATTTTCAGCTCTGTCCCATCCCATCTCTCTTTTCCCAGCTCTGTCCCATCTCTCTATTCCCAGCTCTGTCCCATCCCATCTCTCTTTTCCCAGCTCTGTCCCATCCCATCTCTCTTCTCCCAGCTCTGCCCCATCCCATCTCTCTCTATTCCCAGCTCTGTCCCATCCCATCTCTCTTCTCCCAGCTCTGTCCCATCCCATCTCTCTCTTTTCCCAGCTCTGTCCCATCCCATCTCTCTATTCCCAGCCCTGTCCCATCCCATCTCTCTTTTCCCAGCTCTGCCCCATCCCATCTCTCTTTTCCCAGCTCTGTCCCATCCCATCTCTCTTTTCCCAGCTCTGTCCCATCCCATCTCTCTATTCCCAGCTCTGTCCCATCCCATCTCTCTATTCCCAGCTCTGTCCCATCCCATCTCTCTATTCCCAGCTCTGTCCCATCCCATCTCTCTTTTCCCAGCTCTGTCCCATCCCATCTCTCTTTTCCCAGCTCTGTCCCATCCCATCTCTCTATCCCTAGCTCTGTCCCATCCCATCTCTCTATCCCTAGCTCTGTCCCATCCCATCTCTCTATCCCTAGCTCTGTCCCATCCCATCTCTCTATTATCCCAGCCCTGTCCCATCCCATCTCTCTATTTTCAGCTCTGTCCCATCCCATCTCTCTATTCCCAGCTCTGTCCCATCCCATCTCTCTATTCCCAGCTCTGTCCCATCCCATCTCTCTATTCCCAGCTCTGTCCCATCCCATCTCTCTATTCCCAGCTCTGTCCCATCCCATCTCTCTTTTCCCAGCTCTGTCCCATCCCATCTCTCTTTTCCCAGCTCTGTCCCATCCCATCTCTCTATCCCTAGCTCTGTCCCATCCCATCTCTCTATCCCTAGCTCTGTCCCATCCCATCTCTCTATCCCTAGCTCTGTCCCATCCCATCTCTCTATTATCCCAGCCCTGTCCCATCCCATCTCTCTATTTTCAGCTCTGTCCCATCCCATCTCTCTTTTCCCAGCTCTGTCCCATCCCATCTCTCTATTCCCAGCTCTGTCCCATCCCATCTCTCTTCTCCCAGCTCTATCCCATCTCTCTCTATTCCCAGCTCTTCCCCATCCCATCTCTCTTTTCCCAGCTCTGTCCCATCCCATCTCTCTTTTCCCAGCTCTGTCCCATCCCATCTCTCTTTTCCCAGCTCTGTCCCATCCCATCTCTCTCTATTCCCAGCTCTGTCCCATCCCATCTCTCTCTTCTCCCAGCTCTGTCCCATCCCATCTCTCTATTCCCAGCTCTGTCCCATCCCATCTCTCTATTTCCAGCTCTGTCCCATCCCATCTCTCTATTCCCAGCCCTGTCCCATCCCATCTCTCTTTTCCCAGCTCTGTCCCATCCCATCTCTCTTTTCCCAGCTCTGTCCCATCCCATCTCTTTATTCCCAGCTCTGTCCCATCCCATCTCTCTATTCCCAGCTCTGTCCCATCCCATCTCTCTTTTCCCAGCTCTGTCCCATCCCATCTCTCTATTCCCAGCTCTGTCCCATCCCATCTCTCTTTTCCCAGCTCTTTCCCATCCCATCTCTCTTTTCCCAGCTCTGTCCCATCCCATCTCTCTTTTCCCAGCTCTGTCCCATCCCATCTCTCTATTTTCAGCTCTGTCCCATCCCATCTCTCTTTTCCCAGCTCTGTCCCATCTGTCAGGAACCGCTTACCTGATCCCCGTTCCAGCGACGTCTCCAGGCGGCCAGCTGCAGCTGACACTGTGCGGCGGCCGCGCCGAGCGGCGTCGGCTCGAGCAGCGTCGGCTCGATCGGCGCCCAGCTCAGCCACGCCCCCCGCTTCCTCCTCCAGTAGACGTGCTCGCGCACGGCCGCGAGCACGTGTCTGTTATGCCCTCCGGAGGATTAATGAATCCTAGGGGATTGAGGGCTTCGCCCTCTTCTGCTCTGCAGCCAATTACCCTTGGAATCCTATGTGCTCCAATCAGTACACTGCTTCCCTCAGACCTGTCCCTATAAAGGCAATTCCCTCTCAGTTGTGAATTTCCTGTGATAGCGCTCAGAACCCTGTGTTACCTACTCCTGTGAAGTCTAGCCTGTTGCCGATTTGATTGTACGACCACTCTCGATCTTGAATCCTTGTTGCCGACCTCTGCCTGTATTGACGCCTCTCGATCCTGATTCCTTGTTGCCGACCTTTGCCTGAACTGACGCTTCTAGATCCTGATCCCCAGTTGCTGACCTCTGCCTGAACCCCGACTACGTCTTGCCTGACCCCTGGTGCCGCTACGATCTCTGCCTTCCCGTTATCGACCTATTGCCTGTCTCTGGACTTCCGTCGCTCACGCTCTTGCTATTGGTTCTCCAGTCCTCCCACATATAAGCTTACATCCTTTGAGCCATTAAGTCCTGGGGGCAACCGATCCCGGGTAGGCGTATCTTGCGTCCCGGCAAGCGGGGGCTCCTACAGGTGAAGCTGGCTGTGGAGATTGGGGGTTGCGAGCTCATTAAGAGGGCTGGAGTTACCCCGAGCGTGACATTATCACAGGCCAAAAAATGGATGACCTGGTACAGCAGGTGCAAGCTATGGCCACAGCGATCAACCAACTCGCTCAAAGAGTGGCCACTCAGGAATCTCGTCAAGTGCCAACTTCCTCTGTACCACCTCATTTCTCCGAACCTAAGATTCCACTGCCTGAGAAATTTTTTGGAGAACGAGCAAGATTTTCCAATTTCAAGAATGCCTGCGAACTATATTTTAAGTTAAGACCTATCTCCTCTGGCACAGAGGTCCAACGAGTAGGCCTAGTCATTTCCTTGCTTCAAGGAGACCCACAGTCCTGGGCCTTTAGTTTACCGTCCCATGACATTGCTCTACAATCAGTGACTGCCTTCTTCAATGCTATGGGCGTTTTATACGCCGATCCAGATATACAGTCTACCGCAGAGAATAGGCTTCGGGCCTTAAAACAAGGACGGAATTCGGCTGAAGACTACTGTGCTGAATTCCGCCGCTGGGCTATCGAAGCTAGGTGGAACGATCCAGCTTTGTGTAGTCAGTTCAGGGTGGGACTGTCGGATAGCATCAAGGATGCCTTAGTCAATTTTCCCCCGCCAGCGGACCTAGATCAATTAATGCAGGTCTCCATTAAAATAGACCGACGTCTTAGAGAAAGGGCCAGGGAGAGAGTCGGGGCTCCCACGTCCTTTAGACCAGTCCAGAGTCATAGATCCCCGGTTCCCCGTGGAGAAAATACCTCATCATCTTCCCAGGAAGAACCTATGCAATTAGGGAGAACCCGCTTATCCCAAGAGGAGAAACAGCGTATGCGATCCGAGGGGTTATGCCTGTATTGCGGGAATTCTGGTCATTTTGCAGGGTCCTGTCCCAACAAGGGGAAACCGGCGGAAAACTTCCGCACCCAGACCAGGTAGAGAGTACTGATCTGGGTGAGTCAGTTTGTAACTCTCGCCAGAATAAGATGCTTGTACCTATTGATTTGTTTTGGGGGTCCTCTAAGCAGACAGTTTCCGCCTTCATAGACAGTGGTGCGGCTGGAAACTTTTTGGACAGGAGCATGATCTCCACCTTAGGGATCCCTGTAGTTCCTCTTGAAAGATCCCTACAAGTTTTAGCTATCAATGGAAAGGCAATCCAGGGAGGTCCTATAAATACCAAGACCCCACCTCTCAGACTAATTGTCGGCTCTTCTCACTCTGAATTCTTAGAATTCTTTATTTTTGATTGTCCGGAAACTCCGGTGGTTTTGGGATACCCCTGGTTGCAACTCCATAACCCGGTGTTAGATTGGCGGGCTGGGGAGTTGGTCAAGTGGAGTGACCACTGTAAAGGTCACTGTTTTAATACAGGCCTCAGAAGCGTTCAAGTCTTACCACAGGAATTACCTCAGCCATACGCTGATTGGATCGATGTTGAAAAAGGGAGATTTATGATATATATATTAATATTTGCTTCCCATTAACCTCCAATATCTCTATTAGAGATCAATGCTATAAATGTTGCAAATACTAACAATCATATCAGCCCAGCGACCACTAATCTGATTCACAACAATGGCCGCTAAGGCTCTCCCAACACAACCAGTGACCTGTCCTAAGAGGGAAATAGGTTATGCCTTGATAAATACTTTGCACCTACAAACTATTGTGTGGGAAATTATCCACTACACACACAGTAAGATGTATTTATAAAACGGGTTTAATTAGTAGCACAGTAATTAACCTTACTAACCCAATAAGTTCCTAAAGTTCCCAGACCTTATATTACAGGCAGTTGTTACATTAAGATATATATGCTATAATGGATATATAGAGACAAAGCAGAGACAGATACACAGCGATACTTAAGTTTTCAGGGCATTCAGGTCCAGGTGTCATCCCCCCGTCATCCATCGACCCCCATCAGGCATCGACCCTCGCCAGCCATGGACTGCCGGGCCCCCGGCACAAAGCTTACTAATGTATGAACAATAGAGGGAGTGGCCAGCATTCCCCGCCTCGTGGGAGTGTCTGCCAAGCTCGGCCCCCATCAGGACTCTTACGAATTAGAGTATATTTCATAAAGGCTATAACTCTCACAATATGCATGCTATCAACTTGTAACCAAGAAATTCATGATCCCCATAAATTTCTTAGTTAAATGAGCCCAAACACCAACTGTATATCATCCAGGGTCCAATACTTTGTGGATTGTCAAACCCTGGACAATATATGTACGCCATGTTTGATATCAAATGAAAGGTCTAATAGTTCTGAATGAGAATCTCTCATTAATATAGTTATGAGTGACATGTTACAAGAGTTACAAGGCTTCCCAGAAATAGCAGCCAATTCCCAATGTCCAATGTATATTGGCCGTCTGAAGTCCTCATTAGAAATTCAAGGCAAAAACACCCCAGCAGTTTGAGGCCGCTTCCTGGCAGCTAGGTGTGATTAGGTGTCTATTGTTCTGATAGGCATGGCAGGATGTGTGACCACTATTTGAATGTTAATTAGGGACAGCGCCCTGTAACATATCCCCCTGTGACAGAATAATATCTTTAGATTATTCATTCTGACATATTCAGAATTCAGAACAACATATAGGTCCCTTAACAATTTATGATCAAATATAGGATACCATTGTTAGACATTGGGCAGCAACAGTCTGCCAAGAGATTGCTCATGAGAAGCTGAAAAAACAGGGAAAAACCATTTTATATGGAAAACCCTGAAAAAGCTCTCATAAATTATGCGTTATAAGCAATTTCATAAATGTCCAGTTAATAAGTTTCTGGTGTGGAATCCCGGCTGCTTCAATCGTCAATTTGCATCATCGTCCCATTCCGTCATTCTCGCGTTAAGGCCACCCGAAGTCTGTTGGTCACACAACACGTTCCTCCTCCGCCCTCGTCCGAAAATGAGTCCTGGACTTCAATGCCTGTAAACGTAGGAAACACAGCAGATGAACTGTCCACGCCAAAACATTCCAAATCATGAACATTTAATGATTCCATCTGAATCCGCTTCCACAGCTATCTCTCCTCAAAGTTCCCATCTGGTATGATATTTGAAACACCCTTCCCCATAACCCCACCATAGTGGTTCTAAATGGGATTACACAGATCGACCCTTAAAGATCGGTGTGGATTTCTTGTAACTGAAAGGGGAAACCATTCTGATTGTACACTGCGGTACTGGGCGCCTAATCTAGCTGAATAGACTATAGTATCCCGTCTATGTGTGTATCGGGGCCTACATTCAGGCTTTGCACTTTGCAAAGACTTACAGAAACTGGACACATGCCCTATCTTCCCACAGGAAAAGCATTTTGTTGTGATGTTTTTCACATACCGTTGGGGCACAGGAGGCCTACCTACCTCCCCCTGTGTCCCCCTAAGTATACTCACCTGTTTAGCACGGTTAATCCCAGGAGGTGCTGTTGCTCCTGTATCCCTCTGGGCACACCCAGACTTACTTTCTCTTAGGTCTATGAGTGTAATGGATCTGTTATCTCCAGGGGCCTTGGTTCCTATTTCCCCTGATTTACCTTCATTATACCTAGCCCTGAAATCACCTCTCTGTTCCTCAGAGGCCTGCAAAGCTATGGCTTCTGACCTCTGAGGTTTTACATTCCTACATAAATCAGGGCTAGTCTTTTTAATGGATGCTGCCTCCACTTGTGACTGAAGTCTAACCAGCTCTGCGTCTTTTCCCTCTATTTGAGAGCGGAATTTACCCAACTCACTCTCTTTTACCAACAAAGCAGACCTTAATTTGCAGACCTCCTCCTCTCTTTCATTTATGCATTGATACTGTTTATCCAATTGTTTGGTCATTGTCTGAAATTGTTGCTTTGTATCAGAACAATCTCTACAATGAACATTGGATGCTACCTCCTGCACACTAGCTTCAAATATACAGAGTAATTTGGCTAACATATACAGGCGTTTTGAGTTCTTATTAAATACAGTATTTCTTTTAATGCACAAATCATGAGAGAAGGCTTGTTTTAAAAGTACTGCCCACAAAACTTCTGGGGATTTCTTATCCTCAGGTAACAATATTGGATTAAAATCACTATACTTAGCTAACTTATCAAAAGTGGAAAGGGGATTGTGTACATTACCTGGTGCCATATCTGTCCAGCTGACGAACGATGCTCCTTTGTCCTGGCGTAAAGATGCTCCTTTGTCCCCGGAGTTTTCCCGCCTTTTTCCAGCAGATCAGCAAAATGGCTCAGGAAGATTTCACAGCACAACCTTTCCCCCCGTTTTAATGGTTTTGCAAAGTAAGAGGAAAAAGCATTAATACCATAGGACAGACACTGAAGTAATGGATTCTCTGTGGAGATTATAACTTGTGCTTGGTTCTATAAACAGACTGCGCTATTTAACTCGAATTTCAAAGCCTGAGTGCACAGCGTCACACTTACCATGTCCCTAGCTGTGGCACACTACCTACTTATCTTAATTCCAATAAACAGCACGAAATTACCACAAAACCAAACAGCAAAATTAAATCATAAGACAGAAAGACATTACTCATACAACAATAGGTTCGATGTTTAAATTTTATAGTGTTAAGCCTTAAACAAAAACTTGTGCTACTCCTCTGAATTTCAAAGTCTGCGCCCAGCATACAACCTACACTTCACTGTGTACCTATGCTACTTATGCACAAATCAACTTATCTTAATTCCCTGAATAGCACACGTCTTAAAAAAAACAAAATGCACAAATAAAATTAAACAATGGGCCGCCGCTCGCCAGTGAAAAAGGGAAAATATATGATTAACTATTAATATCTGCTTCACACTGACCTCCAATATCTCTATTAGAGATCAGTGCTATAAATGTCGCAAATACTAACAATCATATCAGCCCAGCGGCCACCAATCTGATACAAACAATGGCCGTGGCTCTCCCAACACAACCAGTGACCTGTCCTAAGAAAGAAATATATTAATACCTTAAATACTTTGCAACTACAATCTATTGTGTGGGAAATTATCCACTACACACAGTAAGATGTATTTATAAAACGGGTTTAATTAGCAGCACAGTAATTAACCTTACTAAACCAATAAGTTCCTAAAGTTCCCAGATATCCTTAAATATAGGCAGTTGTTACATTAAAGAATGATAAAGTAACAGTAGTTAACGGTACAATATATGCTATAATGGATATATAGAGACAAAGCAGAGACAGATACATAGAATACTTAAGTTTGCTTCATGGTCATTCATTCATCCCCCGCCATCCATCGACTGCCATCAGGCATCGACCCTCGCCAGCCATCGACTGCCGGGCCCCCGGCACAAAGCTTACTAATGTATGAACAATAGAGGGAGTGGCCAGCATTCCCCGCCTCGTGGGAGTGTCTGCCAAGCTCGGCCCCCATCAGGACTCTTACGAATTAGAGTATATTTCATAAAGGCTATAACTCTCACAATATGCATGCTATCAACTTGTAACCAAGAAATTCATGATCCCCATAAATTTCTTAGTTAAATGAGCCCAAACACCAACTGTATATCATCCAGGGTCCAATACTTTGTGGATTGTCAAACCCTGGACAATATATGTACGCCATGTTTGATATCAAATGAAAGGTCTAATAGTTCTGAATGAGAATCTCTCATTAATATAGTTATGAGTGACATGTTACAAGAGTTACAAGGCTTCCCAGAAATAGCAGCCAATTCCCAATGTCCAATGTATATTGGCCGTCTGAAGTCCTCATTAGAAATTCAAGGCAAAAACACCCCAGCAGTTTGAGGCCGCTTCCTGGCAGCTAGGTGTGATTAGGTGTCTATTGTTCTGATAGGCATGGCAGGATGTGTGACCACTATTTGAATGTTAATTAGGGACAGCGCCCTGTAACAGATGTATTCTCTGAACGCTCTGCTGATACTCTTCCTCCACATCGGTCCTATGACTGCCCCATTGACTTGCTGCCTGGCACTATTCCCCCGAGGGGAAAGATCTATAACCTTACCCTGCCCGAGGAGCAAGCAATGAGGGAGTATATTACCGAAAATCTTAGGAAAGGATTTATCCGTCCCTCTACCTCGCCTGCTGGGGCCGGGTTCTTTTTTGTAGAGAAAAAAGATGGTGGCTTGAGACCGTGCATAGATTATCGAGCCTTGAATAAGATCACTGTAAAAAACCGATACCCCTTACCCTTGATTGGGGATCTGTTCAATCAAGTCACAGGAGCTCGAATTTTCTCCAAATTGGATTTGAGAGGGGCTTACAATCTGATTCGCATCCGACAGGGGGACGAGTGGAAAACTGCATTTAATGTGAAGGATGGGCACTATGAGTACCTGGTCATGCCCTTCGGTCTTTGTAATGCGCCAGCCGTTTTCCAAGATTTTGTTAATGATATATTCAGGGAATATCTCGGTAGATTTGTAGTCATTTACTTGGATGATATTCTCATTTTTTCTAATTCTTTACCGGAGCACAGACACCATGTTAAGTTGGTGCTACAAAAATTAAGAGAGAACAACTTATTTGCTAAACTGTCTAAGTGTGTGTTTGAAGTCACTACAGTTCCCTTCCTAGGGTATGTTATTACCAACCAGGGTTTGGAGATGGACGCGGGGAAGGTTTCAGCAGTTCAGGATTGGGTCCAACCCAAAACTTTAAAGGAATTGCAACGTTTTCTAGGTTTTGCAAATTTTTATCGGCGTTTCATAAAAGGCTTTTCCCATGTTGTTGCACCCCTTACCAACCTTACCCGCAAGGGGGCTTTTACTGCTAACTGGTCCCCCTCTGCCTGTGAGGCCTTTCTAACCTTGAAACTGGCCTTTACTTCAGCACCTGTCTTAGTGCATCCAGATATTCATAAAGCTTTTATTATTGAAGTGGATGCTTCTGAGCTGGGAGTGGGTGCAGTTTTGTCACAATATTCTGGTAACCCTGAGCGTCTCCATCCATGCGCTTATTTTTCGCGTAAATTCAGTACCGCGGAACAAAATTATGATGTTGGCAATAGGGAACTATTAGCTATTAAACTGGAATTTGATGAATGGCGACACTGGTTGGAGGGTTCATTACATCCTATAACTGTGTATACCGATCATAAAAATCTCGAATACATAGGTTCTGCCAAGAGGCTGAACTCTCGTCAGGCACGTTGGGCATTATTCTTCTCGCGCTTCAATTTTATTATTACTTTCAAGCCGGGTGTAAAAAATACTAAAGCTGATGCTCTATCTCGCATGTTCGGTGAATGTAAGGATCGGGGTGATTCTGGTGAACCAATTTTACCCACAGGTTGTGTGGTGGGGGCCTTACTTCCTGATCTCTCCAATACCTTGGCGCCGTTTCAAGATGAATCTCCTAGTGATGTACCCTTGGGGTGCCAGTTTGTTCCGCCGCACCTGCGTTCGGATGTAATTCGCGAATTTCACGATGCCAAAACTGCTGGTCATTTGGGTAAACGTAAGACGTTTATGCTTGCCCGTCGTCATGTATGGTGGCCTACCATGAGACGCGATATCACTGCCTTTATCGACGCTTGTGCTATTTGTGCTCGAAGTAAAGGAGTTCACAAGGCTCCTAGTGGCAGTTTGGTTCCTCTTGAAATTCCTGCTGAGCCATGGACCCATATTTCTATGGATTTTATTGTAGATTTGCCTCTCTCACATGGTAATACTGTCATTTGGGTGGTCGTAGATCGTTTCAGTAAGATGGCACATTTCGTTCCTTTGGCCAAACTTCCTTCTGCACCTGAGCTTTCGCGGCTGTTTACTTCGCATATTTTTCGTATTCATGGTATTCCGTCCAATATAGTCTCTGATCGGGGTGTTCAATTTACTTCCCGTTTTTGGAAACACTTCTGTTCGCGGTTGGGAATACAGATCTCTCTTTCTTCTGCCTACCATCCCCAGACTAATGGGCAGACGGAAAGAACTAATCAAACTTTGGAACAATACTTAAGGTGTTATGTCTCTGATGCCCAAGAACAATGGGCGGAATTTATTGATTTCGCCGAATTTGCTTACAATAACGCGCCTAGTGAGAGTACCAAGGTATCTCCTTTTTATTGTAATTTAGGGAAAAGTCCTAGAGCTTCTTCTCTTTCAGGTTCACCTTCCAATCTGCCGGCGTTGGAGGAGTGGCTTCAAGAACGGAAGAATATCTGGACACACGTTCAGGAGATTCTTAAGACCACTGGTTTGAGGTATAAGAAATTTGCCGACCGCCGCAGATCACAGGAACCTACTCTTCGAGTAGGCGATCTAGTTTGGGTCTCCACTAAAAATATTGCGCTCGGTCAGCCATCTAGCAAATTAGGTCCAAAATGTATTGGTCCTTTTCCAATCGTCAAGAAGTTGAATAATGTGTCTTTTAAAGTTCAACTCCCGCCGACTATGAAAATACCTAATTCCTTTCACGTTTCACTGTTAAAACCGGCGAAGAATGCTCCTCTTGCTGGTCCTGCACCAATTCTTCTTAATAATGAGCCCGAGTATGAAGTGAATAAGATCTTGGATTCACGTAAGGTGCGTAATTCTTTACAGTATTTGGTGGATTGGGTTGGCTATGGTCCGGAGGAAAGATGCTGGGTGGCAGCGAGGAATGTTCATGCCAAGGCTCTTGTAAGAAGGTTCCATCGTGACAATCCAGGGAAACCGGGTGAGGGTCCGGAGGCCCCTCGTGAAGGGGGGGGTAGTGTCAGGAACCGCTTACCTGATCCCCGTTCCAGCGACGTCTCCAGGCGGCCAGCTGCAGCTGTCACTGTGCGGCGGCCGCGCCGAGCGGCGTCGGCTCGAGCGGCGCCCAGTTCAGCCACGCCCCCCGCTTCCTCCTCCAGTAGACGTGCTCGCGCGCGGCCGCGAGCACGTGTCTGTTATGCCCTCCGGCGGCGCTGTGCTGCGCGCACACGCCGGAGGATCAATTAAAGGGTTAATGAATCCTAGGGGATTGAGGGCTTCGCCCTCTTCTGCTCTGCAGACAATTACCCTTGGAATCCTATGTGCTCCAATCAGTACACTGCTTCCCTCAGACCTGTCCCTATAAAGGCAATTCCCTCTCAGTTGTGAATTGCCTGTGATAGCGCTCAGAACCCTGTGTTACCTACTCCTGTGAAGTCTAGCCTGTTGCCGATTTGATTGTACGACCACTCTCGATCCTGAATCCTTGTTGCCGACCTCTGCCTGTATTGACGCCTCTCGATCCTGATTCCTTGTTGCCGACCTTTGCCTGAACTGACGCTTCTAGATCCTGATCCCCAGTTGCTGACCTCTGCCTGAACCCCGACTACGTCTTGCCTGACCCCTGGTGCCGCTACGATCTCTGCCTTCCCGTTATCGACCTATTGCCTGTCTCTGGACTTCCGTCGCTCACGCTCTTGCTATTGGTTCTCCAGTCCTCCCACATATAAGCTTACATCCTTTGAGCCATTAAGTCCTGGAGGCAACCGATCCCGGGTAGGCGTATCTTGCGTCCCGGCAAGCGGGGGCTCCTACAGGTGAAGCTGGCTGTGGAGATTGGGGGTTGCGAGCTCATTAAGAGGGCTGGAGTTACCCCGAGCGTGACACCATCCCATCTCTCTATTCCCAGCTCTGTCCCATCCCATCTCTCTTTTCCCAGCTCTGTCCCATCCCATCTCTCTTTTCCCAGCTCTGTCCCATCTCTCTTTTCCCAGCTCTGTCCCATCCCATCTCTCTTCTCCCAGCTCTGTCCCATCCCATCTCTCTCTATTCCCAGCTCTGTCCCATCCCATCTCTCTTCTCCCAGCTCTGTCCCATCCCATCTCTCTCTATTCCCAGCTCTGTCCCATCCCATCTCTCTATTATCCCAGCTCTGTCCCATCCCATCTCTCTATTTTCAGCTCTGTCCCATCCCATCTCTCTTTTCCCAGCTCTGTCCCATCCCATCTCTCTATTCCCAGCTCTGTCCCATCCCATCTCTCTATTCCCAGCTCTGTCCCATCCCATCTCTCTATTCCCAGCTCTGTCCCATCCCATCTCTCTTTTCCCAGCTCTGTCCCATCCCATCTCTCTTTTCCCAGCTCTGTCCCATCCCATCTCTTTTCCCAGCTCTGTCCCATCCCATCTCTTTTCCCAGCTCTGTCCCATCCCATCTCTCTTTTCCCAGCTCTGTCCCATCCCATCTCTCTTTTCCCAGCTCTGTCCCATCCCATCTCTCTTTTCCCAGCTCTGTCCCATCCCATCTCTCTTTTCCCAGCTCTGTCCCATCCCATCTCTCTTTTCCCAGCTCTGTCCCATCCCATCTCTCTTTTCCCAGCTCTGTCCCATCCCATCTCTCTTTTCCCAGCTCTGTCCCATCCCATCTCTCTTTTCCCAGCTCTGTCCCATCCCATCTCTCTTCTCCCAGCTCTGTCCCATCCCATCTCTCTATTCCCAGCTCTGTCCCATCCCATCTGTTTTCCCAGCTCTTCCCCATCCCATCTCTCTTTTCCCAGCTCTGTCCCATCCCATCTCTCTTCTCTCAGCTCTGTCCCATCCCATCTCTCTTCTCCCAGCTCTGTCCCATCCCATCTCTCTCTATTCCCAGCGCTGTCCCATCCCATCTCTCTCTTCTCCCAGCTCTGTCCCATCCCATCTCTCTATTCCCAGCTCTGTCCCATCCCATCTCTCTATTCCCAGCTCTGTCCCATCCCATCTCTCTTTTCCCAGCTCTGTCCCATCCCATCTCTCTATTCCCAGATCTGTCCCATCCCATCTCTCTATTCCCAGCTCTGTCCCATCCCATCTCTCTTTTCCCAGCTCTGTCCCATCCCATCTCTCTACTCCCAGCTCTGTCCCATTCCATCTCTCTCTTCTCCCAGCTCTGTCCCATTCCATCTCTCTCTTCTCCCAGCTCTGTCCCATCCCATCTCTCTATTCCCAGCTCTGTCCCATCCCATCTCTCTATTATCCCAGCTCTGTCCCATCCCATCTCTCTATTCCCAGCTCTGTCCCATCCCATCTCTCTCTTCTCCCAGCTCTGTCCCATCCCACCTCTCTTTTCCCAGCTCTGTTCCATCCCATCTCTCTCTTCTCCCAGCTCTGTCCCATCCCATCTCTCGATTCCCAGCTCTGTCCCATCCCATCTCTCTATTCCCAGCTCTGTCCCATCCCATCTCTCTCTTCTCCCAGCTCTGTCCCATCCCACCTCTCTTTTCCCAGCTCTGTCCCATCCCATCTCTCTCTTCTCCCAGCTCTGTCCCATCCCATCTCTCGATTCCCAGCTCTGTCCCATTCCATCTCTCTATTCCCAGCTCTGTCCCATCCCATCTTTCTATTATCCCATCTCTGCTAACATGCTCAGGTTGTTTTTTTGGTTGTTGTTTATTTGGTGTGTGGAAGGTGTGCGGAAGAGGGAGTAGTCTTATACGGCGAGTATATAACAAATTCTATATTTTGAGTGGAAATGTTGGGGGGTTGTCTTATACGCCCAGTCGTCTTATACGCCTGCAAATACGGTATTAATGAATTAATATAAGACCTGTCTTATTTTCAGGGAAGCGCAGTAGTATGCTGGTAACATTCATTTGTAACTGTGCGCAATACCATGGAGAATAGTGGCACTATATGAATAAACAATAACAAAAATACAATCCATAAGCACAGGCATTGCTATAGGGCAGCCTACCTACAATTACGTTTATAGCTTTCATCCAGAGTTGTTCTTTCTAGTTAGTTAGTTAGCTGCAGGAATCAGGTATTTGAGAGCACCACTAGGACCCTGTATATTATATGTGATGGCTGAGCCCATAGTTTAAATCAGCAGCAAGGCAACCAGACCTGTCAGTGTTCAGGTTATATAGAAAACTGATGTTCAAACTCGAGGCCCAGATATCACTTTATAGGTTATGGGGCACAGACGCGATATAGCCTGTTATAGCCTCCCTGGCACCATACTTAAAGGTTAACGCAGCGTCCAACCCAGAACAGGAGAGGTGTATACATTTTAGTCCCTCCAATTCACGGTGTTCCTTTTTTGTCCTCATTCCCTACAAGAGCAGGTTGTATATGGGCAGGTATTGCTTAAGCAGACCAAAACCCACATTTTTAACTAGCATCCCTTGAATTGCTCGCTCCATGAAGAGCACCTTTTGCCAATTTCCATTGCTCCTGCTTCACTCTAATCCCAGATAATGGTGCCTGTTTTAGCTGTAAAGCTCCGCCTCCTCCATTCATTGCCAGTGTTTTGCGTGGCAATGATGTCATTGCCACACAGATGCAATGACTGACTGCCTGGCATCTTACAGAAAGGGATAGCAAAAAAAAAGTGTTCCAAGACAAATTGAAAAGCGAAAGTATCCATTTCTAGTTCTACACCCTAAGAAGGGAGCATTGGCAGGGGCTTTGGCCAAATGTATTTCACAAGTTCAGTGGGTTTTGGTCCACTTTAAGCATGCTTATTCTCTCTTGTCTTCCTAGATCACTGTGGTTAATAGCATGACGCAGCATGACGTTAATATCGCTATTGCTTAGCGGACGCCTGGTTGTGTGCTTGAATTCCCCCCCCCCTCCCTGAATACCTAAGGTCCGCTTTAGAGCTGCATCCACGCTGCCAGTTGCAGGAAGGCTGCCCTTTTACTTCAGTGATACGGACTGCTGCTGGTTGATGACTGCTGCTCTCAGGTTGCCTGGAGAAGCCCGGGTGAAGCTGCGAGATGAGCAGCAGAAGCTACGTCCGCCATTTTGGAAGAGGTCAAGGACGCTATACAGACGCAAATGCTGAATCAGATGGTGCCATGTCTAGTGGGGTCACATAGCCAGAGGGGGTAGGCGCACACAGCTGCTTTTAATGCGCGGCTAGCACCATTGGACCACGGCAGGACGGACCTATTTAAAAACTCAGCAGGTAGGATTTTAGCAACTTTTTTGTCTTTATGCAGCTTCCGGGCGGTATGTACATCATGCACATCGGTACATTGGTTTAGCACCTTGAGAAAGTGGACTTTGCTGCACGGAACGTGTGGGTGGTGAGATTTTGTACCTGGCCCAGCAGGGGTGATTTTGCACTATAGAGGCATTTGTCCCAGATGATTCTGGCATGTTCATTTGATATTAAGTAGATACGTTTTGCACATGTAATATTTATAACTTTGCTCTGCATTACTGCGCTTTTTTGCACTAGCACTTCAGATTATTGGGATATTTATTGGTAGCAATAAAACTATTTGATTATGTATACATGGTATGAACTTGTTATGAGGGTTCCTTGCTGTGGTCGGGTTTGTGTATAAATGTTTTTTAAGATTGTGATTGTACTGAGTTTATGTATATGTTTGTGAGTTTATGTATATGTTTGTAGTCTTTTTTAACATACTAATGAATGCAAAATGGTTGTGTTGATGTGACTTTAGAGGATTGATTATTGAGGGCATCTCATTTTGCGGTTTCCTGGGACCGTTGTTGTTTATATTGATACATCATGTACATCCTCGCTACCCTCTTGCTCTGCCTTGTTTTACACCGTGGAGGGGACGACCGCTCATCCCAAAGTTCCAGGAGCAGGCGGCGATCGCAGTCCAGGAGAATCTCTTGATGGTCCAGATGCCACTTCAGATGTAGAAGTCAGGAAAGAAGCCACTGAATTGTGCAGAAACTGTGGAGCCCCGTCTATGGCCGACAAGAGACTATGTTCCAGATGCCTCCAAGCTTCCGCCACTTGCAAAAGCGAGGCTTTTAACCCTTGGGATGCTATTAAGCAATATATGGATAAGGAATTTGAAGCTAGGGCACAGCAAGAGTTCCACCACCAGCATGGTGCCACACGCTGCCCTGACAGGGCCCACAGCCCAAGGAGACCCAGAGGTGGAGCAGGAGGAGGCTATCCCAGAGCATGGCTTTAGGTTCACCTTAATAGACCCATATGTGTCACCAATAGAGAGGTCCAGAGCCAGAGAAGGAAATACAGGAGGCCAAATACTATCCCCAGTTGGGGATCCTGAATTTTCCTTTTTTTTAAGGAGATCAAGCGATTATTCCATCAGGAGTGGGTCAACATGGAGAGAAAACTCTCAAATCAGAGCAGCCAAGCTTTGTCCTCTCAAAGCCCTGGAAGTCAAGATGCTACAGTTCCCCACCTGACCAGACACTCGACATCTCGATCAGTAAACTGGATGGAGACCTCAAGAAAGTTTATACCTCAGTGGGCACAGCATGTAGTGACCTCCACTATTGCAGGAACAATGAAGAGCGAAAATGAGGAGCAAGCTCTTGTGGAGAGGGTGGACCCAGACACAACAATTCAAATAAAATTTCAAATCAGATTTGGACCAAGATCCCATTTGATGGCAAGACGCTTTTTGGCAATCAGATGCAGAAGGCCATACCTGTTGTGACTGGTGGAAAATCAGAGTTAATTCCCCAGCAGAGGAGGAAACGTCAATTTCGGAGCTTTGACAGCAGACAGATGGTGAACAGATTTAGAGATGCCAGATCCTATAGGCCGGGCAAGGCATTCAGTAAGACCTGGAAGGGCACCCAGTCTACCTTCCTTAGGATGGCGAGAAAGAACCCAACTCCGCTGACCCAAGATGTCAATAAGCCCTTTTGACAACCAGCTACTCCATATGGACAGAGTGGGGGCAAGGCTAAGGTCATATCTTTCTGTATGGATAACTACCGGGGATCAGAGGGTCTCCGTACGATCAGGGATGGTCAAGTCATCATGGTGGATCAGAGGATGAGGCAGTCATTGGTCTGCTGGATGGACTCACACAACCTCTCCAATTGTCACCACTTTACACCTATGAAATAGAAGGTAGTGACGATGGACGCCAGCGCCCATGGATGGGGTGCAATCTGCAAAGGAAAGATGGTGAGAGACAAATGGAGACACAACATACGGGGTCTGGTCGCCAACATTCTCGAGATCTGAGCCACGAGACTGGTTCTGTTAATCTTTCAGCAACAGTTAGGGGCTCATGCAGTGATGCTCCAACTAGACTATGTGGCGCCATGTGCCTATATAAGGAGGGACCAGGAGTGCCTCAATGATGAGAGAGGTCTCCCCCATATTAGAATGAGCTATTGACCACTTGTCCCATATTTCAGCAGCTCACATTCCGGGTCATAGGAATCAGACAGCAGATACTCTTTCCCGGTCCATGATAGACAACAAAGAGTGGGCCCTGAAGTGCATTCAATCAGGTGGTGAAGAAGTGGTCGCTGACAGAAGTGGACTTGTTTGCCGCTCCAGGGAAAAACAAGGCCCAAATCTTCTTCACAAGATTCTCATGCCCAGAATTGGATAGGTTGAATGCGTTAATGCCGTACTGGCAGTTCAATCTCGATTACGCCTTTCCACCAACCCCATTGATGTTCCTCCACAGCTACTCCATGCAGGTCTGATGTCCCCCACAGCTCCTACATGCAGGTCTGATGTTCCCCCGCAGCTCCTACATGCAGGTCTGATGTTCCTCTGCAGCTCCTCTATGCGGGTCTGATGTTCCCCCGCAGATCCTCCATGCAGGTCTGATGTTTCCCCGCATCTCCTCCATGCAGGTCTGATGTTCCCCCTCAGCTCCTCTATGCAGGTCTGATGTTCCCCCGCAGTTCCTCCATGCAGGTCTGGTGTTCCCCCGCAGCTCCTCCATGCAGGTCTGATGTTTCCCCGCAGCTCCTCCATGCAGGTCTGGTGTTCCCCACAGCTCCTTCATGCAGGTCTGGTGTTCCCCACAGCTTCTCTATGCAGGTCTGATGTTCCCCTGCAGCTCCTTCATGCAGGTCTGGTGTTCCCCTGCAGCTCCTCCATGCAGGTCTGGTGTTCCCCACAGCTCCTCCCAGGCAGGTCTGGTGTTCCCCACAGCTCCTCCATGCAGGTCTGATGTTCCCCTGCAGCTCCTCCATGCAGGTCTGGTGTTCCCCACAGCTCCTCCATGCTGGTCTGGTGTTCCCCCGCAGCTCCTCCATGCAGGTCTGCTCCTCCATGCAGGTCTGGTGTTCCCCACAGCTCCTCCAGGCAGGTCTGATGTTCCCCCCCAGCTCCTCCATGCAGGTCTAATGTTCCCCCGCAGCTCCTCCGGGCAGGTCTGATGTTTCCCCGCAGCTCCTCCATGCAGGTCTGGTGTTCCCCACACCTCCTCTATGCAGGTCTGATGTTCCCCTGCCGCTCCTCCATGCAGGTCTGGTGTTCCCTACAGCTCCTCCATGCAGGTCTGGTCTTCCCCACAGCTCCTCCATGCAGGTCTGATGTTCCCCTGCAGCTCCTCTATGCAGGTCTGGTGTTCTCCACAGCTCTTCCATGCAGGTCTGGTGTTCTCCACAGCCCTTCCATGCAGGTCTGGTGTTCCCCCGCAGCTCCTCCAGGCAGGTCTGATGTTCCCCCGCAGCTCCTCCATGTAAGTCTGATGTTCCCCCACAGCTCCTCCATGCAGGTCTAATGTTCCCCCACAGCTCCTCCAGGCAGGTCTGATGTTTCCCCGCAGCTCCTCCATGCAGGTCTGATGTTTCCCCGCAGCTCCTCCAGGCAGGTCTGATGTTTCCCCGCAGCTCCTCCATGCAGTGCTGGATTCTTAATACTTGGCGGGGGGCCAACAATTCCATCTTGCAGTACTGGCTGCCTCTCATGGTGCGTTCCATGACTCCTTGTTTACGACCCCACATGCCTCCTCCATTCATTGCAGTGGAGCAGGTTCAGCACACTTGGCTTTGGCACGCCCCCTCAATTACAAAGCATGTACAAGTGTTAGGGGATGCCTCCATGTCTGCCAAGTGGTGGGCCTCCTCAGCAGCAGTCCTATTGCTTATATCATGGGGAGAAAAGGCCTGATGTGACCATTTTAATACAGGAAATGTATTACTAATTATTAGCCAGTTGGAGCATGACAAAATTGAGTCGGGCTTTGGCTTATCGACTCCACGGCCCTGGTTTTCATTATTGTGTGCCAAAATGATGTCCTAAGACTCTGTTCACACCATTGCTACACAGTTACAATGCAGAGAAAACACTGATTTTTTTCTAGATGGGAAAGTTCTAGATGGGTCACCTCTTTAGCTGGACTTGAGTAGCATCTCTGGTAGTGGCATTCAAGCCATCAATACAGAGTGGGGCGTGGTCTGGACTAGCTCTTCAAACAAGTATTGGTGGCCCACATAGGCAAGGTGGCGCTGGAGAACTACATTTCCACATTCAGGTCGCCGAGCTGAGATGAAGCACAACGCTGGAGGGCCGTGTGGCAAGATAAGCTGATGTTTATCTTTTTTAAACTTTTGCATGAACAATACCTTCAACATAAGGGGGGTATGCAGGGGTGAACCTCACCTCTCTGCTGCCTGAGGCAAACTATAAAAAGGTGCCTCCCCAGGGCGTGCTGCTCCACTTCTCATTAGAGCAATGCCGACTTGCTTTGAGGGGGTAGGGGGTGGTTATACCCAATCTTAGTTAAACCACTAATGACATAATGATAAAAAAAACAGGCCCAGGGATTGCCACCCCCACTGTAGCACCATCTGAGGCGGCTGGCTCACATGGCCTCATTATAGGTGCACCCCTGGGTATATGTGAACAGAAAGGTGCTAAGCTTATCTGTTATTTTTTTTTTATTTGTTTGCAACTCAGTGTTATAAAAGAAAACAACCATTTTCTGCAGCAACAATGTGTTTAATTTAGCAATGTACACCAACTAGTGTGTGTGGTGTATGTAGCAGATACTTCCTGACTCTGGCTTGCTAATCATCTGATTGGCTTAGGCAGATCTGGCACTCCACATTCCTCAGTTAATAGGTTTAACTCCTGCTGCTCTAATTCAGCTTCTTCGGATGAGGGGATCACAATCTTGTGTTACAGTAACTAAAGATTTACTAGCAACCTGGGGAGGTCATTATTGCTGGGTGCTAAATATGCTGATAAGCTCACCTGTGACAATGGAAAGATTCTGGGATTTGTGGTCAGTAGTTTTTACTCAAGGTCAATAAAGTCGCTCCCACCTTAGCAACCCAGAGCCACAGGAATATAAGAAACTTGGAAACAGCGTGCGGATAAGTAAATCACACGTCTGGGGGCACAAATGTTTATTTTAAATCCCAGAAGAGGAAAACAATAAACCTGCCAAACATGGATTTTTCCTTTAACCCAGAGGTGCTTAACTTTTTGAAGAGTGCGGACCACTTAAAGCAGACCAAAATCCACATTTTTAACTAGCATCCCCTGAATTGCTCCCCCCTTTGAAGAGTACATTTTGCCAATTCTCACTGCTCCTGCTTCACTCTAATCCCACATAACGGCGCCTGTTTTAGCTGTAAAGCTCCGCCTCCTCCATTCATTACCACTATTGTACGTGGCCATGATGTCATTGCCACACCTGTGCAATGACTGATCTCCTGCCATCTTGCACCAATGGACAGCAAAAAAACAGGACTATTTGAAAAGGGAAAATATCGATTTCTAGTTCTACACCCTAAAAAGGGAGAATCGGCAAGGGCTTTGGCCAAATGTATTTCACAAGTTCAGTGGGTTTTGGTCCGCTTTAAGCGATTTGGGAACTGGTCATGGGCTACAATGAATGGGTTCAGAATTTGAATGGCATTTATATCTACCAATCCCCAGATGCTAGTAACGCACATGCTGATTGCCTTACTTCTTCGAAAATATGGGTCACTTATTTATAGCCAATACTCCATCAGTCCTAAATCATAACCATATTCCCATTACTCAGCCCATCTAAAAGCCTACCAATGCTAAACATACAATTATATATAGAAAAAACTGTATTCTAATTATGGTGTCAGAGATGTCACCCAGGGGTGGTGTTGCACTATCAGTGTCATCACGATCCTACAAGCCACCGCTGCCTCCTCTATTTGCTGATGCGCCCCTCCTATATCCCTCTCCTTGCAACCTCCCATCCTTACTTTGCTCCAGCCCCTCCTGCCCCTTCCTGCAAAAAAAAATAACCCCCAACCTGCCCCCTCCAAATAGCGATCCTGCTAATGTAATAAAAGAAAGAAAAAAGACACTCACCTTCACCCCGAATCCATCCCCGAAGTCGCTATTTGTTTTTTTTTTTGCTGTAGTGGCCCTTTAACTACCTTTACATACCAGTTCTATTTACCCTTCCCACCTTCCCCACAGAAGGTCAGAAGCCACGTCAGATGGCTCCAAGGGCCACATGTGACCCCAAGGCCACAGGTTGAGCATATGTGCTTTGCATACCTTTTGAATATCCATTTAAGTAGACTGGCCCCCATCACTTCATGACATACATTGTTCATCATCTGTTTCTTATCAGCTGCTCCACCTGAATGACAGGAGAAACAGGGCATCCAGTAATAGCAGGAGGAGGTCCAGCCATGGCCACTCATTGGTGTCTCTGACTAGAGAGGATAAAACCAGCTAAAGGGGTTAACTTTACAGTTTGGTACTTTTTAGAGAGATTTACCCTTTGTCCTGTAGGTTCACTTAACCCCTTTTGCCCTGTGGGGTATGTTGTTATTCTAAGTATGTCACACACCCCGCTTCAAGATATCCATAACATGTGGGTAATACTGTCCTGTACATGGCGATCTTGCAGAGATGATAACAAAAAAAGGCAGACCCTCCCGGCCCATAAATACCTGGGACCTCCCACTCAGCACCTACGGCCCGCCCCCGTGCTGAGACTGCATTTTCTTGTCCCGGCTTCTGGCCGGGAGAGACGGGGGAGGGGCGGGGCCGGGTGCGACGCGCGTATCGCACCGGCCCGCCCTCCCTCCGCCTCCTCCTCGCAAGATGCTCGTTGCCTGCGGTCTGGTTCCTCTAGGATGGGTGAGGGGCATGATGGCCGGTATTTTGTATTGCTTCCTACATGTGCATGGGGTTGCATGTATGTTTAGCGTTCTTGTTCCAGGTGGTCCATTGAGCATGTAAAAGGGGGGTTCTCAATTAGCTGGCCTAAAATCCTCCCACTCGGGACTTAAAGGGGCATCCCGGGTGGCATAATTGCGTAATTCCCAAATAACATAATGCGCATTGTACACATTTTTTTGTATATACATTTTAGTTCAAAAAATCACCATGTGGAGGCTTCCCCGGTCACTGGACTTGTGCCCCCCTCGGGGCAATCCAGGCTGCTTTTTGGGGTGTGGGGTATCCTTTTTTGGGGGATGATATATTTCTTTGTGTACCCTGTGCGCAGTGGTCTATTACGCAGCAGACCGGATCTCGGGCATCTGGTTCTGATCTGCTAGTCTCCTCCCCGTCTCCCCCTCGCCTGACACGTGCGTGTGATGGGGTCATTAGCGGGGAGTCGCAATCTGTGGTGTGTGCCAGATTGGCCAATCTTGAAAAATTGTTTTCCAGTGCCATCGCCAAAAAGGGCCACGGCAAAGGGAAAACTTTTGTATTCGGATGCACAGGCCTTTGATAGGGAGGGCTTTGACTCCCTGGATTGGTCTGATTGCTCCCCACGTGAGGAAGGGGAGCTGTATGAGGGGTCTTAGGACTCCGATGATCAGCAGTTTGTGGGTGCTGATACCGAGCAGGGCCAGGGGGATTTCCTCGGATACTTCCGGGGTCCTGGCTCATAAGTTTGAGGTCCTGGCTTTTTCTCCCACCGAGGCGGCTTTTCCGCTGCAGGGGGAGTTCTTTGAGGTGACCAAGCCGCACTTGGAATTTCCTTATCAAAAGCATTTTGATGGTATCATTCACAAGGAATGGGAGAGACCAACGCGGCTTCTGGTGTCCCACCGGGTTGGGACGAGAAATATCCCTTTTCGGTGGACGCAGTAAAGTTCTGGTCGTCTTCCCCCCGAGATGGATGCTCCTTTTGGGGTTGTCCAGCTCCTCAGTCCTCCATTCCCCGGAGTGCACTACTCTCTAGGATGGTGAGGATAAATGCATTGACCAGATGATTTTGTCAGTGTTGGATCGGCTTGGCAGCCGGTTTGGGCTTCGGCGCTTGTACTGGTTGCAGCCAGGTCGGTTGTTAGAGGATTGTTGTCCTTGTCCGGGCTCGACCCGGTTGGTGAGGAATTTGCCGACCTTAAACGCTGTGAGTTATTCTTATCCTTTGTACTTTCCGCCCTGGACGACGCTTTGGTGATGTGTAGCAGAGCTATGACCCTGCTTGTGGCTATCCGCTGGTAGGTTTGGTTGCGCCGGCGGGCGGCTGATTTTGTGTCCAATAAGTCGCTCATGGCCCTTCTCTTTGTGGGGTTGCGGCTCTTTGGAGAAGGGTTGGATTCGGTGGCTTCTGAGGTAAGTTACCTCTGTGTAAGTCGCAGCGTCGCCCCTTTCGGGGGGCGGCTTCCTTCTCTCAGTCCTTTCGTGGGGCTAGAGTTGGCAGGTATTCGACTTTTCCCTCGTCCGGAGGTGACTCCTGGTCCAGGGGCAGGGGTCGGGCCCGTCCAGGACACAGTTGGGGCCCTAAGCCTAATGCCGTTGCCAAGCTAGCTCAGCATTGAGGGGGCGCCCTCACCCTTGCGGGTGGGGGGTACGGCTGCTACTATTCTCCTGGGTTTGGGTTCAAGAGGTCTCGGACAGGTAGAGTTAGGAAGTGGTGTCTTCCGATTACAAACTGGAGTTCGAGTTCCGGCTATCGTCTGCCGGGTGCCTCACTCAGACCGGGGTCTGGGCTTCTGTTCCATATTGTTCACGGTGCCCGAGAAGGACGGATCCGTTCATCCCATTCTGGATCTGAAGTTGATCAACAAGTTTGTTCGTCCCCGGAAGTTCCGTATGGAATCTTTGCATTCTGTCATCCACGCATTGCGTCAGGGGGACTTCATGACGTTCTCTGGCATCAAGGATGCTTACCTGCATATTCCAATATTTCTGCCACACCAGAGATTCCTCAGGTTTGTCGTGGACAATCGGAATTTTCAGTTTGTGGCTCTTCCATTTGGCCTAACCTCGGCTCCAAGGGTTTTTACCAAGGTGTTGGCAGGAGTGAGGGCCATCCTCGGAGCCAGGGGTATCCGCATCGTGCCCTATCTGGATGATCTGCTCGTCATGGCGTCTTCTCTAAGTCAAGCGCAGATGGATACCAGGACTGTGGTGTCCACTCTGGAGAGTTTCGGTTGGGTGATCACTATCCCAAGTCCTGCCTCACTCCCTCCTGGATGGTGGAGTTCCTGGAAATGTCGCTGGATACTTCTCAGGCCAGGGTGTTTCTCCCCCGAACCAAGGTTCTTCTGATTCAGGAATTGACTCAGCGTCTCCTATCCATCCCCCGCCCGTTCATCCGGCTGGGGATGCGACTGGTGGGATTGATGGTGGCGTCGTGCGAGGCGGTTCCCTTTGCACAGTTTTCACACAAGGACGCTCCAGCTCCATCTCTTGGCGGATTGGGACGGCTCCCCGCTGTCATTGGATCAGTCTTTTCTGATGTCCCCCCGGGTGTGGCGTTCCCTTCGGTGGTGGCTGAAACCAAGCAATCTGATGAGGGGCAGATCCTTTCTGACCCCTCGTTGGGAGACGGTCACCACGGACGCCAGACTGTCAGTTTGGGGGGGATTTTGGAAGGATCTTCAGTTTCAGGGTCTTAGGGGGCCTCTGGAGGCTCACGATCCCATCAATGTTCTGGAGTTGAGAGCCATCAGGTTGGTTCTGGCTCACTTGACTCATCAGTTGCGGGCCCTACCGGTTCAAGTTCGGTCGGACAATAGGACGGCGGTCGCCTACATCAATCACCAGGGAGGGACTCGCAGCAGGCGTGCCCTCGGGGAAGTGTCTTTGATCCTGGATTGGGCAGAGCGCAATGTCCCAGGCATCTCGGCGGTGTACATTCCGGGAGTGGAGAACTCGGAGGCGGACTCCCTGAGCAGGGGGTCATCTCGCCGGGGGGAATGGTCGCTCAGCCCCAAGGTGTTTCGGTCGCTTTGCCACCGGTGGGGGACTCCGGAGGGATGCCCTGTCTCTGAACTGGAGGGATCGGGGGTTTCTGTACCTGTTCCCTCTGTTTCTCACGGTGGACAGAGTAGTGCGCAAGCTGGCCCTAGAGGGCGCGTCAGCAATCCTGGTGGCTCCAAGGTGGCCAAGACAGGTTTGGTTCGCAGACGTGGTAAGGTTGGCGGAGGATCGGTTAGACCTGCCCCTTCTGCCAGATCTGCTCACTCAGGGTCCACTACTCTACCCCGATTTACCAACGCTGGCTTTGATGGCGTGGTTGCTGAAACCTCAATCTTGAGGGAGGAAGGTCTTTCTGATGCTGTCATTCAGACTCTGATTAGGGCTAGAAGGCAGTCTTCCTCTGCCATCTATTATAGGACTTGGAGGTCTTATATTGATTGGTGTGAGGTAAGGGTCTTGCCTTGCAGGGCGTTTTCTGTCCCTAGGGTCTTGGAATTTCTGCAACATGGTCTGGACCAAGGTTTGCAGCTTAGTATGCTGAAAGGGCTGGCCGGGTTCTTTCAAAAGTCTTTTGCTCTTCATCCCCTGGTTAAGTCCTTTTTCCAGGGGGTTACGCATGTCCGGCCTCCTAGGAAGCCTTTGCTCATAGTGTGGGATTTGAATTTGGTTTTGTCTGCCTTGCAGGGTCCTCCGTTTGAACCTTTGCAGGATATTGCACTTTCTACGCTTACTCAGAAGGTTGTTTTTCTGGTTGCCATCACTTCTGTTCGGTGTGTTTCGGAGTTGGCAGCCTTGTCTATTTCGGCTCCTTACTTTGAGAGGCATCAGGACAAGGTTGTTTTCCGCTTCAAGCCAGATTTCCTTCCTAAGGTGGTCTCTGCTTTTCATCTGCATCAAGATATTGTTCTTCTCTCCTTGTGTCCTAAGCCCAGCAAAGACAAGGAGAGGGTTTTGCATTCTTTGGATGTGGTTCGCTGTGTCAAGTATTATTTGGTGGCTACTTCTCCTTTTCGTAGGACTGATGTCCTTTTTGTGGTGCCCTTTGGGCCTAGGAGGGGTTTGGCTCCTGTCGAGTCTTCCATTAGTAAATGGATTCGCCAGGCCATTGTTGGGGCCTATTCTGCCGAGGGGATGGTTCCCCCATTTCGTGTTACTGCTCTTTCTACTCGTGCTGTTGGGGCGTCCTGGGCTTCCAGCGCCGGGCTTCTGTTGAGCAGGTTGTAAGGCTGCTACTTGATCTTTGGTTCACTCTTTTTCCAAATTTTACAGGGCTGATGTTCGGGCCTCAGCGGATGTTGTTTTTGGCCGTACAGTTATGCAACTGCAGTGGTTTAAGTTTGTGCTTTATTGCCTTGTTTGGATCCCCGCCCTTTATGGACACTGCTATTGGATGTCCCACATGTTATGGATATCTTGAAGCGGGGTGTGTGACATACTTAGAATAATACCATTTTGTGAATACTCACCTGTAAAATGGGTATTGTAAGTATGTCACACACCCCGCTTCACCCCGCCCTTTTATTTTATTTTTTTTGGATCCTTGTATGGTGAACCTTTGTTGGTTTTAATTGGCCTTCCTGGTCCCTTGATCTTACTGCTATCTTTATACTGGGTGCTGAGTGGGAGGTCCCAGGTATTTATGGGCCGGGAGGGTCTGCCTTTTTTTGTTATCATCTCTGCAAGATCGCCATCTACAGTACGGTATTACCCACATGTTATGGATATCTTGAAGCGGGGTGTGTGACATACTTACAATACCCATTTTATAGGTGAGTATTCACAAAATGGTATTATTAGAGCTTTAAAGTGGACCGAAACCCAGCACAATCAGCCCGGGAATCTTATAGATCTATTCCCTTCCCCCGGGGCATCCAAAATCGAAATGCCCCGCTGTGTGAAACCCCACAGGTCGCCCGTTCACTTACCTTGCTTTCCGGTCCAACAGCCCCATCCCCGCTGTCCCTCTAGCAGGACGCGTGCCCGCCCTAGGCTTTTGTAAATGGCCAGAGCGGGAATGCTCCCTGTTAGAGGGAAGCGAGGGATGCGGCCGCCAGCACGCTCAGAACCGCTGGCCTTAGACGCTGGCTTAGAAGGCGTGACATCAGCGGCTATGACCGTGCTTCAGGAAGAGGTGAGTTGTGCGATCTGGGGAAGGGGGGGGGGGTTCACACAGCGTGGGAAAGGACCAAAACCCAGGATAGTCAAAATCCTGGGTTTCCATCCACTTGAACCCATTACCTGGCAGCCTACCTAGAGATTTTGTCACCCTCTGTTGCCAGATTATTTGTCACCATTTAGTGCTATGTTTAACTGATTATTGCAGAGATTTCCAGGAAAACTGTATATCGTTTTGGCAGAGTTTAGACTTTAACATAAATGTCTTGTTTGGAATTTTTTTCATGGTTTGGTTTATTTTTGGGTCAAATATGTTAAAAAATAAAATAAAAAATTCAATATTTTACATTTTGTTGCTTTTTTTAAAATAAAAAATGTAAAGTAGACACCTTCCCAAAAGACACTCCAAACTGAAAAGTGCGGTTGAGATTTTCAAATGAAATTCAATCTTAAACTCTTAAAAATGAAAATTGCCATGGCACTCCCCCTAGTAAAACCAGCCCAGGCACCATGTATGGGGGCCCCCAACCCAGAAGGGGTGCAGCAGACCAGATCTGCACCCCTCCCCTGACTTTGGGGATGCAGGTAATGGGACGGGAAGTTATGGCAAGTTACCCGCTTGCTGCAGGTGACTTGCCAGCCCCTCTTGCCCTGGACCCCTTACCAGTTCACAAAGGGTAAAAAGTAAAAAAAAAAAAAAAAACACACACAGGAATAAAATATGTTATTGTTTTTTTTTCTACTTACCTCCGATCCTTAACTGGTCCTATGCCATCACTTACACTGCCGGAAGCAGCCTTTTATAGTGAGGTGACATCATCTTAATACCGGTATAAAAGGCCCCTCCCTGCAGCGGCTGGTGAGCTGACAGAAGGGGGGCAGGTATTGGGCATTCTCTGCCCCACTAAAAACCCTGGGGGGATCTGAGGCCCCCGAGGGGAAGAGGAGACCACCCCCCCCTCCCACTGGTTCAGGATGGAGGAGAGCATTTTTTAATAGTGAGAGAGGCAACCCTGTATATGTACTTGGCATTTAAGGATTAAGACTCATACTACCATTCTTGTATCTCACGCATCTGCCGATGACCAATCAGGTTTGCTGGTCAGACTCACGGACGGCAGATAAGGCATTGTGTATGTGTGTCTGATCAACCTGATTGGTCACCAGCGGTTCCTTTGAAGTGTAAGAGTGTGGACCTGGTAATTCTGCGTGCATAATCCCAAAAAACATGTAATATTTGTATTTAACCTCTAGGGTGGGTCCCCTATTCAGCTCTACTAGTTAACTGGAGACACCCAGGGCCATATTCCCCGATGGTTAAACCTAGCGGCCACCTGTAGAGGGCAATGGAGTTACTGTTATGGTAAACAAAAGGACACTGATTTGGGGTGCCCCACTGTGTGAAACCCCCCAGATCACCTATACAATTTGGGATGCCCCAGGGGAAGGCCAGTGTCCCTCTCTGGAATCTTTTAGATTACAGGGCTGGCCCTCTTGGGCTTGTTGTTTGGTGACTCCACACTCTCCAGTAGCCAATGCAGCTGAAGTAAGTTTATCCTTTTGCCTTTTGGGCAGGATTAAAACACATGTCCTGAAGTCTTTAAGACCCCAGGGCCGGCATCTTTGGGTTGGTCTGCTCAGGGCAGGGACGGAAAAAATCTGCTCCACCCTGCTGCCCCATGGTAGTAATTACCATGCTGTGCCTCTACTTTAGCAGCAGGCAGTGTCCCCTCCTCATGACTGAGCCCAATATGGGGGGTTACGTGGCCTTGTGTATAGCCAGCACCACTAACAGTGGCCCTAACCTATCTGCAGAAACAAGATGGCTGGTATAAAGGCACCCCAAGGCAGTCTGCCCTGGGTCTGCTTTAATCCCATCTATGGCACTGACAATGCCCAGACCTGGGTATTATGTGCCCATACCTCCCAACTGTCTCTCATTTGGAGGGTTGGTCCCTCTTTTGAGTCCATGTCCCCCCGTCCCTCTTTGTTCTCATTTGTCCCTCTTTGAGGTTAAACTTGCAGATCTGCATCAATAAAATGATTCATTACCTATTCAAAGTGTTTATATATCTCCCTCAATTAGGGAGCAAAGCTTAATTTACAAATTGTCCCTCTTTTCCTTCCTGAAATGTTTGAAAGTACCTACCAATCATATGGATAGGAGACAGGGTGTAACAGTTACAATATAAACAGTTTAAACAGGCAAATGAATCAGGTGTGCATGTTACCCCTCAAAGAGGGGCAAAGGAGAACAACAAAGGACAGGGGGAGATGGACTCAAAAGAGGGACAGTCCCTCCAAATCAGGGACACTTGGCAGGTATGTGTGGCCAGCTTCAAGGGTTAGCTAATGTGCCAGACCTTCTCAAGTATTGTAGTCTAGCAGACAGCCAGCGAGCCACACAGCAGTTGTGCCACCATATGTGGCTCCTGAGTACCCTCCCCGCAGCCCAACACTGCTGCACACATATGCTGTTGGGGGCACCAGCAGTCTACACTGATCAGGCAGCATCTCTCATGTGATTGTGTATTGCAGGAAGTATAGGGAGCTTGTGCCTCAAACACCTCCCCCCTACCCGTCTCCGTCACCTCCCTCCTTCTTCCTACATGTTCTGTCCCTGCACAGCACGCTGAGCTTGTGTCTCCTTCCTGCAGGTGAAGATGAACATCAGCGAGGCCACGCAGGAGATCCTCCAGTAAGTGTTGACTATCACTTTGTATCTTCATCACAGGGCTCCCTGCTGCTCAGCATGATCACCCCTGACTGTACCCACTTGTCCCTTTGCATGGCTACCTCCTCTCACTTGGGTGAGTATCTCCGTGTGCAGCTTCTGTAGAGGCAGAAATAATGGGAGTGAGCTACCTGGCTTTCAAGAGCGTGCACTTTCATTATAAAATCCCGCCAAGGACAGGATTGGCTGCCTGCCTCTGATTTGACTCGGTGAGCCCAGCGGCACAGGCTCCAGCATGCACTTCCAGGCTGCACGTCTCCAAGAACAAAGCAATCACACAGGTTGGGAAACTTTGCTTTATATTGCCTGTCAGAAGCGTTAATGACATACAGTATACATCCTGCTTTATTCAAAGGCGAAGTAAAACTGGGCTCATGTTTACGAGACAGCTCCCCCCCCCTTCCTGCGGACGTACACGTCACATAGGTTCTCCTGTTGTTTACTGTTTGGAAACTATGGCACATTATTCATAGGGAAAGAAATCTTAACTCATACTCCTCTCTGCTTTTGGCAATTTGGACTTTGGACCGATCTCGGCTCTAGTCAGTAGGAACCATAGGAAAATTCTGTCCCACGAAGTGGCCGTGCGACTATACCCTGCGCTGGTAGCACAGCCATTTGCATTTTTACAAGCCACTTCTTATATTAACAAAACAATCAAGAGATTATCGGGACAAGATTGGTCTAATGATCTAGATGCCCTCCTGGAAAATCCTCCACCAGACAGGAAGGCTATATCTATTGACTATGACTTTCTGAGAAACAGTCTGGAGCTGGAGAACCAAAAAACGGACATGACCAACAACAGGTGAGTTTACAGATATTCTCATGGAATACACAGAGCAGGGCATCCAAAACAGGATGACTCACCCGAGAGGAACAACACCCCAAAAATAGCCACATAATCTCAGGGAGGGCATCCGGATTGCTGGAGCCCCCCCCCCCCCCCACACACACACACATAGACCCCCGCAATCCTTACCTGAAACTCGAAATGCAGCTCCACAGTTGGCCATTGGCGGTCACCCTGTCCAGCAGCCGGTAAAGAAAACGCGACCCTGGCCCATGTGGCCCCATCAGCTCCCACAGAGACTTCCCGACCAGGAGGAGATGAGGTTGGTGCGCAGCGCTTGCACAGAGACCAGGGCAGTGGAAGGTGTGTGCAATGAAATGTATGGTGGGGACCAGGAGAAGCTGGCGCTGGTGAAGGAGGTGGCATGGGTTGGTAAGTCACCAGGCGTACATGCAGAAGAGGCACTGCAGGTAGCTTGCTCCGGGCCCCCTTGTTCCACGTGCCTGGGGGCACGTGCTAGCGCTGCCTCTATGGTATGTAAGTCCCTGTTAGGCAGCCTGGACTGCCCCTTTAAAGTGGACCGAAGCCAGACCTAAACTCTAAAATACTTTAGGTCCGGCATCAACCCTTCCCAGATTGGGATGCGCTGCAGTGTTTAACTCAGTTCCAGGATTGCGCAGCAGTCACATGTGACAATAAGCAGAACGCTCTACATTGCCGCGGCTCACTGTGCACAACACTAGCGGCACACCACCAGGGCAGAGTGTGATATGACCAGGGCTATTTTTATGGGGGAGCGAGCAGGGTAACGGCCCTGAGCGCAAAGGCCTTTTATCCCAGTCATGCTGCTTTCTGTAGGGTCAGGGCCACTGTTAGTGCTGCAGACCATATGGCAGGCCCCTCATTCCCCCCATATTGGGGGGGGGGGGGGGTGAGTCATGGGCAAGGGGCACTGCCTGCTGCTAAAGTACAGACATCACATGATGGGTGAGGAGGGGCAGAATTGTTTCCTTACCCCATGGAGAGCTATTTCATCTAGAAACTGCCCTGCATAAGACTGCTGCGCTATCCAGGAACTAGGCGAGTTTAACATTGCAGGGCAATTTTGGATGTCCCCTAGGTTAGGGTTTCTGCAGGACCTTGAAGGCTTTAGGTCAAGTTTTGATCCATTTTAAAAGATTTTTAGATGGACTTACAGTCCTGATTTGGGATGCCCCTCTGTACTAAGAGCAGGAGGAAGCCCACATACACTCCCCTATTGCTTGCTGGCAGCTCATTCATCACTCTGTGAGTAACCAACTGGATTTGCATGGAGCAATTCTGAACTCATTGCTGGGCATAATTCTGATTGGTTAAGGTACATACGTGCCATGGATGGAGGGGAGAAAAAGCTGGTCCCGGGTGTTTCAAACACACCAAAACGCAAGTTAAAAACCTGGCTTTTGGTCCACTTTAAGAAAGAACATTATACGAAAATTCACAAGTAGGCTTCTCAGAAAATAACAGTAACACGTGAAGGAAGTAATTATACCTAATTCAGAACTGAATTTGTTATCTTATACAGTGCAGAACATTTGCTGTAATTACAAGTCTGAAAGCCATACATGTCAACAACAAGAAATATAAGAGAATTATACAAACTAAAAGGAGGGTTAAGAACATAAAAGTTAACAGTTAAACAAGAGAGGGGGGGAAAGGGAAGAAAACACTCTTAAACAAAATCAGTTGCCAGCCTTGATCTTAAAGATTCCAGGGCCGGCCGCTGGCTTTCGCCTGGGGCATCCTTATTTGGCTGTCTGGAACACCCCAGGGTGCTTGTGCACACCTTTCCCTGGTCCAATGGCGCATGCATGGTCTCTCATCCAATGAGAGCCGCCCGCTGAACTGACATGATTCGGCAGGCGGCTCTCACTGTTGTCAATCAGGAGCGCGTGTTGCTACATCCACGGTAAAGTCTAAATCTTGGATTTTGTCCCGCTTTAATTATTGTAGGGATCTTCCCGGGGGATGGTGTGTTTGGACACAGTTCACAGCAGACTTAGATTTTATAAAAGCAGGTCTTGGCGTTTATTCATGGCATAAACAGTCCAGCAAACAAAAATATACAGCAACAACGTGCTTCTTTTTGTACAATCAAAATAAAAGACCTAGCCCGGCTGGGCGCTTACTAACAGGTTCTTCTCACCTATCTGACACTTTCAAAACACAGCTTTCGCCTGGATATCGCAGGGTGAGTTTTTAGCTCCAGCAGTGGCTGCGTTCGCAGCTTCCTCCAAACACCCACAGGCTGTTCATTCCTGGCTGAGAGCAATCACCTGCAGGCTCTGCAGAGCTTTTACCTTCCCAGGCTAATTAGGATCAGAGCTCACCTGATCCAAAACCCAAACTGGATCGGGGGGGTGTGGAATGACAGGTCCCTCTACCAAACCTACCTGCCATTCCATATAAATCCAGGCCCGGCAAGATTAAACAACAACTCAGCAGCATATCACTGCTGAGAAACAAATCAGTCCTGGACTTACCATCTCACACTGCGTAGTAACCTAGGTGAAATATACACCCCCTCGACCACTTCTCCAGTGACATGTCTACATATCCCCACCCTCTTTTTCAGACCGGAGGGCTGAGCATTTTGTCCCCACAGACAATGTACCCTCGACAATGCGTCAGCATTTGCCTGTAATTTCCCTGGCCTGTGTTCCACAGTGAAATTAAAGTTTTGTAGGGACGGGGGCGTGGTCAAGATGGCGACCTAGGCAGACGTGCCTGAACGGGGCTCCTCGCAGTTATCCTGATTCCTACCTTATCCTTGGCGACTGGACGTCCAGAACCCTTGTTGAGGCTCTCCCTGGCCCAGGGATTGAGCCTAAGTGCAGAGCGGCGGCGGTGGAGACGGCCATCGGAGTGGCAGCGGGACGCGGGAGAGGTGGCGGCAGCTCGGGCGTGGGTGCGGAGGAGAGAGGCTGCGGCGTTGGAGCTGTCAGCGGCGGCCTCATTCTGACTCGGGCTGCGGCGGTGGCGAGGAGACGGGTGCCCGGAGTGTGAGGGGCAACTCACAGTAAGGAGACCGCTGCAGTGCGAGGGGTGGAGGAGGTGACGGCGGGCCCCGAGCGCACGTGTGCAGAGAGGAGGCGGCGGCGGGAGTCATCGGCGGCGGCCGCAGTCATCAGCGGCGGCTGGAGTCCTCAGCGGCGGCAGTGTTATTCATCCTCCCGGGCTGAGGCGGTGATGAGGGGTACGAGGGGCGCCTCCCTGACAGAGAAGGAGCGCTGAGGAAGTGGCGCGAAAACTGGGAGACTGTCGCCATCTTGTCAGAGGTGAGGGGGTGGGAGCTGTAGCGATGTCCTGACGTCCCTGGTGCTCAACCCCAGCCAAGCAAAACAGCAAGGGCCACAATACAATTAAGGCTGCCCTGAGGGTGGGTCCTCCTTTCCTGCCCTGTTAATCCCTGTGCCCCCTGCGTGGGAGGAAAGCGCTCTGAGTGGGCAGATAAGCCTCTGTTTTCTTCTCCTGCCCCTGATCTGTGTCCGGTGGGAGCTGTCTGCCCAGGCCAGCACAATAGCTCACCCTGCAAGCTGGGGTCATATTTGAAGTGGCCGCAACCTCTATAACACTGCCCTGTGGGCAAGACCTCCTGCCCTGCCTGTGGAGCGGGGGCTACCTGGACGCTCTGCTGTTCCCCATATCCCTGCACAGGAGAACCCTGCGGTGGACCTTTTCTGCTGGACCCTACCCCCACAACTGGCCTGTGCTGTCCATCTGCACCGCAGCTGGCTGGGGTACCGGTGCGCCACCTGTCTGGGATAGAGGCGGCACCCCCGTTCTGCGGGATTGTGGCACATCCGTGGAGGCTATAGGTCACTAAGCTCTGCACTGGAACTGAGACCCCCCTCCCCTGTCTGTGGGGTTGATCTGGGACCGCTTAGACGCTCTTCTGTCTACTATACCCCCCCTCAAAAAGATCCCTGAGTGCCCGGGGTGGACGGTGGTCTCCTGTCCTTGGATCCTACCCTGACGGGGCTGTTTCAGCCGGGGAGCCCCCCTACATATGAGAGGCAATAAGAAGCGCAGAACAACCGTGGTCGCCTGTAGTACGCAAACAATGGAGACCCCGTGTGGGGCTGAGCAGGGGACCTCCAACCCTGATACTGCAGCTATAATGGCAGCTATTGCCTCATGTCAGAGTGCCCTCACAGCCAAATTTGACACTCTGCAGGAACAATTTAACTACTTCCGCCATGACCTGGATAAGATCCGTGACCGCGCCGGGGAGGCGGAGAGGAGAATCGGTGATGCAGAGGATCGACTGTCCACCCACACGGAGGAAATTGCCACCCTGCGGAGGCAGGTGACCACTCTCATGGGGAGGGCAGAGGACGCTGAAAATAGGAGCCGGAGGAATAACGTCCGGATCCTAGGCCTGCCTGAAAAAGCGGAGGGAGCCTCTCCAGAGCAATTTGCTGAAAACCTCATAAGGGAGACTCTGGCGCCGGTGAATCTATCTAAATTTTTCACAGTGGAGAGAGCACACAGGATCCCCACGAGACCCCTGCCGCCGGGGACGCCGCCAAGACCCTTTATATTCAAAGTCCTCCATTATAGAGACAGAGACGCGATCCTGGCTGCGGCTAGAATGAAAGGAGTGGTGACTTTCAATAACGCCCGATTATCCTTCTTCCCGGATTTCACTTCGGAGGTCCAAAAGCAGAGGCGCTCCTTTAATGGCGTGAGAGAGAGGCTCAAACGGAAAGGAATTAAATACGCCATGATGTTTCCTGCACGGCTGCGCGTGCAAGATGGAGAGACGACCAAATTCTTCACGTCGGCTGAGGACGCTAATGCTTGGTTGGACTCTTTACCTGGAGCCTAACGACCTGGGCTCAGGGTGGAGACAGTATTTCCTTAAATTCAGCACTATTTGAATTGTTGGCGATGCCCCTTGCCCGGGGCCCTCTCCTCGGCAGCGGTCCGCCTGGTGCTGGGTCCGGTGTCTAAGTGCCGCCCAGTAGCGGGGATCGCCCGGTTTAGTTTGAAGATTTGATGGCTGTTGAAACTGCCGTAACCTGTTGCAATATGTTGAGATTTGTTCTGGCTGCTCTAGTCGCATTGCATCCTGATATGATCATTACAGGAGAGCTGTGGCTCTGGATTCCCATGGTGTGATGGCCCCTTCCCTACTGAACCCCCCCTTACTATCCGTCACTCCTGTCGCTCCCCCCTTGGTCGGTCTGCCGTCCCTCCCCCCCCCGGCTGTACCTCCCCCCCTTCCTGGTTATGCCTGCCTGTCGCCCTTGATTTCCCCTATCTCGCACCCTGGGAACCCTTGGTGACTATGTCGCCAGCCTGTATATGCTTAGGGTAATGTTATGTTATGGGCCCATAGGCAGTGGGTCTAGGCACCCCGGTGCAACTAGTTACACCGTTGTTGTATTGTATTGTTGGGGGGGTATGAAGCTCGCCAAAGTTTGGGTGTGGTGGAGCGGGGTGGGGGTGGACGGGAATGGTATATGCATCTACAATTTAGAGTTTAAGAGTTTGTATAATGTGTGTTGTTACGTTGGTATGCATGGGACGAATGGTAAACGGACCCTGGAAGTCAGGCGGGCGCAAGGGGAGGGGCTGACTAGTTGGTGCTGGTTGACAACTGATAGAGGGGTTAGCGCTCTGAACTATGAGTATGGGTGATTGTAAGATTCTCTCCTGGAATGTAAGGGGGCTAAACGATAAAATCAAACTGTCCACGGTCCTCCAGTTTGTCAAGAGATATAGGCCCAGTGTGGTAATCCTCCAGGAGACCCACCTAATGGGGCGGAGAGGACTCGCTCTTAGGAGACCCTGGATTCAGGATTCATTTCATGCTCTCTTCTCGTCCTACTCTAGAGGGGTATCGGTACTCATCTCCAAGGGTACTCCATTTGTGTTGTACTCTGTGCAGACGGACCGGGAGGGTTGCTATGTAATCATCCACGCCAAGCTTATGCATACAGATGTGATTATAGTTGGCATTTATATCCCCCCGCCCTTCAATATCCAAGTGTTGCACCGGATCATGGAGAAAGTAGTAAACTACCCCCCGACCCCGATATTGTTGATGGGAGACTTTAATATGGTGCTGGACTCAGCGTTGGACAGACTGGACAAGAGACCGGGCCCTAAGACACAGCTGGCGTCCTGGGCAGATGCGATGGGCCTACAGGAACTATGGAGGTGGAAACACCCGACTGATAAGGCTTTTTCCTGTCATTCAGCCACGCATAGGTCCCTGTCCAGAATAGACCTCGGGTTCTCATCACCTGATCTGCTAGCGAGGGTGACGTCCTGTGACTATCTCCCGAGGGGCATATCTGATCACGCACCTATGTTGTTGGGGGTTGGGCTGCTGCGGACGCGGGTAAGCCGAGTGGGATGGACCCTTAATCCCCTGTGGTTGGAGACTCCTGAAGTCAAAAATAGTCTGGTCTCTGCTGCGGAAGTCTTCTGGGAGTGTAATGCGGACGAAACGACTGCGGGTGTGAGGTGGGATGCCTTTAAGGCGGTTACGAGGGGATGCGCCATAAGCGCCATAAAGGCGGTTAGGGGGAAGCAAGGGGAAGAACGGATGGACCTCGAAAGTAAACTTGCGAGAGCGGAAGAGGAATTCATTGCCTCGGCAGACGATAGGGCCCATTCGAATCTGATGTCTCTTACACGGGAATATAATCTGTTATTATCCGATTCAACTAGGAAACTATTGTTACATAAGCTGGCGTTGATATTTGACAAAGGGGATAAAAATGGCAAGACTCTGGCCTATCTAGCAAGGGCTGAAAACAAGTCCAATAGTATTGCCGGGATAATGGTTGCAGGAGAAATGGTAACAGAGGGTGAGAAAATTGCACAACAGTTCCTCAGATACTACTCGGCCCTGTACTCCTCTAGGGTCAACTACGGGATGGATGAGTTGGAGAATTATCTTGACCAAATTAAATTCCCTGAACTGGCCCCAGCCGATCGGGAATCTCTTGACTCTCCCATCACTATTGAGGAAGTTAAGAATGCGATGAGAGCACTTCCCGGCAGGAAAGCGCCCGGGCCTGATGGATTGCCGGCCGAGTGGTATAAGCAGGAGTCGGATCGGATCGCCCCTAAGCTTTGGGAGGTCCTGAAACAGGCGCTGGACGATGGGAGTCTCCCGGCCTCCTTCCATGAAGCGCATGTGGTCCTTATCCACAAAGAAGGGAAACCCCCCGATATATGTGCATCATATAGGCCCATCTCCCTCTTAAATCAAGATGCCAAAATTCTGGCTAAAATCCTGGCCAATAGGTTAAATAGGGTTATATTGCAACTGATCGGGCCTGACCAGTCAGGCTTTATGCCGGGACGCACAACGGGGATAAACTTGCGCAGACTGATATCCAACTTACAGATAGTACACGACAACTGTGGCAGCCGGGCGATAGTCTCTCTGGACAATGAGAAGGCCTTCGATTCGATCGAATGGGTGTATCTCTGGGCAGTGTTGGCCAGATTCAGGCTCCCCACGAGTTTTATAGCATACATAAAGCTGTTATACGACCGCCCAACGGCCAGAGTGCGGGTCAACGGCTGCTACTCTAACCCTTTTGTGCTAAATAGGGGGACTAGGCAGGGCTGCCCGCTCTCGCCGATGCTCTTTGCGCTGGCCATTGAACCGTTGGCAATCATCATTAGGAATTCCACAACCATTGCTGGGTGGAGGCTGGGGGAGATAGAGGAGAAGATTTCACTTTACGCGGATGACACCCTACTATACCTAGCGGATAGCGGTGAGTCCTTAGAGGCTGCTCTGGATACCATTGGGGTGTTCGGGAGATTTTCCGGCTTGAAGGTCAACTGGGATAAATCTAGCCTGTTGCTAGTTGATGGGACTGACCCCCGTGATGTCTCCCCAAGATCCCAACTAAAGAGTGTCCAGCAATTTAAGTACCTGGGGATTGTGATAAGTGGGCGGACTGAGGAGTTTGTCTCTTTCAATATCTCCCCAGTAATAGCGAAATTGAAGCAAAGAGTCACCCAGTGGGCGAACCTTCCCCTGTCGGTCATGGGCAGAATCAATATATTTAAAATGATTTTCCTCCCTAAATTCCTATACATCTACCAGGCCTCCCCGGTGATGCTTCCGGCCTCCCATTTTAAAGCACTGGAATCGATCATCTTCAGCTTTATATGGGGTCATTCCCCCCCAAGGCTAAATCGACAGATAATGAAGGCGCAAACAGATACCGGGGGTCTGGCGGTGCCACATATGCAATTATACTTTTACGCAACACAGCTCCTGTTTGTTCATTGGTGGATTTGTCTACCGCGGGACAACCCGGTGGTATGCTTGGAAGTGGCACTGCTGGGCTCCCCTGAAAGGCTGACTTCCCTGGCGTACAGGGGCACGAGAGGGATCCGAGAGGTGACCACGTGTATGAGGGCGGCCAGCAACATCTGGGAGAGGGCGGCTAAACTTGGGATGAGGGCGGGAGTTGACCCGGCATGGTCCCCCCATGCTCCCCTATGGGACAACCCCAGGTTGCCAGAATTGGGTGCTATGCAGGACCCGCTGTTCTGGTCAAGGAAAGGCGTTAAGCAGATTGGGCAACTATACAGAGGAGGGGTACTGATGTCCTTTGATCAGTGTAAGGAAGAGTTTCATCTGCTTAATCGGGACTTTTTCCGATATCTACAACTCAGACATGCACTGCGCGCCCAATTCCGGAGGGAGGGCCCGAGGATCACAGTGTCCAAGGTGGAAAATGTAATCAGAGACGAGAACCTCAAAAAGCCTGTCTCAGCGATGTATAAAAGCTTGTTAGGAGAACTGGAGTCCCCTAGGAGTAAGATTGAGTCTAAATGGCAGGTCCTAGACCCAGGCCTGGACAGGGACGACTGGGAGGAGATAATGGATAACCTACACGCGTCGGTTGTGGAAGCTAGGGATAGATTCATCCAGACCAAGTGGATCCATCAGGCTTACATCACCCCGGTTCGTCTGCACAGAATGGGCCTAGCTGATACTGATATATGTCCTAGATGCGGGAAAGGTAGTGGCTCATGGATACATATGATCTGGTCATGTGAGGTCCTGACGGGCTTCTGGGAGGGTGTGATGGGTCTGATCAGCAGAGTGGTGGGTTTTCGGGTACCGAGGTCTATCTCCACATGTCTTCTTGGGGTGGTGGAGTCGCTCTCGGAGCTGAGGGCTTTAAAGGTCCTGGTCCGATTGCTGCTCTTCTACGCCAGGAAGTGCATCCTGATGAACTGGAGACACCCCGCTAGGCCCTCAGTGCAATCCTGGAAAAGACTAGTTAACCAGAAACTCACCATGTATAAATTGACTTACGCCGCTAGGGGTGCACCAGATAAGTTCGAAAAGGTCTGGGATCCTTGGCTGCAGAGCCAAGAGTCAGCATATGACGCCGAGTGAGTCCGGGAGAGTGGGGGTCTGGAGGAGGATTTTTGGGGTCAAGTACAACATCTACAGTATATTGGGGGGGCTGGGACCGTGAGCTGTTACCTAATGAATAATGTAGGGATTGTGGAGCCCCTGCGCCCCGTCTAATAACTAAGCTCTTCAGCCTCTCTGTCCTGTACTTAAACCGAGATGGAAGCAAGATCTACCAAGGGTCCGGGATGAAAGCTGTGTGAATGATTGTCTGTGTTGTCACTTTTATGCCAGTTATGAAGTTGGGTGCCTGCGGCACCTTAATGCCTTATATATGACTTGTTTGTTGTGTCATGTATGTTTGTTTATTGCAAAATAAAACTTTAAAAAAAAAAAAAAAGTTTTGTAGGGACAGAAACCATCTAGTCACTCTTGCGTTTCTCTCCTTGTTTAACTTCATCCATGTTAGGGGGGCATGGTCTGTCACTAACTTGAATTTCCTGCCTAGCAAGTAATATTTTAGGGATTCGAGGGCCCACTTCACTGCCAAACATTCTCGCTCCACAATGGCATAATTTTTCTCGGCCGGGGTTAGCTTCCTACTCAAGTACATCACCGGATGCTCCTCACCATTTACTACTTGTGAGAGTACTGCACCTAAGCCTGTGTTAGAAGCATCTGTCTGGACCAGAAATTCTCGCCTGAAATCGGGGGTAACTAACACAGGTTGTTGGCACAAGGCAGACTTAAGGCTTTGAAAAGCCTTCTCGGCCTCTGGAGTCCACGTGATCATTGCTCTCTTTCCGCCCTTTGTCAAGTCAGTTAGTGGAGCAGCAACTGAGGCAAAGTTCGGCACAAATCTACGGTAATAGCCCGTAATACCAAGGAAAGCTCTGACCTGTTTCTTTGTCAGGGGTTTAGGCCAATTCTGTATTGCCTCAATTTTATTTAGCTGTGGCTTAATCAACCCTCTTCCAATAATGTAGCCCAGATACTTGGCCTCTTCTAGGGCTATTGCACACTTCTCGGCATTTATGGTCAACCCTGCATCACTTATGGTATCCAATACGGCCTGTACCTTACAGAGGTGACTTTCCCAATCAGGGCTAAAAATAACCACATCATCGAGGTAGGCAGCTGAGTAATCACAATGTGGTCGCAAAATCAAGTCCATCAACCTCTGGAAAGTCGCAGGTGCTCCATGTAACCCGAACGGCATCACTACATACTGGAATAGCCCATCAGGGGTGGAGAATGCAGTTTTCTCTTTAGCCTCATCAGTAAGTGGAATCTGCCAGTAGCCCTTTGTGAGATCGAGGGTGGTTATGTACCTGGCATTACCCAACTTCTCAATCAACTCATCTACCCTGGGCATAGGATAAGCATCGAATTTTGAGATCTCATTCAACTTTCTGAAATCGTTACAGAACCTCCAAGTTCCATTAGGCTTTGGGATTAATACAATCGGGCTGGACCATTCACTCTGTGACACCTCAATTACCCCCAGATCAAGCATACGTTTTACCTCGGCAGATATGGCTTCCCTACGTGCTTCCGGTATCCTATAGGGCTTGAGGTTTACTCTGCTTCTAGGCTCAGTTTCAATGTGATGATAGATGAGGTGTGTACGCCCTGAAAGGTCAGAAAACTTGTCTTTTTTTTTCTGTAAAAATTCCTGAGCCTCCTGTTTCTGTGACACTGATAGGGTATCACCAACCTTGACTGGAGGGATTGGTTGTGACAAATTATTAACAGTATTTGTCGCCCCCAAGGATTCCCTGTCTTTCCAGGGCTTAATCAAGTTTATGTGGTAAACTTGGAAAGGCTTCCTTCTACCTGGTTGGTGCACCTTGTAGTTCACCTCACTGACCTTTTCAACAATTTCATAGGGACCTTGCCACTTCGCCAAGAATTTACTCTCAACAGTGGGAAATAGTATAAGGACCCTATCGCCTGGGTTAAATGTCCTGATTCTTGCAGACCGGTTGTAAATTCTACTTTGGGCCTCTTGCGCCCTCTGGAGGTGTTCCCTTACTAGGGGCATTACAGTGGCTATACGGTCCTGCATTTGTGCTACATGCTCAATAACACTCTTGTATGGGGTGGACTCACTCTCCCATGTCTCTTTTGCAATGTCCAGTAGACCCCTAGGGTGACGACCATAGACCAACTTGAATGGTGAGAACCCTGTGGACGCTTGGGGCACTTCCCTAATAGCAAACATGAGGTAGGGTAACAAATGATCCCAGTCACGACCATCTTTTTCCACCACTTTCTTCAACATATGTTTCAAGGTTTTATTAAATCTCTCCACCAATCCGTCCGTCTGGGGGTGGTATACAGAGGTACGGATGGGTGAGATTTTAAATAGTTTGCATAACTCCTTCATCACTTTTGACATAAAGGGTGTACCTTGGTCAGTCAGGATTTCTTTGGGGATTCCAGTCCTAGAGAACATATAAAACAACTCACGTGCAATTGTTTTAGATGCGGTGTTTCTTAAGGGCACAGCCTCAGGATAGCGGGTCGCATAATCCATGACCACCAAAATATACTGGTGTCCTCTAGCTGATTTTACAATGGGACCCACTAAATCCATTGCAATACGCTCAAAAGGCACCTCTATAACAGGGAGCGAAACCAAAGGACTGCGAAAATGTGACACTGGGGCACTAAGCTGACATGTGGGGCACGACTCGCAGTACTTTTAATATCATCATATATCGCCGGCCAATAAAACCTCTGGAGAACCCTCTCCTCTGTCAGTCCCCAAGTGTCCCCCAAGAACATGGTTATGTGCCATGTCAAGCACCTGACGCCGGTACGGCTTAGGCACCAGAAGCTGTTCCACAATCTCATCCTTAATCTTAGTGACTCTATAGAAAAGATCAGTAGTCACAGAAAAATGTGGAAATCTTTTCTCAGCATCTGGTTCCTGAGGTACCCCATTCATGACAGCAACCTGCTCTCTCGCATTTTTGAGAGTGGGGTCCTGTAACTGTGCAGTCCCAAAATTATCCCTAGACACCTCTAAGTCTGGTATATTTTGCTCAGTGGGAGGAGCCTCCTCCTCTCCAGCCAGGACCTGCAAAGGAAAACAATCATTTTCATCCTGCACACTTTTATCATTTACAGTGGGTAATGCAACAACCTTAGGAGTATCCTCACTCCTTTCGGGGGATTTTCTTTTTCCCCAGAGAGCCCAGAATAATGGAAAATCGCGCCCCAATATTACATTATGCATGAGATTTTTAACCACACCCACTTCATATTGTACGGTGCCTTGTTCAGTCCCGACTTTAGCCAGCACTATAGGGTACACTTTTGTATCCCCATGTATACACACAACACTCATATGCTTTTTACACTCAAAGTCCCCAGCCACCAGGCTGGCATGCACCAAGGTTACGAGGCTTCCTGAGTCCAGCAACGCCTTAACAGGAAAGTCATTAATTGTAATGTTGCAGATTTGCGGTTCAGTCTCTAGTCCAGGAACTGCAACACAAGATGGTTCCGCAAATAGCGACTGACGCCGACTAGCCTCACATTCCATGGGCTCAGTGGTAAGAGGGCAATGGGCAGACACGTGTCCCGTCTCATGGCATCTCCAGCACTGGATAGAGCCTGGTCTCCTTGGCAAGGAGTCCTTTTTAGGGCCACTTAGCCACCCGGGACCATCCCCAGTCTTTTGCCCCTGAGACACCACTTGAGCCCTTTTTCCTCCCTCAGCACCCCTCCACACTCCCCCAATAGATGGAAGTCTCTTACCAGCTGATGGCACAGATCTGGCACTCCGGGGAGGTGAAGATGCTGCAGAAACATCACGGAGGTAGTCCTCAGTCGCCTGGAACCTCTCCACAAGGTTGACAAGTTCGTTTGCATTCTTAGGGTCACCTTGTCCCACCCAGCATTGCAGGTCAGCAGGAAGTGCTCGGAGGTAGCGATCCATCACAACCCTCTCTAGGATCTGTGCAGGAGTAGAAGTGTCTGGCTCCAACCACTTTCTCGCCAAATGGATCAGGTCATACATCTGGGACCTCGCTGATTTGTCCAAACTGTAGCTCCAGTTGCGTACCCTCCTGGCACGGACCGCAGTAGTAACGCCTAGCCGGGCAAGTATCTCCACTTTTAGCCGAGTATAGTCCTTAACCTCTTGCTCACTGAGGTCATAGTAGGCCTTTTGAAGTTCTCCTGTTAAATAGGGCGCAATTACCTCTGCCCACTCAGCGACTGGTAACTTCTCTCGCTCAGCCACACGCTCAAACACAGTTAGGAAGGCCTCAACATCGTCCTCAGCAGTCATCTTTTGCAGCGCTCGCTGCACAGCTCTTCTCACATCAAAAGTCTCTGGAGCGGCTCGCACCACTGTTTGGGGGTTAGCAACCACAGGCGCCTCTTGTTTTGCTATCGGGTGTTCAATAAGTTGTTGTTGGGCAGCCATGGTCTGTTCATGTCGTCTATTGGCCTCTATCTGAGCCTGTTGTTGTTGCAAACTCACTTGCATAAACTGCTTCAGCATCTCCTCCATGTTGCCCGACTGTTCTTGGAGTGTAGTTGCAGCTTTCACCCAGGACATAAGCAGCTGTAGCCAAGTCTGTCCACACCGTTGCCCCTAGCAACCGTTTTGCCCGCTCCGCAGCACCAATTGTAGGGATCTTCCCGGGGGATGGTGTGTTTGGACACAGTTCACAGCAGACTTAGATTTTATAAAAGCAGGTCTTGGCGTTTATTCATGGCATAAACAGTCCAGCAAACAAAAATATACAGCAACAACGCTTCTTTTTGTACAATCAAAATAAAAGACCTAGCCCGGCTGGGCGCTTACTAACAGGTTCTTCTCACCTATCTGACACTTTCAAAACACAGCTTTCGCCTGGATATCGCAGGGTGAGTTTTTAGCTCCAGCAGTGGCTGCGTTCGCAGCTTCCTCCAAACACCCACAGGCTGTTCATTCCTGGCTGAGAGCAATCACCTGCAGGCTCTGCAGAGCTTTTACCTTCCCAGGCTAATTAGGATCAGAGCTCACCTGATCCAAAACCCAAACTGGATCGGGGGGGTGTGGAATGACAGGTCCCTCTACCAAACCTACCTGCCATTCCATATAAATCCAGGCCCGGCAAGATTAAACAACAACTCAGCAGCATATCACTGCTGAGAAACAAATCAATCCTGGACTTACCATCTCACACTGCGTAGTAACCTAGGTGAAATGTACACCCCCTCGACCACTTCTCCAGTGACATGTCTACATTATAAACCCTGAGTCCCCCTAGAAAGGAATCTAAGTCTGGCACACTACAGCAGTTTAGATGCCTGTTTTGAGGAATTGGGTTGTGGGTTGGGATCATTTTGTCGGGCCCCCCTATGGCATCAGGCCCTATAGCAGCTTAGTGGTTTAGTTTCACCCAGGGGTTTGATAACAGAGCAGTAGCTGTAGTATGGGTGTGTCCATGTTGTAGTTATCTCAAGGCTTCAGAGCCATGACTGCTGAAGAGACATATGAGACAGGAAGCTTCACTATGACAGAGGAATAGAGGAGGTAAGCGATGCCTACCTGTCATGACTGGCACTAACACATACCTTCTAACTGTCCCTAATTTGGAGGGACTGTCCCTCTTTTGAGTCCATGTCCCGTGTCCCTCGTTGTTCTTCTCTATCCGTCTTTGAGGTTTAACATGCACATTAACCTTCACCAAGGTTAACATAGGTCACATAGGTTCAATCCACCTCAGTCAGATTCCAGAGAGCCCACTCCTAAACAAGCAGCAGATGCTCCCATGATGACTTACCTCTTTTCTACTCACCTTAAAGTGGACCTCCAGTCAAAATCTGGCATGGATGATGGGGGACGGAAAACCACTGTGCACCGCAATAAAATATATCTCTTAGTGGAGATGTGGCTGTCACATGTCTGTCCCCGCATTGGATGTAGCTTCGATAAGAATAAGTGTCTTTCTATATGCAGTGCACACTGTTGGTATGAGGGACTGGATAGGGTATTGTATTGTCCCTGTGGATCAGGTCCCTCCATGGCACAATATCTGTTTTAATATTTAGCTGCTCATTTGAATGTACAAAAGCTCTGAAAGGTGTAGCTGCCTGATTAGCCAATGTGATTAAAGAGACCAAAATCCAACCTGGGAGACCAAACTCACCTTCATTCCCGATCCAATGGCACATGTGCAAGCAGAGGCCGCATCCCCTCTACCCCTTTAGCAGCGCCAGGCATTTGTGAATGGCCGACGCGGGCATGCTTCCTGTTAGAGCATAGTAGAGGATGTGGCCGCCAGAGCGCTTGAATCTGCTTGCATTAGACAAGCTCCTGGGCGAAGAGGCTTGAGCAGATCCAAGCACGCTGATTGGACCAGCGGCCACGCATGCTTCGTAGGACCAAGAAGAGGTGAGTGAGTTCGGCGATCTGGGGGGTTTAACACAGCGTGGCACCCCCAATCAGGGTGCCCCGGGTGCAAGGACCAAAACCCAGGATTGTCAAAATCCTGGGTTTTGGTCCACTTTAAAAAAAAAAAGTACCTAAGTGTTCTTTTTGCATCTGTTGGGCCAACTTTGTTTACCCCCATCCCCACCCCTCTAGCAAGCTCTAGCCAGAGGTTTAGTCACGCTTGACAATCTAGCCTGGCAGAATCTAGCCAGACACTAAGCTGCAAAGGCTGTGTGCTTCTTACTCTGACCAACTGCCCAGTTTGAAGCTTCCTCTTTGTGTGGCAGGACTTCCTGAAACAAAGTAGCCCTGCTAATGCGGAGTGGTGAGTGGCCTTTCACTCATTTTCGACTAGTGGTCCAACTATAGTAAAAAATGTTGGTTTTGAAAAAAGTGGCTTCTTCTATGACCTCTGTGGCCCTCTTGCTGTGCTTCCCATTTAGTCACAGGAATTTCCAAACATGCATGAGTGCCACAGGGACTAAATAGCGCACAATATATAGCACACATGTTCAACCTGCAGCATGGGGGGCCACATGTGGCCCATGACCTGCTGTGGGGAAAGTGGGAGGGGTAAATAGAACTAACTACAATCTTCTGGAAAGGCCTCCCCCACCCAATCCGCCACTCCACAACTCTCAAAACCTTCAAAGGTGCCCTTAAAACTCATCTATTCAGACAAGCATATAAAGCTCAATACTGACTGTTTTTGATCCTTCCCCCTCGTCTTCACCCCCTCATCCTTTAGACCGCCAGCTCACAAGGGCCGGGCTCTCTCTCTCCTATTGTATCTTGTATTCAGAATATTCACTATAAACTCTGTAACACTGCATTTATAATGCACTGTATGTTTCTACCCTGTCTGTAATTACTACTTTGCACAGCACTACGGAAGATGATGGCGCTATATATATAAATAATAATAATAACGTGTAAAGGTAGTTAAATAGGGGAACAGGAAGGAAGGGCGAACGCATGGAGAGTGATATAGGAGGCGACCGTTGGCAAATAAAGGTGACAGAGCGGTGGCGTAGAGGAATGCGGTGAAATGTTTGGCACTATCATTTGGTTAAAAAAATGTATATAGTATTGTATACGTAGCACTGGTAGGAGCTTAGATGGGTTGAGCATTCAGAACATGATTAAGATGTGGGCTGATTGTGAATAATACTATAAATAATGGACTAATAAGATTGATAAGCCAATCTGCATGTGCATTGCAAGAATGTGGGGATGTCACATATGAATGTAGGAGTGTGGTGGATAGACATACAGTATGAGTGGAGCTTTTGGAGACAGTGGAAATCCTGATTATTGAAAAAAATCTTGTTATACCAAATGGAAAATTTCTGAACCTATTTATTGTAGCCCGCGGCCAGGTTTCAGATCATTTAAGTGGCCCACGCTCGTCAAAAGGTTGAGCACCCTTGATATATAGTGTTCCTTTACCAGCAACACCCTGCTGGCCCCACTGACACCCATGACTTGGCCAAGGTGTTTTTAATTCTTCTTTATTCTATCTAAAGTAGAAATATGTTTTGGTTGGGATTAGGCTTTAGCAGAGGAGTGTCGAGTGATTTTATTTTGAATTAAAGCCTGCTAACATGAATTTTCCCACACAGGATGGCACCTGTCTTGCAGCATTTGTGGCTGCTGCTGCTGGAGTGTCCGTTGCTGTCAGCCATGGTATTTGGAGGCTTCATTGTGGCAGTCCTGATTCTCCGCCATTTTATTAAAGACTGGCGGCTGGTGAGGGAACACGAGCAGCTGCTGAAGGATGTGGCGTACCTGATGCTGGAGAAGGAGGAGCTGGAGGAAGATACCACAAAGCTACTGGAAGAGAACTACAAGCTGACCCAAAATCTCAACACAATCAGGTCAGTGGAATACCAGTACAACAGCCATGGGATATCACTTTTTAGATTGAAATTATAAAAAGATGGGTTATACACTCTAGGCCAGGGATTCCCAATCTTTTTTTCATTGAGTACCACTGTAAACAACCTTCCAGGGCAAGGCCAACGTCATGAATGCCAGACGTGAATAGGCCATGCCTACCCATAGGACGCATGGATGAGGGAGAACTGTCAGCAGCACAGGAGCACCATAAAAGTTCTTCACGTTGGGCGCAGGGGGCTGGCCAGGGACAGGGCATTGTACTCAGTCCATGGAATGATGGTCACCACGATCCTTCAGAGCACAGCAGAGACATTAAAGCACACATTTTTTTACGGGACGCCCCTTCTTTACTCTTCACTCTCCAACATGTTGTTGTTCAACACAGTTCAACAGCAAAATGGTTTCCTCCCCAGTACCTCTCAATGAGGTCTCATCCTGTTCTCTCACCCTCTCATTCTCTTCCCCTCCTTGGATTCCAACTAGCTTCGTTCCTGTGGCACCTTCCCATGACCCCTTACTTCCAGGTCCTAAGCTGGCTTCCTCGTCTCTACACTAGGGCCTCGGGTCTCGACACTAGGGCCTATCTCACGGAGCATCCACTCCACGGGATCTCTAGCAGCTGCACACCAGGGGCACACTTCACCTACCCTTCCCCTCCTCCCACGAACCCGGGCACTCTGTAACTCCAAAACTTATCTCTCTATAAGGTTCAGCCGGACCTCGGCACACCACAGATCAGGAACTTAGCTTCACATGGTGGCCTCTCTGCAGGGCTCCATTCCCATGCCCTCTGGAACTGGAACGCTCTAGAATCTCCTCAGCTCCTTCCTATATAGCCTATTCCTCTACTGCTCTCTAATTACAAAACTACACAACATTACTTATTCTATTTCTTATCCTATGGGGCCTCTAGTGGCCTGCCTTAGTATTTACATCTAAGCTATATACTTATTAATACATCCACAGTCTAACACAATCCACCCCACCCAGGGTATCCCCCCATTCTCTGGGGTCCCCCTTCCCATGCACGCCCACAGCCAGGGGACTATATTGTTACACCACTTTCCATTTTCTAATTAACACAAGTACTAACTGAGTGGTCCATGGGTTGTTGGTCACCTAAAATGTACAAAATGTACAATTTAAAGTGCATGAACATGCTAAACATGCACATAAATGCATCACTCTTTAGGCTTTGGTAAAATCTAGGGATACAGATCAGTTTGCAGCCTCTCCAGGTAACACCAGATAGGATCTTGTACAGTGGAGTAACTAAATGTGACCTGTACGGGTGCAACCATTACATGGGGCCCCGTCAGATGTCCTCCAGCAACCTTTTTCCTGTCTTTTTAACTAAATTGTATACAACTAGACATCTAAAGACTGAAACAGCAGAGACAAATGATGCTTAGTTTACTTGTACATGATGCCATGAGAGAACAAAATCTGATAAAGGTAAAAGAGCAATGATTGGGCCCCCTGAATTTATGGGCCCTGGTGCGGTCGCAACTTCTGCACCCCATATAGTTAGACCCCTGATCATGCGTACCTCTAGTAGAAAATGTACCACTGGTTGGGAACCACTGAGCTTTTGTAATAGTGTCGGTGTTGTATGTTTACAGAGAAAGGAACCTGTCTGATGCAACCGAGGAAAACAATCAGCTGTTCCATGACGTGGCTCTGCTGACGCTGGAAAACAAGGACATTCAGGAGAAATACAAACTACTGAAAACAGAGAACCAGAGTCTTTTGAAGACCATCGCACAACTCAGGTAGGACATGCCATTTTGCTGCGTACAGGTAACAGTACTTCAGCAGGACCAATCTCACCCATGTGCCATGTGTGTTCCTAGTGCAAGGAAGCCCCCGGAGACCAGCGAGGAGGAGGCACAGCTCTGGAACCACTATGCCACCCTGCTGGATGAGAACGAGCAGCTGAAGAGCCAATATGAAAACCTAAAACATCAGAGAGACCAGATGCTGCAATATCGTGGAAAAGGAGGGCGTTCCCAAGACCAGAACAAATGCCCTCTCTCCTGACAGACAATGCAGTGCATCTTAATCGTTTTTTGGGGACAATAGGCTCAATTCAGAGAGACAAAAAAAAAACTTCAGTTTTAGTTCTGATCCGTTTTTTTTGGAAATGTTTCCATTCTTGTATGAGCGTACGAGCGATTCTATGCATGCATTGAAAACCTTCTGTAAAGTTTCCGTCCGTTCGTACGGCAGATTACGAATACGAGGATGTCATTTTCCATCCAGACTTTTCCGTTTCATTTTCACATGTTACAACGTAGGCTTTCGTTTTTGCCCTTTTCCCATCGTATCCTCCAACGAATCCTTTACGTTTCCCTTAGTTTCTGTTTCCCTTTTTCAATAAATAATCGTCCAGACGGAAATCCTTACGATCTTGCCCCTGCGCACTACAAACTCAACTCATTAAAGTGCTCGCCTACATATTTGCCACCCTCACTTCTACTACAATGTTTAGCTAAATCACTTAGCACTGTCCTCCATCTTCCCTTTTGGACCCTTAAAGCTCACCCAAACCACTTAGCACTATCCTCCATCTTCCCTTTTGGACCCTTAAAGCTCACCCAAACCACTTAGCACTATCCTCCATCTTCCCTTTGGACCCTTAAAGCTCACCCAAACCACTTCTCGGTTAGGTTCTTCTTCCATTTTAGCCCCCTAAAACTTACCCAAATCACTTCTCGGTCATGTGAATATTCATCTTTAAATATTTCTGGGCCCATTAGTTTTGTGTTAATGTATTTTGTAAATGAAATGACAATGTAACATTTTTTTAATTCCATCATAAAATATACAATTTTTAAGAATTTTGAAAAATTCACATATTTACAACTATAAAAAACAAAATACATAGCAATGGCAGGCCACTGAACATTATTCTTCATCTGTGGTCCCCAACGAGTTGTGCAGTTCCTGCATCTCACCCACCAACTGAAGGACCCTGACACTCAGTTGTGCCACTCTGGCACGTGTGGTCCCTGTTAAAAAAGGTAAATTAGGTAAATTAAAATATTGGTATAACCTTGTTGGGGTCATACTGCAGTGCCTTGTGCCCTGTATGGTCCAAACACCTAAATCTGGACTTCAAAAGCCAGAGGGCCCTCGCCACGGGCCGGGTTTTGCATAGTGCCCGATTAGAGAACCCCTGGCCCGCATTCTGCAGGCAAAGAACGGGCATCAGGAGCAAGGGCGAGTGGCACATCTTGCAGTTCCTGCAACCAAATATAAAATAATTACACAAAGCAAAGGTAACCAACTAAAACAATAACTCCTACAACAAATTAAGATTCACGTTCAACAATCCAAATATAATTCAAAAAAGGACATAAGTCTAAAAAAATATAGCAATTATATGGATGTGTGGGAAAATAAATGTTTACATGGTAAGGACTAATTAAGGTCAGCATTAAAATGCATCTATAAGGCATACATGAAATGTATTGATTCAGGTATGCATTGCTATACAATTTATGGCCTCGGCCATGCTGATACATGCAATGCCTTGGTGCTAAAGGCGCGCAGACTCAAAGGTCCCGTAAGTGGATCGGAAATGAAACGGATTTATAGGGTGGTGATCCGTCGGAAATCAGCTCTCTGAATCAGACAGAAACCCATCGCAACAACGGAAGTTATCTGAACGAATGGAAAATTTCCGATTTTGTTTGGAAAATGATCCGAACTAACGGAAATGCTCCGATTTGCTTCCGTTCATCGAAAGCGCATTCCCGAACATTCGTACGAATGAAAAATGAACGAAAAAAAGCAAAAAAATGACAAACACCCACCAAAACTTTCACAGACAGCTACGGAAGTCCGGATGAATGTGTCTCTGAATCGAGGCTAATGGGCCTGATGCAGAGGCTCCTCTGAACTGCCCTTAAAACCCTCCGATTGTCCGGGGCTCCCGTTTGAATCGTGGCTCAAATGTGATGCAGAGCCTCCGTCGGAATGGCTCCCTAACTGATCCGTCAATTTCACTTTACTCGGAAAGCTTTTTTTGCTCTCTCGGGTGCCTTCAATTTGATCGGGGCTCCCGGTCACGTTCACACAGGCGGCCCGTTTTTCCCTGATTGGTTGGCTTTTTGAACGTACCTGCTTGGTTTCCGTCGTATTTGACCTTCCATTTTGGTGGTTTGAGCAAGTATACTTACATCTCCATGGCTCTTCAGTTGCCAATCTGGCTACACGCAAGCGCACATCCCTCAAACTCCATTGGAATATACATATGTCAACCACTGCCAATTTGACACATATTTTTTTGGGAACCATAAATTTGGGTTCTTCCTTTTTCCTTGCCATTAATGCATACCTTAATCTCCTTTGTGTTCCTTTTTCCTTGCCATTAATGCATACCTTAATTCTTTCTGATTGTTTTGGATTTATTGTACCATATCTAAACTTTTTGTGTCATGGAAATGTGTGATGATGTTGTGTGATTGTACATTTGCAGGAAACACAACTTTCTTGTTTTTTTTTTTTTTATTTTATTCCAGCGTTTGAAATTGAATTTTTTACACAAATTTTTTTACAAATAATTGAATCTAAATGTTTTAACAAATAAACTATTTGCTTTTTAAGCCAAATTAAAATTCTTTAGGCCTCGGTGTCTTGTGCCTGTGATTTTCTTGTATCTGTGAATGAAAAACAACATTAGTTTAGCATTGTTTATTTGGTTTGGTTGTGCGTGGTTTTTTTGGGGCCCTTTTTAAACCGGACCTTCTGCGTTTTTTACTGAAAAGGCCAAACTCTTAACCAAAGATTCCGCAGCATCTCCAAATAATAGATAGTAATTTTTTAGTCAATCAATAATTATTCTGTCCACCACTGGGCTGCAACTCAGTTCAGGAATTTAGTATACGGCCGCCGCCATCTTGACTCAGAAGCATCACACTTACTGAGGAGAGGAGAGTGGGATAAGGTACAGGGGGTGGGTTATAGCTGTGCTTTGCTCACACAGAGCAGAGACCTCTTGAAAAGGTCAGCAAGCCCAGAATGCAGAGCAGCACAGTTAGAAGGCACTTCCTGTTTGCAGGCTGCCTGATAAGATGGCGGCTTCCATAATCCGCCATCTTGGATGTTGAAAGCCTCATAACATGCACTAGGTGCAGGTAGGATGATTTTGAAGGTGGGCAAACTTTATGTACAGGGTGTGGGAAACATATAAGATAGACTTATTCTGAGTGAAGGTCCGCTTTAAGGGCTTTTTAGACAAAGTCTTTGGTTGTTTTTTTTGGTTTTTACATTTTGTGGCCAATGGAATTGTTGGTTCATTTACTTTGGTCCCCAAAAACGCCACTTACCATGTTTTAGGCGCATATTGCGTCAGGGGCGGAGGCTCCATTCTTGCTCCCTTGGTTGCTGCTGTGAATCTGTTTGCATGACAAAGACACTGATATTAGAGACTGTTGTTGTCTCATGTACACAAAAAGCATTAACAAGTTTGCTGGCCTAACTAAAGTCACTTTTTGAACCTCTTGCTGCCTCACATTGCCCTAGTTCTTCTATCTGCATGTAGCCTAGTTTTGAGCTGCGTACATGTGTTAAACTAAGGTGGGCTTGTATGGAACGTGAAAAACGAAGTTGTTTCAGACTATTCTGGTGTTGTTTTTTTTTTTTATTACAAGGAATGTGTGCGCGCACATAAACGCACGTGCGCATACTCACATCCATGATGATGTCGTCCTGCTCCAAGGTAAAGATTGCGGGCGCGCACCCGCTGTTGACCACGCCCACACGGAAAACATATTTAAAGCACAAGGCACTCAGCTCTGTGTTGGATACCATATCAATATGGGCAGACCTAAAGGGAGCAAAAAGAGCCAACCAAGGGCCGAGGCACATAGCAGCCGCACACATGCCTCATCCTCCACAAGACAGAAGAGCAGGCACCAGACACATGCCGAACATGCCCCCACTAAAACGGTGGATACTCCACACAAACAGGCACATTCCAAAAAACGCAGGACCAAGGGTACATTAACCCATTCACCACCACCTGCAAAAAAACCACGCACACACAAGGGTACCCCATCTAGTCAGACCATGCAGCATCCTCCACCTCCACACACCAAGCATACCCACAAATCCAAACACATAAGCAAGGGTAAGCGCATTGCCAAAACCACCACCCCACCCAGGTCACCCACCCCTCCACCTCCACCCTCTGGTTCCCCCAATTCCAGTACCTCAGATTCCACATGCAGCTCCACATCTGATAGCTCAACAGGAACCCAGACATTAAGCCAGAGAAGCACACACACAACATCCCCCTCCCCCATAAGCCAAAGAAGCACACACGACTCCCCAGATACCCAACCATCAATTTCCTCAGAGGCAGGGGAGACCACACACCCATGTGGCAGACAACTACGGTGTGGCTCACTAACTGCCCGATTTAGCGATGCTCAAAGCATGGCGGTGGCAAATGCAGTTTGCGAACATTATGATGCCCTATTTGGCCGCACCTCCAAAACAACCACAAAGCAGGCTAAGATGGAAATCTGGACTAATATTTGCAGGCAGGTCAATAGTGTGGGATCAGTCCGGAGAGATATTCAGCAAATAAAAAGGAAATTTGGGGACCTGAAATACTACAGCAAAAAAAAAATGGACATGCGCCGTCAGCAGAGGTAAAGGACAATTTTTAGTCACATTGTAACACTTATTAGGTGTAATTTAATCTTCCCCAGCCAACAGACAGGGGTGGAGCAGAAGTAAAGGAAAAAGTAAAATGCATTTTTTGTAACATTGTTAAAAGGATGTAACACTTATTAGGTGTGATTTAATCTTCCCCAGCCAACAGACAGGGGGTGGCTTACCCACTAAAATTATCCTTACGCCCGCCGAGGAACATGTATATACATTCATACACCCGGCCAGCATCCAGGGACTGGCAGAGGCACAAGACACAGACCGGAATGTAAGGTCCCAAGGTGAGTCTGATTTTGCCATGACCTAGTACAAAAAGTTCAAGAAGGCAGTGTTATGCTACACAACACACTGTACTTGGCCATTTACTTAATCTTCCTATCTACATACTAAGGACCAAGTCAACAGGACACACCAGGCCCCCAAACCCCTGCGTTAGCACCGAGGCCAAGGGCACACCAGGCTTCTACACCACAAACCCAAATTGTGGATTGCTATGAGGTAAGTCAATGGGCCTTGATGTGTACTTTTAACATTGATATTTGCGAGCTTGTGTGGACAGAAATAAACTAAAAGGATGCTATATTTCTTAACAGACCACAGGAAGCCCACCCATCATCGACCATATACGAGATTTGGAGGAGGACACCCCACATATGTCACTAACCACTACTGCACCAGTGGCAGCAACGCAGGCAACCCCGGCACAGCCACCACATCCACAACCACCTTCGGAACCAGAACCAACCACCCGTCCCACTGCTCCTACCCAGTCTAGACGCCATATTTCCCAAAGAAGGCAACTTCAAATTTTGGAGGAAACATGGAGGCAGGAAAATATTGCCTTTGCTGCGACAACACAGCAATTCAATGAGACTGTGTGCACCCAACTCACAAACCTCAACGCCCAAGTAGAGGCGTTGAGTAATATCTCTGCCCTAACCAGCCATATGGCTGAGATTAATCAAAGCCTGGCCCACATTGCAGCCCATTTGCAGGCACAACATCATTCCTCGTCACCATGCAACCCAACATACCACTAATTTGTGGGGAATACATTTTCTCTGCCCACGTGTAATTTTTCTTTTGGGCCCAAAAAAACAAATGACAAAATAAAATTTGTTTGAAAAAAAAAAAAAAAAAAAAAAAAATACAACAAAATTGTGGTCTCTGAAAAAACACTAGTTGTGCACGTATGGTTTGCGCGGTGCCACTTTGGGTGCAAGAAAAAGGAGGGGTGGGGAGGGCTGAAACTAAAGGTGGTGGAGTAGCCCACAAGCCAGGATTAGGTTTAGGACCGTTGCAGGCATCTATTGTAGTGCCCCCCCCCCCAGTCACATCAAGACAACGGAACCTCATCTTCAAGAGAACAAAGCCTGGCTCCAACACAGAGCGAGTCCTCCTGGGGGCAGTATTGTAGCGCTCCTCTGCCTGTGAAGATCGGTGCAGGATGGGGGTCTTCATCCAGGGGACCAAAGGATAGGCAGAGTCTCCTGCCCTAAAACCAAAAAACAAAAAAAATTAAAAAAAGGTGTGCATTGCAACAATAGAAAAGAGGGACAAATAGGTGAGCGGGGTAGGGTGGGAGGAAAGGACATTTGTAATGAGACTACATGCACATCCAACCTGTACTCTGATTACAAAAGTCTGGGGAATACTACTTACATAAGAGGGCAAGAACATGACGCAATAGGGTACAATCATTTAACCCATTTAATTTGTAGATCAATAATTGGGCTCCAAATATACTACGCCAAAAGTTACCAAATAGTGTGTTACGGGAACAAACACAGTCAGAGAGGGTGGGCAACCAATACAAGTTTCAGACACATACCCAGTAGCCAGCCACCAAATAGATCGGCAGATTTGAATCGCTCAAGTAGGCAGGAATTCCTAGGCAGGGAAAGCCAGAAAAACGACTCCCAAAAACCAAATCAGGGCCAGCCAGTGCCTGCACATTTATCCTGTGTCCCATCTTCAAATGCCTGCACACAAACAATAAAACAAAAATGAGGGAGACCCTGTAAAAAGGATACCCAAAAAAAAACAATAAAAAATATCAAATACTCATGCCATCGATGTCCAAAGGCGTGCGGTGCAGCCTGGTTTCTGCCATACTCAGCAGGACAAGACCGCGGAGCTGGCGCCGCTGATGTGCTCCAACAGAGGACTGCATATTATTGCCCGAGTGCAAATACGGCTGCTCTGACTTGCCGTAAGTGAAGGCTCGGCGGCCCCGTTTTATTAGGGTGATTTCAATAGGAAATCAAGGCTCTGCATCACTGAAAAAAACGGACCAATGAACGAGGCGTACGTTTTCCCGGGAAACAGCCTCGTGCGAGCCGACAATCGGAAAGGCGGCTGAGCGCACACCTGAGCGCATAAACGCACACTAAAATCAACGTAGCACCCTTTCCTGACCCGATCAAAGGCCAAAACCAACGGGGAAACGCACGGGGGAGCTGAACGGGGAGGCTCTGCATCAAGCCAACTGTCTGAAAGACATACCTGTATTTTACTGGCCTAGAAAACGTCTCTGGACCTTTTATTTTCTTTTCCAGTTTAAACAACCTCACAAGAGTAGCTAGGCTTTCTGGCACCCATGGCAAAGATTCAAATGGCCCCCCCCACCTGTTCTCAGGACCCCTTTGTCTGCACCTTGGGCACGTGCCCCCTGCTCCTCCCTTGCTATACCCCGGGACAACCCCCTTTTCAAGTAAACTGCCCCTTCTAATTTCAAAAGACTGTCCTTGCTTTTCTGGTCAATATACCATGTTTCCCCCAAAATAAGACAGGCTCTTATATTCATTTTTGCTCCAATATAATAGGAGTGGATACCCCCTACCTGCAACCCCACGGCCAGTAGCATGTGGAAGAGCCTGGTGCTCAACAGACCTGGGCAAAAAAGCATAGGAGGCTGGTGGACGGTCAGGACTGTGGGCCAACCACAATGTTTTCAGTTGAATGCAATTTTTTGGGGGTATCTGTGTTTCTTGATAAAGGGACTATCTGTCCTGCTGCATTCTAATGCCAGTTAACTTTTTACATGTATATCTGTCTGGACACTTTAAATGTACTTATTTTTTTAACTGTAACTAGGGCTTATTTTTGGATTAGGGCTCTTGAGCATACACAAAAATCATGCTAGGACTTATTTTCGGGATAGGTCTTATATTCTATACAGCACGTCCTGCTCCAAAGATAATTTCTTACGTTTGGGTTATACATCCACAAGATGGCGCTGGACTGCAGAGACAGCAAAAAAGTGGCTCCTCCCGGCCCCTTATATACCAGGGTCCTCCCACAAATTCCCCAGATCTTCTCTGCAGTCTGCACTGCGAAGACAAGAAGATGGCTCTCTCTACTCGCAGGTGAGCGGGGCTTATTAGCCTGCGGCCCTGTCGGACTATTCCCACCCGTTCCATTTTTAACTTGCCTCCCAGCCTTGGCTGCGCTGGTCGGGTGACAGTAGGCAGCACCGCTGTTAGGTGCTTAGGAGCGCTGCTCCACCGCAATCCCCCACCAAAGGGTAGGCGGTATAGGGCACATGGTGAGCCTTATGGGATGCCCCTCCCGCACCATCGCCCCTGTCCATCGGTGGGCCCCTGTTAGGTGGCCGCTGCCCTCCCTTGTAGTTCTCGGGGGGGGGGGGGGTGTATTTATACATTCACTCGTTGTATGTTATACTGGGCTGCTTGGTTTTCTCTCACAGTAATGAATTGGTTGCACTGTTTGCTTTTAAAATTGCCGCCGCGCGCGCTTGTGCGGTGTTCAGCGGTTGGCGCGACATTACCTCAGGCGCTGCTGCACCATCATTGGTTAGGTTTGTCACGTGGGCGGCTTCGCGCTCTTCGGGGGGGGCGGGCCCTGCGGATGGCGAGTTCTGCATCCGCGGCCCACCCCTCGAGGTATACTCGGCGGCATTTTGCTTCTTTCTGCTGCGTGGCTGGTGTCAGCGTACCACGGCCCCGTGAGTTGCCCATGCGGGCTGATTTATCTTTTGATATTTGTATGCATGCCGCTTACGGGGTCTGTCTATTTATGTCTTGCAGGCGGGTCAAACTTAATGGTGGTCCTTTCCCCTCTATTTAGTTCAAAACTTTATTGAGGCCTATTGCTATTTCCTCCCACTTCCCTAGCGGATCATTTGGGCATCCCGGGTAAGCATCAATCCTGATTGGCCTGTTGGGCCACAATAATCACCATATGGAGGCTTCACAGGATAATGTGCTTGGGGTTCCTTCGGGACAAGCCCGGCTGTGTACTGCGTGTGGGGTGGCCCCTCTGAGTGACGATGTCAGGGTCTGTGCACCCTGCGCCCGGCAGGCGCTCGCGCTGATATCGGGGTTACCTGTGACTGGGCCTGCGCCCATGGGCTCACCTACCCCCCCACGTTTACATCTGACTCCCAGCGATCTGAATACCAGTGGGGAGTCTCAACCTGATTTGTCGTCTAGAGTGGCTAGCATCGAGAAGCTGATTGCTGGCTTTACGGCGCGTAAGGCCTCTGCTAAGAGGCGGCATTTGGCGCCTGGTGTTAACATATTTCCTATGGAGACTGAGGAATTTTTTGACCTGGCTGGTTATACCCCCCTGGAAGAGTGGGAATTGTTTTCTGACTCAGAATCATCTGAGGGGCAGCCTAAGGGTTATGCTGACTGTGGCTCTGATCCATGGGCTCCAGATGATACTGACAGGCTTCTGGCTCATATATTTGAAGTACTTGCTATCTCCCCTCCTGCCGTGGCCCCTCAACAGCAGGGGGAGCTGTTGCTAAGCCACATTTGGAGTTTCCTGCGCAAACTCACTTTAATAACCTCGTGCTTAAAGAATGGGAGCATCCTAGCAGGCTCACTGGGGTGCCTAAGAGTTGGGATAGGAGGTATCCTTTTCCTGCTGAAGTGGTTAAACGATGGTCATCCCCTCCCGAAGTGGATGCACCAATTTTGGGGTTGTCTAACACTTCTGTCATGCATTCCCCTGACTCTACTACACTGAAGAAAGGAAAGAAAAAACCGCACCAGCTAGTATCAAAGTACCTAGTAGTAACTGGTGTGCCTGGTTGGCAAGAAATTACAATAATCTCCAGAGACTGGGATCCCACAAGACCCCAAAACAATGCCTAACCAAACAACTGGCACCACCACATACTCTTATAACAAAATATATTCAATTTATTATTCATCCAATACAAAAAAAGTTTAAAAACAATTAAAAACACACATCTCATGAGGGGGAGGACTACAAGGACACATGTATGCCTAGTACATCTATATACATACAATTATTAACCCCGTGTTATCTTCAAAAACATCAATATACAATATCAACCAACTTATATAATGTGTATAAACTATCCTATATACATCTATATACATACAATTATTAACCCCGTGTTGTCTTCAAAGACATCAGTATACAATATCAACCAGCTTATATAATGTGTCTAAACTATCCTATATACAATCCTATTTTATACAAATATACATCAGTAAAGTGCAATCCAGTGCTATCAGTATCACTCTACCCTAAAGAAGACACCGAGTGGGAAAAGACATAGAAAAACAGTGCAGTAAATCATAACATGTGCTATGTGTACTTCACCAGGCAGACATGCGCCGAGCGCCTCACCCCGTCCCAGCCAACACGGGGTTAATAATTGTATGTATATAGATGTATATAGGATAGTTTATACACATTATATAAGTTGGTTGATATTGTATATTGATGTTTTTGAAGATAACACGGGGTTAATAATTGTATGTATATAGATGTACTAGGCATACATGTGTCCTTGTAGTCCTCCCCCTCATGAGATGTGTGTTTTTAATTGTTTTTAAACTTTTTTTGTATTGGATGAATAATAAATTGAATATATTTTGTTATAAGAGTATGTGGTGGTGCCAGTTGTTTGGTTAGGCATTGTTTTGGGGTCTTGTGGGATCCCAGTCTCTGGAGACTACTACACTGAAGGACGGTGAGGAGATTCGAGAGCCGGTGATTGACCAGCTGGCTTCTCATGCCTTTGCCTGTGTGGGATCTGCGCTGCGCCCAGTTTATGCCTCTGCCATTACGGCTGTGGCTATTAAGACCCTGCTCAAAAGCATTTTAGATGGGGCTCCTGATGATGCTGCTAGTGATGAGTATAGAGCTCTTATACGTTGTGAGGAATTTGTTACATATGTCCTCTCTGCTTTGGATGATACCATTAGAATGTGTGGCAGGGCTTCTGCCTTGGTGGTGGCAATACACCACTCGGTTTGGCTGCGCCAGTGGGCAGCTGACAACGCTGCTAAGAAGGCTCTCACTGGGTTTCCCTTTACAGGACTGCGCCTATTTGGGGACCACGTGGACCTGTTTGCTAAAGGAGGCAAGTTACCCCAGCGCAAAAGACAGTCTCGGCCCTTTCGGGGGTCAGGTTCCTTTCTTCCCTCCTACCGTGGGTCCAGAATGGGAAGGGGAGTCTCATTTGCAGGGGCCCGTGGAAATCTCTGGGGCAGGAATAGAGGACGTGGCTGTCCCGGCCCCTCCTGGGGTTCCAAGACCAAGTCTTCCCCCAAGCCCTCTCAAGCATAAAGGGGCGCCCTCGCCCATCCAGGTGGGGGGACGGCTTCGGCTTTTTGCTCACGTCTGGAGGCGTCATGTCTCAGATCGGTGGATTCAGGGGGTAGTGTCCTCCGGTTACAAGATAGAGTTTGCAGCCTGGCGGTCCCCAAGATTCATCAGATCCCGGAGGGCTCAAAACCCCCTGTCAGCTCAGGGTCTGATTCTCGCTGTGCAAAACCTTCTGGAGCTGGGTGTCATCTGCCGGGTGCCCTTCAGGGAAAGGGGCGAAGGCTTTTATTCCAACCTTTTCACTGTGCCCAAAAGAGATGGGTCCATCAGACCCATCCTGGGTTTAAAGCTTCTCAACAAATTTGTCAAGTTCAGGCACTTTCGCATGGAGACTCTGTGCTCCGCTGTGACTTCATTACGTCCAGGGGACTTCATGACTTCTGTGGACATCAAGGATGCTTACCTTCATATTCCAATCTTTCCAGGTCATCAGAGATTCCTCAGGTTCGCTCTGGAGGATCAGCACTATCAATTTGTGGCGTTGCCTTTCGGCCTCACTTCGGCTCCCAGGGTATTCACCAAGGTGCTGGCAGGAGTGATGGCTCTGCTGAGATCCCAGGGCATTCGCATTCTTCCCTATTTGGACGACATTCTCATCACTTCTCAGTCCTTCCAACAGGCAGAGCTGGATACTCAGCGGGTAGTGGCCACTCTGGAGTCATTCGGCTGGGTGCTCAACCACGCCAAATCTTCCCTGTCTCCCTACTTGGTGACGTCATTTCTGGGCATGAATCTGGATACAGCTCAGGCCAGGATTTTTCTTCCTCAGCAGAAGGTCTGCAAGCGCAAGCTCAGTTCCTTCTGTCTTGCCCTCATCCTTCCATCAGGCAGGGCATGCAGCTAGTGGGCCTGATGGTGTCTTGCTTCGAGGCGGTGCCTTATGCCCAGTTTCACATGAGACCTCTTCAACTCCACCTCCTGTCAGTATGGGACAAGGACCCTGTGTCCCTGGATCAGGAGTTTGCTCTGTCCCCCCTGGTCAGGTGGTCCCTCTCGTGGTGGCTGGACAGATCCTTTCTGGCCCCTTGCTGGGAGACAGTCACCACGGATACCAGTCTGACAGGTTGGGAAGGCCTCTGGAACTGAGGGCGACCAGGTTGGTTCTAGCCCGCTTGACCCCACACCTTCCGGGTCTGACTGTTCAGGTCCGCTCGGACAACCGGACGGCGGTGGCCTACATCAATCATCAGGGAGGGACCCGGAGCAAGGGGGCCCTCAAGGAAGTGTCTCTGATCCTGTCCTGGGCGGAGGACAATGTTCCCTGCATCTCAGCCGTGTACATTCCGGGGGCGGAGAATCTGGAGGCAGATCTTCTGAGCAGGGGGTCTTCTCGCCTGGGGGAATGGTCCCTCAGCAACAGTGTTTCACTCCCTGTGTCACCGTTGGGGTCAGCCAGATGTGGACCTGTTTGCTTCCCGTCACAATTACAAGCTTCCAGTCTTTGTGTCTCTGTCCCAGGATCCTCTGGCCTTGGCCATGGATGCTCTAACACTGCCCTGGAAGGGGTTTCAGCTTCTGTATGTTTTTCCCCTGTTTCCCCTGTTGGGCAGGGTTCTGCGCAAAATAGCTCAGGAAGGGGTGCCAGCAATTCTGGTGGCCCCCTGTTGGCCAAGACAAGTGTGTTTCGCAGACATCGTGCAGCTGGCGGTAGATCAGTAACGCCCTGCCCAAGGATCCAGATCTTCTCACTCAGGGGCGTCTATGCCACCCCAATTTATAAACACTGGCTTTGACGGCCTGGCTGCTGAAACCTCCATCTTAATGGAAAAGGGGCTGCCTGCCTCTGTTGTTAACACCATGATCAGGGCTAGAAAGTCATCTTCTTCTATCTACTATAGGGTTTGGCATACCTACATTGACACCTGTCAGGTGTTCTCTATTCCTAGGATTCTGGAATTTCTTCAACATGGATTGGATCTGGGGCTTCAACTCAGCACTCTGAAAGGTCATGTTTCTGCCTTGGCCGTTTTCTTCCAGAGATCTTTTGCTCAGCATCATCTGGTCAAGACCTTCTTTCAGGGGGTGACTCATGTGCGTCCCCCTCGTAAGCCTATGTTGCCAGTCTGGGACTTGAACTTGGTCCTATCTGCCTTGCAGGGGTCTCCTTTTGAGCCTGTGCAAGACGCTGCTTTGTCCATTCTTACTCTTAAGGTAGTGTTTTTGGTGGCTATCACTTCTGTTAGGCGTGTTTCTGAGTTGGCGGCGCTTTCCATCAAGCCCCCTTACTTTGAGAGACACCAGGACAAGGTGGTGTTTTGGTTTAAACCAGGTTTTCTGCCTAAAGTTGTGTCTGCGTTTCATCTCAATCAGGACATTGTTCTGCCTTCTCTGTGCCCTAATCCTAGTAACCCTAAGGAGAGGGCTTTACATTCCTTGGATGTAAAGGAGGAACCTGAAGTTCTATTTGGTGGCTACTGAACCCTTCAGGAAGAATGATGCTCTTTTTGTGGTCCCTTCTGGTAAGAAGGGTCTGGCTCCAGCTAAGTCTAATATCAGTAAGTGGATCCGTCAGGCTGTGATTCAGGCCTATTCTGCTAAGGGGAGGAATCCTCCCTTCCGCCTTACTGCTTATTCTACTCGTGCTGTTGGTGCCTCTTGGGCTTTTCAGCACCAGGCGTCTGTTGAACAAGTTTGCAAGGCTGCTACTTGGTCTTCTGTTCATACCTTTTCTAAGTTTTACAAGGTTGATGTTCGGGCTTCAGCTGATGCTGCTTTTGGCCGCAAGGTTCTGCAGGCGGCAGTGGTTTAAACTGCCCGTTGTTGCTTTTTGCGGATCCCACCCTACCTTACGGACACTGCTATTGGATGTCCCAAACGTAAGGAATTATCTTTGGAGCAGGACGTGCTGTATACTTAGAATAATACAAATTCTGTGATTACTCACCTGTAGAATTGGTATTATACGTATACAGCACGTCCTGCTCCACCCCACCCTTGTTATCATTATTCTTTGTACCTCTGTATGGTGATTGTTATCATGTTTCATGGTTAAAATTGTTGATTAGGGGTTTAATTCTCCCGGCTTCTTGCTAACTGCTTTTCAATACTGGGGAATTTGTGGGAGGACCCTGGTATATAAGGGGTCGGGAGGAGCCACTTTTTTGCTGTCTCTGCAGTCCAGCGCTATCTTGTGGATGTATAACCCCAAACGTAAAGAATTATCTTTGGAGCAGGACGTGCTGTATACGTATAATACCAATTCTACAGGTGAGTACCGTCTATACTCGAGTATAAGCTGAGTTTTTCAGCCCCAAAAACTTTTTGGGCTGAAAATAGCTGCCTCGGCTTATACTCGAGTCAGAAGGACAGTCACAACGCTACGCTGCTAGGCATGGGTAGCTCAGGGGTTAATAAGCCCTCCTCATCACCCTCCTTCCTCCCCGCACTCCTTGCTGACAATCTTTACTTCTCTTCAAGTAAACGAGCAGCTTCCGGTTCTGCCATCCACCACCTCCACGAGCAGCGCGGCTGGGAGTGACGCCACCCTCTCCCAGCCGCCTCTGCGCTGCTTGTCAGGCAGTGGATGGCGGGAGCGGAGGCTGCTCGTTTACTTGGAGAGAGGTAACAATGTCAGCAAGGAGTGCGGGGAGGAAGGAGGGTGAGGGAGAGGGGGCTTATTAACCCCTGAGCAACCCACACCTACCAGCATATTGTTTAACCATGACTCTAGTTCAGGGCAGCAACTAAATGGGCAAGCCGAGGTCCAGTACAAAAGCAGTACATTCAATGTGTTCTGCGGCGAAACACCCAGATTTGGTATTTACCCTGTGTGTGAAGCCCCCAGTGCTGCTAGATTTCTCCTTTACTCCATGTGCAGTCTCTCGCATTTCCCACCCTAGGCTTATACTCGAGTCAATAACTTTTCCAGTTTTTTGTGGTAAAATAAGTGCCTCGGCTTATATTCGGGTCGACCTATACTCGAGTATATACGGTAATCACAGAATTGTATTTTTCTATCCCAGAGATACAGTATATCTCTTCTGGTCTCCTAGACCAGTGGTCCTAATCCTTTTTAGGTCAAGAACCCCCTAGCGACAAGCAGTCAAAACCAAATACCCCCAAGGAGGAGATCAATTGTTTATGTTACCAAAATAAGTAAGTCAAGGGCCTTGTAGCACTTTTTAAGTCAAAAAAGAAATAGAAGATTGCAATAACCTGTGAATGAAATTGGTCCAAATGCAATGAAGTGAGTGAGATGCTGTAAAACACTGTGTATAATCACCAACTATAGCAGATAATACTATAGATTTGGCACTTACAAATCAGGATCAGGTGGAGGTTAGAATGAAAGATTTTTTTGTTTTCAATGACCACCCACATTAATGGCTTAACATTAAATCCAAAATTAAACAATCCTTGGAAATGTAGGTAGTAGATTTAAACCGCACCTTCACCCTGTATAAGAAACTATTTTGTATGTATCCCCCACCCTGTACCTGCACCTACTGCATTTTCTGAGCTTTTAAACATCCAAGATGGCAGCCCATGGAGTCTCATGCTGGTCTCAGGAAGTGTCTTCTGATTGCTGTCCCTTTCCTGACCCCAGCTCTGCTCTGCCTGTGCAAAGCACAGCTAATAACCCACACCCTTGCCCCCCACCCCCCCACTCTTCCCAGTTTGTGATGCTTCGGAGTCAATCCTGAAGTCCTGAACAGAGTTGCAGCCCAGTGGAGGAAAGAAAAATAGGTACGCAAATTAAGATGTAAAATATATTAATTTTAGATGCTGGGGAATAGTTTTTTAAGGGTTTGAGCTTTTCATTAAATGATGCTGAATGTCCAGTTTAACAAAAATTTATAATGGGTCAGTATGTAAAAAACTAATTAAATGGGTGGAATTAAACAGCATTGGCCACATTACAAAATGTCGATCTTAAAGGCAACTAAATTCTTTGTAAAACAAACTAGAAAAAGTAAAAGAAAGAAGAAAGTGCTCTGAGATGCCATTGCTATGGTATAAGAAAAGAGGTCTGTCTATAAGAAGTGTAAAGAGCATTGTATAAATTAAACAGAAGGATGCAACACATTATTAAAGGGATTGGCCACCCAAAAGGAACCCCCCCCCCTTTTTCTTTTGGGTGGTCAATCCCTTTAACTAAAAGGTGAGAACCCAACCCCCTCCCCCCGGATGACACTACATATAACTGAACGGGATCAGTTTTAGTGTTTTTGGAGACAGATGTTTTTGGTGAACTTACATGTTTAAAGTTAAATAAGGCAATGGGTCCTTATGGAATCCACCCCAGAGTTCCTAAAAGAACTCCAATTTTTAATATCCTGATGAATGGTAAGTGACCATTGTTGTATCCTTTTACAAACAGAGGAGTAGGGAAGAAGCCAGTAACAGTAGTTTAAAACTGTCCCACACCCATGACAGGCTCAGGGGTATCCGGATTGCTTATATAAACCCCCATCAACCAGCAATGTGTGGCCCTGCAATTGGCCGCCGGTGGTCATGTGGGTCTGGCTGGAGCGGTGGCCAGGAAAGAGCGATCCTGAGCCGTGTTACCTACGGCGGCCAATCACAGGGCTGCATTTCACTGGCGGATGGATATTTATGTAAGAATTACAGGGGTCTATTCGTGTGGGGGGGGGGGCTTCCAGTAATCTGGATGCTCCCCTGGGCCTGTCACAATGGGGCCATAGATGGCTTTAAAGTGAACAATAACCCAGACTTACTCCCTCCCCTGAGGGGTTTCCGAACTAGGATGCCCCACTGTGTAAAACCTCCCATGGCGCACAGTAAATTCACCTTTCCCCGTACCCACGGCGACTACGTGAGTGGCGCCAGCATCACACGCTTCCTTCCTCGGCTGTGTGCAGCCCAACCCATTGCAACTGAAGGGAGCTGTGCGCCTGGGATTTGATTCAGCTGCTCTAGCCACAGCGTGGACCTGAAGACAGGTAAGTAGACTCCGCAACCTGGCAGGTTTGACACAGCGGGGTGCCGCAGGGGGACAGACCAGAACCCGGGATTTTTCCCAGCCACTTTAAGGTCCATAGTGATAAAAAATGTGTACCTGAAAACGAGGATCATTGATCACCTAAAAATACCGTTTTGTGAGTACTCACCTTTAAAACGGGTATTATGAGTGTGCCATACACTCCACTTCGATCTTCATGACATCTGGGTAATCTCCAGTAGAGGGCGAACTTCTGCAGAGATGAATATGCAAAAAAAGAAAGCCCCTCCCGGTCCATATATACCTGGGACCTCCCACCAATTCCCCAGTGTATAAAAGCAGTAAAGGGACCAGGAAGAACCAATTATAACCTTAACAATCAAAACCAATGGTTCACCATATAAAAGCCCCAGAATACCTGAAAAAAAGGGGTGGGGCGAAGTGGAGTGTATGGCACACTCATAATACCCGTTTTAAAGGTGAGTACTCACAAAACGTTATTATTCTAAGTGTGCCATACACTCCACTTTGATCTTCATGACATATGGGACATCCAATAGCAGTGTCCGTCATGGGTGGGAACCAGAAACCGTAAAGAAGTACCGACTCAAACCACTGCAGCTTGCAGAACCTTGCGGCCAAAAACAGCATCCGCTGAAGCCCGCACATCAACCTTGTAAAACTTGGAAAAAGTATGAACGGAAGACCAAGTAGCCGCGTTACAAACTTGTTCAACAGAAGCCTGGTGCTGAAAAGCCCAGGATGCACCAACAGCACGAGTAGAGTGCGCAGTGACCCTAGCAGAATAGGCCCCAACAATGACCTGACGAATCCATTTGCTAATCGTAGACTTAGCAAGCGCCAAGCCTTTTCTGGGCCCGCAGGGCACCACGAAAAAAGCGTCCGTCTTGCGGAAGGAAGAAGTAGTCACCAAATAGTACTTCACACAGCGAACAACATCCAAATTGTGCAGAACCCTCTCCTTGTCATTGTTAGGCTTAGGACACAAGGAAGGGAGAACAATATCCTGATTGAGGTGGAAAGCAGACACCACCTTAGGAAGGAAATCTGGCTTAAAACAAAAAACCACCATATCCTGGTGTCTCTCAAAGTAAGGGGCCTGAATCGTCAGAGCCGCCAACGAGACACGCCGAACAGAGGTAATAGCCACCAAGAAAGCAACCTTCTGAGTGAGAACCGAAAGAGCAATATCCTGTAACGGCTCAAAAGGAGGACCCTGCAGAGCCGAAAGAACCAAATTCAAATCCCAAACAGGAACTACAGCCTTCCGAGGGGGCCGCACATGCACGACCCCTTGGAAAAAGGTCTTAACCAGCGGGTGTACAGCAAAAGACCTCTGGAAGAAAACTGACAGAGCAGAAACCTGTCCTTTCAAAGTACTAAGCTGGAACCCAAGATCCAGATTATGCTGAAGAAACTCCAAAATCCTGGGTATCGAAAAAACCCTGCAAAGCAAGGCCCTAGCCTCACACCAATCAATATAGGACCTCCAAGTCCTATAGTAAATGTCAGAAGAGGACCGCTTCCTAGCCCTAATCAAGGTCTGAACAACAGCCTCAGACAAACCTTCCTCTTTCAAGATGAAGGTTTCAGCAGCCAAGCCGTCAAAGCCAGCGTTTGTAACTTGGGGTAAAGTAGATGACCCTGAGATAGCAGGTCCGGCAACGGGCAGCCGGTACTGGTCTACGGCCATCCTTACGACGTCTGCGTACCAAACCCTTCTTGGCCACCTTGGGGCCACCAGAATTGCTGGTGCCCCTTCTAGAACCAGTTTGCAAACTACCTTGCCCAGCATGGAGACGGGTGGAAACAGGTACAGAAAACCCAACTCCTTCCAAGCCAGTGACAAGGCATCCACTGCCAGAGACAGAGGATCCTGAGAAAGAGACACAAAGGCCGGAAGTTTGTGATTGTGCCTCGAGGCAAAGAGATCCACCTCCGGAAAAAACCTCAGGGTTGAGAGACCACTCTCCGTGGCGAGAGGATTCCCTGCTCAGGGAATCCGCCTCCAAGTTCTCCACTCCCAGAATGTAGACTGCCGAAAGGCAAGGAACATTACTCTCCGCCCAGTGCAGGATCAGAGAGACTTCCCTGAGGGCACTCCTGCTGCGAGTCCCTCTTTGGTGATTGATGTAGGCTACCGTTCGGTTGTCCGAACGAACCTGAACCGGTAGACCCCGTAAATGTGAGGTCAGCCGAGCCAGAACCAGTCGGATGGCTCTGAGCTCCAAGACATTGATGGGGTTGTGAGCCTCCTGGGGACCCCACACCCCGCTGAACTGATGACTTTTCCAATAACCTCCCCAGCCCGACAAGCTGGCATCCGTGGTAACCGTTTCCCAACAAGGGACCAGAAAGGATCTGCCCTTCAACAGATTGCTTGAGTCCAGCCACCACCGAAAGGACTGCCGAACCCTGGGAGACATCCTGAAAGGTTGATCCAATGACCGCGGGCACCTGTCCCAATGCGTCAATAGGTGAAGTTGAAGAGATCTCATGTGAAACTGTGCAAACGGTACCGCCTCGAAGGAGGATACCATCAACCCCACCAGTTTCATCCCCTGTCGGATAGAGGGACAAGGACTGGCCAGAAGAAGGCGGATCAGGCCCTGAATCCCCTGCACCTTGGTCTGGGGCAGAAACACTCTGGCCCGAATGGAATCCAGATTCATGCCCAGGAATGAAATCACACGAGACAGGGAGAGAGAAGACTTGGTGCGGTTGATCACCCACCTGAACCTCTCCAGGGTCGACCTCACCTGGTGGGTGTCCAGCTCCGCCTGACAGAGGGAAGAAACTGAGATCAACAGGTCATCCAGATAAGGCACAATGCGAATGCCCTGAGCTCTGAGCAGAGCCATTATGCCCGCCAAGACCTTGGTGAAGACCCTCGGCGCCGAGGTCAGACTGAAGGGAAGAGCTACAAACTGATAATGTTGATCCTCCACCGCAAACCGGAGGAATCTCTGATGTGCCTGAAAAATCGGAACATGCAGATACGCATCCTTGATGTCTATGGATGTCATAAAATCCCCTTGGCGAAGGGAATTGATAGCCGAGCGCAGAGTCTCCATGCGGAACTTTTTGGCTCTGATAAACCTGTTGAGAACCTTGAGATCTAGAATGGGTCTCACCGAACCCCCTTTTTGGGAACCGTGAAAAGGTTAGAGTAGTAACCCCTGCCTCTCTCTGACGGAGGCACCGGGCATATAACCCCCATGTCCAGAAGGTTTTTCACTGCTAACAGGAGCCCCTGTGCAGCCTGAGGGTCCGAGGGCACCCGAGACCTTAAGAATCTTGGGGGCGGCCAGTACTCGAACTCCAGTTTGTACCCGGAGGAGACCACTTCCAAGATCCAATTGTCTGTGACCTCCCGGGCCCAGACCTGGAAGAAGAGCCGCAGCCGTCCCCCCACCCAGGAGGGTGAGGGCGCCCCTTCATTGCTGAGCCGGTTTAACGGCAGGCTTGGGCTTGGAACCCCAGGCAGCCGCGGGACGTGCCCCACTTCTGCCCCTGTTCCAGGATGAGCCCCTAACACCCGAGAAGGCCAAACCCCTCGAAAGGGACAGCGCTGTTTCTTCCGCTGAGGTAACTTACCTCCCTTAGCAACAGCATCCAATTTATCTCCAAACAGCCGCGTACCCAAGAAGGGAAGAGCTGTGAGCGACTTCTTGGCCCCAAAGTCCGCCGTCCACTGGCAGAGCCAGACCGATCTGCGCATAGCCACCAATAAGGCTGAAGTCCTACCACATCTCTTAAGGGTAGCGAACTCAGTGCTAGCTGGATCAAACTGAGCGTCATTCAGCCAGTCCCTGATAAGAGACCTGGTAGCAAGCGACACCAGGGCAGATGCACAAACAGGCCGCAGGGCCGAGCCCACGCTGGCAAATGCGTGGCACGCCATCTGATCAAGGCGCTTATCCTCGCCATCCTTAAGGGAAATGGAGTCAGGGGTGTTCAGCACAGAAGAGTTGGTCACACCTAAAACAGGCGCATCGACCTCGGGAGGAGAAGACCAGCGCTTAACCGCCACCACCGGGAAAGGATACTTCTTATCCCATCCCTGAGGAGCACCAGGAAGCCGACTGGGCCTCTCCCATTCTCTAAGGACCAGCGCATCAAAGTGACCCTGGGTAGGGAATTCCAGACGGGGCTTGCGGACCCCAAAAAATTCCTCCTTCTTGAGAGGAGGTGCCTCAGGCGGTTCAATATCCAACACCTCCAATAGATGAGACAAACAGTGGCCGTATCCACGGCATCCCCCAGCACCTGCCCAACATCGGCATCACCAGACTGAACATAGTCAGCCCCTAACGGGGAATAATCTGACAAAACAACGGAATCGTCGTCAACATCCCACAAGCCTGGGCCTTCTTGGCCACCGTGCTAGCAATAAATTTCTCGATGCTGGCCAACCTAGCACAAACAGCAGAGTGCGACTCCCCGCTGGCACCAATGCCACTTGGGGTACGGATAAGGCAGGGGAAGGCGATGAAGCGGGAGGAGCGACCCAGAAGGCTGGGTACCAGACTGCCGCGTTATAGCCTTTTGTGCACATGGTATACATATCAGCACATTCTCCACCGTAAGGGATACCCCACACCCAACACACATGGCCCGGATTGTCCCAGAGGGAGCCTGAGCCCAATATCCTGGGAAGCCTCCATAAGGTGATTTTAATGGTAGTCGCAATGACCAGAGGGAATTACGCTGGTAAGCAACCCGGGATGTCCCTTGAAGTCCCCCGTGGGAGGATTTGAATGATACCCAATTTGGACCCAAGGGACCCTAGGAACGGGAGAATCCCCCTTAATACAAGTGAAAGGGATCCTTCAGAAGGATACAACCAAGGGAGGCCTTGAACTCCATATAGTACATAAAACATACATTCCAAAGGTTGTGTGATGACAAACAAAAATCAATCAATAAGTTAATCAAGCGCCCAGCCAATTTAACAGACAGGGTGCACACAGTAGAATAATAATGAAGGGCCCGCCGGGGCACTCACGGTACAGCAATGACGTCCCCCTGACAAGCTGGGCTCCATTCAGGCGCCAGAAGGTGAGGGGGCGGGCCGCGCGAGAATGCCGAGCGCCCGGCCCCGCCTACCCCCCCCGCTACCATGGAAACGCGCTTCTAGCCCGTGGCTGGGCTCCATTCAGGCGCCAGAAGGAGAGGGGGCGGGCTGCACAAGAACGCCAAGCGCCCGGCCCGGCCCCCCCTCAGAAGTGAATCCATGCCTGAGGGGGAGAAGCTCCCCCGCAGAACCGAGCGTGCAACCAAAATCATGAGGGATAACAGCCAGCATGCCCTCAACAGTGCGCACCAAGCACCACACTCTCACACACACACACACAACAATGAAAATAAAACAATAAAGGCACAAGGGGTAGGGACAGCGCCCCCCCCCCCCAAGGGACCAGGAGGGGAATCTGCACCACCAAGTGAAGGGAATAATGGCCAGGGACAGGGCATCCCAAACCGGGATCACCAACCCGGAACCGCCTACCCCAAATGAGGTCTCACGGGGAGCATGGCTCCCTAACACACCACGGAGGTGTATCCTACCTTCGCCCGGACCAGAGCAGCCAAGGCTGGGAGGCATGATATAGGTTAAGGTAAAGAGGTCCAGACAGTAATAGGAAACTATGCCGGGGTAACCCGGCTACCTTTCTCCAAGCAGACTGCAAGGAGGAGATATCCATCTTCTGACTTGCTCGCCGTCCTGCAGAGAAGGAACTGGGGAATTGGTGGGAGTTCCAGGTATATATGGACCGGGAGGGGCTTTCTTTTTTTGCATATTCATCTCTGCAGAAGTTCGCCCTCTACTGGAGATTACCCATATGTCATGAAGATCGAAGTGGAGTGTATGGCACACTTTGAATAATTATCAACCACGAACAACAAGGTTTAGGTGAGGCCAGGTTATGTCAGACTGGGACTCATCTTATTTATACAAAACTATATAACTTACGTTTTGGATAAAGGTCTTGCTGTGGATATCACCTATCTGGATATCATACAAGAAAAAAAAATCTATACTTACTTTTTGTCCCAGTGTGTTAAAGCTTACCATTCCCTTGCAGTATAGACAGAATGTCTCTGTTTCTCTTATAGTCTCTTCAGACTGTTCCTGCTCCTCTTTTATGACTAAATAAACCTGCTACCTTTGCAGTCTAGACAGACCACCTCGGCTCCTCTTATGGTCTCAACAGACTTTCCCTGTTTTTTTCTGGTTTAGACTCTCTGTCCCTGTCCCATTCAGTCCAGAGGCTCCCCCTGCTTTTCTCCAAGTCTAGATAATATTGTATCTGCACCTGTCCTGGTTTAAGGGTTTCCCTGCTAATCTCCTGATATAGACAGTGTGTCTGCAGCTTAATACACTTGGTAGGTATGGAGATCTGTAGCTTGGCTACAATGTTCAGGGAGACATGCATGAACGATCATGGTTGAGTGAGTCAAAGTTGGCCCCGTATAAAGAAAACATCGCTCAGGACATTACACCTAAATAGCTCTGAGGATTGGCATCTGTGGATGAAGATTTAGATACAAAATAATTTTTCAATGAATAAACATTTTTTATTTTTATTCTATTCTGTTTTCAGTATAATAAATTGTGTGAAACTTACAGGCTGATTCATTACTAGCGCCAATTATCGGCAGATGAGCGTCTATCGGGCGCTGTAACAGAGCGTCTCATTCGCTGGTAACCTGGCCGCCATTGATGAATGAGATGTATGTTGGGCGTTCTAACACCAGTCCAGCGTTGCAGGGAGCAAAAGGTAGCGCCAGCTCATTGCGTCCGACTCTGAGTGACTCACACCATATTCAACAAAAAAACAGACACACACAGTGTAGGCGCTCTGGATCTGGTCGCTATAGCATAGAGCACCAGACGCTGTGTGATTAAATTCTGTATTTGAACACATATCCACCAGTAACAAAGCGAAAACACATGGAATTACATTGTTGTAACATTGTAACATTAATACTTTAATGCCAGACCAGTAATGACAATTCTGCATACAAATGTAAAACAAGAGATAATGAACAAGGGTGGGGTGGGATGACCTGGACTGGATATATTCAAAAACCATTCTACAGATGAGTTTCACAGAATCATATTTTTCACTATATCCAGTCCAGGTCGTCCCAGAAGTGATGACAATTGGGACATCCAAAAGCAGTGTCCATTAGGGCGGGATCCCCAGTGCGGAACAGCATGTAGTTCATTTTGCTACCGCCTGAAGCACCTTCCGGCCTACATCAGCTTGGGCCCTAACATCAACCTTGTAAAACTTCGTAAAGGTATGAACAGAAGACCAAGTGGCGGCCTTACAAACTTGTTCAACAGATGCCTGGTACTGAAAAGCCCAGGAAGCACCAATAGCTCTAGTAGAATGAACTGTAATATGAAAAGGGGGTTCCTTCCCCTTGGCAGAATATGCTTGCACCACCGCCTATCTGATCCACTTACTAAGAGTGGACTTGGCTGGAGGCAAGCCCTTCCTAGAATCCTCTGAGAGGACAAAAAGCAAATCCGATTTCCTGAAGGACTCAGTCGCAACCAGGTAGTACTTAATGGCTCTGACCACATCCAAGGCATGGAGGGTCCTTTCCTTAGAATTAGTCGGTGCTGGACACAAGGAATGCAAGACAACTTCCTCATTAAGGTGAAAGGGAGAAACGGCCTTAGGCAAAAAATCAGGTTTAAAGCGAAAACACCACCTTATCCTTATGCCGCTCAAAGTAAGGAGGCTACATACAAAGCGCGGCCAGCTCTGACGCGCGACGCACCGAGGTGATAGCTACCAAAAAGACCACCTTTAGGGTCAAAATAGACAATGCAGCATCGCACAAAGGCTCAAAGGGAGAACCCTGTAGAGCAGAAAGCACCAAATTCAAGTCCCACACCGGTAATACAGGCTTACGTGGTGGACATACATGGGTAACGCCTTGGAAAAAAGTCTTGATCAGTCTGTGATTGGCAAAGGATCTTTGGAAAAAGATGGCCAAGGCCGAGACCTGGCCCTTGAGGGTGCTCAGCTGGAGACCCAAGTCTAAGCCGTGTTACAAAAACTCAAAAATCCTAGAGATGTGCGACAAGGGAAACTCTTGGATTCACACCAAGCAATGTAGGCATGCCAAACTCTGTAGTATATCATGGAAGAAGACTTCTTCCGTGCCTGAATCATGTTCTGAACAACCTTGGCAGACAGCCCCTTCTCCGTCAGGATTGAGGTTTCAATAGCTAGGTCGTCAAAGCCAGCGTCTGTAAATTGGGGTGCCGCAGCGACCCCTGAGTGAGAAGCCCTGGGTCGTCGGGCATGATGTAGCGATCGACTGACATCTGAACTATGTTTGCGAACCAACTCCGTCTCGGCCAGCGAGAAGCCACCAGGATGGTTGGTACCCCTCCTGGGCTATCTTGCGCAGCACTCGGCCCAAGAGTGGAAACGGAGGGAATGCATAAAGGAGCCTGAACTCCGTCCAAGGAATTGCCAGAGCGTCTGTGGCAAATGCCAGAGGATCTCTTGACAGGGAGATGAACCTTGGGAGCTTGTGATTGTGTCTGGACGCAAACAGGTCCACATCCGGCTGATCCCAGCGGAGACACAGGGCGTGAAAGAACTTGTTGCTGAGAGACCATTCCCCCAGACAAGAGGCATTCCTGCTCAGGGAATCTGTCTCCTGGTTTTCTACCCCGGGGATGTAAACCGCCGAGATGCAGGGAACATTCTTCTCTGCCCAAGTCAGAATCTGGGTCACCTCCTTGAGGGCTCGCTTGCTCTGAGTCCCGCCCTGGTAAGTGGGCCTCTTGTGGCCCCCACTGACCCTGGATCTTCTGCGTTTGCCAAAAACCTCCCCAGCCGGTCAGACTGGCGTCCGTGGTAACAATCTCCCACCAGGGAGTCAGAAAGGACTTGCCTACCAGTAGGTTTCTGGAGTCCAGCCACCACAAGAGGGACTGTCTGGCCAGAGGAGACAGGGAAAACTCCTGTTCCAGTGATTCTTGCGTCCGGTCCAACCGGTCAACAGATTCAATTGAAGGGGTCTCATGTGGAATTGGGCAAAGGGCACTGCCTCGAAGCATGGCACCATAAAGCCCACCAGTTTCATCCCCAGATGGATAGATGGTCGCTGACAAGACAGCAAGGCCTGCACCTGCGTCTGGAGGCCCCCCACCTTCTGATGTGGCAGGAATACCTTGACCTGAAGGGTGTCCAGTGTCATGCCCAGAAAGGACCTCACCATTGAGGGAGTGATAGAAGACTTGGGGCAGTTGACTACCCATCCGAAATCTTCGAGAGTGGACAACATCGTCCGGGTGTCGCTCTCGGCCTGCTGAAGGGACTGAGCCACAATCAGTAAATCGTCAAGATAAGGCAGCACACAAACGCCCTGGTTCCACAGGATAGCCATGATGCCCGCCAGCACCTTGGTGAACACACGGGGGGCTGAGGATATCCCAAACAGCAGCGCCACAAACTGGTAATGCTGATCCTCCAAGGCAAACCTCAGGAACTTCTGGTGCCCCTGGAATGTGCAGATAAGCATCCTTGATGTCCACCGTGGTCATGAAGTCGCCGGGTCGAAGCGAGGTCATAGCGGACCGCAAAATCTCCATGCGGAAATGTCTGACTCTGACAAACCTGTTGAGACCCTTCAGGTCCAGGATAGGTCTCAGCGTTCCGTCCCTCTTGGGCACCGAGAACAGATTGGAGTAAAAGCCTTGACCCTGTTCCTGACGAGATACAGGACAAATCACACTTAACCGCAGAAGGTGTTGGACAGCCATTCGTAGGCCCTGTGCCTTCAATGGGTTCTGGGATATTCGCGACTGAAGAAATCTGGAGGGCGGCCACACTGCCAGCTCTATTTTGTAACCGGAGGACACCACCTCCTGAATCCACCGATCCGAGACGTGCTGTCCCCAGATATGAGCAAATAGCAGAAGCCGCCCCCCCACCCGGATGGGTGAGGGCGCCTCCTCATGCCTGAGGGGCCTTGGCAGGGGGCTTGGACTTGGATCCCCAGGAGGGATTGGGTCGGCCGCGGGACCTGCCTCATCCCCAGGAATCTCTACGAGTACCTGAAAATGAAGAGCCTTTTCCTCCTCGAAAGGAGCGATAGGCAGAGGAGCCCCGAAAGGGCCGTGAAGGCTTCCGTCGCTGAGGGAGTCTTCCGTCCATGACCAGGTGGTCCAGACGCTCCCCAAACAATCTGTGGCCCACGAAGGGGATACTAGTGAGCGACTTTTTGGCCGCGGCATCAGCCGACCATTGCTGCAACCAGAGCGAGTGGCGAAGCGCAACAAGCAGGGCCGAGACCCTGGCACCAAGCCGGACACCATCATCTATGGCAGCAACTACGAAGGCAATAAACTCCACGCAAGCCTTGAGGTCCTTATACTCCTCCGCACGCTTGCGAGACTTAGCAATATCCACAAGACGTCTCACCTTCTTTTTGATGGGTAGGGAGACGATAGCCGCGCACACACAGGGCGGAACCAAGCACTGGCAAAGGTGAAGGCATGACAGACCAGCTGATCCCTGCGCTTGTCAGCTGGATCACGTAGGGAAGCAGTATCGGGTGAAGGCATGACCGTAGTGTTGGACAGACCCGACACGGGGGCATCCAACTCAGGATGGGACCATAGCCGGACCAGCTCTTCGGGAAAGGGATACCGCCTGTCCAGGCCCTTGGGCACCGAAGGTAGCTTGTTAGGCCTTTCCCACTCCTTGTAAATCATGTTAGAAAAATGGGCCTGCTCAGGAAAGACTCGTCTCTGTCTCTCAGGCCTAAACAAATCACCCTGCTTCCCCTTAGCCGCTCTAGGAGGGACAATGTGCAGCGTCTCAAAAACTGAAGCCAGCAACTTCTCCGTCATCAGGGAGCCATGTATCCTCGTCCGAGGAAGAACCAGGCCCGCTGTCATAGCCAGCAAAATAATCCACAGTGGAAATGGAGTCCTCGTGCAACTCGCCTTCTGAGCATGTCAGATGAGCTAAATGAAAGCAGACCATAACCTATAATATCTTTCTTCCTCATCCCTCACTCCACAAGCAATATCCCATGGATGGTTTCAGTATTCTTTCTTCTCTCCTCTTCCAGCAAATTGCTGGGGGTTTGAGTGGCAGGACCATCGATTGTCTGAATGCATGACCCAGTGCCCAGGTAGAAGGCTAGGCTGATTATCACTGGTGGGTTGTGGTCTGCATTAAAGAGAGGAGGTGAAGGTGTGACTTTGATTTACACCAACTCCCAGGAGACCCCCGTGTACCTGATCATCTAATTTCCTATTAATTCTCTCAGCAGCAACATGTCGCTACAGGTTTGTGCATGTACATTGACTGGAATGATTAGGTCAGATAGGAAACCAATTGGATATGACAAACCATGGGCCCTATTGATCATCAATTTCTCCTTCATATCCTCTGACTGAACCAAGATCAATGTGTGTGGGCAGAACTATAGAGTCATCGGGTAAGGAAGAAGCTAACCACCATTGGCACTCTATCCCATGCGGTTGTGCACAGGGGGAGACTGGGGCCAAAAAATAACCCATGATTTCATTGGCCTGGCCAGCCCATGAGTACCCTATAAAACCCTGCTAAGCCCAAGCGCCTTTCAAGGCTATAGCATGAAAAAGGGTGGATATGGCCAACTCAATGGTATTGAAGCGTTTTTATTGTAAGATCAGACAATTGGGTTGATTCATGTTCATGTGTGAACTCTTATGTGCACATTTTTTAAAGCATAAAGTTATGCTCGGGCTTCCACCTGATTCATGCTGTTCAAAATTGGAAGCATATTTTTTAGTGTGCAAATTTGCACAAGTGCGTCCACCAAAGCACAAACTTGCGCCTCAAAAATTCCGCAAGCGCAAATTTGTCTTCGGCTTTATGGTATGTATAGAAAATGTGGCAATTTGAAGAGTGATTTTCCTCCAGCAAATAGGTGGAAGAAACTGGATTCAGGAACAGGCTTATTTCATTCCGAAAACACATGCCAGCAGCGCCGACCAGCAACCGTTTTTTTTTGTTTTAGGTAGACCAAAAAAAGTAAAACAAAACTAAAATTTGGGCCCCAAAGTTTACCCAAAGAAACAAATAAAAATAATAGGTAAATCATTAGCCAATAATATAATATGCCAACCAAACAGGGCAGAGGGGGTTAAAGAGAACATCTCTGACAAAACATTTGGCACAAAAAAGGGTTAAATGGAATCAGAATATTCACCCAAAAATGGAGGGTCACAGGGTCTCCAAAGATAACACACCAAAATGGAGAATAGAGCTTTGCAGAAAACACAGAAACTGGAGACATCAATTCGCTATGGAGAAACAGTTAAGGAAAGGGGGAAAACATAGGGGACCAATGGGAGCAGTTAAGGGGTTTGCCAGCCACATGCATATGGGACAGGGCCATTTGCGCTTCTAAAGAGATGATTTTTCATGCGGAAGGGGCAAATTGGCGCATGAAGAGGCAATTTGCACTTCTCCTATGCGCATAGGTGCCATTGCTGCACATGCTGCCATAAATCAATCGCATAGGCGCATGCAGATTTCCTTGCATTCCGCTCAGGGTGTTTTTTGCGTTCCGCTACAGGGGGCCATGGGTTAATATTTTGGCTAGGAGGGTACAGAAGGCAGGCACCGGGGTGCTGGGAAGGAGACTAGGGAAATTGGGCTGGCTGGCATTGGGTGGGGATTTTTTTAACTTTCAATATTAAAAAAACAAAAAAAGGGGGGGCGTGGTTAGCTATGGCCGCGTGAGGACGTCTAGAAGAGAGCTCTGTGCCAAATCTCACAATATACCCTATTTCTGACCATCAGAAACGTACCTGAGCTTCCCATGTCGAAGAGGAGGAAGACCAGAACAGCTGGGGGCGTCCAGCCTGCAAAAATTAAACTTTTCTTCAGCCCGGGGAGTCGCGGGGCCGGGACGGAGAAGGATCGCAAAATGGCGCCGGGAGAAGGAGGCTCGGCTGACATCCGGGCTGCAGAGCGCGGAGGGGCGGCATGTGACGCGGCGAAGCCAAGGACGACGATGCCACCGGGTGCCGATGAAAGTGACAGTGCGGTGAGCCTGATACCGGCCCCTTACTCAGCGGCTATGAAGCAGATGGAGCGGCGGGGGCACGGTGACGTGATGCGGCCGGAGACGGAGGAGAACGAGGAGCGGCGCCTCGCTGAGGTCGGGCTGTCAGCGGAGACAGCGGCGGTATGCTCCGGGGGGGGGGGAGAGACGGGGGAGCGGCGCTCACCGCTTGAGCAGACAGCTGCGGTTGGCGTCCCCCTGGCTCCCCCAGTAACAACTGTCCTCCGGGCATGTGGGATCTCCCAAGAAGGGGAGACGGAACTCCCTGCTGGCCCGTCTCAGCTGCTGGGTCCTGGGCGGGAAATAAGCAGCCTCACGCTGCCTGAGGCCCCTCCGAATCACCTTATTCCCACAGGGGACTACCTTCCTGTGTGGGCCCCGACCCATCCTGGCCCCTCTAGCAAAATTGCTGATTCTGGAGTCGTGGAGCGGGTGCGACTGCGGTCCCTGGGCCCTCTGCGCATGGACTCCCCAGCCCGGTCTTGGCCGCTGGTTGAATTGGGGGAGGGGTCGCCCGACTGTCAAAGGGGCTTCTCGCCCGGCCCATATAGCGACCCGGAACCAGACTGGGCGGGAGAGGACTCCTTAGAGCCCTGCAGCATGAAACGCCCAGATTGGGGCCACGGCGGGCCTGAGGACGCACCGGACCCGCCAGACACCTGTTCTGTGCTGTGGGAGGGGCAGAGGGGGGGGGCCGACGCAGCTGGGGGCTTATATCCAGGAAGGTGCATGTAATGGCAGAATCGCAGCCCCTGACACGCAAGGGATACCCAACCTGGAGCACAATAACGGGGGGCCCGCACCTGCGCCTCCGGAGGGGTCCCAACCCCGCCCAGGTGGCTCTGGCGTGGGGAGCCGGATTCGGGACCACCAATCACCCTCCTTACAGAGAGGGGCCACCCCGACCACTTTCCAGCAAGAGGCGTCACCGCACAGGTCATCAGGTACGAGACCCATGGTCCGGCCGGAACCACCGGTCCCGGATCAAATTCCCTCCCTTCATTATGATCTGGAGGTCCTCCTGAAATTCCTTCCTTCGCGGAAAGACTTCGAAAATTACACCAATAGGATGGAGACTCTATTGCGGAGGGAACTGGACGAAGTATCAAAATCGGTGTCGGAAGTCACTGAAAGAGTCCACACTCTCGAACAGGCTCAGGAGACCACGGCCCAACGACTGGAGGCCCTGGAAAGGGCGCAAACAGGCCTACAATCGGCACAGGCAAGTTCAGCTCGACACGTAACCAGGGCATTACTCCATCTGGATGACCTAGAGAATAGGGGAAGGCGTAACAACATCAGGATTCGGGGCCTCCCAGAGGCTCCCGACCACAGGAACCTGGAGGCTGTCGCCACCTCCATATTCAACGATCTTCTGGGACGTCGACGGGAGGAGCACATCGAGATAGATAGAATCCACAGAGCACCTGGACCGCGTCCGACCGACCCCACCAGGCCCAGGGATGTAGTCTGTCGTGTCCATTTCTATAAGATCAAAGAGGAAATTATGCGAAGGTCATGGGAGAAGGGCCCTTTACCCTACTGCGGGTCCACGATTACATTACTACTGGACTTGGCCAGGCGCACCCTCCAGATGAGCAAGACACTAAAACCACTACTAGAAAAAATCAAATCAATTGGAGCCTCCTACAGGTGGGGTCACCCGTTCCACCTGGTGGTCACGAAGCAGGACCGCTCCTTTGCCCTGCGGTCCCCGTCCCAGCTGCCAGACCTCTTTGGCTTTCTGGAGCTTCCGGAACTCCCTGTCGAAGATTGGCTCTCCCCAGACCTCGGGATCAACGAACCTCCCCCACCACGCCCACAACGAGGAGCTAGACGCCCCCGAAGTCCGCGGGGTCCCGGGGGGAGGGGGGTCGAGCACAGGAATCTGTTGGCATAGTGGAGCTGAACGGGTCCCGCCTAGTTTACTCATGGGCGGATGGCCCTACCGCAGCGGCACCCGCGACTTTCGTCATTGACGTTTTTCACCCCATCATTATTATTTGAATTGCCTGGCGCCGGGGCCCCTGGGCTGCGATCTCTGGACTCGCTTGGACTCCAGCCTCGGCATCTACGACTCAGCTGGCCACTTACCTGGATGGGCTGCCTGGACATGGCGGACGCCTTGTCCTCCTCTCGACCGGCCCCGGACTGCTCGTGTTGCCGGTCGGTCTGGGTCGCGGCTTGGGTGCCCTGAAGTGTCGGGCATGGAACGTTGCTACAGGGTTATTTCTTATACGTTAATTGTTGATGTTCTTAATTGGGAGCTGCTGCCAATCGGATGCTCCCCTCCTGGGCTTGGTCTGGCGGGGGGCTCTGGTGGAGGTCCCTGTGAATAGTGTGGGGCACCTCCGTCGGGGCTTCCTAGCTGGGTGGGTCTGGTTGTGAGGAATAGTTGCGGCTGCTTATAGTTAATGGTTATGACACCCCACTGGGCTATCTAGTGGAGTTGACAAGTTCTCAATGTTATTTTTGTTTCTAGCTTATCAACTAATGCTGTTGTCTTGCGGTCGACCTGAGATGCTCCTTGCGTGCCATGGGCCGTGAGGCTGCCAGTGAAGACGTTTTCTGCCCGCGGCCCTGCCCCCCCCCTACAGGTGACCGGTCGCGGAGAGCCCGACTGGGGGTGGGCCCCCGTTAACACGGTTTAGCACTGTTTAATACTGTTGGTCAAAATTGTTACCTTAAGGAAGGCACATCTCTTACCTTGTGGTCACAGCTTTTCACTCCACCGACATAGGCCTTCTTCCCCCTTCTTTAGTAGGAAGAGGGAGGGACATATTATTATACATCTTAGTGATCCACCCTTTCCCTTGATTGCCCTTCTCCCCTCTCTGACCCCAAATCTCTACTTCCCCTCATACTATTTTCGTTTTCCCCCTCCCCATCTATCCTCCACCTGATTCCCCTCGCCTCCTTGCCGAGGAAGGTGAGTCAAACCACAGCAGATCATTTCCCAAAATGGCAGAACTTTCAGTTTGCTCATTTAATGTCAGGGGCTTCAACATACCAGAGAAGTGCTCCAAAGTCCTTTACGACCTCCATAAACAAAAAATAAAAATTGCTCTTTTCCAAGAGGCACATTTTAAGACAGATCACATCCCCAACATCTCAGACAGACACTTCGTTTCCTGGCACCACTGCCCTAACCCTGATGCCAAAACTAAGGGAGTCTCCATAGCATTTCATAGATCACTCCCATGTGAGGTCCTCGATACCAGGGTCGACTCTCAGGGCAGGTTCCTGTTTGTCATGATCACCCTGTTTAATAAGAAATACACTATAGCGAACATTTATGCCCCCAACACTGATCAGGTTGGCTTTTGCATCAGAGTGCTCAAATTGTTGGAGGAGTTTGCGGAGGGAGTGATCATCCTTGGTGGGGATTTTAATGTGCCGCTTAACCCTTCCATTGACGCATCCTCTGGGAGGGCGGCTGTTTCGCTGAGCAAAATCAATAAATTGAAAAAATCTCTAGCAAACCTTCAAGTGGTGGACACATGGAGAATACTCAATGGCTCAAAAAGAGACTACTCATTCTTCTCCCATGCGGCTAATTCCTACAGTAGGATAGATTATCTACTACTTAGCCACCATGCACTTGATTGGGACCCCAAAGCATGGATCGGACCTATTTTGTGGTCTGACCACGCCCCGATCTTCATCTCCATCCGGCTCCCGGACCTAGCACCACCAGGCTGTACTTGGAGGCTTAATGACAGTTTGCTTGACGATCCGGTCTGTTCCTCTGCGGTGGAGCGTGTCATCGAACACTTCCTTGTAGATCACAGGGGGGACTCCACTCCCTTGCTGTTCCAGTGGGAAGCCCTGAAATGTGTCATTAGAGGGGAACTGATAAAACACGGGTCGAGACTTAAGAGGGAACGTGCCTCTCTTATAACCCAATCTCTGACGAAAATTCATTCACTAGAAAGGGAACATAAAAACAGACCCACTAATGCTAGACTTTTAGAGCTGCAAGAGGCCAGGGAAAAACTTCAAAATCTATATAACCAGTCCTACCTTGGCTATCGAGATAGGGGCAAGGCCCGGTTCTATGAGATGGCAAACAAATGTGGACGCATGTTAGCCAGAGCCTTGCACCCTAGATCAGCCGCGACTTACATACCCACTCTCAAGAGGGCGGATGGCGCTGTGATGCGAACCCCCTCCGACATAGTTGCCACCTTTAGAGAGTTCTACAAGGAACTGTCTAACATACATGGCCCCACATCCTCCACGCAAGACCTTAAGTTATCTGAGGCACTAGACGCTTATATAGCGAGCACCGCGCTCCCTGTCATCCCCCCGGCGGAGGTGGAGTCTCTGGAATTGCCTTTTATACCGCAGGAAGTGGCCCGGGCAATCAAAGAATCCCCGAATGGTAAATGTCCAGGTCCAGATGGATATTCTCCCAAATTTTACAAACATTTTAGCACTCGGTTGATCCCCCTTCTAACGAAGACTTTCAATGCCATCAGTGAAAGTTGCCCCTTCCCCAAACAGGCCTTGGAAGCGACTATTTCAGTTATCCCTAAACCTGGCAAAGATCCCACTCTTTGTGGCAGCTTCCGGCCAATATCGCTTATCAACATTGACCTAAAACTTTTTGCTAAAATTATCGCACTGAGGCTTCAACCCCTTCTCCCAAGCCTGATTCATTTAGACCAGGTTGGGTTTGTTCCGGGGCGGGAGGCCAGGGACAACACCAACAAATTATTCTCCCTAATATCACATATTTCCTCCTCTAAAACGCCGGCCTGCCTTCTCTCGTGTGACGCAGAGAAGGCATTCGATAGGGTGAATTGGACCTTCATGGCGGCCTCTCTTAAACAGATTGGTGTTGGCCCTGGCCTTCTCTCTAAGATCCTGGCGCTATACACTTCCCCTACTGCTAGGGTTAGAGCCAATGGACTCCTTTCCGCCTCTCTTCCTATAAATAATGGCACGCCCTTTATCACCCCTCCTATATGTTCTCACAATGGAACACCTAGCCGTAGCCATTCGGAACAACCCAAACATCAAGGGCATACAGATAGGTGGCAACCAGTTTAAAGCCTCCCTTTTTGCGGATGACCTGATGCTACACCTGACATCACCACATACCACCTTTCCTGCTGTTCTGGGAGAGTTTGACCGCTTCAGTGCTGTGAGCAATTTCAAGATTAACTATTCAAAATCCGAGGCACTCAACTTGTCTTTATCAAGCCAAGAAGTGGGCCTGTTAGAATCTAATTTCCCCTTCAGATGGAAATCCAACGCCATCAAGTACTTGGGCATCCAGATCCCTGCCAATCTCTCTAACACCTATGAACTCAATTACTCCCCCCTCCTTGCTAAAATAATCATGGACCTGAACTCATATTCTAAGAAGCCTATCTCGTGGTTTGGGAGGATTAACAGCCTAAAAATGGATATTCTCCCGAGGCTCCTATACGTTTTCCAAACCGCCCCCATTAAGCTACCGGGGCACTTCTTTCGTAAATTGAGATCTGCATTCTCCAAATTTGTATGGGGGGTCACCAAGCCCAGAATTAGATTCTCGACCCTCACTAGAGGTAAACGGGAAGGTGGGGTCGGCCTTCCCGACCTAAAAGCTTACCATGCAGCTGCCATCCTACAGAGGATGGTGGATTGGATGCGTAGGAGCGAGGACAAGCTTTGGGTCCAATTAGAAAAGTCGCTCTCCCCACCATGATTGCTTGGGCCGCCCCTGTGTCTAGATCTCAAAGGGAATCTATGCCTTTTCTCATGCAGCACTTTTTAGAGACCTGGGACCCTCTTCAGAATAAGTTTAAACTAATACGTAGACCTGGGCCTCTAACACCGATTTTTGACAACCCAGCGTTTGAACCTGGGATGCTATCCAGTAGCTTCCTCATATGGGAAGCCTCTTCCAACACCACCCTGGGGCAAATATTACAGGAAGGGAAGGTCCCCACGTTGGAGGAATTAAAAGGAAGAGGGGGAGGTAAACACATTTCTTGGCTGTTACACAGACAGCTCCAAGCGTTTGTCACGCTAATAACATATCAGAAACAACTCAAAATCCTCCGACAGAGCTTGAATCTTTTCTCACCCAAAGCACTTCCCCCACTCATGTGATATCCTTCCTGTATGCACTCCTGATCAGAATTAATTGCCAATCACCTCCTAGATACATGAGTAGATGGGAAGGGGAGCTGGGACTTCAGTTCTCAGAGGACGAAGTGGCCAAAATATTTGTAAACGCCCACAGCTCATCGCTAGTAAGTGCGGTTCAGGAGCGGAACTTTAAAATCTTGACACGCTGGTACAGGTGCCCAGTGGATATCCATCGGTTCGATAGGTCATACCCTGATGTGTGCTGGAGATGCTTAGGGGAGAAAGGTACTATGACCCATATCTGGTGGGGCTGCCCAACTGTGAAAGCCCTTTGGGACCAAATCTTCTCCATCTATGAGCAGGTTTCTGGAGATGAAATTGTTAATACACCCCAGCTAGCACTCCTATCTCTATGTCATAACTCCGTAGCTAGTTTTAAGAGGGATATCCTGAGGCACTTTATGGCAGCCATGCGAACAATTATCCCTAGGCGATGGAAGACACAAGAAACTCCCACATTAGTGGATTGGGTACAGGAATTAGAGTCGATCCGATATATGGAAAGTTTAATTACTAGAGACCAGGGAGCCACGGATAGATACATTAGGACATGGGCGGGTTGGCTGGATTTCAGGTCTTCCCACCTCCCGTCCCTACTTCAATCCCTGGGACAGCCCTAGACTTCGGGGACCCCCCCCCTTCGCGTAGATAGCATGGTTAATCACAGATTATAATCCATCATTATCTCGAACTCATGGTACTTTGATTTACTTCGACGACCCCTGTGAGGGGCGTGTACACCGAGACCAAATGAGACTCGATTTGATTGTGCTGACGTTAACTGTTTATATCTCCACTAAGAAATTGGACTGCAAGCTACAGCAAATCTGTCAATGTTCATGGAGTTTACGATTGAGTGTTTGTACTGCTGTACCCCCCCTTCCCCCCACCCCCCCCCTTTTTTCTCTTTTGTATCCCATACCTCCTCTTTGAAAAATTAATAAAATTTGATTATACTAAAAAAACAAACATTTCCCTAAAAAAAAAAAAAAGAATTCAGACACTTGAAAAAAGTCACATCTCGCTGTCATTCATTCGACTCCCGCTAATGTAAGAGTCGTGTATGACAATTGAGACGAGGATCCTCAGTGGAGACTGCTCTCTACAAGTTGTGCCAAGGTCCCAGGCCAGTTGAGTACTGTGTCTCCGAATTCTGGTGCTGGAGCATGGATACCGGCTAGAATAAAATCACCTTCCGTCATCAAATCTAGCTGGGACTTTCAGAGTTCCTTAAGGATAAATTAGCCGGATATTCCTGTCTCTCTGTAAAGCTTAATCTGTCTGGCCACCTAACTTGATCACCTCTTCAGGATAAGGTGCCAGGAAGCGTCGGGAGAGAGAGAACCCATGGGGGGGTGGAGAAGTTATGTAAGTGGTAGAGGACCGTTGGCAGGGTGTGGAGGGGTTGGTTAGGTGAGTGGTAGAGGACATTTGGCAGGGGGTGAAAGGGATTGGTGAGTGCTAGAGGACAGTGGCAGGGGTAGTGGCAGAGGGTTGAGGGGTTAGGTGAATAGTAGAGAACAGTGGTAGCAGGTAGAGGGGTTAGGTGAGTGGTGGAGGACAGTGGCAGATGCTGGAGTGGTTAGGTGAGCGGTAAAGGACAGCGGCAGGGGTTGGAAGGGTTAGGTGAGCAGTTGAGGACAATGGTAGGGGCTGGAGGGGTTTGGTAAGCAGTGAAGGGCAGCAGCATGAGGAGGAGGGTTTAGGTGAGTGGTAAAGGACAGCGGTAGGAGGAGGGGTAAGATAAGTGGTGGAGAACAGCAGAAGGCGGTGGAAGGTTATGTAAGTGGTAGAGGATAGTTGGCAGAGAGTGGAGAGGTTAGGTGAGTGGTAGAGGACAGTGGCAGGGGGTGGAGAGCTTGAGTGAGTGGCAATGGCAGGGGGTTGAGGGGTTAGGTGAGTGGTAGAGGACAGTGGCAGGGGTAGAAGGCAGTGGCAGAGGGGTTAGGTGAGTAGTGGAGGACAGTGGCAGATGCTGGAGTGGTTAGGTGAGTGGTAGAGGACAGCAGCAGGGGTTGGAAGGGTTAGGTGAGCAGTTGGGAACAGTGGTAGGGGCTGGTGGGGTTTGGTAAGCAGTGAAGGACAGCAACATGAGGTGGAGGGGTTAGGTGAGTGGTAGAGGACAGCAGCAGGCAGTGGAGGGGTTTAGGTTAGTGGTAGAGGACAGTGGCAGGGGGTGGAGGGGGTAGGTGAGTAGTAGAGGACAGCAGCAGGGGGTTGAGGGGTTAGGTGAGTGGTAGAGGGCAGCAGCAGGGGTTGGAAGGGTTAGGTGAGCAGTTGGGAACAGTGGTAGGGGCTGGTGGGGTTTGGTAAGCAGTGAAGGACAGCAACATGAGGTGGAGGGGTTAGGTGAGTGGTAGAGGACAGCAGCAGACAGTGGAGGGGTTTAGGTTAGTGGTAGAGGACAGTGGCAGGGGTGGAGGGGTTAGGTGAGTAGTAGAGGACAGCAGCAGGGGGTTGAGGGGTTAGGTGAGTGGTAGAGGACAGTGGCAGGGGGTGGAGGGGTTAGGTTAGTAGAGGACAGCAGCAGGGGGTTGAGGGGTTAGGTTAGTGGTAGAGGACAGCAGCAGGGGTTTCACACGGTGGGGCATCCTAAATCAGATAGGGATAGTCAAAATCACAGGATTTGGTCATCCTATTGATTAGGAATGCCCCACAGTCTAAACTCTTAGGGACCCCCCCATAGTCAGAATAACACAGTCATATAATTTCGGGATCATACACTGTTCAAATACAATATCAGGGGGGCTTTCCTCTGCAGCAGTATCCTCGCTCTCTACTGGTCTGTTGCGGGGGCACACATAGTGGAGGGAGGGGGGATGCGGCTACTTGTGGCCACATTTGAACAGCACAGGATCACATAATAAGGTGAATATGTGACTGCATTGGGCTTTATTGACGAAGCAGATCTCAGACCATATTATCGGGCATGGTAAGTGATGGCGATAGTGTATGTAGAGAGGAGTATTATTCCTGTATTTATATAGCCCCCTTTTTGTTTAACCCTGATGGGGTTAGATAGTGCCATTGTAAATAAATGTTCACAAGTGTTTTTTCTGCAGTGGATTGTAAAATCCAGGATGTGAACTTGGAGCTATACATTGTATCTGATCTAAATCAGTGTGCGGCACCATGATGCTTGGCAGATTTCCAAATGCATTGTGTACATATCATTTATCTTTATCTCTGTTACATTCATCTTGTTACACATGTCACACACTGCTGCCTGTACACAATATATGTTTTACATATTTTCATGCCATGGTGTGCATGTTTAAATGGTGTGCATGTCAAAATGTACTGAGGGTTCCTGGGATGCAGAAAGTATTGTATATCAAAGTGTTGTACCAGGGGAGTGCACAAAACAAATTATATTAGTCATAAACACAGTTTTTAGGACTATGAGGACTAAGGAGGATCCAAAATGCATAAGATCTGATTTTATGTCATTTTTTTGCATGGTAGCCCTATGCTGATTTTAAATAACTGGAATACATTTTTGACGTTTTAATAACTTTGGCTGTGCAGACTAATCCTTTCTATCTTGATGTTTTCTGGGGACACAAGGAGTTTCCAGCCTGGAACTCACAACCAAGAGGTACAATGCTTAGTGGCCTCATTTTCTTTTGGTTTAGTTCCTAGGGGGCACGATCAGGTAACTAGTTGCTCAATATCGATGTGACTCTAGGTACACAAGTTCTGTGCCTTCTCCAGGGCACAACAGCATCCAGCTGCTCAAACTCTACTCAGAAAGAAGAGACCAGTTTACTGATCTCATTAGGAGCAAGGGAAAATATCCTCCTGTTCAAATATGGTCTTTCATCTACCTGAACGGCTATTGTTATGAATACCTAGTTATGCCTTTTGGCCTCTGTAATGCCTCTGTAGTTTTCGGCAGTTATATATTTTGTGAGTTTCTAGGCCAGTTTGACATCAAACGATAATTTGATCTTTTCAAAAACATAGATCAACATCATTGATCATATCTGTGTACACTGACCAGCTCAGAAATTAAATCCATGCCAGGCCAGATGGGCTCTATTCTTTGTTCTCCAGTTTAATTTCACTCCAGGCTCCCAAAATCAGAGGCTGTTCCTCTGTCTCGCACCTTTCTTGCCAAACATATCTCTGAAGTTCTGCCCCTTATGCCTGCTATGACTGGTATAATCGCTGCTCACTCCCCAGAGTCGGCATTAGAGATCCAAAATCACTGGCAATTCCCAGACCTACCAGAGGGTAAATCCTTTTTCTCTATTACAACTCCAGTTGAAGGCCCGTTATGAGGTACAAGGTCCTTGTTTGCAGGTCACCCAATTATTGAAGAAACCTTGCAGTTATTGGAACGTTACCTAGTAGCCTGAACATTACCTGTAGGAATTAGAAAGCCTGGGTGAGTGGGATTAGTGACTAATAAAAATTTCCTTAGCTAAGTGTGAGGAATAGGGCAAATATTACATTGCAGTTTATTGCTGATGCCCGGCATCGCCCTTTAAGATTCTCTGTTCTTAGCAAATGTCTGCCATTACAAGGCCAGCAGGAAAAGAAAGTCCATATATGGGCATGGGGTTCTGACACTCAGGAAAGGCAGTTTGAGCTTCAAATCCCCCCTGCTGCTCTCCTTGCTGCTGATTCTCACATCTCCAGCCTGGGGAGACTCCAGTGGGTCTGCAGCTAGGTGGACCTCTGGCTGTGAATTTGTCACATCAAAAGATGAGGCCACAGACAAGCGGCACCAACACAAATCGGACCATAGCAGCACACCCCTTGTGTCCCAGCACCAAGCCAGGTACAGAATCAGAACCGGCTCACAAAACCGCACACGGAGGTAAGTTACTGCGGGCTCAGCAATAAAGGAAAACCAGGAAAATGGAGATCTAAGGTTCTGACCCACTTAGGGACCCCATTTCTGGACTCATCGGATGCCCGGCATCCATCCCAATCGTTTGGTGCCATAAGCCATACGACCCCCCCTACCCAAAGTTATAACCCCTAAAGTGTTTTGGAGGCTAAGGCACGCTCCAGAATAGTGGGAGGTGACCATCCGTCCCACAAATGGGAGGCGGTGGAGGGTTGACATCTGCTTAAAAGTAGGCCAAGGGGATGAGAACATTGTCACTTATCTGGAGAGGTCACGGTTCACACGTGCTGGAGGTGTCCATCCACCCAGCTTACCACTTACCTCTTGTGGGAGATCTCCATCACCACTACTCTGCAAACTGCATATTAAGGTAATTGACTATTGTTTCTCTGTGTAACTCACTGTAACCTGTAACCTTCTCAGAACAGCATTTGTATCATTTCATATTCCATCATAGCCAAATGTTTGTTATCACTGCCTAGTGCACTTATAGCATTAAAACGTAAAATTTAACTTGAGCGATCTGTTTGCCTTAAGCCAAGAATCTGTGTGTCCGCAGGCTTTGGGCCTAGTATTCCTGATAGGAGGACTCGGACAAGGGTTTTCTTGGGAACGCGGTCTGTGTGTCCGGAGGTCCCTGGTTGATAGTTGGATCACGTGACCCGCGGTTCCCTGACACTAAGCATCAAAAATAAACTATGGTATTCCCACAATGAAGACGTACAAACCTCAATCTAACATTAAGCTGCTATGAAATAGCTCTAATGAATAAAGTGGCATCTGCCGAATTGAAAAGAGGTGCAACTGAGAGAAAAATCAAAAAAACTGCAAATTCTGTCTCTGCTCTAAACCTACCCATCAATGACTAGCTGGCCTCTTTGCAACCGCTGCCAGGTTCTGAATTGGCTTGGACACATATTGCCATGGACTTCGCCCACTAAAGATGTAGTCCAGCTGTTCATCAAGCACTATGTAAGCCCGGAGACCTGCTGGCTGGGGCCACAGAAAAATGGCTCCCCCACCTAGGTGCATCCCCATGGCCCCAAGTGGTTATACTCATACAGAAACCTGAGGAAGGTTGGGCGCCTGCCTCACAAGGAACCAGTCAGTTTGCCCTAAAGCTGGCTACCAGGCTTTGTTTGAGATCTGAGGGGAGAATAGCAGGGAAGCTTTCCCAGGTGTCAACAAATTTCTTGACTGTTCTTTGATAAACAAGGCCAAGATCCACTCCACTGTAAAGAATTGGTTAAGAAAACAAAGTAATTTAATTTGTGGAGAAAACATCCCAGCGAGGGGGACATATGTCGAGATCCAGTACTATAATATACATTTCCCTGGCGCCTCCATGGCAAGTGTTAAGTCACTGCTGCTTAAAGCGGACCTTCACTCTGAATAAGAGCCTATCTTATATGTTTCCCCCACCCTGTACATACAAATTGCCCACATTAAAAACCATCCTACCTGTACCTAGTGCGTATTCTGAGCCTTTAAACATCCAAGATGGCGGCTCATTGAGCATCAGGCAGCCTGAAGACAGGAAGTGTCTTCTGACTGTGCCGCTCTGCATTCTGGGATTGCTGTCCTTTCCCCAGCTCTGGTCTATTTGTCCAAAGCACAGCTATAACCTGTCCCACTGCACTTTTGCCCCCCTCCTCTCCTCTAGTATGTGATGCTTCTGAGGCAAGATGGTGGTGCCCACATCCTAGAGTCCTGAACAGAGTTGCAGCCCAGCGGAGGAAAGAATAAAAAGTGACTAAAAACATAAAATATACATTTTAGATGCTGGGGAATAGTTTCTTAAGGGTTTGGACTTTTTATGAAATGATGCTGAAGGCCCACTTTAACCCGGATAGGACCCTTCTTTTAGACCCCACCCCCACGGCTCCATTCTTTTTTTCCTGTCCACCCGGATAGGACCGGGCAAGTAATTGCTGCATTATTATTTTACTATGTAGTGGCTTTCCTGGTGCAGGCTACTTGCAGTGGCATTACTGTATCATGTACCTTGTTTGGCTCTTGGTGGCTGGCAGGGGTTGGAAGCTGGGTCCTTAGCAGCCTGGCAGCATGTGACAAGGCAGCGGCTACAGCAGGAATCAGCTGCCATTTTGGGGTACTGAGGCCCCTGGATTCCTGGGACAGGCAGCAGCAAGCTCTTACCACGCTCAGGGTTTGGGAGTGGCGACCGCCATCTTGGATGTGGGCAAACTGCCCTGTGACCGTGGGGGTGGGCCCTAGAGGAAAAATGGCGGGAACATGGCAGCAATGCTGCTGAATGTAGGAAAGATGCCTTCTGTCTGGTGAGTTTACTGTTGTCTTTAGGTGTCATACAATAGCACTGTTCCTATGATTTCCCAGCAGAGGGCGCCAAGGTTCCCCGTGCGCTCGCATTTTCGTGATAGAAATAGTAGGGTCAGAAAGCACGCGAACATGCGCACGTATTTGTGCATCATTTGAACCAATGGATTTGTGCGCATGTGCGATAATGCGCGCGCATGCGCAGGGGCCTTTAAATACTGGCGAGCCCTGAGCTTCATTGCCAGTTGGTCATTTCTCCTGCTTGTTTCTGAGTTCCAGTCATTCATTCCTGTGTACCGACCCGGCTTGAATCTGACTACTCTCCTGTTCTTCTGACGACCTCGGCCTGTTTACGACTCCGATCCTGATCTGCCTGCCCACGACCTTGGCTTGTTTACGACTCCGATCCTGATCTGCCTGCCCACAATCTTGGCTTGTTCTACGTTCCAGTCCAGCTCTGGTCTGTCTTCTACCCAGTACTTGGTAATACCCACTCCTAGGTTGCCTGACCTGGGGCCTTCCTGCAGCCCCGCCTATCCTCACCATTAGAGGCTCTAGTGAAAACCAGGTTGGTCCTTAGATTCCAGGCTTCCCGGTCGAGAGGTGAGCCAGTTCTTAGTCTCCGCAATCAGGGTTCACACCCGGTGGCCTGACAGTACCAACTGGCCAGTCATGAGCTTTGGCGGAGATCACCTGGCTTTTGATGCCTTGGTCCAGCAGATGACCGCTCTGACGCAGGCAGTGAGCAATTTTCATGGGGGATTTTTACAGCTTGAGTCCCGCTTGGATACGCTTCAAGCCAGCCTTCCTGCCGCTACTAACCCTGTCCCGCCATCAGCTTCTGTCATGCCTGTGGCTGCCGACAACTCCGGCTCTGTATCCAGTACCTTGGATCCCCACATACCTTTGCCTGAATGTTTATCTGGGGAACGCAGCCGTTTCCGGTCATTTAAGAATAGTTGGCAGTTGCTGTTCGATCTCCAACCCAAGACATACCCCACTGAGGCCATCAGGGTCAAAACTGCAATTTCTTTGCTGCTTGGGAACCCCCAGATTTGGGCTCATCTGTTACTTGAACAATCAGGCCCAATCATTTCTTCTCTGGAGACCTTCTTTGACGCCATGGCGACTATGTATGATGACCCTGGGAGCATAGCTTCAGCTGAAGCGGTTCTTCGGACCCTTCACCAAGGACGCCGACCTGTCGAGGAATATGTGGCTGAATTCTGTTGCTGGATTACCGAGACTCTTTGGAATGACCACGCTCTCTGCCATCAGTTCCGTTTAGGTCTGGCGGATTCCGTTAAAGATGAACTGGCTCGTGCTGATCTTCCTGCATCTCTGGAAGAGTTGATCAAACTCTCTATCAAGATCGATATTGGACTAAGGGAACGTCGTCTTGAGAAGATTCATCCTCAGTCGTTCCATTGGGGTCCTCCTCAAGCAGAGGCTTCCTTCCCCAGTCCATCCTCTTCTGATGCTAACAGTAGTTCTGAGCGGATGCAACTCGGGGTTTCTCGTCTTTCGTTGACATCTGAGGAACGCCTTTGCAGACGCCAGCATAATCTGTGCCTTTACTGTGGGGAGGCTGGTCACTTCCTTTACAGATGCCCGGTCCGTCCCCCAGGTAAAAAGTTACCTACTAAACATTCTTCAGGCTCCCTTCTGCTCTCCGGTGCTAACCATATCTCTGTTCCGCTTTGTCTACAGCTGCCCAGAAGAAGAATTGAGGTGGCAGCCATTATCGACTCTGGAGCATGCAGCTGCTTTATGGACTTGGAATTTGCTAGGATCCACGAAATTCCCTCCCGGCAACGTCCCTTTCCACTCACTATCTCTCTGGCTGATGGTTCCGTGCTCAAGACCGGTCCAATTACATCACAGACCTTGTCATTAGTGGCATGTATCGATCCAAATCATTTTGAATGGCTCAGTTTTGATCTCATACCATCCCCTGCTTTTCCTGTTATTTTGGGACTACCCTGGCTATTGGCGCATAACCCTTCAATAAATTGGTCCACAGGTACTCTTCTGAGTCACTTTCTGTCTTCAGGCCTGTCTCTCTAATGCTACAGCCAAGCATCAATTGGCTTTGATTGAGTCTGCCAAGAAGGAGGATCTTCAAGATGTACCTGAGGCTTATAGGGACTTTAGGAACGTCTTCGACAAGAAAGGCGCTGACGCTCTACCACCTCATTGGCCGTATGATTGCCCTATTGAACTTCTGCCTGGGGCATCCATTCCTTTTGGCAGGATTTACCCATTACCAGATCCAGAGTTGATAACTCTTCGTCAGTACCTGGATGAGAATCTAAAGAAAGGGTTAATTCGGCCTTCCATTCGGCCTTCCACATCGCCTGCAGGTGCAGGTATTTTCTTTGTGGGCAAGAAGGATGGTACCCTACGACCTTGTATTGACTACAAGGAACTAAACAAAATAACTGTCAAGAATCGCTACCCTCTGCCCCTAATGTCAGATCTCTTTCAGTGCCTCAAGTCAGGACAGATTTTCACCAAACTCGATTTGAGAGGGACCTACAATCTTGTCCGCATAAGAGAAGGGGACGAGTGGAAGACGGCTTTTCGGACTCGCTATGGACACTTTGAATATCTGGTCATGCGATTTGGTTTGTGCAATGCCCCTGCAACATTTCAACACCTAGTTAATTACATTTTCAGAGACTTCCTTGATATCTTCGTCATTGCTTACTTGGACGACATTCTTGTCTTTTCGGCAAACCTGACCGAACATCGGGAACATGTGCGGGCGGTCCTCTCTCGACTGCGAACACATCAACTCTACGCTAAATTAGAAAAGTGTGAATTTGAAAAGACGTCTATCTCGTTTCTGGGGGTCCTCATCTCGGATCAAGGGTTTTCCATGGACCCTAGTAAAATTTCAGCAGTGCTTGAGTGGCCATCACCTACTTCCCGTAAAGAGGTCCAAAGATTCATTGGTTTCGCCAATTTCTACCGCCGGTTTATCCATAACTTTTCTACCATAGTCCGACCTATTACTGAATTAACCAAGAAGGACAAGGCATTTGAATGGACTGAATCGGCACAGCACGCTTTCCAGACCTTAAAGGAGTGCTTCACTTCAGCCCCTATTCTCGCACATCCTGATTCCACTTTACCGTTCGTCTTGGAGGTTGATGCGTCATCCATTGCTGTGGGGGCAGTTTTGTCACAGCGATCAGGAGAAAAAGCGGTTCTTCATCCTATCGCCTTTTTCTCCCGCAAAATTGTCAGCAGCAGAACGATTGTACAATGTAGGGGACCGAGAACTTTTGTCTATTAAACTAGCCCTCAAGGAGTGGCGGTACCTGTTAGAGGGGGCGGAACATCATATCCTTATCCTAACGATCACAGGAATTTGGAATACTTACGCTCTGCCAAACGTTTTAAACCTCGCCAAGCTCGCTGGTCATTGTTTTTCTCTCGCTTCAATTTTCATGTCACCTATCGGCCTGGCAGCGTAACATCAAGCCGGACGCTCTGTCCAGGTTGCCTCTTCCAGACTCTTCTGATGAGACTGATTCCTCTGAGCTACCAATTCTCTCTGAAGGACACTTTCTGGTGTTAGAGTCTGAACTTATTTCCCAGATTCGCAGAGCTTCTTCTGAACGACGACTAGAAGATTGTGAAAATTTGCCTTGTTCCGACGGCTTGTTTATTCATCAAGGCAAGATATTTGTGCCTAAGACCTCCCGAACTGCAGTTTTGCAAACCTTCAATGACCATCCTCTGGCAGGACACTTCGGCCTACGTAAGACTCAAGAATTGGTTCATCGACACTTCTGGTGGCCTTCATTAAAGAAAGACTGCCCTTCTTTTATTGACCGTTGTCAAGTCTGTGCCCGGAGCAAAGGTTCTTCTTCCAGATCTATGGGATTGCTTCTTCCTCTGCCGGTGCCTAAGAGACCTTGGTCTAACATCTCCATGGACTTCATTTTAGAGTTGCCTCCTTCTGAAGGTTTTACCACCATCCTAATGATAGTGGGTAGGTTTTCGAAGATGGCTAATTTCATTCCCTTGACGGGCATTCCTTCGGCACCCACACTTGCTTTAGTCTTCATTCGGGAGGTGGTCCGGCTACATGGCATGCCCGCTGAGATCATCTCAGATCGAGGATCCCAATTCACTTCTCGATTTTGGTCCTGTCTGTGTGAGTCCCTCCAAATTTCTCTGGCACATTCCTCCGCTTATCATCCGCAGTCGAACGGGCAAACTGAACGTACCAACCAGACACTGGAACAGTACTTACGTTGCTATTCTTCAGCCCTCCAAGATGATTGGTATCGACTACTGCCCCTGGCAGAATTTGCATATAACAACTCTTGCCACAGCTACACTTCCAAGTCACCCTTTTATGCAAATTATAGGTTTCACCCCAATATCTCGATCTTCCGAGAGATATCAATTTACCAGCCACCCAGGAGCTGGCTTCTTCTTTGGCTGAGGCTCATCGAGAGTTAAGAGAATGTCTCTGTAAGGCTCAGGAACAATATAAGAAGAATGCGGATCTCCATCGTCAACCATCTCCGCTATACGCAGTTGGTGACAAAGTGTGGCTGTCCACTCAAAACCTTAGGTTACGTTGCCCGACCAAGAAGCTTGGTCCTAAATTTGTTGGTCCGTTTGTGATCAAGAAACTTATCAACCCAGTGGCTGTTGAACTCCGCCTGCTGGCATCCCTCCATATTCATCCTGTGTTCCATGTTTCCTTACTTAAACCAGCACTCTCCACTGAATCCTCTGTTGACGGTTCTGATTCTTTGCTTGAGGATGACTCAAATGAATATGAGGTTGAAAAGATTTTGGATGTTGTAAGTGGAAAAACTATGGGATTGAGGAGAATTTGTGGGAGCCGTCTAGAAATGTCCACGCTCCTCGCCTGATTAGGGACTTTCATAGGTCCCACCCCGGGAAACCTGGTCCTAGAGTCGGCCGGAGGCCTCCCTTAAGGGGGGGGGGGGCAATGTCATACAACCAGGACTGTTCCTATGATTTCCCAGCAGAGGGCGCCAAGGTTCCCCGTGTGCTTGCATTTTCGCAATAGAAATAGTAGGGCCAGGAAGCGCGCGAATATGCGCGTGCATTTGTGCATCATTTGAACCAATGGATTTGTGCGCAAGTGCGATAAAGCGCGCGCATGCGTTTTGCAGACGCACGAAAATGCGCTCGCTTTTGCGCATGCGCCTTTAAATACTGGTGAGCCCTGAGCTTCATTGCCAGATGGTCATTTCTCCTGCTTGTTCCTGAGTTCCAGCCATCCATTCCTGTGTACCGACCCGGCTTGATCCTGACTACTCTCCTGACGACCTTGGCCTGTTTACGACTCCGATCCTGATCTGCCTGCCCACGACCTTGGCTTGTTTACGACTCCGATCCTGATCTGCCTGCCCACGACCTCGGTTTGTTTACGACTCTGATCCTGATCTGCCTGCCCACAACCTTGGCTTGATCTTCGTTCCAGTCCAGCTCTGGCCTGTCACCTACCCAGAACTTGGTAATACCCACTCCTAGGTTGCCTGACCTGGGGCCTTCCTGCAGCCCAGCCTATCCTCACCATTAGAGGCTCTAGTGAAAACCAGGTTGGTCCTTAGATTCCAGGCTTCCCGGTCGAGAGGTGAGCCAGTTCTTAGTCTCCGCAATCAGGGTTCACACCCGGTGGCCTGACATTAGGGCAAATAAAGTTTCAGCCAGTAATGACTAACATCCTGTCTGTTATGTTCTAGGTGTTATTGAGCTGGTACAGCAGAACCAAGGGGTTACCTCAGAGGGGGGTAAGTGCTCACTATTGTTCTGTTGGGCTCTATGTATGCATAGTGGCTAATAGCTGTCTATTCTCTCAGTTCACCTCCTACAGACCGTTCGGGCTCACTACACACAGGACAGCTATCTAGATCCATATCCCCGGGGGGGAGACAGAGGTCATAATCACACAGTGAACGCTAGAAGTATCCACTCTGGTCAAGATCCCGCGTTCAACAGTTTAAGGAGAACCCTAAGCCAAGGGGGAAGCTACAAGTACTATGGAAAGAGTTGGATGCCGCGCACAACCTAGCACCTATCCCAGCCAATGGCCAGGTGCACGCTGCACCTTTATCCTCTTTCCCAGCTTTAGTTGCAGAGGAAGAGGACGCAGGGCTATTGACAGTGGGCGGCTTTGATTTCAGGCCGACAGAACCATTCATCATAGCTGTGAAGGAAGCTATGAATTGGGAGTAGGCTGCAGAAGAATTTTCAACAGCTGGGAAATATTACCCTTTGCTTGGTGAAGAAAGCACAATGTATCCTCTAAAAGAGAAAATCAGGGGAACATTGTCCCAAGAATGGGAATCGATGGACAGTAAGCAGTCCCTAGTTGATTGCTCCAACAAGCTATACCCGTTTAAGACACAGGAGGTTAAGATCCTAGACGAGCCACCAGCAGACAATGCTTCCATCATGAGACTCGCTAGGCACGTCACTGTCCCTATGGAGGGCAGCGTATCATTTACACCAGCCCAACAGCCTGGCACAGTTGGAGAGGAAAGAGAGGAGTGCCCATTTTGGAGCTTCCTCTTCCAGCATCCCAGGCTTTCTGCTGCCTGAATTCAACTGACATAACTGACATGCACAATAACAGGAAGCCGAGAAGCACTTCCTGTTTGCAGGCAGCCTGCACATTCATGAACCACGATTTTGTTTTTAACATTTACCACAGCAGGATTTGGAAACATAATTTGTATGTGAAGCAATCGAAATTGTCCTGCGGAGGAATGCATATGGGCACTGTTGTTTGTCGTGTTGGTCTGGTTTAAGTCATTATTGACTGTCGGCCTGCTTTGACATGGCTCTATGTTGAGAGACGTAAGCTCCATGAAATAGGCGTAGGTGAATTTTGGTGAATCATAGGTGGAAGCCAGGGCAACTTTCCATGAATATGCAGACCCTTTAATATTTGTTTTGAATTCAATGTGGGAAATCTGTCGATCAACCTCACCATCCTGGTCCATCTGTTAGAATAAGGGTGGCCATGGAACCATGTTGGGTGATTCCATTTTGTTGGTTTCCAGTCAACTTCATTACGTGTACCTGTGTGAACCAAGGCCCTCAAAGTTCTCATTTTTCTACCTCCCTCCATCCCCTCCCCAAGGGGAGCAGCCTCCAGAGATCAGGGGCAGGAAGAGTGAGCAGTGGATATTTAGACTGGATCTGTTCCTTATTTTGTGCCAAACCCTCCAGACCACCATCAATATAGTGTTGTCTACTACAGAGGAGGAGTTCTTTATGGCAGTGTAGGAAAGTAGATGGTATTAGGTTTTGACCTATGTATGTATTAGTGAACCTTGAGGTCCCATGTATCCAGCCATTCTATCCTTGATTTTAAATAAGCTTTGGCCCAGAGAAGATGACATTATATTTGAATTGTGTTAATATATGGATTCTTATTCACATGATGCAGATTTAACTTGCATTGATGGATTGCAGAGCAAACTGTTTCACAATTATTTTTAGAAGTATTCCTGAGACTATACAGTGATTTACATTACTAATTAAAGTGTCCCCACGCCCATTTATACTTACTGGGTGTGGGAACCCAATATGACAAGCTCGGGGGGTGGGAATGGGACATTGTAGTTGTATGGGGCCCGACATTCCTGATGACCACTCTGGTTGAATGTGGCAGGTGTGGTTTTCGAACCCCTCCCAATGGAAATTTACTACAAGTAAATTACACATGGTGCAGGGTAGCAGTTTAAGTTATTAAAACGGAAGTTTAATCAAAAAGGAGCCCACCCCCTGCCCTGCCATCCTACTCTGGCCCTGATTCAGAACGGGGGGTTAGAAAGAAGGAGACCCCTTACCTTATCCAGGTGCCTGTGCCGCTCTCCCGGCGCTCCGACATCTTGCTTGAAAGCACAGAGCCGCATCCCCCCGGCTTGGTGCGCGCTCCCGCCTGCTCGTTCAAGCGAATGGGCATTGGGAGCTCATGCAAACCTGGGGGATGCAGCTTTGTGCTTTCTCCGCGGTGGCCACACAGAGCATGGGGGAGTGGTGCTGGACTGAGGAGAAGGTAAGGGTTTTTTTTCTTTTTAATTCCCTGTCCTGCTGCCTCAACGCCAGGGCAGGGTGGAAGGGCGGGGGGTCTATTTTTGAATAAACTTCAGCTTTAAAGTGGACCAACACCCAGGATTTTGACTATCCTGGGACTTAGTCCACTTCCCCGGGGCACCCCGATCGGGGGTGCCCCACTATGTGAAACCCCCCGAACGCTCGTAAAAACTCACCATACCCCGCTCCTACGGCGCATGCAGGGCCGCTGGTCCAATCAGCCGCATCTTGCGCTTCCCTCTAACAGGGAGCGTGCCCGCGCCGGCCATTCACGAATGGCCGGCGCGGGCACGTGCCCTGCTAGAGAGAGGCGCGGGATGCGGCCACGGCCCGCGCAGTTGGATCGGGATCAAGGTAAGGTTCCTGGGGGGTTTCACACAGCGGGGCATCCCGATTTTGGATGCCCCGCGGGGAGGGATTGGATCGGCCCGGGAATATTACAGATTCACGGGCTGATCCGGGAGGGTGTTGGTCCACTTTAAATATGTACAAAAACCTGCAGCTGACTTGCTTTTCTTAAGAAAGCCTGCAGCCCAGAGTGAATGACACCTTGCAAAGCGCCCTAATACCCCAGCGTTTTCCCTTACCACACAGATCCCACTAAAATCAGCATTGCTGGGGGGGGCCGAGAGGGTCAAAGGATCAGTGGGAATAAGGGAGAGCTAGAAGCAGACAGGGTAAAATTTTCTAGGTTTCCTGCCTAGAAAATTTGAGAAAGAAAATCCATGCGACCTACACAGTCCAACTGCAAGAACGAAACTGGTTTGGTCTGAAGCAGCCAGATGTATATAGGGCCATTAGAATCCACACCTTTCTTTCTTGCAGTCCATGCCCTCCGGGCAGGAATTGACCCTATCGTTGCTGAAGCTGATGGCCTGAAATGGATTGGGAGAGAAACATAGAAGGTTGATGGCAGAAATAGACTATACGATCCATCTAGTCTGCTTTTATGTGTATACAGTATGTACTCTTTATCTTAGGATAGATGGTGTGTTTACATTCACTTACTGTTGATTTTTCTCTTACCTCTGCTGGAAGTTAATTCCAAGCATCTACTACTCTTTCTGAAAATTAATATTTTCTAATGTTGCTCCTGATCTTCCCTCCGACTAGCTTTAGGTTGGCAGCCCAGTGCTAAGATACTTACCAGATCCCCCGATAACAGTCCCTCATCCTCTGCGGCATCGACGTATTCATAACGATGTGCAGAGGAGACTATGGCGCCGCGCCCCATCGTCACAGGATCTATGGAATGCCACTCTGTGGATCCATAGTTCCTGCACAGAGTTGTGAATGCATTGATGCGGAGGAGGAGAAGTGCCTGGCGTGGGACTGGCATCGGGCGATCCGGTAAATGTCTTAGCACCGGACTAACAGCGATAGCCTGCACAGTATGAAAAGTAGTGTTTTTTGGTTTTGACTAAAGTAGGACATTAAAAACACTCCCTTTCCGAATTGTATTCAATCCTTTCACATAAAGGTCTCAATCATGTCCCTGCTTTTTGCAGGTAAGGTCTCCAGAACTGCACACAGTATTCTAGCTGTGGCCTCACCAGGGCTCTATACAGCAGCATCACAGCCTCCCTCTTCCTACTGGTGATGCCTCGAGCTATGCAGCCGAGCATCCTGCTTGCTTTTCCCACTGCCTGGCTACACTGTCCAATCATCTTGCAGCTTTCATTAATCATTATCACTAAAGCTCTCTTCTCCAAAGTACTGACTAACACATACAGTATTCAGAGCGGGAATTCCTTCTACCCAAGTGCATGAGTTTGCATTCAGAGACATTAAACTCTAGTTTCCACCATTTTGACCATTTATCCAGCAAAGCTAAATCATTTTCCATGTTGCAGACACATCCAGGAGTATCCACCCTATTACTCAACTTTGTATCATCAAAAAAAAAACAGGTAAACCTTAGCTACCAAGAGTTCTCTGCCCTCAGTAAAGCCAAGATGTTTGGTGTTAATTTTTAGACAAGTTTCCATTAGTTTTACCACTACAGATGTACTAGCTGGCCTGTAATCACTGCCCCCTTCTTATGGATAAGCCTCCCCCAATGCGAGTGGGGCTCCTCTGCTGTAGAGCTGCAACACCCAGCATTATGTTCTGCTCCCATCACTGCAAAAGAGCAGACATGAGAAAAATGGAGGGTGAAACAAAAGGGAAAAAGTGGGGAGAAATTAAAGGAGATTGAGCGAATGAGTGCGAGGGAAAAGCAAAGAGACAGGAAGACAGTGAGCAGAGGTTAAATAATGCTGCAGCTCTGTTTCAATACTGAATCGCTAGCCACAGAGACATAAAGAGATGATTTGCATAGCCCCGCCTGCTGCAAGGATAGATGGGTAATGCTATCTGTTCTTGTATTGGGTACTGTGCAAATACTTTCCGTTCTAGGAAAGCTCTTCTCTTCCAATACTGAATCAATAAAAAAGAAAGGTGCCAGGCAGCGAATATGGATTGGTGCCACCTGCTGGAACAACCCATTACTATTAGCATATTCACCTGACATGTCATGAATCATGCAGCATGGGCTTAGTCCTGATACTAAATTATTAAAATAACATGTATAATAATAATTATAATAAGTGACAAATGATGGTGATGGGAGGCAGGGCAGAAGATGGTGATAGCAAGGGGGGTTATAGATGATGGGGATAACAGTGAGAGATGAAATTAGGGTGACAAATAATGGAGCGTATAGCAGGGGAGCGATGGCATATGATGGTGCGTATAGCAGAGGAGAAAGATGACAGATGATGGTGCTGGTAGCAGGGGAGATGACATTATAGTGACAGATGATGGGCCTGATAGCAAAGGAGAGGTGACAGATGATGGGCCTGATAGCAAAGGAGAGGTGACAGATGATGGGCCGATTGCAGAGGAGAGAGTTGACAGGAGGGTGACAGATGATGGGCCTGATAGCAAAGGAGAGGTTAGATGATGGGCCTGATAGCAAAGGAAAGATGTGACAGGAGGGTTACAGATGATGGGCCTGATAGAGGAAAGGTGACAAATGATGGGCATGATAGCGAAGGAGAGAGGTGACAGATGGGCGTGATAGCAGAGACGTGACAGGTGATGGGCCCAATAGCAGAGAGACGTGAGAGATGATGGGCTTGATAGCAATCAAGAGGGTGACAGATCATGGGCCTGATAGCAGAGGAAAGGGGTGACAGGTGATGGGCCTGATAACAGATTATAGGCCTAATAGCTAAGGAGTGTGATAGATGATGGTCCTGATAAGAGAGGTGACATTTGAAGGGCCTGATAGCGATGGAGAGAGGTGACAGATGATGGGCCTGATAGCAGAGGAGAGAGGTGACAAATGATGGGTCTGATGGCAGAGGTGACAGATGATAGGCCTGATGGCAGAGGAGAGAGGTGACAGATGATAGGCCTGATAGCAGAGGAGTGACAGGTGATGGGCCTGATAGCAGAGGAGAGGAGTGACAGGTGATGGGCCTGACAGCAGAGGAGAGAAGTGACAGATGATATGCCTGATAGCAGAGGAGTGACAGGTGATGGGCCTGATAGCAGAGGAGTGACAGGTGATGGGCCTGATAGCAGAGATGAGGGGTGACAGGTGATGAGCATGATAGCAGAGGAGTGACAGGTGATGGGCCTGATAGCAGAGGAGTGACAGGTGATGGGCCTGATAGCAGAGGAGTGACAGGTGATGGGCCTGATAGCAGAGGAGAGGAGTGACAGGTGATGGGCCTGATAGCAGAGATGAGGAGTGACAGGTGATGGGCCTGATAGCAGAGGAGAGGGGTGACAGATGATGGGCCTGATAGCGAAGGAGTGTGACAGATGATGGACCTGATGGCAGAGGAGGAGTGACAGATGATGGACCTGATGGCAGAGGAGAGGTGTGACAGATGATAGGCCTGACAGCAGAGGAGAGAGGTGACAGATGATATGCCTGATAGCAGAGGAGTGACAGGTGATGGGCCTGATAGCAGAGGAGAGGAGTGACAGGTGATGGGCCTGATAGCAGAGGAGACGGGGTGACAGATGATGGCCCTGATAGCAATGGAGAGAGGTGAAAGATGATAGGCCTGATAGCGAAGGAGTGTGACAGATGATGGGCCTGATGGCAGAGGTGAGGGGCGACAGGTGATGGCCCTGATAGCAGAGGTGACAGGTGATGGGCCTGATAGCGATGGAGAGAGGTGACAGATGGGACTGATAGCACAAAGGGAACGGGTGACCCCGTAACAGAAGAGCTCAGTGGGCCGTACATGTGTGACGAACAGGAGGAGGCCGGGGTGAGAGCCCGCACAGGGTGATCAGGATGATTGGGGGCAGAGGACGGCCACCGGCGGGACAATACAGGGGGACCGAGCAGCACCAATCATCTCGCTAGAAAGAGTAAGGGGCACAGAACTCTCGCCTCCCAGAATGCACCACGCCGCCCTGCTTCCCGCGGTTGGAGTTTGAAGCGTCAGGCGGGCGCGCGTCTCGCGTCACGGCGGGAGTGAGAGACAGGCGAGCGGACCAATGAGCGGCGCAGGGGAAGCAGCGGGCGTCCAGACGGAGGAGAGGGGCGGGAGCAGAGTATGAGCGCGGTCTAGCCGGGTTCCGTAGCGGGTGTGTGCGTGACCCCCCCGCCCGACCGGCTATGGCGCCTCAGAAACACGGCACCGCCGGCTCCGGAGCTCCGCCCGGGGGACCCGCCGCGCCCAACACCGGAGCGCCTATCAAGAGGGCCAAGATGGAGCAGATCCAGGCTGACCACGAGCTCTTCCTGCAGGCCTTCGAGAGTCAGTATTTAACTCATGTTGTTGTTGCCCGGGTGACTCCCGCGGGCACCACAGCACCGGGTTCTGATGAATTTACCCCATAACCTGCCTGGATTGCCCGCCACCCCTCCCCCAGTCTCTGCTGTATCCCCCTTGCCGGCCTCCCATAGGCTGGCCAGCATTTACCTCACAGTGTACCTGGGCTGCTTCCCCCGTGTATGTGCAGAGTACTCGGCTTACTGTGCCTCCATCATGTCTGCTCATGCTGTGCACGGGTAGTGCTGGCGAGCCACAGGGGGAAGGGTTCGGGGGTTTCCCCCAGCTTGGTTTTCCCAGTTATTGCCTCCCCCTACCTGGCTGTCCTCGCAGTGCTGCCATCACATTGTAGGTTACCCTGATTCCTCTTTGTACCAAGGTTGTAGCTAGGAGACAGGCTAACCAGGTGCTTGTGACCACCTAAGTGGTGGAGAGAGAGTGTTGTCATTGGCCGGAAGGCAACAGGCCCATGTAATGGACCGCCAGTCATTCCGCTCCTTTTATCAAATCCTAAACTGGGATGCCACCAAATGTGAAACCCCACAGCCATAAAAAAATACCTTTACAGCAATCCCACAACTGGCGGTCCACTTTAACAGAGCCTATAAGTCGAGTTAAAGATTGCTGTACAGAATCACCTCTATGATGGCATCACTGTCCCTGCCTGCAGCCTCTGGGTGACCGTTGTCTTAGAAACTTTACATGGGCCTGTTGCCTTCCGGCCAATGACCACACTCTCTCTCCACCATTTAGGTGGTCACCAGCACCCGACAGGAGGTCCCCTCGTCCTGTGCATGCTGATTAGTCTCTTAGCTATAACAGTCAAGTTAAAGATTGCTACACCTTCCCCCAGGGCATGTCGATTTTGTGTCTGACTGGAGGCCTGCTTTAAAGTGGACCAAGACCCTAGAATTTTCAGGATCCTAGGTATTGGTCTATACAATTTGGGATGCCCCACTGTGTGAACTCCCTCCGGTTGCCCGTTATACATACCATGCCAGTGATCCCAAAGTGCAGTTGCGGCTCTGCTCCACTCAGCTACTTTTGCAGCGCATATCAATGAGCAGCTGAGGCTGATGCACTGTTGGTTTAATGGCAAGGAACATTTTACTGGACACTGGTGGGGTCTGGTTCTGGTCCACTTTCATTAAGCTTGGAAGCATTCAAGTGAACATTCTGTGCTGCTGTTCATGTAACAAATTAAAGAGGACCTCTAGTCAAAATTGACTGTAGGGCTTAGCAGCATTGGGGTATCCCAGTTATCATTGTGTCGGCCTGTTGTAACTGATATGGTGGATCAGCAAATGGGAAAGTTTTGATGTGTTACTTGGTCTCTGACCTTCAGTCCGCTTTAACTTTTAAAGAGGAACAAAACCTGGTATTTCCACTTTCCCTGGTTTTGTCCCTCACCATAAGGGTGGAAAAGCCTGCTTTGCTTACCTTCTCCAGCAGCCTGTGTCGTTTATAATAATGAGCTACATGAATGAATGAGAGCAGCAAACATCCCTGTGGCAGCTTCCCTCCAGCTGTGCGCCGCATTCAAATGCACATGGTGCATGTGCTGTGGGATCGCTGTAAAAGTATTTTTTTTTGGCTGTGGGGTTTCACATTTGGTGGCATCCCAGTTTAGGATTTGATAAAAGGAGTGGAATGACTGGCCCTAGATTCCTGTAGACTATAGGCCAGTGGTTGCTCTTCTTTAAAGTGGACCATATTGGTTTTTGATCTGTTTATGAAATTTCCTACGGCCCATACTGGTTTGGGATGACCACAGTGTTAATCTCTAAAGAAACCCTGCACACCCCCTGCTCGTCGCCATACTCGCCTTGTTCTGGGATCCTTTAGTAATCAAATACAACACTGTAGTAGGCCTCGCTCTGCAGGCGCATCCTTGCTATGCATGGGCAGCTCACTCGATATACGGCAGTGAAGACATGCAAAGCATGGAGAGCAAAGATGTACAAACAGTAGAACAAAGTACCCTGCATAGTACTATATTGATTTATTGATATTTATTGTGATATTCTGGTACTAGGCGAATATAGCGGATCGGGTGAGGGGGGTTCTCAGCATATTACACTGTGGGAATTGGGTTGCCCCGAGGAAAGACACTTTACTTGACTTTTAGACCAGTTTGTGAAATTTGCTGCACATGTCTTGTAATCACTAGTAGTGAATTACTGAGTGGCCTAATCAACGTTAAATCTGGTCATCTGAGCAGATGGTGAGTTGTATTGCTTGGCTGGTTAGCTGCTAAGGTGTTTGTTTTCCTAGGGACATAAGTGGGTCCGATGTGTCGGGCTTGTTACAGAAGCGAATGTTCCTGTGCTTATATCAGATAACTCTTGCATATGAGAATTGTGGTGATCACACTGTAACTCAACACAATGCTCCTGCACGCTGACAGATGCTCGGCTCAATAATTGTTGCTCTCACGAGAAAAGCCAGCCTGGGAATTTTACACACGGTATACCAATTAAAACTTGCAGCTCGCTGTGGTTTTAATGTGGTTTTAAGTCGCTAGCGGGTGGCTGATTGTGGGGTTCATGACAGCTAGAACATCATGTTGTTTTCGTACTTTGGCTGGGGCTGCAAATGTCTGCACGATAGATCTGAACTAAAAAATTCTGAGACCTTGAATTTTATTTTACACCATGCTTCCTACATGAGGCCTAGTGATTCTGTCCCCGTGTGCACCCTGCGTTGTACATTGGGATATGTTTAACCTAGTACTGTGCTGAGGCATCACCACCAATATGAATGGGTCTTTCCTATCTGAGAGAAGATCTGCGCTCCAGCGCTGACATTTCATTGAGAGTTATTTCTGGTGAAAGGTGAGAAGGTGGCTCTATAGATGCGTAGGCATCATGTCTCATTTCCTGGTGATACGCAGCACAGAATGTGTTACGTGAATTCATGAGGGTGGTGGGCTGGGGATACTGGTGCGTTGTGCTGTTTCCTGGTACTTACTTTGCCTATTACAGTATTATGATTTAGCTGTTGCATGTGAGTGATGTTTGTCGGTTCTTCTCCTCCAGGCAAAAAAGGCCGATCTCTTTTACATACAGCCCAGGTAACTGGCACAATGCAGAAGACCAGTTTAAATCGGACCTATCACCGGAATTTTGACTGTTCTTATGATTGGTCCTTGCCACAGGGAATACCGAATTGCTATGCCCGCTGTATGAAACCCCACAGATCACCCACCCCACTCAATTTTCTGCCTTTCCCATGACATGGGCCCTTGTCCAATCAGCACTTTATGGTGTGAATACTAATGCACGATTTAAAGCCTTTGTTTTGGATGACGTGTCGGCATAAGGAGTAGTGGCAGCTGCATCCCGGCTCCCCTGTGGAGTGTGTGCTCCCGGGTTATCTGAATGGCTGGGCATAGGAGCGCGCATGGGTGCGGAGGAGACCGTGTTTGCAGTGAGGGACTGGGGAAAGGTAAAGGCACTTGCGGGTGATCTGGTGGGACTCGCACAGTGGGGCATGCCAGATTGACATGCCCTAGGGGCATCTAGTCACCTGGCGACTCCAGGGCCAGCATCGCCTTTTGATAGGTCCGCATTAAACCGGACCTTCAGCATCATTTAATGAAAAGCCCAAACGCTTAAACTATTCCCTAGCATCTAAAATTAATATATCTTATGTTTTTGGTCACTCCTTTTTTATTCTTTCCCCCACTGGGCAGCAACTCTGTTCAGGTATTGAGGATATGGGGGCCACCATCTTGCCCCAGAATCATCACATACTGAGGAAAGGGGGCAAATGTGCAGGGGGGCTGGTTATAGCTGAGAAGAGTTGGGGTCAGGAAAAGGACAACAATCCCGGAATGCAGAGCAGCACAGTTAGGCTGCCTGCAAACAGGAAGTGTCTAAGACTCCATTTGCCACCATCTTTGATGTTTAAAAGCTTAGAAAATGCGTAGATGCAGGCAGGATGCTTTTTAATATGGGCAATCTGTATGTACAGGGTGGGGAAATCATATCATATATGCTCCTATTCAGACTGAAGGTCTGGTTTAAAGTCACTGTCCAGTTACCCACTTCCTCCCACCTTATCTACCCCCCACCTAATGCCATTTCAAAGCATCTCCAAATCTCTATATGTAAATATTGTATGTATGGTAACCAAAGCCACTTTCTTCACTCTTAAGTTCTGGGTCATCACTAATCTGTGTGCGCATGCACTGAGAGCACCAAGGTCAATGAGATGTCTTACCGCAGCGACTCCGAGCACGCTGGCGGCCGCATCTCATTTGTGAATGGCCAGCACGGGCACGCTCCCTGCTAGAGAGAAGCGTGAGATGCGGCCCGCGCATGCGCCGTTGGACCGGGAGAAAGGTAAGGTTAGCGGGCGTCCTGAGGGGTTTCACACAACGGGCCATCCCGATTTTGGATGCCCCACGTGGAGGGATTGGCGATTCCCAGGCCGATCATGCAGGGTTTTGGTCCACTTTAAGCTGCTCCCCACAATTACACACACACACTTCCAGTGGCCTGTGGCACTGCATGCTCAGGTGAATGGTCTTCATTTTCTTATGCCTCTTATGAAAGCGTAGAATCCTGGGGCAGCAGAAAGCCTGAGACCAATAGCATTTGTGGATTCTAATCTGCAGTGAACTTGTTCCTACGAGAGCTGGCCACATTTTTTGTATTAGGGAATGTTCTTTTATCTCGGATAAAAATGGGTTATCAGAAAGTCTTCTGTGTCCACAGGAACATTACTCATCTAACCCCCACCCACATACACGCACTCACCATGTGTAACATTTTCCTAATTGAGCTCCATTTGATTGGGGACCAGAAACAACTACATACATGCAGCAGCCACAATTCCTTCCTCTTGGTTCTGAATTCCAGCAAAGGTAATGGTTCTGTTTTGCCATGCTCCCCAGCTTGCTCAGTATTTGTGTGCTTCATGGAAGAGCAGAATGGCTGCCTGGGATCACTGCATTGTTGGCATCCGAGCATTTCTTGCATTATTTATTTAAACCCATAAGACAGGCTGGTGAAGTACTACCTAATTTTATGGTGTTGCTTACCCCAGAGGCGGGTCACCCTGATTTCTTAAGAGGAGCAACCACTGTGCTTGAATCTTAAGACTTCATGGACAGTGGTTGCCCTCTTATTCTAAGTATGTCTCACACCCTGCTTCGGAAATATTCATTACACTTGGGTTATGTCCAGTAGAGGGCGAACTTCTGCAGAGATGAATAGAAAAAAGAAGCCCCTCCCGGCCCATAAATACCTGGGACCTCCCACATATCTCCCAGTAATTGTCTCTGCATACGGCGAGCAAGTCAGAAGATGATGCCTCCTCCTTGCACAGGGGGATTTCAGGTAGCTAGGCTGCTGGTCCGGGCGAGGGTAGATGGCACCCTAGGTGCTTGGGAGCTAATGCTCCACCGTGAGACACTATACTAAAGGGTAGGCGGTTAACCGGGTTGGTGAGCCCGGTTTGGGATGCCCTGTCAGTTCCCCCATTTTCTACTGCTGTAGTTGGGGATCCCTCCCTCCCTTTACTTTATTCCCTATGGGAGGGGGGGGGCTGTGATTTTCTCTGGGTCATTCATTTTGTGTATGAGTGTGCGTGTGTTTTTACTGTATTTTTAATGTATTTTTTAAGGTCTTTGTTCATGCGGCGGCCGTAGTAGAGCCGGCCACACTGTCATGGCGTCGCTATGTGGAGCTTCTCCCTCTCCTTGCTGTGTGGAGAGGGGGCGGGGCCGGGCGCTTGGCGCGGTGGCCCTCCCCACTCTCTCTCTGGTGCCCTGGTGGCGCCCGGTTAATCTTATTGGGGAGGGGGTGGGGTCGGGCGCTCGACGCGCTGGCGGTGGCCCGCCCCACTCTCTCTCTGGCGCCCTCGGCGGCGCCCGGTTACTCTTATTGGGGAGGGGGTGGGGCCGGGCGCTCGACGCGCTGGCGGCGGCCCGCTTCTCTCTATCTGGTGCCCTCAGCGGCACCCTGTTTGAGCCCCGGTGGCGTGTTATCATTGGCGGGGAGTCAGTTGGGGCGGGGCCAGGCGCGGTGCGCGATCCGCACCGGCCCGCCTTTCTTCTTCTTCCTTGCCGTCAGACTGAGGATCGGCATGCATCACATGTTTTGCCTGGCGGTGAGTGCCCTGTGGGGTTTTGTTTTTGTTCTTTTTTGCTTGAGGCCTCATCCTGGGCCTGGTACACTTAGGTGTCATTATCTAATAGTAAGCTATGTTGGTCCTTGATGCATTGCTTTTAGTTTTAGACATTCTATGATTATATATATATTAGTGTTTTATATGCCATGTATGAGTGCTTGTCTTGCTACATTATTTATGGGGGCCCCCCGTTGTCAATGTGTCCCTTGGGCCTGTAAATCCTCCCACTAATGGACTTAAGGGGCATCCCGGGTTGCTTTTAGCGTAATTCCCGCTAGTCATTGCGACTACCATACAAATCACCATTTGGAGGCTTTACTGGATCCGGGCTCTGGCTCCCTTCGGGGCAGTCCTGGCGGTGTGTGGGTTGGGGGGTATCCCTTGTTGGGGATACTGTGCTGGTGCATACTATGTGTTCAGCAGGCCATAACACGGCAGTCGGGGGCCCGGACGTCTGGGTCAGTGCCGCCGGCCTCATCACCTACTCCACCTTAAATTATCCGTACCCCATGTGACATGGTCATTAGCGGGGAGTCGCAATCTGATGTATGTGCTGGATTGGCCAACATCGATAAATTGTTATTCTAGCTCTGTGGCCAGGGTGGCCCCGGCTAAGAGAAGACCTCTGTCACCGGCAGTGCCGGTTCTTGATGTTTATGATTCCCTTGACTGGTCTGTTAGTTTTCCACTTGCGGAAGGAACGGTTTACGGAATCTGATGGCTCTGAGGATCAGCAGTTTGGGATGCTGATGCCGGGCAGGGGCTTGGGGATGCTGTGGTTATCCCCAAGACCCTGGGCCATTTATTTGGGGTGCTGGCTATTCCTCCTCCGGCGGAGTCCCCTCCACAGAAGGGATAATTTTTTTACTTGAGACCTCTAATCCTCGTGAGGAGTGCCCAACTCAGTTTCATTTCTAATATGTGATTATTAAGGATCGGGAGGGGTCTAGCCTGCTTTCCGGTTTTCCTCAGGAACGGGATAGGAGGTATCACTGTCCGGTGGACGCGGTGAAGCGCTGGTCGTCTCCTCCCGAGGTCGATGCGTCCTGTACTGGGATTGTCCAACACATCTGTGGTGCACTTTCTAGACTCCCCCACGATTAAGGATCGTGAGGACCGTCGTTTTGGTCAGATGGCTTGACATGCCTTTGCTGGCATGGGTTCTGCCTTGCGGCCTGTTGTATTTCTGTACTCACGGTTGTGGTTATCAGGTCTGTGGTTTGGGGCCTGTTGAGGGGTCCCAGCTGGACCCAGCCAGTGCTGATTTGGCAGCGTTTATGCGGTGTGTATCGTTCATAACCATTGTCTTGTCTGCCTGGATGACACTATATGTCGGTATGGCAGAACCTCAGCGTTGCTTGTGGTTATACGACGCTCTGTCTGTTTGCACCGGTGTCGGCTAGCATTGCAGCTAAGAAGTCTCTTGCAGGGCTACCCTTCGGGGTATGCGGCTGTTTGGAGTCAAATTGGATTCAGTTGCGTAAGGAGGCAGGCTTCCGCTCCTTTCGGGGGGCAGGCTTCTCTAATCCTTCCTTTCGCGGTGCCAGAGCAGGCAGAGGTGCTGCCTTCTCTATCTTCAGTGGTGATTCCTGGAGCAGAGGTGAAGGTTGGGCCCGTCCAAGAACGGTCTGAGGTTCCAAGCCCGCTGCCGAGACAGCTCAGCTAGGCGGGGGGCGCCCTCACCTTGGCTGGTGGGGGGTCGGCTGCGGCATGTTTTTTCCAGGTCTGGGCCTGGGAAGTCACAGACAAGTGGATTGTGAACGTGGTCTCTTTCGGGTATGAGTTGGTGTTCGAGTACCGGCCTTCTCCAGATTCCTCTGTTCTCGGGTTCCATCGGACCCCCGGGCCGTGCAGGGGCTCCTGTTGGCTGGATTAAATCTTCTGGACATGGCGGTCATATGCCCGGTGCCTTTCTCAGGGAAAGGCCGGGGCTATTGTTCCAACCTCTTTGTGGTTCCCTAACGGGATGGATCCATCAGAACCATTCTGGTTTTTGAGGCCTTTCTACTGGTACTTCAAATCCCAGATGTTCCGCATGGAGACTCTGCGCTCAGTCCTCTATTCCCTTCATCAGGGGGATCTTGTGACATTTATAGGTATCAAGGTTGTTTACCTTTATGTACCATCTATCTCGCTCGCCAGAGATTTATCAGGTTTGGGGTGGGAATTTGGCATTTTTCAGTTTGTGGCCCTCCCTTTCGGGTTGGCCTCGGTGCCAAGGGTGTTCACCAAGGGGCTGGCAGGCATTATGGCCCTTCTCAGAGCCCAGGGCGTTTACTTTGTGCCGTATCTATTTCCGGGCAGGAATCTGGATTCCAGTCAGGCCGGAGTGTTCCTTTCTCACCCTAAGGTGCAGAGGGTTCAGGATCTGATATTTGTTCTCCTGGACAATCCTCGCCACTCTTTCTGGCTAGGGATGAAACTGGTGGGATTGATGGTGGTTTTTCTTCTACAATCCCCTTTGCTCAGTTCCTCATGAGGTCGCTCTGACTCCATCTATTGCGGTCTTGGGACGGCTGTTCCCGGTGCTTGGAGCGGTCTTTTCTGCTGTCTCCCAGGGTTCGGCAATCCTTTCAGTGGTGGCAATCGGATGAGGGGCAGATCCTTTTTGGCCCCTTGTTGGGAGATGGTTGCCACGAATGCCAGCCTGTCGGGCTTTCATTTCCTCAGGAGGCTCACGCTCCCTTCTCTGTTTTTGGAGTTCAGAGCTATTCGGTTGATTTTGTCATGCTGGATGCATCACTTACAGGTCTTGCTGGTTCAGGTTCAGTTAGACGACTGAACTGCGGTCGCTTACGTCGGTCACCAAGGAGGGACTCGCGGCAGGAGTGCCCTCAGGGGAGTTTAGCTGATTCTTGCATGGGCGGAGAGCGATGTTCCATGCATCTCTGGCATTCTTTCTGGGAGTGGATATCACGGAGGCGGACTCCTTGAGCAGGGGATCCTCTCGCTGAGGGGGATGTTCTTTCTACACAAGGTGTTCCGGTCCTTCTGTCGCAAGTGGGGGACTCCGGAGGTGGTTCTCCTTGCCTCACGTTGCTATCATTAGCTCCCGACGTTTGATTTTCGGTCTCGGGTTCCTCTGACACCGGCAGTGGTCACCATGTCTCTTGCCTGGAGGGATCTGGGGTTCCTGTACCTGTTTCCTTCCTTCGCCATGGTGCGCAAGCTGGCTCCTGGGGGTGCGTCAGCAGTGCTGGTGGCTCCAGGGTGGCCAAGATAGGTTTGGTTCGTGCTGCAGTTTGCAAACGCTGGCTTTGGCGGTGTGACTGCTGCAACCTCCTCCATCTGCATAGAAGAAGTTTTGTCTGATGTCGTGCTTCAGACACTTGTTTGGGCTAGGAAGTGGTCTTCCTCTAGCATCTTCTACAGGACTTGGCGGTCCTATTTTGATGGGTGTGAGGCTAGGGCCTTCCCTTGCAGGGTGTTTTTTGTTTCCTAGGTTTTTGGACTTTCGTCAGCACGGTCTGGGCCTGGGGCTCCAGTTTAAGTGCTTTGAAAGGGCAGAACTTTGTCCTGGTGGTCTTTCTAGGGCCTTTTGTCCTCAAACAGCCTTGCGTCTTTTTGGGATTTGAATTTTGCATTTTTTCTTATGCTTACACAACAGATTGCCTTTTGGTGGCTATTACTTCTGTTCGCTGTGTTTCTGGGTTGGCGGCCATGTCTCTTCAGGCCTCTTATTTTGAGGGACATCGGGACAAGGTGGTGTTCCGCTTTATGCCGGATTTCCTTCCGACAATGGTTCTGTTTTCCATCTCATTCAGGATGTGGTTCTCTCTTCCTTGTGTCTTTCGTCTAGCGATGACGAGGGGAGGGCCCTGCACTTTTTGAATGTTGGTTGAGTGCGGGCCTTATGACTGCTACTTGGTCTTCTGTTCATACCTTTTACAAGTTTTTGTAAGGTTGATGTGCGGGCCCTAGCGGATGCTGTTTTTGGCCGCAATGTTCCACAGGCGGCAGGGGTTTTCATTTGTGCATTTTTGCCTATTGGGATCCCCACCCTTTTTGGACACTGCTATTGGATGTCCCAAGTGTAATGAATATTTCCAAAGCAGGATATGAGACATACTTAGAATAATACCATTTTGTGATTACTCACCTGTAAAATGGGTATTATAAGTATGTCTCACACCCTGCTTCGCCCCACCCTAAGTTGTATCTTGGATCCTCTTTGGTGTTACTGTTTTTCTTATAAGTTTTTATTGCTCTTCCTGGTTCCCTTACTGCTTTCTTATACTAGGAGATGTGTGGGAGGTCCCAGGTATTTATGGGCCGGGAGGGGGCTTCTTTTTTCTATTCATCTCTGCAGAAGTTCACCCTCTACTGGACATAACCCAAGTGTAATGAATATTTCCGAAGCAGGGTGTGAGACATACTTATAATACCCATTTTACAGGTGAGTAATCACAAAATGGTATTTCTGGCAATCCTGCAGCAGTATCCCTGTGCTAGGCGCATGTCTTGCGATTTGAATGGCCGGTATGGGCATGCACAGCTGCAGGGATGCCTGTCTCTTCCCTCCCTTCAGCTTTCTATGCTGCTCAGCAATATGAGAAGCTAACTGGAGGAGTGCACAAGTTTTAACCCTTTCGCTGCCAGCCTACCTGCAGCATTTGCCACTCCCTGTTGCCAGACTGAGTTTCACTGTTTCGCGCTACACATGTTCAACTGTCATTTTTGAAAGGATTTCCAGGGATTTCCCAGGAAAATTATATATTGTTTTTTTCAACAGAGTCTGGGCTTTAACATGAAATGTCTTGTTTGTATTTTTTAGGTGTATTCTCAACATTTTTGGGTGAAATGTGTGAAAAAAATTAAAAAAAATATATTTTTTTACAATTTGTAGAGTTTTTTTGTAATAAAAAATGTAAGTTTGTCAATAAAATCTTATTGCGTGAGAAACCCCAATTTCTCCCGGTTACAGCGATACCACATATGTATAGGTAGACACCCTTTCCTGCCCAGAAGCCTTTTATAGCTGCTGGATGACAAATGGTTAATTAAAAAAAAAAAATGACATAGGGTCCCCCTTCCCGGGGAGGGGGACCCCATTTTTTTTTGGATTTTTAAGGGTTAAAAACCCTTAAAAATCCAAAAAAAAAAATGACGTGGGGTCCCCCTTACCCAAAGTAACCAGCCCGGGACCAGCTATAGGGGCTTGTAGGCACAGAGTGGGGGGGCCAGCTTTGGTGGCCCCCCCACCCTGCAGCCTACGAGCCCACATAGCCTATGTGGGCCCGGGCTCTTCTGCCCCCCCCTGGCCTTTGGGGAGGCAGGTAATGGGGGTGCGGGGGTTAATGGCAAGCCACCCGCTAGGGCAGGTGACTTGCCACCCCCCCAGCCTTGTGAACTGGTATAAGGGGTCTCATGGACCCCTTACCAGCTCACAAAGGGTTAACTGTTAAAAAAACCACCACACAATAATAAAAAGTATTTTATTCAAAAAAAAAAAAATTTTTTTAACTGTACTTACCTTCGATTGCAAGCTCTTGTCCCTCGCCGCTCAGCTGACAGATGCCTGTGATCGGCATCCAGAGAAGGAGAAGGCAGGAGATCAGAGGATCTCCTGTCACCTCCTTCCAGGGCACCGATCACCGGCATCTGAGAAGCTGAGAAAGCTGAAGCCGGTGATCGGGACCGGGATGACGTCATAAGCCCCGCCCCCAAGGGGGCGGGGCTTAGAGGCAAGATGGCGGCCACCATCGTGAAGAAGAGAGGAGAGAGCCTCCCAGGCTCTCTCCTGAAGATCGGTAAGTCCTGGGGGGGGATCGGAGGCCCCCCAGGTGAAGAGGAGGGACAGCGGGAGCCAGCGCACACACAGGTAAGTGAATGTCATTTTTATTTTTTTTTTTTTTTTACAGTTAGCAGCTGCTGCTGCAGAAGCGGGGGGGGGGGGCGGCCTATTCCGGGGGCTCTCCTGGAGCCATCCGACCCCCCACGGGGGATCGGATGGCACCAAATTAAAGAGGAGACCCGGCCGGATCCAACAAGGGGTCAGGTGAGTATTTTTGATTTTTATTTTTTAAACTAGAAGCGAGGAAAGTCAAGCACGTAACACCTACGGGCTTGGCACTTAAGGCCCAGCCAAGCCAGCACGTAGGTGTTACGTGCTTGGCAACAAAAGGGTTAAGGGGCCACTGCACTCGACCCTGTTATGTCACAACCAGTGTCAGGAAAGGAGTTTTGTGATTGGCTCCCGGGTGGTCACGTGGGCCTCGAACCCCCCGTGCCAATTTTGGGACTTTCCTGGGGCTAACTCGTAGTGAAGATAAGGGTATTGGGCATTCTTTTGGGGGGGGGGGGGTAATGTGCAGTGAGGGCTCTAGCATTCTGGAATGCTAGCCTTTTTTAGCCTTCTGTGGGACCAACACCCGTTAAAGAAAAAATAGCTGTTTTTGTTTTGTAGGCTGTTCAGTTTACAAAATAAAGGCTGTGTTGACGGTCTCTCAATGGAAAGCTTTGTTTGTAAATACACAATACGTATATGACTTCTACAGCCTATAACATAAAGGTTCTGTACTACAGCTTGCCCCCATGCTGGTTGTCGGAGACGGCATATTTTATTCACCAGCACTTTGCATTCCTTGATAAACCAACTTTCTCCCTTCTGCTGGCTTGAAGTGGTCCTACACTCCTTCTCCAATGAATGTGTGTGGGGCCGCAGTAACAGGCCCAGGGAGTCATCCAGATTGCTGGAGCCCTCGCACAATGCCTCCCACAACACACCATAACCCTTACCTGAACCTTGTTCCTAAGCCGAAATGCCCTCCTCTGACTGGCTGCCGAACATCCTGTGGACGGGCTTTGGCCGGTGGCTGGGCCACGTGACGTCCGGTGGCCAATCAGAGGAGCGCACTTCGGCCGAGAAACAAGGTTCACATAAGGTTTGCGGGGGTCTCTAGCAATCTGGATGCCCCCTGAGCTGGTCACTATGCTGCCCCGCACCCATTCACTGCAGTACTTGGCTCAGGCAAGAAATTGCAGCAGTATTTATACGCAGTGAAGGCTTCGGGATGCGTTTTTGAGAACGCTGTCATGTATAATACGCTAAATTAGGCGTTAATGCGATCCGGGATAAAGAAGTCCAGCATCTATTATGTTTTTAATATTTATTTAATGTTTTTTTACATCAAACCTATTCAGCAATACAGCATACAGTTTTGAGTAAATACAGTGGACCAGTCACCAGGATTTTTGCTATGAGAGCAGGCTCTTGTCCAGTTAGAGCTGTTTGCTGTGCCTATGTCATTTGGCAACCCGGTCCTGATTGTTTACAATGGGGAGCAAGAGCTGCCACATCCCTGTAATTTTTTGCTCTGCGCGCACTCTCCCACCCCAGAAATTCAGATATGTTGGGTTGAGTCTCATTGCTGGGTATATGCGGCAGCTTGTGCTTTCCTTTTGAAGAACATCAGAGCCGTATGCCGAATTACATAGCTGCGGCAAACTGCTGTGGACAAGTGCCCGAGCATGTACCACCGAGAAGAGACATTTTTCAGGGCGTTTGGGGATAGTAAAAAAACTGCTGATTTGTTCCACTTTAACTAGCCGCCGCTTTATGCATAAAGCATGCTCATGTCGGCGGGACGTCCCAATTGGGGATAAAATCGTTGTAAGGCCACAATTGAGTACAACATATTCTAGCAAGGATCTAACTATATACAAGCAAGGATAATTCTATTTTTTATACATTATTTTGTTTTTTTTTTTTTTTTTTTAGAGCCCACTCAGATCTATCGGTTCCTGAGAACAAGAAATCTTATCGCTGTAAGTATCCCCAATATACCTTCTAAAGGACAGACATATTGGAGTCACTATAAAGAGATCTCATGGGTGTCTGGTGGAAGCTAGTAACGCTGTTTTCATTTTGTTAATTTGGGTGTATAGAGTTACTAGCTTCCCAGTAGATCTGTTCTTTCTGACCCATGGGAGTATTAAAGGACTAGCATAACAATGTCTTTATATCATCATGTATGGAGTGTTATTGTGACACACACTTTTGTTCTCCGTAGCCTATATTCTTACATCGGACGCTGACATACATGTCACACCGCAACTCCCGATCAAATGTCAGAAGGTAATACTCTGCTGCTTTGCCTGAATGCAACTGTGTACAATGGCTTTGATGCTGGTTGCATGTGCAGTTTATACAAGTGACCCACAGAAGGTCCACATTGTACTTGCCCGTACTTGATTTATGAAATGTATAATGTTACACGGGAAACGCCCCCATTTAATAGTTTGGCAGCAGCATTGTGGCTGTACTGTGTGCTTGCCTTTGGTTCTCTGGGGTTCTTGTATGCAGCTGTATTTCTGTTTTTCACATCCTCTTGCTTGAAGCGGTGTCCATTTATTTTATATTGCCTAATCCAGCTATATGCATTTCATGAGCGTTACTGTATTAGCTGCCTCTGCTGATAGATGTATCTGTCCACCTTCCCACAAACAATTTATCTTTCGTGTTGACCCTGAAATTGCCAAGTGCATGTAATGTGCAGACAGTTATTCAGGCCATTTGTTTTTACATCCCTGTTTTTTTTTTTTTTTTTTGTTTTTTTTTTTAAGGAAACTTTTACATTTGTACTAGGTGTGTTCAGAGCTGACATTTTGGTTAATATTCTTGCGTTTATAAATGACTTTCACGTTTCTGTTTTTTAGTTTGAAGAAAGTTTTCAATTCCATTTATTTGCACCATTGAGAATACTAATTAAACTGCTCTGCTTAGAATTCTATTTTATTTCCATGCCACCAGTAGGCTCTTCCCTCAGATTTGTACATAACCACAGAATAAATTTCCAGTTTTATTTTTAATAAGTTCATTGTAGACTAAACTCATTCAAAAAACCATAATGATGTTCTCTATCTTTGGGTGTTTCTGCTTGTTTGTTACCCCATAGCATTGCCCACTGCCTGGCCCCAGACTGTCCTGATTTGTGCAGGTGGATGGTAAAGAAATTTCAGACTTACAGTTTAGATGTGTTATTGCGATTTGGGATAAATGTAATCTCCTTTGTACCCTGTGTAATGGACTCTCGATTATACATCTCCTAGAAAAACGTTTAAAGTTGATGAGCTGCTGCTGAAAGTTGAGAAAATGAAAGGCGATCATGAGACAGACAGGTAATGCTCTAGAGATTTGCTGAAGGCTTTGTTTATCTTGGTGTTCTGTGTCTTTACTCTTTGTTTTTTGAAGTGTTACTATTACATGGCTTACAACTGTCGTCTTTGTTGTAAGATATCATAAATACTGTTATAGGACTTTAATTGAAGCATTTTATAAAAGAACAGAACATTTTCAGCCAATTAAAAAAAATAAAATAAAAGAACTATACCCTCCTTTTCTTCCAAGCAGACCATCTCTCCTAGTCCGGGGCAGCAGTGCTCACCTGAAAAGGCTGGATGCAGGGCCACTTTCTCATCAAGCTTCTCTTCCTGTCTCACTCCGATGTGGCGAGGCCCCCGCTGGTGAGGGACCTGCGTCCAGCCTTTCAGATGAGCACTGCTGCCTCGGACTAGGAGCGTTGGTTCGCGTGGAAGAAAAGGTGACTATAGCTTTTCTTATTTATTTGCCTGAAAATGTTCTTTAAAGTGAAAATGCGGTCACAGAGTTCTTCACTGACATTTGCCGAGTCATGAAATCAAGGGTTTTATTTTTTTCACCTGGTGCAAAGTAGCAGATTAACCCAAAAAAGCTTGGTGAATTAAAAAAAAAAAGCAGCCAGCATATTTTTAAAAGGAACATATTGGCCCATTAGTTTTATCCTCACCAGCTGAGCATCCCAACTTGGGATGCCTCTGCTGGAAACCACATAAAAGCCAAAAAGCCTGATCCCTCAAAATGCTTGCAGTCACCTATCTTGATTGTACACTGCTCCATCAATGACCATTAGTTTTCTAGAAGCGGGTGTGTACACTTATGTGGATACTGTGTTAAAATTGGACTGTTAGTGCACTTCAACAACTGAGGTGTCATGTTTCTGTTAGGGCAGGTCACTTTCAATGTGTGTCAAGCCGAAACTTGGAAAGCTTTAGAAAACAATGGTTAGAAGAAAATATCAGTACCCCCATTGTGAAAACTGGTGAGTGCATTTTTATGGACTTTTCCAAAAGTTTCTAGGACCTTACGCAGCCCCACTTAAAGCCTGGAGCATTGGTTCTGGCAGTTGAGTGAAGCCTGAGTTCCAGTGGCTCTCATTGAAAACAATAGCCACCTCTGTACATCAGCGATGTTCAAGTGTGGCGGCCCCTGTTTTCAGTTGTTGCCGGACGTAACCAGGTCATGCAGAAGCGGTCATTAGGTAAGTGGATCTGTTCTTACCTCTGCCGAGGCCTAGAGTCTTTGGAGAAGTCCACAGACATGTGCCTTACATCCTTGCACAACCTACAGTATAATGGCAAACTTTAGGTCTTTTAGGACTTTAGTTTTAGGTCAACACCAAACATCTTGCTTGTGGCATTTGTATGCCCTGTGGCTTGACCACTTTCGTTTTCTTTTCTAGTCTTTCTGCTCACCTTCAGCTGACCTTCACTGGCTTCTTCCATAAAAGTGGTATGTATTTCATGCGATAATAGCCAAAGATTGGGGTGTTTTAGACAATATCTAATACATCCCCTTGTCTCTAGATAAACCAACCCAAAACTCTGAAAATGATCAAAACTTTGTTACACTGGAAGTCCTCCTGGTGAAAGTTTGTCACAAGAAACGCAAGGTAACCTCAGCCAGTGTAGTGTTAACAGCAGTGTTTATTTGTGACTATGAGGAAACACGTTTGATACGGAGCGCTATTTCGACCCACCCAAGCTTTGTCTAGGAGTTATTACCTTTCAGGCTGTCAATGTCTCATGTCTTTATTGTGCAGGATGTGAGCTGCCCAATAAGGCAAGTCCCTACCGGAAAGAAACAGGTGCCTTTAAATCCGGACCTCAATTCTTCAAAGCCCACCAACTTCCCATCGCTGTCTGTGTCCAGCAATGAGTTTGAGCCCAGCAACAGCCACATGGTGAAATCTTACGCTTTGCTCTTCCGAGTCACGCGACAGTGCCACCGTGACTACAATGGCTTGTCAAATGGAGAAACCAATGAGAACATAGGTGTGTAGCCAGTTCACATGCATATTTATCACAACACTGCATCAAGGATTTACTTTTGTGTTCTGTGGTGATACTGAGTTTTTCCCTATATCCAGTCCAGGTCGTCCCAAGGTGATGACCCGTGGGTATACTGCCCCCAGGGGGCGCTCGACTGCAAGATCAAAAGCTGACGCTCCGCCCGGCCCCCTATAAAGTCAGGTGTCTCTCTTATTTCCCTGTGTTCATCTTGCAGTCTGGCTGCTGAAGATTGTTGAATACTCTCTTCTGGAATTTTGGCAGCTGAGCAGGGCCTCCTAGCCCGTTGGCTGATGCGGACCCTATTACCATGATCCCGTGAGACCCACTCTTGCCTCCCAGCCGCGTCTGACTCGGGATTGTGACGGTAGGGATAACGCCGGGGTCAGGCGTTTTTTGCAGAGCTAGGCTCTGGGCCACAGACCCTGATTAATGGGTAGCCGGCCATAGGCTGATGGTGAGCCTACTGGGGGGGAAACCACATTTCTGACTAGAGGTCATATCCCTCCCTATCCCACAAGCTTTATTTTGCGGTGTGTTTTGTGCGACTATTTTTTTTTTTGCTGTGTGCGCTTTGCACTTATACTTATCTCCCTCGAGTCTGGCTCCAGCTTCCCTCTCCCCTCCATCTTGACAGGTACATAATGCTGTGAGGAGGAGGGGGGGACGGTACGCCGCTCGCGCGATTTTGGTCCGGGCAGGCGGCGGAGGGGCGCGTAGTGCGCGCCGCACGGTCTGTATGCGTGGGCCCGCGGCCGTTGTTTCCTCGCTGTTGCTCCCCTGGTGGGCGGGCGCGTTTTTTGCCCCGCCTTTTTGCGTTATCTGCGTGCGGCCCACACCTCGAGGATCGCGCGAAAGCTGCTGCGTGGTGGGGTGAGTGATTGAGGGTTGTGGTTCCTCCCGGTCCCCCGCCCCCCCCTCCTCTCCATGATCATATAAGAGGAATCATACAAGAGGGATCATTTAGGTTTGTGCCGTCAGTGACTTGTAACCTGCATTTTTCTCTAATCACCATAATGGAGGCATCTGGGGATAGTGAGCAAGGGGCCCCATCTGGACGGGTGAAGCTCTGCCCCTTGTGCAGTGCAAGCCCTCTGGGCAGATTCAGCACTGTTTGTACCACTTGCACCAGGAGCATCTTCTTGGACCATGACCGGGCCGGCGTACCTGCCCCTAGCCCTTCATTGCCTGCGGCCCCTCCACAACCCCCGCTGCTGCACTCAGCCCTCAGTGAGGGGGAAGCCAGCAGGGGGTCCCATGTTGATTGAGGATTCACGGTCCACTGCGGATTATTCTGCTTGCTTGCCTCAGTGTTTGAGACTTTACACCTTGTCCTTCCTAGAGCTGCTAAGAGGAAGCAGGGTGATTTGTTTAGGCCTGAAAGACAGAGGCGAGTCTTTCCAGAGCAGGCCCATTTTACTAATATGATTTTCAAGGAATGGGAAAGGCCTAACAAACTACCGTCGGTGCCTAAGGGCCTGGATAGGCGGTATCCCTTCCCTGAGGAGCTGGTCCGGCTATGGTCTCGTCCTCCTGAAGTGGATACCCCTGTGTCGGGGTTGTCCAACATTACTGTTATGCCTTCACCTGATACCGCTTCCTTACGTGATCCAGCTGACAAGCGCATGGATCAGCTGGTCTGTCATGCCTTCACCTTTGCTAGTGCCTTGTTTTGTCCTGTGTATGCCGCGGCTATTGTCTCCTGGCCATCAGAAAGAAGTTGAGACGAGGAGTATAAAGACCTCAAGGCTTGCGTGGACTTCATTGCCTTTGTTGTCTCTGCCATGGACGATGGTGTCCGGCTTGGTGCCAGGATTTTGGCCCTGCTTGTTGCACTTCGCCGCTCGCTCTGGTTGCGGCAATGGTCGGCTGATGCCGTGGCCAAAAAGTCGCTTATTAGTATCCTCTTCGTGAGCCAGAGAGCGTCTGGACCTCCTGGTCAAGGATGGTAGACTCCCTCAGAGACGAAGGCCTGCTCGACCCTTTCTGGGCTCATCTGCTTATCGCTCCTTTTGAAGAGGAAGAGGCTCTTCGTATTCAGGTGGCCGCACAGATACCTGGGGTAGAGGTAGGTCCCGCGGCCGATTCAATCCCACTTGGGGAGCCAAGTCCAAGCCCCCTGCCAAGTTCCCTCAGGCATGAGGAGGTACCCTCACCCATCCGGGTGGGGGGGGCGGCTTCTGCTATTTACGGCGCGTCTCGGATCGGTGGATTCAGGAGGTGGTGTCCTCTGGTTACAAAATAGAGCTGGCAGTCAGGCCACCCACAAAATATCTTCGGTCTCGGATATCCCTAAACCCACTGAAGGTACAGGGCCTGAGAATGGTCGTGCAACACCTCCTGCGGTTAGGTGTGATTTGTCCTGTACCTCATCAGGAACAGGGTCAAGGTTTCTACTCCAATCTGTTCATGGTTCCCAAGAAGGACAGAATGTTGAGGCCTATCCTGGACCTGAAGGGTCTCAACAGGTTTGTCAGTCAGACATTTTTGCATGGATGAGATTGGTGGGCCTAATAGTGTCATGCTTTGAGGCAGAGCCTTTCGCCCAATTTCACATGAGACCTCTTCAATTGAACCTGTTGACCAGCTGGGACCGGATGCAGGAGTCGCTGGAACAGGAATTTTCACTGTCCCCCCCCCCTGGCCAGGCAGTCCATCTTGTGGTGGTTGGACTCTAGGAACCTGTTGGTAGGCAAGTCTTTTCTGACTCCCCATTGGAAGATAGTTACCACGAATGCCAGTCTGACCGGCTGGGGAGGCGTTTGGCAGACTCAGAAAATCCAGGGTCAGTGGGTTCCGCTGGAGAACCGCTTACCCATAAATCTCTTGGAGCTGAGAACGATCCGGTTGGTACTTCTTTGCTTGACTCACCATTTAAGGGGTCGTGCGGTTCAGGTTCGCTCGGACAATCAGACGGCTGTCGCCTACATCAATCACCAAGGTGAGACTAGGAGCAAGAGAGCCCTCAAGAAGGTGTCCGAGATTCTGACTTGGGCAGAGGAGAATGTTCCTGCATCTCGGCGGTCTACATTCCCGGAGTACAAAACCTGGAGGCAGACTCCCTGAGCCGGAGTGCCTCGCGCCTGGGGGAATGGTCTCTCAGCAGCAAGACCTTTCACGCTCTGTGTCTTCGCTGGGGTCAGCCGGATGTAGACCTGTTTGCGTCCAGACACAATCACAAACTTCCAAGGTTCGTCTCCCTCTCAAGAGATCCTCTGGTCATTGCCACAGACGCTCTGGCGATTCCCTGGACGGAGTTTAAGTTCCTTTATGCTTTCCCTCCGTTTCCACTCCTGGGCAGAGTGCTGTGCAAGATAGCCCAGAAAGGAGTTTCGACTCCTTGATGGCCGAGAAGGAGTGGGTTTGCGGACATAGTTCAGATGTCAGTAGATCGCTACATCAACCCGACGACCCAGGGCTTCTCACTCAGGGGTCGCTGCGGCACCCCAATTTACAGATGCTGGCTTTGGCGGCTTGGCTATTGAAACCTCAATCCTGACGGAAAAGGGGCTGTCGTCCACAGTTGTACATACCATGATTTAGGCACGGAAGAAGTCTTCCCCCATGATATACTACAGAGTTTGGCACGCTTATATTGCTTGGTGCGAGTCCAAGAGTCTTCCTTGCTGCACATTTTCTATTTCTAGGATTTTGGAGTTTTTACAACGCGGCTCAGACTTGGGTCTCGGCCTTAGCCATCTTCTTCCAGAGATCCATTGCCAACCATAGGTTGATCAAGACCTTTTTCCAGGGAGTAATATCGGTGTGGGACTTGAATTTAGTACTGTCTGCTCTTCAGGGTGCTCCCTTCGAGCCATTGTGCGATGCTGCATTGTCTATTTTGACTCTCAAAGTGGTCTTTTTGGTAGCGATCACCTCGGGGCGTCGCGTGTCAGAGCTGGCCACGCTTTGTATGAAGCCTTCCTATTTTGAGCGGCATAAGGATAATGTGGTTTTTCGCTTTAAACTTGATTTTTTTTGCCTAAGGTCGTTTCTCCCTTTCACCTTAATGAGGAAGTTGTCTTGCCTTCCTTGTGTCCAGCACCGACTAATTCTAAGGAAAGGACCCTCCATGCCTTGGATGTGGTCAGAGCCATTAAACCGGACCTTCACCATGATTTAATCAAAAGCCCAAACTCTTAAAAAACAATTCCTCAGCATCTAAAATTAATATATTTTACATGTTTAGTCGCTAATTTATTATACTTTCCCCCACTGGGCTGCAACTCTGTTCGGGAATTTAGGATACGGGCGCCGCCATCTTGACTCAGAAGCATCACACTTACTGAGGAGAGGAGAGTGGGATAAGGTACAGGGGGGCGGGTTATAGCTGTGCTTTGCTCAGACAGAGCAGAGCTGGGGTCAGGGAAAGGTCAGCAGTCCCAGAATGCAGAGCAGCACAGTCACTTCCTGTTTGCAGGCACTTCCTGTTTGCAGGCTGCCTGCAAAAATGGCAGCTTCCATAAGCCGCCATCTTGGATGTTTAAAGGCTTATAAAATGCAGTAGATGCAGGTAGGATGATTTTTAATGTGAGCAATCTGTATGTACAGGGTGTGGGAAACATATAAGATAGACTCTTATTTAGAGTGAAGGTCCGCTTTAAGTATTACAAGAAATCGGATTTGCTCTAGGAAAGGTTTGCCTCCAGCCAAGTCCACTCTCAGTAAGTGGATCAGACAGGCGGTGGTGCAAGCATATTCTGCCAAGGGGAAGAAACCCCTTTTCGGATCACAGCTCATTCTACCAGAGCTATTGGTGCCTCTTGGGCTTTTCAGCACCAGGCATCGGTTGAACAAGTTTGTAAGGCCGCCACTTGGTCTTCAGTTCATACTTTTACAAAGTATACAAAGGTGGATGTTAGGGCCTCAGGTGACGCTGTTTTTGGCTGCAAGGTGCTTCAGGCGGTAGTGAAATGAACTACATGCTGTTCCGCACTGGGGATCCCGCCCATATGGACACTGCTTTTGGATGTCCCACATGTCATCACTGGGACGACCTGGACTGGTTATAGGGAAAAATACAATTCTGTGAAACTCGCCTGTAGAATTGTTTTTGAGTATATCCAGTCGTCGTCCCACCCCGCCCTTGGTTCATTATATTATTGTTGCCTGTTATGGTGATTACCATTTTCCGGCCTGTCCCCTTTTTTTGTTTACTGCTTTTTAACCACTGGGGAATGATAAAGGGACACCTGCCTCTATAGGGGGCCGGCAGGAGCGACAGCTTTTGAACTTGCAGTAGAGCGCCCCCTGGGTACGGAATACCCACATGTCATCCCTGGGACGACCTGGACTGGATATACTCAAAAACAATTCTACAGGGGAGTTTCACAGAATTGTGTTTTTATGGTGGTTGGTCCACTTTAATTGATTTTTTTTTTTTTTTTTTTTTTTTTTTTTTATTTGTGCTGGCACGATGAACTTTTTTGTTTAGGAAAGGTTTGCTGTTGTATTTTTTAGGCATGTTTGACAGAATACATTGTGTAAATCCTAAATGTTTACCTACAGGTGTGACCATGTGCTCTTTTCTTTTAAGATGTCACAGAGGAACCTCCAGCCAGGCGGAAAAGGAACTCTTCAAATCGGGACGAAGAGAAGACCTTTGTGGCCCAGATGACTGTATTTGACAAGAACAGGTATGGGTAACGGTCATCTTTGCTGCTGTTGGCCTTGGATTAAGCTGACTGTATTTGTTTCTCTTGACTGCAGGCGTCTACAGTTACTGGATGGTGAATATGAAGTCGCCATGCAGGAGATGGAAGATTGTCCAGTCAGTAAGAAGAGGGCAACATGGGAAACCATCTTGGATGGCAAGGTACTCCAGTATATTAAGTTAATAAAAGAGGGAAACTTTCAACAATGCCTAGGTTTGGAAATGGGGCAGTGGAACAGTACTAAAAACTGATGAGGGTTTCAGATCTTTAGATTTAAGGAATTATTATTCTAAGTATGTCACACACCCAGCTTCAAAACATTCATTACATGGGGGTTATACTGACCTGTAGATGGCGATATTGCAGAGATGTAAAGGAAAAGAGAGAGCCCCTCCCGGTCCATAAATACCTGGGACCTCCCACTCATTACCCAGTCTTTCATCTCTGCAGACGGCGAGCAAGTCAGAAGATGAGGTCTCCTCCTTGCACAGGGGGATTTCAGGTAGCCGGGATGATCCCCGGCCCGTTGTTTTTTTTTTTTTTTTCTATTGCCGCCCGGATCCCTTCTCTATCTACCCTGCCTCCCAGCCTAGGCTGCTGGTCCGGGCGAGGGTAGAATGGCACCCTAGGTGCTTAGGAGCTAATGCTCCACCGTGAGACCCTATACTAAAGGGTAGGCAGTACCGCGGCGCCGGCCTCCGGCGCGCTAATAGTGCTGCCGCAATGGCGGCGGCGAGCCATGAGGGCTTCTTCTCCTCCGTGGAGGGGGGGGTGCGGGCGCTCGTGCACGCCTATGGCCCGCCCCCGCGCTGAGAGCTCTGCTGTCTCGTCCCGGCTTCTGGCCGGGAGTGACGGGGGCCAGGCGCTCGCGCGCGCCTGCGGCCCGCCCCCGCGCTGAGAGCGTGGTTTTCTCGTCCCGGCTTCTTGCCGGGAGGGGCGGGGCCGGGTGTGACGCGCGTATCGCAACGTCCCGCCCTCCCTCCTCCTGCACACTGCATGTTGCCTGCGGTCTGGTTCCTCGCATTCATCTAGGACGGGTGAGGGGCCTGATGGCCGTTAATGTCTATTGCTTTTGGTTTCCTACATGTGCATGGGGTTGAATGTGTGTTTTATGTTCCAGGTGGACCATTGAGCATGTTAAAGGGGGGTTCTCCTGGTCCAGGGTCCCTGGTTAACATTTAGCTGGCCTAAAATCCTAAAAGCCTAAAACCCGGGGCATCCCGGGTGGCATAATTGCGTAATTCCCAAACATAATGCGCATTGTACACATTTATTGTATATACATTTTAGTACAAAAAATCACCATATGGAGGCTTCCCCCGGAAACTGGGCTTGTGCACCCCTCGGGGCAATCCAGGCTGCGTTTTGGGGTGTGGGGTATCCCTTTTGGGGGATGATGTGTTTTTTATGTGTACCCTGTGCGCAGCGGTCTATTACGCGGCAGACCGTATCTCCGGCGTCTGGTTCTGCTCCGCCAGTCTCCTCCCCGTCTCCCCCTCTCCTGACACATGCATGTGATGTGGTCTTTAGCGGGGAGTCGCAATCTGTGGTGTGTCCCAATTGTTTTCCAGTGCCGTCGCCAAAAGGCCACGGCAAAGGGAAAACTTTTGTATTCGGCTGCACAGGCCTTTGATAGGGTGGGCTCTGACTGCTCCCCGCGTGAGGAAGGGGAGCTGTATGAGGGGTCTGAGGATTCCGACGATCAGCAGTTTGTGGGCGCTGATGCCGAGCAGGGCCAGGGGGGTTCCTCGGATACTTCCGGGGTCCTGGCTCATAAGTTTGAGCCAGGTTTGAGTTTTCTGTTTTTTTCTCCCACCGAGGCGGCTCCTCCGCTGAAGGGGGAGTTCTTTGAAGAGACGAAGCCCCTCTTGGAATTTCCATATCAAAAGCATTTTGATGGTTTCATTCGCAAGGAATGGGAGAGACCGACGCGGCTTCCGGGTGTCCCACCGGGTTGGGACAAGAAATATCCCTTTCCGGTGGACGCAGTGAAGCACTGGTCGTCTCCCCCCGAGGTGGATGCTCCTTTTTGGGGTTGTCCAGCTCCTCAGTCCTCCATTCTCCGGAGTGCAATACTCTCAAGGATGGTGAGGATAAACGCATTGACCAGATGGCTTGTCATGGTTCTGCCAGTGTTGGATCGGATTGTTGACCTCATCCGGGCTCGACCCGGTTAGTGAGGAATTTGCCGACCTTAAGCGCTGTGAGTTATTCTTATCCTTTGTACTGTCCGCCCTGGACGACATTTTGGTGATGTGTAGCAGAGCTACGGCTCTGCTTGTGGTTATCCGCCGGTCGGTTTGGTTGCGCCAGCGGGCGGCTGATTTTGTGTCCGATACGTCGCTCACGGCCCTTCCCTTTGTGGGGTTGCGGCTCTTTGGAGAAAGATTGGATTCGGTGGCATACTGAGGTAAGTTACCTCGGCGTAAGACGCAGCGTCGCCCCTTTCGGGGGGCGGTTTCCTTCTCTCAGTCCTTTCGTGGGGTTCGGCTTTCCCCTCGTCCAGAAGTGTTTTCTGGACCAGGGGCAGGGTTTGGGCCCGTCCAGGACACAGTTGGGGCTCCATGCCTAGAGTCGCTGCCACGCCGGCTCAGCAATGAGAGGGGCGCCCTCACCCTTGCGGGTGGGGGGGACGGCTGCTACTCTTTTCCCGGGTTTGGGTTCAAGAGGTCTCGGACAGGGGGAGTTAGGAAGTGGTGTCTTCCGGTTACAGGCCGGAGTTCGAGTTCCGGCCCCCTCCCAGATTCTTCAGTTCTCGGGTGCCGTCAGATCCTCTGACCACCCAGGGGCTGCGGGCGGCAGTAGCAAGTCTCTTGGACATGGCTGTCATCTGCCGGGTGCCTCACTCAGACCGGGGCCTGGGCTTCTATTCCATTTTGTTCACGGTGCCCAAAAAGGACTGTTCCGTTCGTCCCATTCTGGAAATGAAGTTGATCAACAGGTTTGTTCGTCCCCGGAAGTTCCGTTTGGAATCTTTGCGCTCAGTCATCCACTCATTGCGTCTGGGGGACTTCATGTCGTCCACAGGCATCAAGGATGCTTACCTGCATTTCCCAATATTTCCGGCACACCAGAGATTCCTCAGGTTTGTCTTGGACATTCCACATTTTCAGTTTGTGGCGCTTCCGTTTGGCCTTACTTTGGCTCCAAGCAGGTGCAGCTGGATACCAGGACTGTGGTGTCCACTCTGGAGAGTTTCAGTTGGGTGATCTACTATCCCAAGTCCTGCCTCACTCCCTCCAGGGTGGTGGAGTTTCTGGGAATGTCGCTGGATATTTCTAAGGCCAGAGTGTTTCTCCCCCGAGCCAAGGTTCTTCTGATTCGGGAATTGACTCAGCGTCTCTTATCCATTCCCCGTCCGTCCATCCGGCTAGGGATTGATTGATTGATGGTGGCGTCGTTCGGGGCGGTTCCCTTTGGCCAGTTTTCTCACAAGGACACTCCAGCTCAATCTCTTGGCGGTCTGGGATGGGTCCCCGCGGTCATTGGATCAGTCTTTTCTGATGTCCCCCCGGGTGCGGCATTCCCTTTGGTGGTGGCTAAAACCAAGCAATCTGACGAGGGGCGGATCCTTTCTGACCCCTCGTTGGGAGGCGGTCACCATGGATGCCAGCCTGTACAGGTTGGGGGGGGGGGGGAATTTTGGAAGGATATTCAGTTTCAGGGACTGTTGGGGCCTCTGGAGGCTCATGATCCCATCAATGTTCTGGGGTTGAGAGCCATCAGGCTGGTTCTGGCTCACTTGACTCTTCAGTTGCGTGCCTACCGGTCCAAGTTCGGTCAAACAATCGGACGGCGGTCGCCTACATCAATCTCCAGGTGAGGGACTTGATGCGGGCGTGGCCTTGGGGTAGTGTCCTTGACCCTTGCCTGGGCAGAGAGCGATGTCCCATGCATCTCGGCGGTGTTCATTCCGGGAGTGGAGAACATGGAGGCATACTCCCTGAGCAGGGGGTCATCTCGCCGGGGAGAAGGGTCGCTCTGCCCCAAGGTGTTTAGGTCGCTTTGCCAACGATGGGGGTCTCCGGTGGTGGCGCCCTTTTTGCCTCTCGTCACCATCGCCAGTCTCCGGCATTTGTGTCTCTCTCGTGGGATCCCCTGGCACTGGCGGTGGATGCCATGTCTCTGAATTGGAGGGATCTGGGGTTTCTGTACCTGTTCCCTCCGTTTCCCATGGTGGGCTGCGTGGTGCGCAGGCTGGCCCTAGAGGGCGCGTCGGCAATCCTGGTGACTCCAAGGTGGCCAGGACAGGTGTGGTTCGCAGACGTGGTAAGGTTGGCGGAGGTTCAGTTAGTCCTGTCCCTTCTGCTGAATCTGCTCACTCAGGGGCCGCTGCTCTATCCCAATTTACCAACGCTGGCTTTGACGGCGTGGTTGCTGAAACCTTCATCTTGAGGGCTGAAGGTCTTTCTGATGCTGTCATTCAGACTCTGGTTAGGGCTAGGGGCCTTACCTTGCAGGGCTTTCTCTATCCCTGGGGTTTTTGGAATTTCTGCATCATGGTCTTGACCGAGGTTTGCAGCTGTAGTACGCTGAAGGGGCAGGTTTCCGCCCTGGCGGTTTTCTTTCAAAAGTCCTTTGTCCGTCCATCCGCTGGTTCAGACCTTTTTTTCCAGGGAGTTACGCTTGTGCGGCCTCCTAGGAAGCTTTTGCTCCCAGTTTGGGTTTTGAATTTGGTTTTGTCTGCCTTGCAGGGTCCTCCTTTTGGAACCTTTGCAGGACGTTGCATTTTCTACGTTTACGCAGAAGGTTTTTTCTGGTCGCCATCGTCTCCGTTTGGCGCGTTTCGGAGTTGGCAGCCTTGTCTGTTAAGGCTTCTTACTTTGAGAGGCATCAGGACAAGATTGTTTTCCGCTTCAAACCAGATTTCCTTCCTAAGGTGGTCTCTGCTTTTCTTTTGAATCAGGATATTGTTCTTCCCTCTGTGTCCTAAGCCTTGGATGTGGTTCGCTGTGTGATGTACTATTTGGTAGTTACGTCTTCCTTTCATAAGACGGATGCTTTATTTGTGGTGCCCTCCGTGCCCAGGAAAGGTTTGGTGCCCGCCAAGTCTTCCATTAGTATATGGATTCGTCAGGCCATTGTTGGGGCCTGTTCTGCCAAGGGGAAGGTTCCCCCTTTTCGTGTTACTGCTCATTCTATTCGTGCTGTTGGGGCGTCCTGGGCTTTCCTGCACCAGGCCTCTGTTGAGCAAGTTTGTAAGGCTGCTACTTGGTCTTCTGTTCACACGTTTTACAAGGTTGATGTGCGGGCCTCAGCGGCTGCTGTTTTTGGCCGCAAAGTTCTGCAAGCTGCAGTGGTTTAAGTTGTGCTTTTTGCCTTGTTTTTTGGATCCCCGCCCTTTATGGACCCTGCTATTGGATGTCCCACAATGAATGTTTTGAAGCGGGGTGTGTGACATGCTTAGAATAATACCATTTTGTGAATACTCACCTGTAAAATGGGTATTATAGATATGTCACACACCCTGCTTCCCCCTGCCCTTTTGTATTCTGGATCCTTTATATGGTGAACTTTGCATTGTTATGACTTATATTTGGCTCTTCCTGGTCCCTTACCTTACTGCTATCTTTATACTGGGTAATGAGTGGGAGGTCCCAGGTATCGGGCGTGCCCCGCTGTGTGAAACCCCCCAGAATGCCCGGAAACGCTCACCTCACCACGCTCCTACGCGGGCGCTCATCCAATCAGAGCGCTCAGAGCCGCTGTGGTATGCACGTACAAGCGGCGTCCAACCACAGCGGCTCTGAGCGCTGGAAGCCGCGTCTCGCGCTTCCCTCTAACAGGTGCGCGCCCTGCTAGAGGGAAGCGCGAGACGCGGCCCGCGCATGCACCGTTGGAGCGGGGGTTAAGGTAAGGTTTCTGGGCTTCCTGGGGGGTTTCGCCCCATGGGACATCCCGATTTTCGGATGCCCCGCGGGGGAGGGATCTGATCGTTCCCGGGCCGATCCCCCCTTGGGTGTTGGTCCACTTTAAAGCAGAACAAATCCCTGAATTTTGACTGTCCTGGGTTTTATTCCGTGCCACGGGGGCATCCTTGCAGCGGTGTATGAAGAGAATGGTCTTCAAGAGAAATGAATCAAGTCCAGTTGCTTTGATTTATTACTATAGATTTGATATTTTATTTTTATTATAAATTATTATAGATTATACTTTTAGGTTAGCCGCTCAGCGGCTCAGATCACGCTGATTGGATGAACGGCCGCGCATGCGCCGTAGGAGCGGGGTGAAGCGAGTTGTAACTAGCGATCTGGGGGTTTCACATAGCGGGGCACCCCCGATCGGTATAGTCAAAATCCTGGGTGTTGGTCCTCTTTAAGGCAACTAGAGGTGAAACTGGGACTTTTAAAGGCTAGTCCAGTCTGAGCTTTAATTTTTGGGGACACTTTAACATTAAATTTCATATAATTTCCAGCGGTTGCCTCCGTTTGAAACCTTCTCTCAAGGTCCGACATTACACTTCACCCTTCGATGGACAAGTGACACAGCCGATAAATCTACTGCACCAATTGCCAAACCTTTAGCAACCCGTAACTCTGAAAGCGTCCTCCAAGAGCACAAGCCAACCACCATAAAGCCTGCACAGACTATGGGTGAGATAAATTTTACTTTGGTGTGTGTGTATATGTGTATATGATATTAAACCACATCTACAATTACCTGCAATCCCATGGCACACTGCATGATAGTTGGGGCACTATAACTTTCTGCATTGTATAAATTCTCTGCTAGAAGGGAGCTTTTCTTGACCTACATTCTGCAACTAAATTGAGTTGTGTATTGGCAGCTTTTGGGAAACACCTGAGATTTTCAGTCTCCCAAGTGGTGGTCCTCTCAGGTGGGTTTTCCAGATTTGGGATGCACTGTGTATCCCCATGAATGGACGAGAAAATCCTTCCAGGGAACCCAAAGTGCAGACAGCCAACCATCCTGCTCGGCTCCATTAATTTGTTAGCTGCTCTGTCAATGTGGCGAGTGAGCTGAGTAGTGCTGGGCCTACCATTGGTTGTATCCCTGTTGACCTCCATATGTGGGGCATTCCTGCGCTAACCATTTACAAATGCTTAGTGCTGTGTATCTCCGCAGATCGCAGAGAAAACCCTTCCGGTGATCCTGCTGTGCAGGCAGCCATTCAGAGAGCTAGATGCTCTGTCAGAGTGGCGAGTGAGTAGAGTGGCGAGTGAGTAGAGTGGCGAGGAGCAATGCCAATGGCCCCATTCCTGTTCACTTCTAGCTGAGGGGCATATCTGCACCAGTCATTCACAAATCCCTATTAAAGTATACAAGCTATGGGGGCCCGCACATGTGCTGTTCGATCGTTAACTAGGTGAGTTGCATTTTGGATGCCCCAAGAAGAAGTGATTTGTTCCTGTTCATGAGTGGTTAAAGTGTATGTTTTAAAAAAATACCATTTTGTGAATACTCACCTTGTAAAATGGGTATTATGAGTATGTCACACACCCCGCTTCAAGAATCCATAACATGTGGGTAATATCGTCCTGAAGAGGCGTTCCTGCAGAGATGATAGCAAAAGAAAGCCCCTCCCCGATCCATAAATACCTGGGACCTCCCACTCACTACCCAGTATACAGAAGCAGTAAGTAAGGGACCAGGAAGAGGCAAATATAAACACAACCACGCAAAGTTCGCAATAAAGAGGATCCTAAATACAAAAGGGCGGGTTGAAGCGGGGTGTGTGACATACTCATAATACCCATTTTACAAGGTGAGTATTCACAAAATGGTATTATTCTTAGTATGTCACACACCCCGCTTCAAGAATCCATAACATGTGGGACATCCAACAGCAGTGTCCATAACAAGGGCGGGGATCCAAAACTAGGCAACAATGCACAACCCTAAACCACAACAGCTTGCAAAACTTTGCGGCCAAAAACAGCATCCGCTGAAGCCCGAACATCAACCTTGTAAAACTTGGAAAAGGTGTGAACAGAAGACCAGGTAGCGGCCTTACAAACTTGCTCAACAGAAGCCTGGTGCTGAAAAGCCCAGGACGCACCAACTGCACGAGTAGAATGAGCAGTAACACGAAAAGGGGGACTCCTCCCCTTGGCAGAATAGGCCCCAATGATGGCCTGACGAATCCATTTACTAATGGAAGATTTGGCAGGAGCCAAACCTTTCCTAGGCCCGCAGGGCACCACAAAGAAAGCATCAGTCTTAAGAAAGGAAGACGTAACCTCCAGATAATGTTCCACAACACGAACTACATCCAAGGAATGCAAAGCCCTTTCCCTGTCGTCACTGGGATTTGGGCATAGAGAAGGCAAAACAATGTCCTGATTCAGATGAAACTCCGAGACCACTTTAGGAAGAAAATCCTGCTTGAAACGAAAGACAACCTTGTCCTGATGTTTCTCGAAGTACGGAGCTTTAATGGATAAAGCTGCCAACTCAGAAACACGCCTAACCGAAGTGATAGCCACCAAAAAGGCCACCTTTTGCGTAAGAGAAGACAAATCTACCTCATTCAAGGGCTCAAACGGAGGGCCCTGGAGAGCAGAAAGAACCAGGTTCAAATCCCAAACTGGAACAAAAGGCTTCCTAGGAGGCCGAACATGCGTAACACCCTGGAAAAAGGTCTTGACTAAGGGATGAAGTGCAAAGGACCTTTGGAAGAACACCGCCAGGGCAGAAACCTGCCCTTTCAATGTACTAAGCTGGAGCCCCAGATCTAGACCATGTTGAAGAAACTCCAAAATTCTAGGTATGGAGAACTCTCGACAAGAGAGAGACCTACTTTCACACCAATCAATATAGGCCCTCCAAGTCCTGTAGTAAATAGAAGAGGAAGAGCGCTTTCTGGCACAGAAAAGAGTCTGAATCACCGCGTCAGAAAGACCTTCTTCCTTCAAGATGGCGGTTTCAGCAGCCATGCCGTCAAAGCCAGCGATGGTAAATTGGGATAGCGTAGCTGACCCTGGGTGAGCAGGTCCGGCAGCAGAGGCAGGGCAAACTGATCCTCTGCCAGTCTTACAAGGTCTGCGAACCAAACTCGCCTTGGCCACCTTGGGGCCACCAGAATTGCCGACGCGCCGTCCAAGGCCAGTTTGCGCACCACTCTGGCTAGCATTGGGAACGGAGGAAACAGGTAAAGGAACCCCAGATCCCTCCAGTTCAGAGACATGGCATCCACTGCCAGAGCCAGAGGATCCTGCGAGAGAGACACAAAGACTGGGAGCTTGTGATTGTGACGAGAAGCAAAGAGGTCCACCGCTGGGACCCCCCACCTGAGACATATTGAACGAAACACCTTGGGACTGAGAGACCACTCCCACTGACGAGAGGAGGCCCTGCTCAGCAAGTCCGCCTCCGTGTTCTCCACCCCCGGAATGTAGACTGCTGAGATACACGGGACGTGGGTCTCTGCCCAGTCCAGAATCAAAGACACTTCCCTGAGGGCACTCCTGCTGCGAGTCCCTCCTTGGTGATTGATGTAAGCCACCGCCGTCCTGTTGTCCGACCGGACCTGCACTGGCAGGCCTCTCAACTGATGAGTCAAGTGAAACAGAACCAGCCTGATGGCTCTCAACTCCAGAACATTGATGGGTTCGTGAGCCTCCTGCGGGCCCCACAGACCCTGAAACTGGAGGTCCTTCCAAACACCCCCCCAACCTGACAGACTGGCATCCGTGGTGACTGTTTCCCAACACGGAGCCAGAAAAGATCTGCCCTTCAACAGATTGACCGACCCCAGCCACCACTGCAGGGATCGACGAACTCGGGGAGTCATCAGGAAGGACTGATCACCCGCATGGGTGAGGGCGCCCCCTCATTGCTGAGTCGGCTTAGCCGCCGGTTTGGGCTTAGAGCCCCAACTGTATCCAGCACGGGCACGTCCTCTACCCCTGCTTCCAGAATCTCCTCTGGAAGAGGGAAATGCAGAACCCCTGCCAGATCTGGCTCCCCGAAAGGAGGGGTTAAAGGCAGGCGCCCCCCGAAAGGAGCGGCGTTGTTTCTTACGTTGAGGTAACCTACCGCCCTTGGTGACAAGAGTCCAATGTCTCTCCAAAGAGCCGTAGACCCACAAAGGGTAAAGCCGTCAGTGACTTTTTGGACATGAAATCGGCCGCCCACTGGCGCAGCCACACCGACCGCCGGATAGCCACAAGCAGAGCCGACGTCCTACCACACATCATCAAGGTGTCATCTAAGGCAGTCAACACAAAGGATAAAAACAACTCACATCGTTTAAGGCTAAGGAACTCGTTACTACCAGGACGAAGCCCAGAAGAAGACAACAGGTCCCTGACCACAGACCTGGCAGCCAAAACCATTAGTTCCGAAGTACACACAGGCCGGATGGCCGACCCAATACTGGTAAAGCCATGACAAGCCATCTGATCAATACGTTTATCCTCTCCATCTTTGAGAATGGAGCAATCAGGTCTGTTTAAAACCGAGGAATTGGATAACCCCAAAACCGGAGCATCTACCTCGGGGGGGAGACGCCCAGCGCTTGACCGCCTCAGGAGGAAAGGGATATTTCCTATCCCACCCCTGAGGGATGCCAGGGAGCCGAGCCGGCCTATCCCATTCCTTGTCAATGATTCTATCAAAATGCCGCTGCGTAGGAAACTCCAGGCGCGGCCTGGATTCCTCAAACAATTCACCCTTCTGGTGTGACACCTCCTCTGGAGGGGAAATGTTCAGAACTTCCAGCATCAGAGACAGAGCGTGAGGAGAGTCCAAGGATCTCCCTAAGTCAGAAAGCTCGGCATCAGCGCCAGCAGACTGCTCATCGTCCGAAAATTCTGAACCCTCATCAACCTCCCCGTCCTCTAGCTGGGGATAATCGGACCAATCCAGATTATCTCTGTCATCAAGATCATCCACCGGCGGAGCCGGCGACAAATGCTTTCTCTTGGACGGAGCCTTACGGGCGACCGAGCTAGAGAGCATTTTCTCAAGGCTAGCCAATCTGGCACACATTTCAGATTGCAGGTCCCTGCCCATGACAACGTCACACGGGGCACGAGTCAAGGCGGGAGGGGGAGTTGAGGCGACCGGCTGTGCTGACCCCGATGCTTGGGGTTCGGACTGCCGCGTAATAGTTTGCTGTGCACATGGTATACAGAGTAACACATCATCCCCAGCGATGGAAACCCCACACAACATACACTTTTTGGGATGCCCCGAAGGGGTCCCAGTATCAGGGGATGCCTCCATAAGGTGAACTTTGAATAGTCGCTAAGACCCAGGGAATTACGCCAATTAGACAACCCGGGATGCCCCTTTAATGTCCCGAGTGGGAGGATTTGTGAACATATAAAATGAACCCAGGGATGAGGACCGGGAAAGAACCTCTAATACTATAGAAGATCAGAATTACAAGCCTCCGTTCTGAAAGAAGAAGAAAGAAAGAACCATGAGAAAAAGTAGCAACAAGAAGCAAAGTAAAAAAGAGAAAGGCCACAGGCCACTCACAGCACCGCCGGGACGTCACACGGCCACCCGATCGTGAGGAGAAATCATTTCTGACAGAAAGAAGAGGAGGAGGGGGCGTGGCCAGCGCGGGACGCGCGCGTTGTTAAGGTCACGCCCCCCCCTCCTATGCCTAGCAACAGTCAACCGCAACTCAGTCAAGCCGCAACTCAGCGGCGCTGGGAAGGTAGTGGGCGGGCCGCGATTGCGCGCCGCAAGTCCGGCCCCCCCCCATAAGGATCGTGAGGGGAAAAAATCCCCTCATGAAAAGAGCGCCAAACCGGCCGGCGCCGCAGCTAATGTACTGCTGCGGTGCTTGGCCAGTGTTAACTACAGCAATAAAAGAAGGCCGGGAGGAACGGACCTCGGCCCCGCGCCGAAGGTCCGGCCCCGCCCCCTCCTATACCTTACAAAGAGAGACCCTGAGGTAAAATACCTCCATTTTGAGCAGGGAACCGCAGCACAGCACGGAGGCCCATAATATAGACGGCCGCGGTGCAGATAAAATTAGAGACACACACATAACAAAAAGTTAAAAGTCAGTGCAGGAAGTAAAGAGTGTAATAAAAAGGAGAACCCACTCCCCCCATCCCCATAGTGGAACAAAGGGGATCCTGGGAGGGCCATTCCCATATTAAGGCTAAGGGACAGGGCATCCCAAACCAGGGTCACCAACCCGGTAAAGCCGCCTACCCTCTCGTATAGGGTCTCACGGCGGAGCGTTGCTCCTAAGCACCAGAGGTGCCAATATACCCTCGCCTGGACCTGCAGCCACGGCTGGGAGGCATATATATTAAGGGGAAAAAGAGGTCCAAACGGAAAAAATACATAACGGGCCGGGAAACATCCCGGCTACCTTAAATCCCCCTGTGCAAGGAGGAGCCATCATCTTCTGACTTGCTCGCCGTCTGCAGAGATGGAAAACTGGGTAGTGAGTGGGAGGTCCCAGGTATTTATGGATCGGGGAGGGGCTTTCTTTTGCTATCATCTCTGCAGGAACGCCTCTTCAGGAAGATATTACCCACATGTTATGGATTCTTGAAGTGGGGTGTGTGACATACTAAGAATATATAAATCTATTGTCGGTTGCCGCCCTGTAGCTTCTTTATAATGCATAGATCAGAAAGGATAAGTGCATTGCATTTTAATGTTTTGGGTTATACCAGAAGCCTCCCTTCTTTATTACCTAAAATACTTAATTTAAAATATAAAATGACAGATCAGGTGTAAAACAGACCAATGTCGAGGTGTCTAGGAAGAAATGTTTGCTCTTCTGGAACAATGACAAGACAATGCTAATACTTGCTTTTGAACTCCTAGGTCATGGTGGAATTATGTGCTTTGGATAGAATGTTAGATATTTGGTGATATGCTAGAGGATATGTTTTGAGGGATCAGCTGTAAAGGGTGGTGGTATAAATGGGGATGATTTTAGAGGATGACCAAACTGGTAAACGCCCCCTGCCTTTATTAACAAATTACCCACTGATTGTCAAAATGCGCCTCTGATCCCGGAGTTCTTTCTTCGATGGGTCAGCTGCCTGATCCCAGCAGCAGCTGCAATGGGGTTTGGATGGCTGCTGTGGAGAGTGCCTGAATCAGAGGAGGAGCTTGGTGATTAGGTGAGTCCTTTTTTCTTTTTAAATCGGACTTGGGTGTGGCTGAAGGTCCTCCTTTAAAGTGGATCAAAACCCATCCCTCCCCTGGGCATCCAAAATCGTGATGCCCCTCCGTGTGAAACCCCTAGGTCGCCTCGTTCTCTTACTTTGCTTTCTGGTTCAATGGTGCTGAATGGCACTCTCCCCGTTAGAGGAAAGAGGGGGATGCGGCTGCCAGCGCGCTCGGAGCCGCTAGCCTTAGATGTCGTCCTAGATGGCGTGACGTCAGCGGCTGATTGGACGCGCATGCGCCGTAGGACCGGGAAGAGGTGCGTTTCTTCGGCGATCTGGGGGTTTCACCCAGTGGGGCACCGCCAAGTCAAAATCCTGGGCTTTGGTCCACTTTAAAGTGGACCTGCCACCAGTATTTTACTATTCTAGTTATTCCTCTTACCTGGGGCATGGCTTACTGTGTTGAATCCAGTGGCTCGTCACTAAAGCTCACATTCTGGTACCACAGCACTTGTCCAATCAGTGTTGTATGCCATGCGCATTAATGCGCAATCTAGATCTCTGTTTACAAACTGGTCTAGCATTGCAAAAGGGAAGTATCCGCTTCCCTGTTCTCCCTGAGGGTTGCAGCACACCCCCAGCCTATCTAAATGGCTGGGCACCTCGGCTGTAGGACCAAAGTCTAAAAGTCTGCGTTTACATTTTAAAAGAAAATCATTTTTTGCATTATAAATAGTAAAGTCTACAGCAATGCAAATGCAACGCATGTACACTGCGTTAAACTTTAGACGTCTATTAACTTGCACTGAAAAAGGTGTCTGCAACTCTTTTTTTAATGCGATCCGCAGCACAGATATGTGAACTATCTATCTAGAATAAAGTGCAATGTTTCTTCTGTGTTGTAACTGCATTGCAACACAGCACAACAACTCATAGGGCACAGAGGTGTGAACAAAGCCTAAATGTGTGTGGTCCTTTGGGTAGCTGTGACTTGCCACAAGTTCAAGGCTGTCTCCATGTGAGTGTTCTTACAGACACACAACAGTTTGTAGTATCTTGAAACTTTGCGATAACAGTTGAGAAGAAGTGTCTTGCTCCCGCTCTCACGGCTATGACTTTTTTAAATTTAAAGGGCTTTTCTTCAATAGGACAGACATGGGAATGGCAGTAACTTACTATGTACCTGTCAAAATATTCCGAAATGTCTGAATGTCTGATATCTTGGAATATGCTCACTAGAGCCTCACTTTTGGTCTTCGCTTTGACAACGGTTTATAATCAGAGCATTTAATAAGCTTCTGGGAAACTCATTGGGACATGAGGGCCAAATGATGTGCAATGCCATAGTAAATGTGCTGCCTGATTTAGCTGAAGTGGTTACTGGGGCAATAAGAATGTTGGTTAGGTGATGTAATGACTGCTCTTTATAATCTCGACTAGTCATTGTCTTTGGGACTATTATAAGCTACTCAATGAGAGGTCTCCTTTTTGGCTTCCAGCAGTGAAGGAGTCTGTGTCCTCCGAGCTTCCAGCAAAGAAAGAGAAGGATGTCTCCGCTGATCCCCGTCAGAAGCTGCGTATTTTTTATCAGGTGAGACCGGCCTGTTTCTGTGGTCAGTGGGGATAGGAAACTGTAGGATGCATGCTGTTTCCAATGCTTGCCTTCATGTAGTATTAGTGCTTCATTGCCAATTGTTTAGAGTCTAGAGGCAACATAAATATTTGTACTTTTTTTGCCTTTTTAAATTTTAGTTTTTGTACAACAACAATACCAGACAGCAGACGGAGGCCAGAGACGACTTGCACTGTCCCTGGTGCACACTCAACTGCCGTAAACTCTACAGTTTACTAAAGCACCTTAAGCTGTGCCACAGCCGTTTTATCTTCAATTACGTGGTAAGACACCTTTTTTTTAGACCCTCAATCCCAAATTCTGCATGAACAAAAAAGGGCTTCCTTTTTAGCTTTGCCCTATTGATAGTTTTAAGCGCAAGTTTATTCAAAAACTCCCGCCCTGCCACTCTACCCGGACGCTGAGGCAGGACCGGGGGGGGGGGTTAGAAAGAAAAAGACCCTTTACCTTATTCAGGGGCCTGCTCTGCTCTCACGGCATTCCGGCTCCTGGGCGCCGCCATTCTGCTTGAAAGCACAGAGCCAAATCCCCGGCTGTTTGTGCGATCCTGCCCACCCATTCAATTGAATGGGCGGCGGGAGCATGTGGGGATGCGGCTTTGCGCTTTCTCTGCGGCAGCTGCAGAGAGACCGAGGGAGCGGCACTGGCCTGAGAAGGTAAGGGGTCTTTTTCTTTAAACTATTCCCCAGCATCTAATATATTGTATGTTTTTATTCACTTATTATTCTTTCCCCCACTGGGCTGCAACTCTGTTGAGGACTTTAGGATATGGGCGCCGCCATCTTGACTCAGAAGCATCACGCTTACTGAGGAGAGGAGAGTGGAATATAATACAGGGGGCGGGGTTATAGCTGTGCTTTGCTCAGACAGAGCAAAGCTGGGGTCAGGAAAAGGTCAGCAGTCCCAGAATGCAAAGCAGCACAGTCAGAAGGCACTTCCTGTTTACAGGCTGCCTGATGTTCCATGAGCCGAAATCTTTGATGTTTAAAGGCTCATAACATGCAGTAGATGCAGGTAGGATGATTTAGAATGTGAGCAATCTGTATGTACAGGGTGTGGGAAACATATAAGAGAGGCTCTTATTCAGAGTGAAGGTCCACTTTAAGGGGGGACGCGTTACTTTTTACTACTCCTTTTAATACATTTGTCATGTCTGGTTATTGCCTTATTAACATATCATTTTTATTTCGTCACTCAGTATCACCCCAAAGGAGCACGAATTGATGTCTCCATCAATGAGTGTTACGATGGATCATATGCAGGAAATCCACAGGATATTCATCGGCAGCCAGGATTTGCCTTCAGCCGAAATGGGCCTGTGAAAAGGACTCCCATAACCCACATCCTGGTGTGCAGGTAGGGCAAGAAATGTTAGTGCTAGCCGTGTTTCTAAAAAAAAAAACATATTGGAGTTAACACAGGTTTATTAGTCAATATTAAATGTTTATTGCCTAGATTACAGTGTTTCTTAACCCTGGCCTCACTTACCCCCAACAGGTTAGGTATTGCAGATCTCCACACAGACACACAAGTGAAGTAATTAGGGCTTCAGCAGTACTACAGATCCACAAAACATGACCTGTTGGGGGGGTACTAGAGGACCAAGACACAGGTTGAGAAATATAGAATCTGTATGCCTTCAACATGCTGTTTACTTTACCAGGCCAAAGCGTACAAAGGCCAGCATGTCAGAATTCTATGAGTCTGAGGATGGAGAGGTGGAACAACAGAGGACCTATAGCAGCGGCCATAATAGACTGTACTTCCACAGCGACACATGCCTTCCTCTCCGGCCCCAAGAAATGGATGTGGACAGTGAGGATGAGAAAGACCCAGAGTGGCTGAGGGAAAAAACGATCACTGTGAGTCATCAGTATTTAACTGCCACTTTTGCTTTTTGTGTTGCAGACACAAGAAGTTTAAATCCATAGCACCAGGCAGTGCATCCACCATTTTGAGTCTTTGTCCTTGTGGTATGCCTCACCAACGTAGTTTGAGTTAAGCACACGAGACATTTGATATGTAAGGAGCAGCGGTAGATGTACTTGTGGTTTATTGTGTAGTGAGACCTCTGCCTTCCTTAGCTGCCGTTTACTTCATTTACTAGGAATGACAAATTGCACTTTGCAGCATAATGGAAATGCAGGAGAGAAGCAATCTCTGCAAACATTGCTCAAATCATCTGCATTCATTTCTAGGATTGGGAGGAACTTAATACAAGGCTCTTAATTTGTCCTAGTTGAAACAGTCCCACACATTATGGTGCAGAGGAAAAGCCCTACATGTAAAGGTTTTCTGTCTCCACCAACCCCCTCCTATCATATGCCATTCAACATAGCGTTTGCAGCAGATTTTGAATCTCCCGGTTGGTTGGGGGGGGCAGCGCTTTTGCGCCGAGTGTGTGTGACATCATCCTTAGGTGCCCAAAATGGCACCAGAACGCTGCGGGAAGGAGCACCTGGGTTTCTCTGCTGAGGGCAAAGGAGGGAAAGAATAAGCACAGCAGAGAAACATGCAAAAGAATTTGCAGTAGCAGTGGCGACAGTATTAAAGGGCCCCAGTTTAACTACCGTATTTGCCGGCATATAAAGACTGGGCGTATAAGACGACCCACCAACATTTCCACTCAAAATATAGAGTTTGTTATATTCTCGCCGTATAAGACTACTCCCTCTTCCGCACACCAAATAAAACGTAAAAGAACATCAGATTACACTGCAGCCGCATCCCTGCTCGCCTTTAGTTTGGGATGTGCCCACACTGGCTATTCAGAATGCATCCCAGCTAAAGGCATAGTAGGGATGCAGCTGCAGTATAATGTGGTTTGGGCTCTGGGAAAAGGGCCAGATGGGGGGTTTCACACAGTGGAGGATCACAATTTGGGATACCCCTGGAGTAGGGAACAAAACCCAGTGGGGCCTCCCAAATTTGGAAGCCCCACTGTGTGAAATACCCCCGACTGGCCTTTTTCCCAGAGCGCACATCAGATTACACTGCAGCTGCATCCCTGCTCGCCTTTAGTTGGGGACATGCCTGTGCTGGCTATTCAGAATGCGTCCCAGCTAAAGGCATAGTAGGGATGCAGCTACAGGGTAATGTGGTGTTGGCTCTGGGAAGAGGCGAGCAAGTCAGAAGATGGATGTCTCCTCCTTGCAGGTAGCCGGGATGACTCCCGGCCCTCTATTGTTCTATTCCTGCCCGGATTCTTTTATTTATATTATTGCCTCCCAGCCTAGGCTGCTGGTCCGGGCAATGGTAGATGGCACCCTAGGTGCTCAGGAGCTGTGAGACCCCATAACGAGGGGTAGGCGGCTAACCGTGTTGGTGACCCCGGTTTGGGATGCCCCGTCCCTTGGCTCCCACCCTACAATGGATTCCCCCTCTCCCGGATACCCTTGGGGGGGGGGGGGGGACGGGGCGGGTCCCTTATGGATCATCTTTATTAATTATAATGTGTCTGTGTGTGTGGTGCTTTACCGTGCATGGCTTTACTGCGGTGCCGGCGGTCCCGCGGCGTTTGTCACGGCGGCTCTCAGGTGCCCAAGAGGAGCTTTATCCCCTCAGGGCGGGGCCGCGCGCGCTTGCGCCTACGGCCCGCCCCTGTGCTGCGGGCGCCGCGTTTCAGGTCCCTGCTTCTGGCCGGTGGGGGAGGGGCGGGGCCGTGCGCGAACTGCGCCCGCCCTCCCTCTCCCTCTTCCTCTGCCTATGCGCCTTTTCCTTCCTACTGCCAGGGACTCCGGAGGTGGTGACGGTTGGGTGAGTGGCCTTGGGCCCAATTAGTTATTCTAAGTATGTCACACACCCCGCTTCAAGATAATCATTACATGTGGGTAGTATGGTCTGAAGAGGGCGATTTGCAGAGATGATTGGAGGAAAGAAAGCCCCTCCCAGTCCATAAATACCTGGGACCTCCCACTCATTACCCAGTTTTCCATCTCTGCAGACGGCGAGCAAGTCAGAAGATGATGTCTCCTCCTTGCACAGGGGGATTTCAGGTAGCCGGGTTTATTCCCGGCCCGCTTTTCTCTCTATTTCCACCCGGTTATGTTTTTTATAAGTCCCAATACACATGCCTCCCAGTCTAGGCTGTATCCCGGGTGAGGGTAGAATGGCACTTTTAGTGCTCTGGAGCCATGCTCCACCGTGAGACCCTGTACCAGAGGGTAGGCGGTTATCCGGGCTGGTGACCCCGGTTTGGGATGCCCTGTCCCTTGGCCCCCCTTTCCTGATGCCCTTCTCCTGTGGTGGTGGGGATAAAATGTCGGGGGCCACCTTTTTTACCTCAGAGTTAGGATTTATTTATTGTGCATTGTTTCACTGCTACTGGCGCCAGAGCTGAGGAGAACTTTTCTCCTCAGAAGTTGTAGTTGGGGGGTTGGGCCGGCTGTTGGCGCTGGCTTGTCCCCCTGGCTTTACTGTTTTTTGTTGCGGTGACTACCGCAATGGCCGCGGCGCGGTTATTTGCGCTGGCGGTTCCATTAATCTTGTGAGCGGAGATCTCCCCTCACGCGCTGGCCACAGTGGGCGGGGCCGGGCGATTGCGCGTCGCCGCGGCCCGCACCCATTACATCCCTGGGGTCTTTGTGGTTACCGGCGCCGCGGCTGCTGTTCTTGCCATGGCGCCGGTATATGTGTGCGCTATAGTGTTTTTCTAAGGTAATTTACCTCACACATTTTGCCATTAGGGGCGCAGACCCACTGCGGAGCCCGCTTTCCGCTCTGTAAGGGGGCGGAGCTACGCATATCGCGCGCTCAGCGCTGGCCACGCCCACAGGCTCCTCTCTGCCTCTGTGAGCTGCGTGTGTGGTGGACGCCATTTACCTCACGCAGGAAGGCACAGTGAGTGGCCCTATGGGCTTATATGTAACCCTTTATATCTGGCAGTCTTTCAGGTAGAACGCCTTAGGTTTTAAGGGGTCTTCTTCTGGTCCTTGGGTCCCTGGGTTAAATTCCATGTTAAAATCCTCCCACTTGGGACAATTATAAGGGCATCCCGGGTTGCTTACTAGCGTAATTCCCTCGGTCATTGCGACTACATATAAGTTCACCGTATGGAGGCATCCCCAGATACTGGGCTCCCCTCGGGGCAATCCCGGAAGTCCATGGGCTGTGGGGTATCCCTAACAGGGGATGACGTATTTCTATGTATACTATGTGCACAGCAGACTATTACACGGCAGTCAGAACCCCAGACGTCTGGGTCAGCACCGCCGGCGTCATCCCCTTCCCACCCCGTCTTGGCCCGTGTCCCGTGTGACGTTGTCACGGGTGGGCAGTCGCAATCTGATGTGTGTGCTAGATTGACTAATATTGAAAAATGTATTTCTTCTGCGGTTGCCAAGAAGGCTCCAGCTAAGAGAAAGCATTTGTCACCGGTCCCACCGACATTTGAATATGACGATGAGGATCGCCTGGATTGGTCAGATTACTCCCCTCTGGAGGAAGGGGAGCTATTTGACGAATCGGATTATTCGGACGACCAGCTATTCGTTGGTGCGGACTCTGAGAAGGGGTCAGGGAGTTCTTTGGATACTCCTAACGTCCTTGCTCAGATGTTTGAGGTTCTGGCTATTTCTCCTCCAGAGGTTGCTCCTCATCAACAAGGGGAGTTTTATGAGGAATCCAAGCCGTGCTTGGAATTCCCTAATCAAAGGCATTTTGATAAGATTATTTCTAAGGAATGGGAGAGGCCGGCTCAGCTCCCAGGCATTCTTCAGAGTTGGGATAAAAGATATCCTTTCCCTTCGGACACGGTTAAGCGCTGGACGTCCCCCCCTGAGGTGGATGCACCAATTCTGGGGTTATCCAATTCAGCCGTTTTTGAATAACCCCGATTGCTCTTCTCTTAAAGATGGAGGGGATAAACGAATTGGCCAGATGGCTTGTCATGGTTTCGCCAGTATTGGGGCAGCCATACGGCCCTTTTTGCGCTTCATCTCTGCTGGTGGTGGCTACCAGGTCGGTGGTCAGAGACTTGTTGTCATCTTCCGGTTTGCACCCGGACAGTGACGAATTTCTGGGACTTAAACATTGTGAGTTATTCTTGTCTTTCATGTTAGCCGCCTTGGAGAGCTTCTGCTCTGATGGTGACTATAAGGCGTTCAGTTTGGTTGCGCCAGTGGGCTGCCGACTTTGGGCCAAAAAAGTCGCTGACGTCTCTCCCATTCGTGGGGCTATGGCTTTTTGGAGAAAAATTGGATTCAGTAGCTAAGGGGGGTAAGTTACCTCAACGCAAGAAGCAACGACGTCCCTTTCGCGGGGCGGCTTCTTTCAATCATTCCTTTCGCGGATCCAGAGCAGGAAGAGGTTTCGCCTTCCCTTCCACTAGAGGAGATTCCTGGAATAGGGGCAGAGGACGTGCCCGCTCAGGATACAACTGGGGTTCATAACCCAAAACCTGCGAACAAGCCTGCTCAGCAATGAGGGGGCGCCCTCACCCGTGCGGGTGGGGGGACAGCTGCGACACTTCTCTCTGATCTGGATTCGGGAGGTTTCGGACAAACGGATCCGGGAAGTCGTGTCTTCCGGCTACAAGTTGGAGTTCGAGTCCCGTCCTCCTCCGCTTTTCTTCAGGTCTAGGGTGCCCCCGGACGCACCTGGCGCACAGGGGCTTCGGGAGGCGCTTTTCAAGTCTTCTGGAGATATAGGTCATCTCGCCAGTGCCCCTATCAGATCAGGGTCGGGGATTTTACTCAAATCTGTTCACGGTCCCCAAAAAGGATGGCTCTATCCGGCCCATCCTGGATCTGAAGATCCTCAACAGGTTTATCAGGCTGCGAAAATTTCGCATGGAATCGCGTCGTTCAGCTATCCGCGCTCTCCGTCAGGGGGACTTCATGACGTCCATAGACGTCAAGGACGCTTTCCTCCATGTTCCGATTTTTTCCCGCGCACCAGAGATTCCTCAGGTTTGTGGTGGAAGATCGGCACTTTCAGTTTGTAGCTCTTCCTTTTGGTCTCACCACAGCTCCAAGGGTTTTTCACCAAGGTGCTCGCTGGGGTGATGGCTCTTCTTAGAGCGCAGGGAATTCGCATAGTGCCATATCTGGACGATCTCCTCATCATGGCATCATCATTCAGCCAAGCGGAATTGGACACCAGGACGGTAATATCCACTCTGGAGAGGTTCTGCTGGATGATCAACTATCCCAAGTCCTCCTTTTACCCGTCCAGGATAGTATCCTTTCTGGGAATGTCTCTGGATACAGATCAGGCCAGAGTGTTCCTTCTTCAATCCAAGGTTTTTTTGATTCAGGAATTGATTCGGTCGCTCATGTCCATTCCTTGTCCGACCATTCGACTAGGAATGAGACTGGTGGGGTTGATGGTGGCCTCCTTCGAGGCAGTCCCCTTTGCCCAGTTTCACACGAGGACGCTACAACTCCATCTATTGTCTGTCTGGGACAGATCTCCTCTGTCGCTGGATCAATTCTTTCTGATGTCTCGCCGACCACTCAGGTGGTGGCTGAACTCAACCAATCTGTTGAAGGGCAGGTCTTTTCAGACTCCTCGTTGGGAGGTGGTCACCACGGATGCCAGCCTCTCAGGATGGGGGGGCTTCTGGAATGATCTGCAATTTCAGGGGTTGTGGGGACCCCTGGAAGCCCACGAGCCTATCAACATTCTGGAATTGAGAGCCATCAGAATGGTTCTTTTTCGTCTGACTCATCTCCTGCAGGGCTTGCCGGTCCAGGTTCGGTCGGACAATCGGACGGCGGTTGCCTACATCAATCACCAGGGAGGGACTCGCAGCAGGAGTGCCCTCAGGGAAGTGTCATTGATTCTGGACTGGGCGGAGAGCCACGTCCCGTGCATCTCGGCAGTTCACATTCCGGGAGTAGAGAACTCGGAGGCGGACTCTCTGAATAGGTGGTCAGCCCGCAAGGGGGAGTGGCCTCTCAGTCCCAAGGTGTTTCGTTCAATTTGTCTCAGGTGGGGTTCACCGATGGTGGACCTCTTTGCCTCCCGTCACAATCACAAACTTCTGGCATCTGTGTCTCTGGCGAAGGATCCGCTAGCCTTCACGACGGACGCCGTGTCCCTGAACTGGAGGGATCTGGGGTTTCTGTATCTGTTCCCTCCGTTTCCCATGGTAGCCAGAGTAGTGCGCAAGCTGGCTCTGGAAGGAGCGTCAGCAATTCTGGCGGCTCCAAGGTGGCCAAGACAGGTTTGGTTCGCAGACGTGGTAAGGTTAGCAGAAGATCAGTTCGTTCTGCCCCTGCTGCCGGATCTGCACACACAGGGTCATCTACGTTGCCCCAATTTACCAACGCTGGCTTTGACGGCGTGGCTGCGGAAACCTCCATCTTGAAGGAGGAAGGTCTTTAGGAAGAGGTTTTCTTCTTCCGTTTACTATAGGACTTGGAGGTCTTATATTGATTGGTGTGAGACTAGGGCTTTCCCTTGCAGGGAATTCTCTATTTCTAGAATCCTGGAGTTCCTGCAACATGGTTTGGATCTAGGGCTCCAACTTAATACTCTGAAGGGGCAGGTGTCTGCCCTGGCGGTGTTTTTCCAAAGATCTTTTGCGCTTCATCCGCTGGTTAAGACCTTTTTCCAGGGGGTTACGCACGTGCGGCCCCCTAGGAAGGCTCTGATTCCGGTTTGGGATTTGAATTTGGTTCTTTCTGCTCTTCAGGGTCCTCCCTTTGAGCCCTTGCATGATATTGCCTTGTCTTCCCTTACTCAGAAGGTGGCCTTTTTGGTAGCTATTACTTCTGTTCGGCGTGTTTCTAAGTTGGCGGCTCTGTCCATTCAGGTCCCGTATTTTGAAAGACATCAGGACAAGGTGGTTTTCCGTTTTAACCCGGATTTCCTTCCTAAGGTGGTTTCTGCCTTTTCACTTAAACCAAGACATTGTTTTGCCCTCTCTGTGTCCTAATCCCAGTAACGAAAAGGAGAGGGTCCTGCATTCCCTGGATGTGGTTCGAGTTGTGAAGTACTATTTGGTGGTAACGTCTGCCTCTCGTAAGACTGATGCCTTCTTTGTGGTACCCTCTGGGCCCAAGAAAGGTTTTGGCGCCCGCTAAGTCTTCCATCAGTAAGTGGATTCGTCAGGCCATTGTCGGGGCCTTTTCTGCTAAGGGGAGAAATCCTCCCCTTCGTGTTACAGCTCATTCTACTCGTGCGGTTGGGGCTTCCTGGGCTTTTCAGCACCAGGCCTCTGTTGAGCAAGTTTGCAAGGCCGCTACCTGGTCTTCTGTTCACACTTTTTCAAAGTTTTTACAAGGGTGATGTTTGGGCCTCAGCGGATGCTGTTTTTGGCCGCAAAGTTCTGCAGGCTGCAGTAGTTTAAGTTGTGCTTTATGCCTTGTTTTGGATCCCCACCCTTTATGGACACTGCTTTTGGATGTCCCACATGTAATGATTATCTTGAAGCGGGGTGTGTGACATACTTAGAATAATACCATTTTGTGAATACTCACCTTGTAAAATGGGTATTATAAGTATGTCACACACCCCGCTTCAACCCGCCCTTTTGTATTCTGGATTCATCGTTTTGTGAACTTTGCGTTGTTATGACTAATATTTGGCTCTTCCTGGTCCCTTACCTTACTGCTTTCTTTATACTGGGTAATGAGTGGGAGGTCCCAGGTATTTATGGACTGGGAGGGGCTTTCTTTCCTCCAATCATCTTTGCAAATCGCCCTCTTCAGACCATACTACCCACATGTAATGATTATCTTGAAGCGGGGTGTGTGACATACTTATAATACCCATTTTACAAGGTGAGTATTCACAAAATGGTATTTTTCCTTATTGACTATGCCCCTCCTTGGGGCTGCTTGGCAACGCTGCTATTAACCCTTTGGGCAATTGCTACGTAGATCTGATTGTGTTTGTGTGTTCCAGGTGGACCATCGTTTATATTAAAGGGGGGTTCTCCCGGTCCTAGGGTCCCTGGTTGAATTTAGGTGTCTGTAAATTCCTCCCACTCGGGACTTAAAGGGGCATCCTGGGTTGCATTACTGCGTAATTCCCTCGGGGCACTATATATATATATATATATATATATATATATATATATATATATAATATATATTATAAAATAAATATATATATATATTATAAAATAAATATATATATATATTATAAAATAAATATATATATATATATATATATTATAAAATAAATATATATATATATATATATATTATAAAATAAATATATATATATATATATATATATTATAAAATAAATATATATTATATATATATATTATAAAATAAATATATATTATATATATATATATATATATATTATAAAATAAATATATATTATATATATATATATATTATAAAATAAATATATATTATATATATATATTATATTATACTGTGCCTGTGCCCCCCCTCGGGGCAATCCATGCTGTGTTTGGGGTGTGGGGTATCCCTTTTGGGGGATGATGTATTTCTTTGTGTACCCTGTGCGCAACGGTCCATTACGCGGCAGTCCGGATCTCAGGCGTCTGGTTCTGCTCCGCCAGTCTCCTCTCCGTCTCCTCTCCGTCTCCCCCTCGCTTGACACGTACCCCATGTGATGTAGTCATTGGCAGGGAGTCGCAATCTGAGGTGTGTGCCAGATTGGCCAATCTTGAAAAATTGTTTTCCAGTGCCGTTGCTTAAAAGGCCACGGCAAAGCAGTTTGACTCCCTGGATTGGTCTGATTGTTCCCCGCGTGAGGAAGGGGAGCTGTATGAGGAGTCTGAGGGCTCCGATGACCAGCAGTTTGTGGGCGCTGATACCGAGCAGGGCCAGGGGGATTCCTTGGATACCTCTAGGGTCCTGGCTCATATGTTTGAGGTCCTGGGTATTTCTCCCCCCCGAGGCGGCTCCACCGCTGAAGGGGGAGTTCTTTGAGGTGACCAAGCTGCACTTGGAATTTCCTTATTAAAAGCATTTTGATGGTATCATTCTAAAGGAATGGGAGAGGCCGACTAGGCTTCCGGGTGTCCCTCCGGGTTGGGACAAACCCCCCCCCCCCCCCCCCCCCCCAAAGGGGATGCTCCTGTTTTGGGGTTGTCAATCCTGCATTCTCCAGAGTGCACTACTCTCAAGGATGGTGAGGATAAACAAATTGACCAGATGGCTTGTCATGGTTTTGCCAGTGTTGGGTCGGCCTTGCGGCCGGTTTGTGCTTCAGCGCTTTTATTGGTAGCTGCCAGGTCGGTTGTTAGAGGACTGTTGAGCTCTTCCGGGCTTGAGCCGGCTAGTGAGGAGTTTGCCGACCTTAAGCGCTGTGAGTTATATTCTTAGTATACAGTACGTCCTGCTCCAGATAGATTACTTACACTTGGGTTATCCTCCGCCAGATGGCGCTGCACTGCAGAGACATGTAAAACAGGCTCCTCCCGGCCCCTCAAATACCCAGGGACCTCCCACAAATCCCCAGATTTCTCTGCAGTGCTGACTGCGAAGACATGAAATTATCACTCTCTCTCGCAGGTGAGCGGGGCTATTAGCCTGCGGCCCTGTTGGACTATTCCCACCCGTCCTTCGTGTGATGTGCCTCCCAGCCTGGGCTGCGCTGGTCGGGTGAAGGTAGGCGGCACCATGTGTGCTTAAGGAGCCCTGCTTCACCGCAATCCCCCACCAAAGGGTAGGCAGTATAGGCTGATGGTGAGCCCTCCCGCAATATTGTCCCATGCCCCGTGTAGCGGTGGGTCCTGTACAGAGGGCCGCCATCCTCCCTCATTCTCCCTGTAGCCTTCGGGAGGGAAAGAAGGGGGGGGGTGTGGGTTAGCGTGTATCGTGATTCGCGTATAAAGGCGTTTCCTCTTGTCTTTTGACTAGTATACGTATGTGGTGTCAGCCGCCGCGCTGACTTGCCTTTTTTACTACTGCAAATGCCACCGCCTTTTCCTTCATTGGATGTTCCGCGCTGGGTGGCGGCGTTGCCTCAGACGCTTTTGCGTTCTCATTGGCTGCTTGTCGGTGGACTTCGCGCTCTTCGGGGGCGGGGCCTGGCGCGCCCTTCGATGTACTCTCGGCGCCATGTTTCAGGTCGTGCGCGCGTGTAACATTTTTTTACTTACCGCGGTCCGTAAGTGCCCTCGCGGGCGGCTTTATACTCATTGTAGTGTGTTTGGTTCTGACACCCCTTCTTCTCATTGTGTCTTTGAGGGTGAATCCATTGGCTTCTCCCGGCCCGGTGTAATTGATGGGCCTTGTAAAATTGCTCCCACTTCCCTAGCGGGTCATTGGGGCATCCAGGGTTGCTTCATAGCATCAATCCCTACTGGCACATTGTGCCTAATAATCACCATATGGAGGCATCCCAGGATAGTGCTACCGGGGTCCCCTTGGGACAAGACCGGCTGTGTATAGCGTGTGGACAGCCTCATGCTGACGCTGACAAGGCGCGGGTCTGTGTACCCTGTGTTGAGCAGGTGCTTGCATTGCAATCAGGCCTGCTAGTGGCTGCACCTCGTTTCACTTCACCTACTTCCCCCAGCTAGAATCACACTCCTGTTGAGTTGCATACTTGTGGGGATTTTCAGCCTGATGTGTCTTCTAGACTGCCTACTGCTGAACAGATTATTGCGAGGTCTTTAGCGTGTAAGGGCCCTGGTAAGAAGCGGCACTTGACGCCTAATGTTACTGTTTTCTCTATGGGATCTGAGGAGTTTATGAATCTGTGTGGCTATACCCCATCTGATGAAGTAGAGCTCTTTTCTGACTCGGGCTCATCTGATGAGAGACCAAGGGGTCATGACTATTCTGGCTCTGACCCCTGGGCCCCGGATGACACTGACAGATTATTGTCCCAGATCTTTGAGGTTCTGTTTATCTCTCTCCCTGGTGAAGCTCCCATGCAAAAAGGGGAGCTTTCCCATACAGCAAAATCATGTTTGGAATTTCCATACCCTTGTGCTCAAGGAATGGGAGTGCCCCAGTAAACTTCCCGGGGTTCCAAGGAGTTGGGATAGGAAGTATCCCTTTCCCCCTGAGGTGGTTAAATGTTGGTCATCCCCCCCCCCCCCCCGAGGTGGATGTCCCGATCCTAGGGCTATCTTAACACCCCTGTCATGCATTCCCATGATTCTACTAATCTGCGGGATGCAGAGGACCCGCGCATTGACCAGCTGGCCTCCCACGCCTTTGCATGTGCGGGGGCGGCGCTGCGCTCAGTCTGTGCCTCTATTACTGCTGTGGCCACTAGAACCCTTATCAGAAATATGCTTGATAGTGCCCCTGATGATCTCCCTTGTGAGATGTTTAATGCACTCTCCAGTTGTGTTGTTGTAAATTTTGTCCTATTAGCATTGGATGACACCATCAGAATGTGTGCCAGAACTTCTGCCCTCGTGGTGGCTATACGCCGCTTGGTTTGGCTGCGACAGTGGGGTGCTGACAATGCTGCAAAGAAGGCCCTCACTGGGCTTCCTTTTAAGGGGCTACGCCTGTTTGGGGACCGTCTAGACCTTTTTGCTAAGAAAGGTAAGTTACTCCAGCGCAGACAGCAGTCTCGGCCCCTTCGGGGTCAGGGCTCCCCTTCACCCCCCTACCATGGTGCTAAACAAGGGAAAGGGGTGTCCTTCGCGGGGGCTCGTGCAGATTCCTGGCACAGGAGCAGAGGACAACGTCCTGGCTCCTCCTGGGGGGGGCTAAGCCCAAATCCTCTTCCCAAGCCCCCTCAGGCATGATGGGGCGCCCTTGCCCGTCGGGGTGGGGGGACTTGTGCGGCACTTTGCTCAAGTCTGGAGGCATCGCGTCTCACACCGGTGGATTCAGGAGGTAGTGTCCTCCGGCTACAAGAGAGTTTGCTGTGCGGCCTCCCCCAAGATTCATCAGGTCCCGGATCCTCCAGGACCCTGTCTCAGCTCAGGTGTTGGCGCAGGCCGTGTAAGGCCTGCTGGGTCTGGGGGTCATTTGCAGATTTCCCTTAAGAGACAGAGGCAAGGGGCTCTACTCCAACCTCTTCACAGTTCCCAAAAAAGATGGGTCAGTCAGGCCCATTCTGGATTTAAGGATCTTCAACAAATTTGTCAAGAACAGGCGTTTTTGCATGGAATCTCTGCGCTCGGCCATCAGCTCCTTGTGCCCCGGGGGTTTCATGACGTCTGTGGACATCAAAGACACTTACCTTCACATCCCTGTGTTTTCAGGACACCAAGGTTCCTCAGATTTGCGTTGGAAGATCAACATTGCCAATTTGTGGCCTTGCCATTTGGCCTCTCTTCAGCTCCCAGAGTGCTCACCAAGGTGCTGGCGGGGGTGATGTTTCTGATGAGGTCAAGTGGCATCCGCATGCTGCCCTACCTGGACGACATACTCATCACCTCTCGGTCTCTACAGCAGGCAGAGTTGGCCACCCTGGAGTCCTTCGGCTGGGTGATCAATCACCCCAAGTCTTCTCTGTCCCCTTCCTCGGTGACCCCGTTCCTGGGAATGATTCTGGATACGGTTCAGTCAAGGATACTCCTTCCTCAACAGAAGGTGGAGGCTCTTACTGCGCAGGTGAGGTTCCTGCTGTCGTTTCTCCATCCCTCCCTCAGGCAGGGAATGCAGTTGGTGGGCCTGATGGTGGCGTGCTTCGAGGCGGTGCCTTTTGCTTAGTTCCATTTGAGGCCTCTACGTCTTCACCTTCTGTCAGTTTGGGACAAGGACCCAACGTCCTTGGACGAGGTCTGTGTGCTCCCTCCCCCTTGGTCAGGCGGTCTCTTTCGTGGTGGCTGGACTCCAGGAACTTGCTGGGGGGCAGGTCCTTCTGGCCCCCTCCTGGGAGACGGTCACTGCGGATGCCAGTCTGTCGGGGGGGGGGGGGGGGGATTCTGGTAGTCCCTGCGGTGCCAGGGGAGGTGGGGGCCTCAGGAGGCCCACTTACCTATCTACATTTTGGAACTACGGGCGATCAGATTGGTTCTGGGTCTGTTGCGGGTCTGTCTGTGCAGGTGCGCTCAGACAACAGGACGGCAGTTGCATACATCAGCCATCAGGGAGGGACCCGGTGCAGGGGGGCCCTCCAGGAGGTGTCGCGGATTCTGACATGGGCGGAGGCCAATGTTTAATGCATTTCGCCTGTGTACATCCCCGGGGGCAGAGAGTCTACTGGCAGACTCTCTGAGCAGGGGGGCCTCTCGTCAGGGAGAGTGGTCCCTCTGCAACAGGGTGTTCCAGTCCCTGTGTCACCGTTGGGGTCTACCAGATGTGGATCTGTTTGCGTCCCGTCACAATTACAAGCTCCCGGCCCTTGTCTCCCTGTCTCAGGATCCTCTGGCCTGGACCACGGATGCTCTGTCCATGTCATGGCAGGAATTTCGGCTCCTGTATGTCTTTCCTCCATTCTCCCTGCTGGGCAGGGTTCTGCGCAAGATTTCTCTGGAAGGGGTACCAGCGATTCTGGTGGCCCCCAGGTGGCCGATAAGAGTGTGGTTCACAGACGTGGTGCTGATGATAGTAGACCAGTACGTTCTGCCAGGGGTGCCAGATCTCACTCGGGGCCCCTTACGCCATCCCAATTTACAAACTCTGGCTTTGCGGCCTAGCTGCTGAAACCTCCATCTTGATGGAGAAAGGCTTGTCCGTCTCGGTGGTTGATACCATGGTGAAGGCTAGGAAGAAAGCCTCTTCTTCCATCTATCACAGGGTATGACGTACCTACTTTGACTGGTGTGAGTCTAGGTCTCCTCCCTGTTTGGTGTTGTCAGTTCCCAGGGTTCTGGAGTTCTTACAGCATGGGTTGGAGTCGGGACAGATTTCTGCCCTGTCTTTTTTTTTTTTTTTTTTTTCTTTCAGAAATCTTTTGCTCAGCATTCTTTGGTTAAGACCTTTTTCCAGGGGGTTAGTCATGTGTGTCCCCCACGTAAACCTATGGCCCCTGTTTGGGATTGAACTTGGTTTTGTCTGCCTTGCAGGGTGCTCACCTTGAACCTATACAGGATGCTGCTTTGGCTATGCTTACCCTCAAGGTTGTCTTCTGGTGGCCATTACTTCGGTCAGGCCTGTGTCTGAGTTGGCGGCTCTGTCTATTCAGCCCCCATACTATGAGAGACACCAGGACAAGGTGGTGTTCCGCTTTAAGCCAGACTTTCTGCCGAAGGTGGTGTCTGCTTTTCATTTAAATCCAAGATATTGTCCTTCCTTCAGTGTGCCCTAATCCTAGCAACGCTTAGGAAAGGGTTCTGCATTCCTTGGATGTGGTCAGGTGTCTGAAGTATTTCCTGGTAGTCACTGCATCCTTCAGGAAAACTGATGCTCTTTTAGTGGTCCATTTGGGCCCAGGAGGGGTTTGGCTCCTGCCAAGTCTACTATTAGCGAATGGATTTGCCAGGCTGTGAGTCAGGCCTATTCTGCTAAGGGGAAGAGTCCTCCCTTCCGCCTTCTCATTTTACTCGTGCTATTGGTGCCTCTTGGGCCTTCCAGCACCAGGCTTCTGTTGAACAAGTTTGCATGGCCGCTACTTGGTCTTCTGTTCATACCTTTTCTAAGTTTTACAAGGTTGATGTTAGGGCCTCAGCTGATGCTGTTTTTTGGCCGCAAGGTTTTGCAGGCGGCAGTGGTTTAAACTGTCTGCTGTTACCTTCTTTTGTTGGGGATCCCACCCTGCTTTATGGACACTGCTATTGGATGTCCCAAGTGTAAGTAATCTATCTGGAGCAGGACGTACTGTATACTAAGAATAATACAATTCTGTGAAATACTCACCTGTAGAATTGGTATTATAAGTATACAGTATGTCCTGCTCCAGATATAATACTTACAATTGGGTTATCCTCCGCCAGAGGGCGCTGTGCACTGCAGACATGCAAAAACAGGCTCCTCCTGGCCCTTCATATACCCAGGGACCTCCCACAAATCCCCAGATTTCTCTGCAGTGCTGACTGCGAAGACATAAAGTATCCCTCTGTCGCAGGTGAGCGGGGCTATTAAAGCCTGCGGCCCTGTTGGACTATTCCCACCCGTCCTCCTTGTGATGTGCCTCCCAGCCTGGGCTGCGCTGGTCGGGTGAAGGTAGGCAGCACTATGTGTGCTTAACGGAGCCATGCTCCACCGCAGTCCCCCACCAAAGGGTAGGCGGTTTAGGCTGATGGTGAGGCTCTAGTGGATGTTCCTCCCGCATTCTTGCCCCACGCCCCGTGTAGCGGTGGGCCCTGTGTAAAGGGTCGCCATCCTCCCTTGTTTTCCCCCGTATTCGGGGGAAAAGGGGGGGGGGGGGTGTGTGTGGCGGTCTCGGTGTACTGTATTGTCACGCTTGTGGCCGTAGTTTTGCCCTTGGCGGCAACCGGGTGTCAGAGCTGCGCTGCTTGCTCTTTTTATTTGGCCGCCACCGTATTGCCTTCCCACTTTTTCATTTAAAAAAATTTACTGGCTGGGTGACAGCGTCATCAGACTACCAGTATCCCCTAGCAGATACCTCAAACTAGCATAATCTACGTTTGCTTGTCAGGCCTGGATGGCTAACTCAGAGCTTCGCGCTCTTTGGGGGAGGCGGGGGCCCGGCGTGGCGCGTTCCGTGTCATGCCCAGATTGAGCCCGCCCTTCGAGGTTCGGTTGGCGCCATTTTTAGCTGCTCTTCACGCGCACGTGCTTGTGGTCCTTCTCCTCCCCGGGTCGGTGAGTGCCCTCGCGGGCGTTTTCATCATTAGTATCTTTCCTGTTGCGCATGGCCCTGACACCCCTTATTCCCCTTCTGTCTTTCAGACGTCGAAGAGTCCGGTGGCTTCTCCCAGCCTAACATATATTGTAGCGGGCTTACAAAATTCTCCCACGTTCCTAGCGGGTCTTTGGGACAACCAGGGTTGCCTAATGCGTAAATCCCTACTGACATATATATATATTACATTAATAATCACCATATGGAGGCATCTCAGAATTATGTGACCGGGGTCCCACCGGCTGTGTACAGCGTGTGGACTGCCCCATGCTGATGCGGACAGAGCACTGGTCTGCGGACCCTGTGCTGAACAAGTACTGGCCCTGCAGTCAGGGTTGCCAGTGGCTGCGCCTCGTTTCAATACACCTGTCCTCCCCGTGCTTAAATCTCACTCCTGATGAGTCGCACTCGAGCGGGAATGAACAGCAAGTCGTGCCGCGCAGACGGCCTACGGCCGATCAGGTGATTTCGAGGTTGGCAGAGCGCTTGGGCCCTGGTAAGAAGCGGTCCCTGACGCCTCCGGTTTCGCCCATTCCTTCTGAATCTGAAGAGTTCACTGCTGAGCAGGGTTTTGCTCTTTCTGATGAAGGTCGGCTATTCTCTGACTCGGGCTCATCTGACGAGGGGCCGAGGAGTCATGATGATCCGGGCCCCGGTTCTTGGGGCCTGTGTGACACCGACGAATTACTGATAAAGATCTTCGAGGTCTTGTCTATCTCTCTCCCTGGTGAGGCTTCCAGGCCTAGAAGGGAGAGTTTCCATACAGCGCCGCCGCGTTTGGAATTTCTGGAGCAGGATCAATTCCAGGCTCTTGTACTCAAAGAATGGCAATGCCCTAGTGAGCTTCCAGGGGACTGGGATTGGAAATACCCTTTTCCCCCTGATGTGGTTAACTGCTGGTCATCACCTCCCGTGGTGGATGCACCAATCATTGGGGTTCTTAACCCCCCCTTTATTGCGGCCCCTACTTATCGTACCCTTCGGGATGCTGAGGACCGGCGCATTGATAGGCTGGCTTCCCACGCCTTTTCTTGTGCAGGGAAGACTGCGCCCGGTCTGTGCCGCGGCCATCGCTGCAGTGGCCGTTAGGACCCTCATCAGAAAGTTGATTGATCATCAACCTGAGGATCTCCCCTGGGAGGTGTTTAATGCACTCTCCAGTTGTGATGTATTTGTAAGATTTATCCTTTTGGCGCTGGAGGACACCATCAGCATGTGCGCAAGAACTTCCGCCCTTGCGGTTGCTATACGCCGACTGGTCTGGCTGCGACAGCGGGGTGTTGACGATGCTACAAAAAAGATTCTTACTGGGCTTCCCTTTAGAGGGGGCGACGCCTATTCGAGGCCTGTCTGGACCTGTTTGGAAAAAAGGGCAAAACACCCCTTTACAGAAGGCGGTCTCGGCCTTCTCGGGGCAGGGGCTGTCACAGAACATCTTAGGTGTATCTTATTTGTGTGTAGGTTGGTGTAATATATGTGTGTGTGTACGGATATATATATATATATATATGTGTGTGTATAGACCTTGGCTGACCCCTCTGCTCTGCATAACTTCCCCCACTGCGTGCCATAAAACTCCCCCTGCATGCACACAGGGTCTCCCCTCATAAAACTACAAAGCATAAACAAAGTGTTATCAGGGTCAACCAGCCATGGAGAGCAGATGCAAGGTCCATATCCTGCCCTCTTCCATGGAATGTTCTCCTCATCCCCCTCCTTGAAATCTCAGGACAGATGGGGGATGTCATGTGGACCAGCTTTCAGGTACCCAAAGATGGAGAATACCATATGAACCAATCAGACAGTGGATGTCTCCAATCGCTCTGCCCATAGGAGGGGTAAGAAACTGACCCCTGGTTAGAGGGAATAAGGTGAGCTGTAGAATAGGGACAGGACACTCGATCTGACCATCAAGAGTGACACGCTGGCTTTAACATCTAAGCGGAATAAGACCAGAAAAGCGTGTGAGGACAATTGATTTGAACGCAGCCCAGAACCCTTAGGTATTTTCCCCCTTTTTTATTTGAAATTGCTATTTATTTATTTACCGTGCTTATAGTCAATTCTGTTTTATCACTTGCATCGTGTTTCTTGTTGTCCTTGTGTTTTCTGTTTGTTTGAATAAATCCTAAAATACAGCATAGTCCCTGACGCTCTTATTGAAAGATCTAAAAGGCCCATGCTATTCTGAAGAGACTGGCTACCTTACTTGCCTAGGACGCTCGATCGCCCCCGCCTGGAAGTGGTTGTGGGTCGATCGATACGTTCGATCTGATTGTATTGTGTGTGGCCTATATTATATTATAGAGTTGAGCACTGTTGTGCTCTGGTGGCAGCAGTTTATAACCGCGTGTGTTGCCAATTGAAGAATTGCTGTGACACACGTGTGGTACGATTGGCCGGTCTGATCAGATGAACGATCAATAGGTCTGATCAACCCGTGCAATCGTCACAAATTGGTTGGCAGCTCGTGGGATCACCTTTTTATTTCTTTCAATTTAGAGCATAAGGTTGTGTTAAGTAATGCTGTATTGAAGGACTTTATTTAAATTAATCAGTTATTTTATTGGTGCATAGTTGTGACGGTAAATAAGCAGATAGCAATTGTTTGCCCCTCCTTTGTTTTGTTTTGTTTTTGCTGAAATGTCTGGACTGGCGCAATACAAGCGAATGAGCAAAGACGATCTGATCAATGAATGCCAGCGCAGACAGTTGCCTGTTTATGATCGAACCAAAACACAGCTTGTGCAATCGCTCTATGAAGCCGATCTGGAGGCACCAACGCAGCTTGTAACAGATATACTTCAATGTTCCAGTGCAGCTGATCCATCCCAGCCTGAGGTGGTGGATGAAGTGCCTGCTCCCATTGGGTTTCCCAGCTCCAGCCTCTCTGCTACTGGCAGGGACCCCCAGCTGGAATCGGTCCTGACCCAGCTAAGCGCCACCGATCCGCAGGCCTATTTACAGTTCCTGGAGCGCCAGGCAGAGCGGGAGGCTGCACAGCGTCAGGCAGAGCGGGAGGCTGCACAGCGCCAGGCAGAGCGGGAAGCTGCCCAGGCAGAGCGGGAGGCTGCCCAGCGTCAGGCAGAGCGGGAGGCTGCCCGCCGTCATGAGCTGGAAATGGCCAAGATCCAACTGACCACCCCTGACCCTCGCTTGCCTTCAGTGGACTCTTCATTTGTAACTGTGGGTTCTGCCCCAAAGTTCCCAGTTATGGACACAAACTGCGACGTGGATGTGTACTTGCAGTCCTTTGAGAAGATCTGCCGCCAGCATCATTTGCCCCGGTCTCAGTGGGCATTGTACCTAACCCCAGGGCTGAAGGGCAAGGCTTTGGAGGCATTCATTGAGCTGCCTCCTGAGAAAGATGGGGACTATGAGGCAATCAGAGACTCCATTGTTGAAAAGTATCAACTCACCCCAGAGGTCTACCGCCGGCGGTTCCGATCACTACAAAAGGGACCCGCGGACAGTTACCTAGACCTGTTGGCCCGACTGCGTACCACCTTCCGGCAGTGGGTCCATGGCCTCAAAAAGAACAGTTATGATACCCTGGAGGACTTGATGGTGCAAGACCAATTCATGCACGTTTGCCCCCCTGATCTCAGACAGTTTGTGTTGGAGCGCAAACCTACTTCCGCCCGAGAAGCAGCAGAACTGGCTGACAGCTATGTACACACCCGGGTGTCTGATGGCCGTCGTGCGTCCCCTAGTAACTGGAAGGAAGAAAGACCATCACCCGCCTGCCAGTCACCATCTGCCAGTCAGATATCCCAGAAACCCTTCCGGGAAGCCTCTGGTGCAAACTGGGCACCTGCTGAACGTCGCGCTTGTTATAATTGTGGGAAGGTCGGGCACCTCCGACCCAACTGTCCGGAGAGAAAAGTGACTGCTGCAGCTGGTCAGATGAGCACCTCTGTGCTGTTTGTCCGTCAGAGTGTCCGGAGCGATGATGAAAACGTGCAGCCCGTTGTCGTCGGCAACCGTCTGGTCTCAGGATTTCGTGACACAGGAGCTGAGGTCACGTTGGTTCACCCTGAACTGGTGGGCCCAGAGAATATAATCCCTGGAAAATTCCTCACCCTCACCGGAGTAGGAGGGCTCCGTTCACATGTGCCCCTTGCTGAGGTGTATATGGATTGGGGAATGGGCAGAGGGATGAGAGTAGTGGGGCTCTCTGATGAGTTTCCCACAGATGTGCTGTTGGGCAGGGACCTGGGTCGGTTGGTCTCTTACTTTGAGCCCTCAGCAGGTGCATTGGGGTTACCAACCGAACCTTTGGGGCACGTAAGGGTACTAAGCAAAGGTGCAGGTGTGGCATCAGGGTACCTTGCGGGTGGGCCGAGGGTGGAAGGCGGGTTTGGGACACCCAGATCTCCCAGAGAGGGGGATGGAAAAGGGGTAGGTGGTAGGCCTGTAGAACCCCCTAAGCATAACTGTAATCGAATTGTGCAGAGTAGTTCTGAGGCCCCAGCTGTGTCAGTGCTGGTTGGCCCTCAGGAGAGTGTTGATAGGGTGGCTGGAAAGTGTGGAGCCGCCCTGGAACAGGCTGTTCAGGCTGGAATTAGTCTGGAGAGCCGTCACATAGAGAGGGATAATCGAACACTTGATCATACTGGAGGGATCACTCCCACATTGACTGTCCTCTTCAGCGCTGCAAAGGTTGCAGAGCCGGAGTCTAGGGTTGTCAGGCAGAGCCCCAACACCGATGGCGGATTGGCCTGCCCTGAGCCCACTGACTCCGCTCTTAGCATGCCTCAACCCCTGCTCCTGGTCGCCCCGGGACAGTGGGCTGGGACTTGTAGTGCCACCTTGCAGCCAGCGCTGCAGACGGACAACCCTGGGAGGCAGTTCGGAAGCCTAGCTTCCAGCTCCCCGGGAAAGCAAGGTGACCAAGCATTTGGGCCGAATCGGGAGGGTCTACGTCTAACCGCAGACTTCCTGAATCGTCCCAAAGCTGGGGCTGTGGCGAAGGGAACAATCCCTGGATCCTGGGATCTGCCACGTGACGCAGATCCAGGGCAACCCCTACCAAAGCTGAGCGAGAGGCAAGAAGGATCAGGGGAGATGGGACAAACCACGCCTTGGTCTAACATGAGGGTCATTCCGGCCACATATGGGCCCCCTCATTTTACTCGCCAACACGTGGGAAACATGGCTGCTGGTGTCCCGATCACAGGAGTCCCTCTTCCAATGCCTGCTCCAGGCTCTGGGAAAGATGGATTCCCTGGGAACGTGGACAGCCTAATACCGGTGTTGCCCAATAATTCCATGGCAAACCAGAGTCATGCCCCTGGGCCCCTGTGCTTCTTCCCTGGGGATGGTGTGTACGTTCCTGCCTCGAGCACAGCCCCCCAGATGCCAACATTAGGCCTAGAAACCCCAGTACTTGGAAAGACTCCCCCTGCAGGCCCCTGCCCGCCTGGACCCACTGCTGTGGATCCCGGTGGCACTAGGAATGAGAGCAACTGGGAACCTCGCCTTTCCTCTTAAGTGTGCGCTTTGGGGAAAGTGACTGTGGGTCACTGTCCCCACCTCGCATCATAGGGGGGAAGGTGTCACAGAACATCTTAGGTGTATCTTATTTGTGTGTAGGTTGGTGTAATATATGTGTGTGTGTACGGATATATATATATATATATATGTGTGTGTATAGACCTTGGCTGACCCCTCTGCTCTGCATAACTTCCCCCACTGCGTGCCATAAAACTCCCCCTGCATGCACACAGGGTCGCCTTGAATGACTATCTCCCCTCATAAAACTACAAAGCATAAACAAAGTGTTATCAGGGTCAACCAGCCATGGAGAGCAGATGCAAGGTCCATATCCTGCCCTCTTCCATGGAATGTTCTCCTCATCCCCCTCCTTGAAATCTCAGGACAGATGGGGGATGTCATGTGGACCAGCTTTCAGGTACCCAAAGATGGAGAATACCATATGAACCAATCAGACAGTGGATGTCTCCAATCGCTCTGCCCATAGGAGGGGTAAGAAACTGACCCCTGGTTAGAGGGAATAAGGTGAGCTGTAGAATAGGGACAGGACACTCGATCTGACCATCAAGAGTGACACGCTGGCTTTAACATCTAAGCGGAATAAGACCAGAAAAGCGTGTGAGGACAATTGATTTGAACGCAGCCCAGAACCCTTAGGTATTTTCCCCCTTTTTTATTTGAAATTGCTATTTATTTATTTACCGTGCTTATAGTCAATTCTGTTTTATCACTTGCATCGTGTTTCTTGTTGTCCTTGTGTTTTCTGTTTGTTTGAATAAATCCTAAAATACAGCATAGTCCCTGACGCTCTTATTGAAAGATCTAAAAGGCCCATGCTATTCTGAAGAGACTGGCTACCTTACTTGCCTAGGACGCTCGATCGCCCCCGCCTGGAAGTGGTTGTGGGTCGATCGATACGTTCGATCTGATTGTATTGTGTGTGGCCTATATTATATTATAGAGTTGAGCACTGTTGTGCTCTGGTGGCAGCAGTTTATAACCGCGTGTGTTGCCAATTGAAGAATTGCTGTGACACACGTGTGGTACGATTGGCCGGTCTGATCAGATGAACGATCAATAGGTCTGATCAACCCGTGCAATCGTCACAGGGGCACCCCCCCACCCCCCTATGTTAGTGTCAAACCCGAACCAGGGGTGTCCTTCCAGCTTTTTGGTATAGATCCCTGCCCCTGGAGTGGCAGACAATGCCCTGGTCCCTCCGGCAGGTCTAAGTCCAAACCTTTTACCAAAACCCCCCCCAAGCATGATGGGGCGCCATCGCCCGCTTGGGCGAGGGGATGGCCGCACCACCTTGCCCCTATCAGGAGGCGTCATGCCTCGTTCTGATGGAGTCGGGAGGAAGTTTCCTCTGGATTCAGGATAGTGTCTGCTGGGCTGCCCTTTCCCGAGATATTCAGGATGCTTCTGGTCCCTGCCTCTCTTCTGGTGTTGGCGCAGGCCACGCGCGGCCTGCGAGGTCTGGGGTCACCTGCTGGTTGCCCTTAACAGACAGAGGCAGGGGCCTCTACACTAACCTTTCCACATTCCTCCAAAAGGAGGAGACACTCTGCCCATTATGGCCTTCCATAGGTGAGGCAATTGACATTCACAGGCGGTTTTTTTTCTGCATGGTTCCTGAGTTGGGCCGCCAGTGCCCTGTGTCCGGGAACCTCTTGCCGTCTGTGGGGACCTAAGACGCTTATTTCATTGCCATTGTGCCTTCTGGGCACCATGAACCTTACAGGTTAGTGTTGGCGCTCCAACACTGCTGATTGTGGCCTTATTATCTGGCCTTGGTTCTGCTCCCTGAGTGATCGCCTAGGCGATGACGGGGGTGATATCTCTGAGACCTAGGGGGCGTCCGCTCAAGGAACTGCCAGGTCATCCCTCTTTGCTTCCCAATCCCTGCGTCAGACCGAGTTTGTTACTCTGTTGGTGGTGTCCTTTGGGAGTCTTTGGATGGGTGCTCAATCACCTCAATTCTTTTTTCCCTCCTAGTGGTATCTCCATTCCTAGGGTTGAACTTGGATTCGGTTCAGACGGGAACCTGCTTCCTTGACTATAATTGGACAATCTGGTTGCATGGGCTCGGTCCCTCTTGCTGTTTCCGTCTCTTCACCAGGCTGGATTGTAGCTGGTGGGCCTGTTGGTGGCTGTTCAAAGGTTGTCCCTTGTGCTCAGAGCCCTTGGGCTCTTCTGCTGCTCTTATTGTAAAGGCAGTCCTCATTAGTATAGTGGTCAGTATCCCCGCCTGTCACGCGGGAGACCAGGGTGAGACGGGGAGATGGCATTTAATTCAGCTTCCCTGGAGCTGGGTCTGTGTACTCTTCCACCTTGGTACGGTGGTTTCCCCGGAGACTGTTGTACTAGGGATACCAGTCAGGGGGTGCCCCCTTCCTTGCGTCTTCCTGCAGTTGGATACCAAATCTATCAGGTCGGAGGGGGGACTTTTTGCTCCTAAATTCCCCTGTGGTTCCGGGGGAGGTGGGACCTTTAGGGGTTCATCCACCTGTCTAATTTTGAAGCAGTAGGCCTTCAGGTTGGCTCTATATTGCTGGACTTCTCCCTTGCGGGATCAGGCTATTTGGGGGCCCCTTGGTCTGTCGGACGACAGTGGCCTGTATTAATTATCTTTGTGGACTCGGAAGCAGGATGATCCCCCAGGAAGGTATCTGATCCTGATCTGGGTGGAGGACAGCGTTCCCTGCATATCTGCGATATTCGCTCCAGTGGATGTCCTGCGACAGGATGTGCTTGTTCTTGTGTCTCCATGTGATCCGTCTAGTGTGGATCATTTCTGGGCCCGTCCCTATCATGGGTCCTAGGCCCTTGTTTCCCTGTCTCAGATTGTTCTGACCTTGGTCATGAGGCTTCATAACTTTATGCTGGACATTCTGTTCTATATGTCTTGCCTTCATTCACCCTGCTTGACAGGGTTCTGTGCAAGTTTGCTCTGGAAGAGGGAACCAGTGATACTGGTGGCCCTTGGGTGGCCTAGTGGAGTGTGGTTTGCAGATGTGATTATGTGGACAGCGGACCTGTACGTCCTGTCAGGAGTGCTGGCCTGCTCACTCAGGCCCCCCTTTTTCTATTTCATCCCTATCTACAGACTCTGGTCTGGATGGTCTGACGGTTGATTCATCCACCTTGATGGAAATGGGTTTACCTTCTGGGTGTCCTGAAAGCCTAGGGGTTGGCTTCTTCTGCCTCTTCTTTCGTCTATTGTGGGGTATTGTTTACCCATATTGATTGGGGTGAGTTTCTGGTCGCTCCCCTGTGGGCGCGCTCTGTTCCCAGGGTTATATAGTTATTACAGCATGGGTTGGAGTTGGCTCTCCTACTCGGTGCCCTGGTGGTTCCGGCTCTGCCCTGTACGTCTTCTGCAGAAGTCTTTACTCATTTCCTTGCCTGGGTTGACTTTTCTTTCAGGGATTGCTCAGTGACATCCTCCATGTAGTTCTAGGGTCCCTGTTGGGATTGATTTCTATTCGGTTTGCCTTGCGGGGTGTTCCCCTTTGGCTCTATTCCGGATGCTGTCTGCCTGTTCTTATCTATAAGGTTGCCCTTCTGGGGCTGGTACCTCAGTCGGCTGTGTGCCTGAGTGGGCGGATCTGTTTTAGCTAGCCCTCGTTTCTTTCTGTATCTTCACCGAGATGAGGCGGTGTTCCGCCTTAAGCCGGTTCTTCTGCCTAAGGTGGTGTCTTAGGTTCAGGTATTAAGACATTATCCTTCTGGGATTTATTCCTTGTAATGCTGAGGCAAGGGAATCTATTGTCCCTCAATAGGTGCTGGAATTTTTTTCCTGGATTGTCTCGTCCCTTAGGGGACTGATGCTCCTTGGGGTTGTGGGCACCTACATCTGGATGTGCCTGATCTCGTCTGCCTCTAGGGGTTAGGCGGCCTTGGGCCTGGCCTTTACCTGTATAAGATGTCCCTTCTGGTCCTGGGGAAGGCTTGGCTTCTTCCTGGGCTACTTTTAGTTTTTGCTCTTGTTAGGCTTTTACTCAAGCCTATTCCTTAAGGGGAAGAGCTCTTCTCACTCTTTTCTGATTACGCTGGTGCTTTGGTATCTTTGGGCCTTTCAGCACCAGGTCTTGTTGAACAGGTTGCTTGAACGCTACTTGTTTTCTTGTTTGTACCCCTTCAAGGGTTGTTTTGATGTTGAAGTTAGAGCCTTTGCTCGTGTCGCTCTTGGTAGCGAGGTATTGCAGGTGACAGTGCTTTCAACTGTCTGCTGTTGCCTTTTTTGTTGGGGATCCCACCCTGTTCTATGGACACTGCTATTGGATGTCCCAATTGTAAGTATTATATCTGGAGCAGGACGTACTGTATACTTAGAATAATACAATTCTGTGAAATACTCACCTGTAGAATTGGTATTATACGTATACAGTACGTCCTGCTCCACCCCACCCTGGTTTTTGCATTATTCTGGATCCCCTGTATGGTGGTTATTGTTATCATTACCAGTTGCTGGGGATTTGTGGGAGGTCCCTGGGTATATGAAGGGCCAGGAGGAGCCTGTTTTTGCGTGTCTGCAGTGCACAGCGCCCTCTGGCAGAGGATAACCCAATTGTAAGTATTATATCTGGAGCAGGACGTACTGTATACGTATAATACCAATTCTACAGGTGAGTATTTCACAGAATTGTATTTTTGCATTATTCTGGATCCCCTGTATGGTGATTGTTGTTGTTATAGTTACCAGTTTTTGGGTGGTTTATTTCTCCCGGCTTCTTGTTCACTGCTTTTCAATGCTGGGGATTTGTGGGAGGTCCCCGGGTATTTAAGGGGCCGGGTGGAGCCTGTTTTACATGTCTCTGCAGTGCAGCGCCATCTGGCGGAGGATAACCCAAGTGTAAGTAATCTATCTGGAGCAGGACGTACTGTATACTTATAATACCAATTCTACAGGTGAGTATTTCACAGAATTTTATTTTTTGTCCTTTGTGCTGTCCGCCTTGGACATCGCCATCTAAAGGTCAGTATACCCACATGTAATGAATGTCTTGAAGCGGGGTGTGTGACATACTTATAATACCCATTTTACAGGTGAGTATTCACAAAATGGTATTTTCCGGTGGAGGCGGTCAAGCGCTGGTCTTCTCCTCCCGAGGTCGACGCGCCTGTTTTAGGTTTGACTAACTCTTCTGTGCTGAACACCCCTGACGCCACCTCCCTTAAGGATGGCGAGGATAAGCGCCTTGATCAGATGGCGTGCTACGCATTTGCCAATGTGGGCTCGGCCCTGCGGCCTGTTAGTGCATCTGCCCTGGTGTCGCTTGCTACTAGGTCTCTTATCAGGGACTGGCTGAATAATGCTCGGCTTGATCCAGATGGCGCTGAGTTCGCTATACTTAAGAAGTGCGAATTGTTCATGGATTTTGTCATGGCTGCGATGGAAGACTCCATTGTCGTGTGTAGTAGGACGTCAGCCTTACTGGTGGCCATGCGCAGACTGGTCTGGCTCCGTCAGTGGACAGCGGATGTTGGAGCCAAGAAGTTGCTCACAGCTCTCCCCTTGGGTGCGCGGCTGTTTGGAGATAAATTGGATGCTGTTGCTAAAGGAGGTAAGTTACCTCAGCGGAGGAAACAGCGCCGTCCCTTTCGGGGGGCGGGCTCGTTCACTCCTTCCTTTCTAGGGGCCAGAGCGTCTAGGGGTCTGGCCTTCTCAGGTGTCAGGGGCTCGTCCTGGAACAGAGGCAGAGGTCGGGCACGTCCCGCGTCTGCCTGGGGTTCCAAGCCCAAGCCTGCCGTTAATCCGGCTCAGCAATGAAGGGGCGCCCTCACCCGCAAGGGTGGGAGGACGGCTGCGGCTCTTCTTCCAGGTCTGGGCCCGGGAGGTCACAGACAATTGGATCTTGGAAGTGGTCTCCTCCGGGTACAAACTGGAGTTCGAGTTCCGGGCGCCCCCAAGATTCTTAAGGTCTCGGGTGCCCTTGGACCCTCAGGCTGCACAGGGGCTCCTGTTAGCAATAAAAAACCTTCTGGACATGGGGGTTATATGCCTGGTCCCTCAGTTGGAAAGAGGCAGGGGTTACTACTCCAACCTTTTCACGGTTCCCAAAAAGGAGGGTTCGGTGAGACCCATTTTAGATCTCAAGGTTCTCAACAAGTTTATCAGAGCCAAGAAGTTCCGCTCGGCTATCAATTCCCTTCGCCAAGGGGATTTTATGACATCCATAGACATCAAGGATGTGTATCTTCATGTTCCGATATTCTAAGTATGTCTCACACCCTGCTTCGGAAATATTCATTACACTTGGGTTATGTCCAGTAGAGGGTGAACTTCTGCAGAGATGAATAGAAAAAAGAAGCCCCTGCCGGCCCATAAATACCTGGGACCTCCCAAACACCTCCCAGTAATCGTCTCTGCAGACGGCGAGCAAGTCAGAAGATGAAGTCTCCTCCTTGCACAGGGGGATTTCAGGTAGCCGGGATGACTCCCGGCCCTCTATTTTATCTATTTCCGCCCAGATCCCTTTTTGATTTACCCTGCCTCCCAGCCTAGGCTGCTGGTCCGGGCGAGGGTAGATAGCACCCTAGGTGCTTAGGAGCTAATGCTCCACCGTGAGACCCTATACTAAAGGGTAGGCGGTTAACCGGGTTGGTGACCCTGGTTTGGGATGCCCTCTCCGTTCCCCCATTTGCTACTGCTGTAGTTGGGGATCCCTCCCTCCCTTTACTTTTTCCCTTTATTCCCTGTGGGGTGGGGGGGGGGGGGGGCTGTGACTTTCCCTTATCCAGTTGTCATGGATCATCGGGAAGTAATCCTTCATTCATTAGGTGCAATTGTGCGAGTGTGTGTGTGCATATGTGTGTTTTTTAACTTTACTTTTTAAGTTGCACTACCATGCGGTGGCCATAGTGGGAGCTGGCCGCACTGTCATGGCGGCTGGTGAGGTGGCTGAAGGGAGCTTCTCCCTCTCCTTGCTGTGAGGAGAGGGGGCGGGGCCGGGCGCGCTGACTGTGGCCCGCCCCACTCTCTCTGGCGCCCTCTGCGGCGCCCGATTTATTGATTGTGGCTGGGGAGCGGGCGGGGCGCGGGCGCTCCACACGCTGGCGGCGGCCCGCTCCACTCTTTCTCTCTGGCGCCCTCGGCGGCGCCCGGTTTCCTTGATGTGGATGGGGAGGGCGCTCGACGCGCTGGCTGGCGGCGCCCGGTGTTCTTAACGTGAGGATGGGGAGGGGGCGGGGCCAGGTGCGGCGTGCGATCCGCGCTGGCCTGCCCCTCTTCGTCTGCTTCCTCTGGCGTTAGATCGAGGATGGCCCCGGCTGAGTGAAGTTGCATGTCGGCTGGCGGTGAGTGCCCTGCGGGGCTTTGCTTGTCCTTTTGTTTAGGGCGCCTTATCCAGCGCCAGCCTAGAACACTGGGATCGTTTTGTCCCACCTTGCGGTTACTGGTATCATTACATATGACATTGGCATGCTGTGTGGTCTTACATGCTTTATCTTTAATATTATATACTATTTGCCTCAATTATATATATATATATATATTTATATTTTCTATGTTTAGCCACACTCTGTTACTTCTGCTTGTATGAGTGCTTGTCTTGATACCTTATTTACGGGGGGCCCCCTTTGTCAATGTGTCCTGGGGTCCCTTGGGCTTGCAAATCCTCCCACTAACGGACTTAAGGGGCATCCCGGGTTGCTTCTAGCGTAATTCCCGCTGGTCAGTGCGACTACCATACACAAATCACCATTTGGAGGCTCCCCTGGATCCGGGCTCTGGCTCCCTTCGGGGCAGTCCCGGCAGTGTGTGGGTTGGGGGGTATCCCTTGTTGGGGATACTGTGCTGGTGCATACTATATGTTCAGCAGGCCATAACACGGCAGTCGGGGGCCCGGACGTCTGGGTCAGTGCCGCCGGCCTCATCGCCTACTCCACCTTAAATTATCCGTACCCCATGTGACATGGTCATTAGCGGGGAGTCGCAATCTGATGTATGTGCCGGATTGGCCAACATCGATAAATTTTTTCTAGCTCTGTGGCCATGGTGGCCCAGACTAGGAGAAGACATCTGTCACCGGCAGTGCCGGTTCTTGATGTTTATGATTCCCTTGACTGGTCTGTTCGTTTTCCGCTTGCGGAAGGAACGGTTTACGGAATCTGATGGCTCTGAGGATCAGCAGTTTGGGATGCTGATGCCGGGCAGGGGCTTGGGGATGCTGTGGTTACCCCCAAGTTCCTGGACCATTTATTTGAGGTGCTTGCTATTCCTCCTCCGGCGGAGTCCCCTCCGCAGAAAGAAAAAAAAATTTTTTTTTACTTGAGACCTCTAAGCCTCGTAAGGAGTGCCCAACTCGGTTTCATTTCTAATATGTGATTATTGCGGTTCGGGAGGGATCTAGCCGGCTTCCCGGTTTTCTTCAGGAACGGGATAGGAGGTATCCCTGTCCGGTGGACGCGGTGAATCGCTGGTCGTCTCCTCCCGAGGTCAATGCGTCCGGTGCTGGGATTGTCCCAACGCATCTGTGGTGCACTCTCTAGACGCCTCCACGATTAAGGATCGTGAGGACCGTCGTTTTGATCAGATGGCTTGACATGCCCTTGCCGGCGTGGGTTCTGCCTTGCGGCCTGTTGTATTTCTGTACTCATGGTTGTGGTTATCAGGTCTGTGGTTTGGGGGCCAGCTGGACCCAGCCACTGCTGATTTGGCAGCGTTTATGCGGTGTGTAGTTCCTGATCATGGTCTTGTCTGCCTGGATGACACTATGTCTATGGCGGAACCTCAGCTTTGCTTGTGGCTATACGACGCTCTGTCTGGTTGCGCCGGTGGCGGCTAACATTGGCTACCCTTCGGGGTATGCGGCTGTTTGGAGTCATATTGAATTCAGTTGCGTAAGGAGGCAGGCTTCTGCCACGCTAGAAGCGATGTTGCTCCTTTCGGAGGGCAGGCTCCTCTAATCCTTCCTTTCGCGGTGCCAGAGCTGGCAGAGGTGCTGCCTTCTCTATCTTCAGTGGTGTTTCCTCTGTTCTCGGGTTTCCTCGGACCCCCGGGCTGTGCATGGGCCGGGGCTATTGTTCCAACCTCTTTGTGGTTCCCTAACGGGTTGGATCCATCAGAACCATTCTGGTTTTTGAGGCTTTTCTACAGGTTCATCAGATCCCAGAAGTTCCGCATGGAGACTCTGCGCTCAGTCATCAATTCCCTTCATCAGGGGGATTTCGTGACATTTATAGACAGAAGGTTGTTTACCTTTATGTACCAATCTACCCCGCACGCCAGAGATTTCTCAGGTTTGGGGTGGAAGATCGGCATTTTCAGTTTGTGGCCCTCCCTTTCGGGGTGACTTCGGTGCCAAGGGTGTTCATCAAGGGGCTGGCGGGCATAATGGCCCTTCTTGGAGCCCAGGGCGTTTACATTGTGCCGTGTCTGGATGACCTACTCATTACAGCATCTTTTCTATGCCGGGTGGAGATGGACTCCAGGGTGGTGACGACGCTGGAACGGTTTGGATGGGTGATCACCCACCCCAAGTTCTCTGGCATGAATCTGGATTCCAGTCAGGCCAGAGTGTTCCTTCCTCACCCTAAGGTGCAGAGAATTCAGGACCTGATATTTGTTCTACTGGACAATCCTCGCCTCTCTTTCCGGCTAGGGATGAAACTGATGGTGGTTTTCCTCAGTTCCTCATGAGGTCGCTCTAACTCCGTCTATTGCGGACTTGGGACGGCTGCTCCCGGTGCTTGGCTCGGTCCTTTCTGCTGTCTCCCGGGTTCGGCAATCCTTTCAGTGGTGGCTGGAGCTTAGCAGTCTGATGAGGGGCAGATCCTTTTTGGCCCCTTGTTGGGAGATGGTTACCACGAATGCCAGCCTGTCGAGCTGGGGAGGTTTCTGGACGGACTTTCAGTTCCAGGGGCTTGGGGGTCTTCAGGAGGCTCACGCTCCCATCTCTGTTTTTTTGGGAGTTCAGAGCTATTTGGTTGTTTCTGTCATGCTGGATGCATCATTTACAGGTTTTGCCGGTTCAGGTTCAGTTGGACGATTGACCTACGGTCGCTTATGTCGATCACCAAGGAGGGACTTGCAGCAGGAGTGCCCTCAGGGAAGTTTTGCTGATTCTTGCATGGGCGGAGAGCGATGTTCCATGTATCTCAGCGGCATTCATTCCGGGAGTGGATAACACGGAGGCGGACCCCTTGAGCAGGGGATCCTCACTGAGGGGGTTGATCTTTCTACCGCAAGGTGTTCCGGTCCTTCTGTCGCAAGTGGGGGATTCCAGGAGGTGGGTCTCTTTGCCTCACGTTGCATTCACTAGCTCCCAATGTTTGGTTTTCGGTCTCAGGTTCCTCTGCCTCCGGCAGTGGTCGCCATGTCTTTTGCCTGGAGGGGTCTGGGGTTCCTGTACCTGTTTCCTTTCTTCGCCATGGTGGGCAAGGTGGTGCTCTAGCTGGCTACTGAGGGTGCGTCAGCAATACTGGTGGCTCCAGGGTGGCTAAGATAGGTTTGGTTCGTTCTGCAGTTTGCAAACACTGGCTTTGGCGGCGTGGCTGCCGCAACCTCCTCCATCTTCATAGAGGAAGTTTGTCTGATGTGCTTCAGACCCTTGTTTGGGCTAGGAAGTGGTCTTCCTTTAACTTCTTCTACAGGACAGGGCGGTCCTATATTGATGGGTGTGAGGCAACGGCCTTGCCTTGCAAGGTGTTTTTGTTCACTAGGTTTTTGGACTTTCGTCAGTACGGTCTGGGCCTGGGGCTCCAGCTTAAGTGCTTTGATGGGGCAGGCCTCTGTCCTGGTGGTCTTTTTCTAGGGCCTTTTGTCCTCAAAAAGCCTTGCGTCTGGGATTTGAATTTTGCATTTTCTATTCAGGCCTCTTACTTTGAGAGACGCCGGGATGAGGTGGTGTTCCGTTTTTTGCCAGATTTCCTTCCTAAAATGGTTTCTGTTTTCCATCTTTTTAAGGATGTGGTTCTTTCTTCCTTGTGTCCTTCGTCTAGCTTTGACGAGGAGAGGGCTCTGCGCTTTTTGGCTGTTTGTTGACGTTCTATTTCTTGGCTACTTCCCTTTTCTGTAGGAAGAACGTCTTGTTTGTGGTACCCTCTGGCCGCCTGGTTTGGCGCCTTCAAGTCTACCATTTTTAATGGATATGTCTGGTCCTTGTGTGGGCCTATATTGCCAAGGGGGAGGGTTCCCCTTTTCAGTGTAGTGGAATAAGTTGTGCGACTGCTACTTGGTCTTCTGTTCATATCTTTTACAAGTTTTTGTAAGGTTGATATGCGGGCCTTAGCGGATGCTGTTTTTGGCTGCAAAGTTCTACAAGCGGCAGGGGTTTTCATTTGTGCATTTTTGCCTATTGGGATCCCCACCCTGTCTCACACCCTGCTTCGCCCCACCCTGAGTTGTATCTTGGATCCTCTTTGGTGTTACTGTTTTTCTTGTAAGTTTTTATTTGCTCTTCCTGGTCCCCTTACTGCTTTCTTATACTGGGAGGTGTTTGGGAGGTCCCAGGTATTTATGGGCCGGGAGGGGCTTCTTTTTTCTATTCATCTCTGCAGAAGTTCGCCCCCTACTGGACATAACCCAAGTGTAATGAATATTTCCGAAGCAGGGTGTGAGACATACTTACAGGTGAGTAATCACAAAATGGTATTTTTTCAGGCACATCAGAGATTCCTCCGGTTTGTGGTGGAGGATCAATATTATCAATTTGTAGCTCTTCCCTTCGGTCTGAACTCGGCACCAAGGGCCTTCCCCAAGGTTTTGGCGGGCGTAATGGCTCTGCTCAGATCTCAGGGCATTTGCATTGTGCCTTATCTGGACGATCTGTTGATTTCAGCTTCTTCCCTTCAGCAGGCGGAACTGGACACCCACCAGGTGGTGTCGACCCTGGAGAGGTTTGGGTGGGTGATCAACCGCACCACGTCTTCTCTCCCCGTCTCGAGTGATTTCATTTCTGGGCATGAATCTGGATACCAGTCGGGCCAGAGTGTTTCTGCCCCAGACCAAAGTGCAGGGGGTTCAGGGCCTGTCCTTGTCCCTCTATCTGACAGGGGATGAAACTGGTGGGTCTGATGGTGTCCTCCTTCGAGGCGGTGCCGCTTGCACAATTTCACATGAGATCTCTTCAACTTCTCCTTTTGACGTATTGGGACAGGAGCCCACAGTCATTGGATCAACCTTTCAAGATGTCTCCCAGGGTTCGACAGTCCTTTCGGTGGTGGCTGGACTCGAGCAATCTGGTGAAGGGCAGATCCTTTCTGGTCCCTTGTTGGGAGACGGTTACCACGGATGCCAGCCTGTCGGGCTGGGGAGGTTATTGGAAGAGTCATCAGTTCAGCGGGGTGTGGGGTCCCCAGGAGGCTCACAGCCCCATCAATGTATTGGAGCTCAGAGCCATTCGACTGGTACTGGCTCGGCTGACCACACAGTTACGGGGTCTTCCGGTTCAGGTTCGTTCGGACAACCGAACGGCAGTGGCTTACATAAATCACCAAGGAGGGACTCGCAGCAGGAGTGCCCTCAGGGAAGTCTCTCTGATCCTGCACTGGGCGGAGAGCAATGTTTCTTGCCTTTCGGCAGTCTACATTCCGGGAGTGGAGAATACGGAGGCGGATTCCCTGAGCAGGGGATCCTCTCGCCACGGAGAGTGGTCTCTCAACCCCGAGGTTTTTCTGGATCTTTGCTGCAAGTGGGGTACTCCGGAGGTGGATCTCTTTGCCTCGAGGCACAATCACAAACTTCCGGCCTTTGTGTCTCTTTCTCAGGATCCCCTGTCTTTGGCAGTGGATGCCTTGTCACTGGCTTGGAAGGACCTGGGTTTTCTGTACCTGTTTCCACCTGTCTCCATGCTGGGCAAGGTAGTTCGCAAACTGGTTCTAGAAGGGGCACCAGCGGCCAAGAAGGGTTTGGTACGCAGACGTTGTAATGATGGCCGTAGACCAATACCGGCTTCCCTTGCTGCCGGACCTGCTATCTCAGGGTCATCTACTTTACCCCAATTTACAAACGCTGGCTTTGACGGCTTGGCTGCTGAAACCTTCATCTTGAAAGAAGGTTTGTCTGAGGCTGTTGTTCAGACCCTGATTAGGGCTAGGAAGCGGTCCTCTTCGGGCATTTACTATAGGACTTGGAGGTCCTGTATTGATTGGTGTGGGACTAGGGCCTTGCCTTGCACGTTTTTTTCTATACCCAGGATTTTGGAGTTTCTTCAGCATAATCTGGATCTTGGGTTCCAGCTTAGTACTTTGAAAGGACAGGTTTCTGCTCTGTCTGTTTTCTTCCAGAGGTCTTTTGCTTTAGACCCGCTGGTTAAGACCTTTTTCCAAGGGGTGGCGCATGTGCGGCCCCCTCGGAATGCTGTAATTCCTGTTTGGGATTTGAATTTGGTTCTTTCGGCTCTGCAGGGTCCTCCTTTTGAGCCGCTACAGGATATTGCTCTTTCGGTTCTCACTCAGAAGGTTGCCTTCTTGGTGGCTATTACCTCTGTTCGGCGTGTCTGAGTTGGCAGCCCTGTCGATTCAGGCCCCTTACTTTGAGAGACACCAGGATAAGGTGGTTTTTCGTTTAAAGCCGGATTTTCTTCCGAAGGTGGTGTCTGCATACCAAAACCCTGGAGGACTATTGGAAATACAGTTACTGGTAAGACTAACTGGGGCTTTATTTGGGACAATGAAGGCCTGCTTGAACACTGCAAGGATCATTCATGTATTTACTCTTAAGCTATGCCTTAACTGAACCAATCACCAGGAATTTAACTATCTTGTGATTTGTCCTGATGTAGGATGCCCCCCTGGGTGAAACTCCTAGATCGCCCACTTCTACGCACCTTTCCACAGAACATGCACAGGCACTCTTCCAATCGGCCTTTGAGTTGGACTTTGTGTTAGCATAGGTGTGCCTGCGGCCGCATTACCGACTCCCCTGCAGGGTCCTAGTCTATTTGAATGGCAGAGCTCCCACAGTTAGAGAAGACAGTGGCATGGGAGCTGCCAGGATCATGAAAGTTAACCTGCAGGTTGGGGGGGGGGGGGGGGGGTGCACACAGCGGGGCATCTGGTATAGGATGCTCTGGGGCAGGCTATTGGCCACCCCTGGAATCTTTAAAGATTACAGGGCGGCCCCAGGGGATGATTGGTCAATTTTAGGAGCACTTACAGTGGTGACATGCTCTGTCGGTTGTCTTCTGCCTGTAGCTTGACATTTATTTACTCTTCAGCAAATCGAGGAGTTTTCAGACGTCAATGAAGGGGAGAAAGAGGTGATGAAAATGTGGAACCTGCATGTCATGAAACACGGGTGAGTAAACATTTGAAGAGAACGGATAGTCTTGGCCTTTGTGCAGTGTATGAAAGGTTAGTCCTGTGGTGCACCAAATAACAGTTTCTCTTCACAGGTTTATTGCTGACAATCAAATGAATCACGCATGTATGCTGTTTGTGGATAATTATGGGCCCAAGATCATTGAGAAGAACCTATGTCGTAACTTCATGCTCCACTTGGTCAGTATGCATGACTTTAACCTAATCAGCATATCGACTATAGACAAGGCTGTGGCCAGACTGCGAGATATCCAGTACAAGATGGAGAAAGGAGAGTCTCCTCCCTCTGCTCCAGAGGAACCGGCAGAGGAGCAGCAGCACATGGCCAGCAATGGCTTCAGTGAGACCAATGGCAGAGAGAAAGCTTTAGAGTGTGAAAGCTTGTCGGGGGTCCTGAAACAAAACAAGAAGCAGCGCTTGTAAGGAGTGGACTGCAGGCAAAGAATAGACTGCAGCTAAACGGAGCTTCCACCCCAGGAGTCCAGGCAAGTTTAAGATCCTCACGCCAGGGCCCTGCACAGCAATATATGTTGAACGTACCTACTCAGTCTCCATCCAAACTCTAAAGGTGTTCTTTTTCCCAGTCGCTGCACCAGCGCGGCTAATATCGCAGTAGCTGGGCAGCTCCCCCCCTTCCAGACAACATGGGTTGTTGCTTCCAGAACTGACTGTTATTTTTAAACCTTTTTCATAATGGCAAACACGGGATTTGTAAGTAGTCCCTCAGTTTCTCAGAATGAATTGATTCCTGGGGCAGGTCAAATAAACCCTGCAGTCTCTCCTTTAGGGTAATGCTTGTGAATTTGGCTCTGTGGATTGTCCGGCGCTGTGCAGACTTTGCGCTGTGTCTGTAGGTTACCTGAATGATCTGTAATCCAGCAACTGTCAATAAGCGAGGAACCACTGTAAGATGGCAGCTGAGGGGTGCCGACCTCCCTGCTCGGTCTATTGGGCACCCCATGTGGGTGCCCGTCTGTATGCGGCAGAGTTGGAAAATGCCTCCTGTCATGCCATATTCACTTGTTTAATCATAAAATGCATCAGCCTAGCCTGTATTTTTTTGTTTTTCATTTTTTTTTTTAAATATGCCAGAAAGCACTGTTATCAGAAAATGAAAGGATCCTTTTTATTACTTATTTCATAGTCTTTATTTATACAGAACCAATGCTGCTTGAAGTACAGGTATTATTTTCAGCCACCACCTTTTTATATTGTTTGGGAATCTTTGTACTTGTGACTCCAGAAATTTCTACGAGTGTACATATAGTGCCCAGGCTGCTGGTGGTGAAGGTGTGTGTTACTTGTAATGCTATTTAATGACTTGTGTGGATGTCCCGCTCCTGATATTTGTCGAATAGGAAGAAGGTGTCACCGCTTCTGGGCTTCGTGCCCCCCCACTCGCTAGAGATCATTGGCATTTGCTTTAACTCCTCATCTCCCGCTGTCCCAGTGAGCATCTGCACATATGTAAAGACATAGGCTCCTGTAGGTAGACTTTAGTAAGCGGATCAGCTACTTTGGCTTACGGATGGCATTGTTTGCACAAGATATGGTGATGGCTCCGCCTTTTTCTTTACATTTCCTGTGTTGCATTAACTTTTGTCATGTCCATTTCTAATAAACTATAAAATGGGTCCCGTGTCACGTGTGACATACTTTTGGGTCTAATTGTTTCCTGGATCCGACACGAGAGCGGTTTTCCCTTGGTAAGTGCTCTGGCTTGTTGCTTGCACCAGTCCTAGGGGGGTGTCATGATGTTTGTGAGCTGCAGTATTCCAAAATGATCAAACATCCTGGGCAGCAGGTGGAAGCTTCATGGTAGTTGTGCTAGTAATCCTTTATGTGAATGGAATATAAATTTACATTTAAGCATCATTCTTCACCCATCTTGGCTGCTTTGCCTCTTGCTAACATTACCACAACTTTCTTCTCTCTATGAAAAGTCTTGAGTTAAGGAGATCAGTAATGTGTAAAGTGAAAGACGCCACCTCTCCGGGAGCCTTGCTGCAAGATCCGGATATAATTGTCCAATTGAAGTGGACCAAAACCGAACCTACCATCTATAAGATGCAAGGTCTGGTTGGACATCCATCCCTGGAGCATCCCGCTTTGTGAAACCCACAGTTGCTCAATATTCTTATGGAGCCCATCCAAGACTGCATCTCTCACATCCTCCTCATGCTGTGCCAGTCAAAAGTGGATGGCGTGGATGCGCACAGCCTTAGAGGGATGCAGGAGGTGCCACATGGTGGTCAACTGTGCAGCTAGTCTGCTGCCCTGTCCTAGCCACACATTAATAAGCACAGCCAAAGAAGCTAATTGGAGGAGAGCGGCATCTGCCCCATGGGAACGCTGCAAATTATGTATAACCAGCTGGGTATCAAACAGTGGAGCATCCCAAATCGGAGCGATGGACCAAAAACTGGGATAGTGAAAATCCTAGGTTTTTGTCCACATTAAAGCGGACCTTCACCCTGAATAAGAGCCTTATAGGTTTCCCCTACACTGTACATACAGATTGCTCACATTAAAAATCAGCCTACCTGCATCTACTTTGTTATGAGCCTTTAAACATTCAAGATGGTGCATTATGAAGCATCAGGCAGCCTGCAAACAGGAAGTGTCTTTTGACTGTGTTGCTCTGCATTCTGGGATTGCTGTTCTTTCCCTGACCCCAGTTCTGCCCTGTCTGTGCAAAGCACAGCTATAAACCACCCCCTGCACTTTATCCTGCTCTCCTCTCTTCAGTATGTGTGATGCTTCTGAGTCAAGATGGTGGCGCCCATATCCTAGAGTCCTGAACAGAGTTGCAGCCCAGTGGGGGAAAGAATAAGTGACTAAAAACTTGGTGTACAGCACGGCTTGCTTCATTTCAATTCTTTACATGTCGGTAATACGCCACAGGTGGCGCAATCGACTGCAGGAAGACTTGTAGCCCCTTCCGGCCCATAAAAGGGCCAGAATTACCCAGAAGACCCCCAGTCTTCTCCTGCAGTCTGGCTGCGAAGATGGTCTCTATTCTAAGCATACAGTACGTCCTGCTCCAATATAATACTTACACGTGGGTTATCCTCCGCAAGAGGGCGCTGTTCACTGCAGACATGCAAAAACAGGCTCCTCCCGGCCCTTCATATACCCAGGGACCTCCCACAAATCCCCAGATTTCTCTGCAGTGCTGACTGCGAAGACATGAAGTATCAACTCTCTCGCAGGTGAGTGGGCTATTACAGCCTGCGGGACTATTACCACCCGTCCTCTTCGATAAAGATGTGCCTCCCAGCCTGGGCTGCGCTGGTCGGGTGAAGGTAGGCAGCACCTCGTGTGCTCACGGAGCTATGCTCCACCGCAATCCCCCACCATAGGGTAGGTGGTTTAGGCCGATGGTGAGCCTCCATTATATTCCCCTCCCGCATTTGCCCGTGCCCCTCATAGCGATGAACCCTGGGTGCAGGTCCGCTTCTCCCTCGCTTCCTCCCGTAGCTTGGGGGAAAAGAAGGGGGGGGGGGGTATGTGTGTGGCGGTCCCAGCGTAATGTTAACACGTTTATGGGTGTCCTATCCACTACTGTCATTGACGTTGCGCTGGTTAGAGCTTCGCGCTCTTTGGGGGAGGCGGGGACTTGGCATGACGCGCCCCACGTCACGGCCAGTTCAGGCCCGCCCCTTGAGGTACGCTTGGCGCCATTTTGACGGTCTTCGCGCGCGTGGTTGCAATCCGCCTCCTCCCTTGGTCATGTAAGTGCCCTCCCGGGCGGTTTTTGTTCCCACGACTTTTTATTCAGCTGTGCATGGCACTGACACCCCCCTCTTATCCCCTTTATGTCTTTCAGACGCCAAAATTTCGGAGGCTTCTCCCGGCCTGACATATATTATAGCGGGATCACATAAAAAATTCTCCCACATTCCTAGCGGGTCTTGGGGCATCCAGGGTTGCCTGTTGCGTAAATCCCTGCGGGCATACTGCTCAGATAATCACCATATGGAGGCATCTCAGAATTATGTACCCGGGGTCCCTCGGGGACATGACCGGCCGTGTACAGTGTGTGGTCAGCCCCATGCTGATGCTGACAGAGCATGGGTCTACGGACCGTGTGCTGAACAGGCACTGACCCTGCAATCAGGTTTGCCAGTGGCTGCACCTCACTTCAATACACCTGTCTCCCCGGACCTAAATCTCACTCCTGATGAGTCTCACTCGAGCGGGGATGACCAGCAAGTCGTGCCGCACAGGCTGCCTACGGCTGAGCAGGTGCTGTCTAGTTTGGCGGAGCGCTTGGGCCCTGGAAAGAAGCGGTCCCTGACGCCTCCTGGTTCTCTGGTTCCTAATGATACTGATGAATCTGCTGCTATGCAGGACCTTGATCCTTCTGGTGAAGGTGAGCTATTCTCCGATTCGGGCTCCTCGGATGAGACGCCCTGGAGCCATGATGATTCTTGGCCCGGTTCTTGGGGCTTGTGTGACACAGATGAACTACTTATTAAGATCTTTGAGGTTTCTCCCCTCCTGGAGAGGCTCCCAAGCCTAAGAAGGAGTTTCCACACAGCGCTGCCGCGCTTGGAATTCCTGGAACAGGAGCATTTCCAGAATCTTATATCCAAAGAATGGGAATCGCCTTGTAAACTTAAAGGGGTCCCAGGGGTCTGGGATTGGAAGTACCCCTTCCATCCTGATGTGGTTAACTTTTGGTCAGCACCTCCTGTGGTGGATGCACCGATTTATAGGGGTTACTAACCCCCCCCCTTCATGACGGCTCCTTATTACCATACCCTTCGGGATGCTGAGGACCGGCGCATTGACAGACTGGCTTCCCACGCCTTTTCGTGTGCAGGGACGGCTCTGCGCCCGGTCTGTGCCGCCGCCATCACTGCGGTGACCGCCAGGACTCTCAGAAAACGACTTGATCGCCGACCTGAGGACCTCCCCTGGGGGGTCTTTAATGAGCTCTCAGATTGTGATGTGTTTGTGAGGTTTATCCTCTCAGCGCTGGATGACACCATTAAGATGTGTGCTAGAACCTCTGCCCTTGTGGTAGCTATTTGCCGCCTGGTCTGGCTGCGACAGTGGGGTGCTGACGATGATACGAAAAAGGCTCTCACTGGCCTTCCCTTCAGAGGACGGCGTCTATTTGGGGCCCGTTTGGACCTTTTTGGAAAAAAGGGTAAGGCACCCCTTCACAGAAGGCCGTCTAGGCCTCCGGGGCAGGGACACCCCTCCCCCTCCCTATGTTAGTGTCAAACACGAACCTGAGGTGTGCTTCCAACTTTTCGGAGTGGATTTCCACCACGGGGTGGGCAGGCAACGCCCTGGGCCTTCTGGCAGGGCTAAGTCCAAATCTGCCAAGACTTCCCTAGCATGAAGGGACGCCCTCGCCCTTCTGGGCGAGGGGACTGCCACAGCACCTGACTCCTATCTGGGAGCGTATCTTCTCCTTCTGGTGGTTCCAGGAGGTAGTTCCCCTGGACACAGGATAGAATTTGCTGGGCGGTCCCTCTCATAGGTTGTCAGGGTGCTTCTAGCCCCTGTTTTTCCCCTCAGGAGTTGGTGCAGGCCGTACTCGGCCTGCAGGGTCTGGGCTTACTTGCAGGTTGCCCTTAACAGAATGGGGCAATGGCCTCTGTTAACCTTTCTCTTTCCCTCAAAATGATGAGGCGGTCTGGGCCATACTGGCCTATGGTAGACTTGGCAATTCTACACTCACAGGTAGCCCCTGTATGATATCTCCGTCTTGGGACACAGGCGCCCCGTGCAAGGGGGGTTTCCGGCCTCCTGTGGAGTTCTAGATTCTTTTAGTTCCCCCTGTGTCTTCAGGAAGATGCAAGCAAAGAAGGGGGTGCCCCCTGACAGCGTCCTTGAATATAACCAGCACAAGAGGAACTTTGGAGACGGGCTTATTTTCTGGGTGCCTTGGTCTATGGGGGGCTAGGAGCAAGCTTCTTTGGCTTCTTCTTCCTCCGTCTATTGTGGGTTATGGTGTACCCATATTGATTGGCATGAGTCTTGGTCTCTCCCCTGTTGGATGTTCTCGGTTCCCAGGGTTCTAGAGTTGTTACAGCATAGGTTGGGGTTGGCTCCCCATCTAGGTACTCTGAAGGTTCAGGTTCTTTCCCGTCTGCCTTCCTGTAGAAGTCTGGTTCAGTCTTCCTTGTTAGGAGTTCTCTTGGGGATTGCTCAGGGGCATCTCCCAAGTAGTTCTATGGTCCCTGTTGGGATCAATTTTCATTCTGTTTGCCCTGCGGATTGTTCCCTTGGGACTTATTCTGGATGCTGTCTGAGCTGTTTTGTAGTTCAAGTCGCCCCTCCGGGGGCTGTTGCTTCAGTCAGACGTGTGCCTGAGAAGGTGGCTCTGATTACTTACCCCTCGTTCAATATATATATATATATATATAATTACACACACCATGATGTGGTGGTATTCCGCCTTACGCCGGACCCTTTTGTCCAAGGTGGTGTTTTATGATCATTATTTAAGTCCTTTTAGTCTGCCTATGGGCCTTATTCTTAGTAATGCTGAAGCAAGGGGCCTACATCCCTCAACAGGTCTTAACATTTTCCTGGTTATTTCTTGTCCCTTAGGGGGACTGATGCCCTTTGGGGTCTGCGGGCGCCTCCATAGGTATGCGCCTGATCTCGTTTGCTTCCAGGGCCTATGCGCCCTTTGGACTGATCTTACTTGGATGGTTTGCCTTCCTGGTCCTGAGTAAAGGTTTCGGCTTCTTGCTGATCCTTGTTAGTGAAAGGGTCAGTATCCCCGCTTGTCTTGCGGGAGACCAGTTTTCAATTCCCCGTTGGGGAGAGTTCTAAGTTTTACCGAGGCTTCTGTTGCTTTTGGGCTGGTTAGGCCGTTACACTGGCCTATTCTTTTAAGGGGGAAGAATCTCCCTCTTTTTATTCTGTTCTACTGGTGTTTGGGTACCTTTGGCCCTTCAGCACCAGGTTTTCTGTTAAACAGGTTTGCTAGACCGCTGCTTGTTTTCTGTTCATACCTTTTCAAAGGTTTGGTTATGAGATTGACGTTAGAGCCTTTGCTCATGTCGTACTTGGTAGCAAAGTTTTGCAGGTGACAGCACCTTTACTGTCTGCTGTGCCTTTTTTGTTGGGGATCCCACCCTACTTTATGGACACTGCTATTGGATGTCCCACGTGTAAGTATTATATTGGAGCAGGACGTACTGTATGCTTAGAATAATACAATTCTGTGAAATCCTCACCTGTAGAATTGGTATTATTTGCATACAGTACGTCCTGCTCCACCCCACCCTGGTTTTACATTTTCTGGATCCCCTGTATGGTGATTATCATTGCCATTGTTACCAGTTTGGTGGTTGGTTTCTCCCGGCTTCTTTTCTCACTGCTTTTCAATACTGGGGATTTGTGGGAGGTCCCTGGGTATATGAAGGGCCGGGAGGAGCCTGTTTTTGCATGTCTGTAGTGAACAGCGCCCTCTGGTGGAGGATTACCCAAGTGTAAGTATTCGAGCAGGACGTACTGTATAATACCAATTCTACAGGTGAGTATTTCACAGAATTGTATTTTCTCTCTCTCTCCATGGACTTCGCAGATAAGCGGGGCATTACTAACCCATCGGCCGCTGCAAGCCCTATTCCCGCCTGCTTCCAGGACCCTTCTTGCCTCCCAGCCATGGCTGCGGATCAGGTGCAGGTAGGGGAACGCCGAGGGTCAGGCGTTCGGCAGAGCTACGCTCTGGGCCGCAGACTTTCCTCAGAGTAAGCCGGCCATAGGCTATGGTGAGCCTATAGGTGGGGGGAGGGGAGGAACCACCCTTTTTCCCTTTTCATTATGTGTCCCACATGCTTTATTGTGCATTTTATGATGTGTGTGTTCTTAGTATACAGTACGTCCTGCTCCAGATAGATTACTTACATGTGGGTAGGACTCCGCCAGATGGCGCTGGACTGCAGAGACATCGAAAATAGGCTACTCCTGGCCCCTCAAATACCCAGGGACCTCCCACAAATCCCCAGATTTTCTCTGCAGTCTGGACTGCTAAGGACGAGAAATGGCTATCTCTCTACTCTCAGGTGAGCGGGGCTATTAGCCTGCGGCCCTGTACGACTATTCCCACCCATTCCATTAGTAATATGCCTCCCAGCCTTGGCTACGCTGGTCGGGTGAAGGTAGGCAGCACCGCTGTTAGGTGCTTAGGAATGCTGCTCCACCGCAATCCCCCACCAAAGGGTAGGCGGTTCAGGCTTATGGTGAGCCTCTATGGGATGCCCCTCCCGCACTATTGCCCCTGCCTATCGGTGGGCCCTATTTAAGTGGCCGCTGTCCTCCCTCATTCTCCTTGTAGCCTTCGGGGGAAAAGAGGGGGGGGGGGGTGTGTAGGTGTGTATGCTATGCATTGTGTATTCTTAGTATACAGTATGTCCTGCTCCAGATATAATACTTACACTTGGGTTATCCTCCGCCAGATGGCCCTGTACTGCAGAAGCATGCGAAAAAAGGCTCCTCCTGGCCCTTCAAATACCCAGGGACCTCCCACGAATCCCCAGATTTCTCTGCAGTGCTGAGTGCGAAGACATGAAGTATCACTCTCTCGCAGGTGAGCGGGTCTATCAAGCCTGCGGCCCTGTTGGACTATTCCCACCAGTCTTCCCTGTGATGTGCCTCCCAGCTTGGGCTGCGTAGGTCGGGTGAAGGTAGGCAGCACCTTGTGTGCTTATGGAGCCATGCTTCACCGCAGTCCCCCACCAAAGGGTAGGCGGTTTAGGCTAATGATGAGCCTCTAGAGGATGCCCTCCCGCGCTATTATCCCATGCCCCGTGTAGCGGTGGGCCCTATACAAAGGGTCGCCATCCTCCCTCGTAGTCCGGGGGGAAAGAAAGGGGGGGGGGGTGTGTAGCAAGGTTTTGTGTATGTATTCTAAGTATACAGTACGTCCTGCTCCAGATATAATACTTAAACTTGGGTTATCCTCCGCCAGATAGCGCTGTGCACTGCAGACATGCAAAAAACAGGCTCCTCCCGGCCCTTCATATACCCGGGGACCTCCCACAAATCCCCAGATTTCTCTGCAGTGCTGACTGCGAAGACATGAAGTATCACTCTCAACGCGTGCTTAACGGAGCCATGCTCCACCTCAGTCCCCCACCAAAGGGTAGGCGGTTTAGGCTGATGGTGAGCCTTTAGTGGATGTCCCTCCCGCAATATTGCCCCGTGTAGCGGTGGGCCCTGTGTAAAGGGTCGCCATCCTCCCTCGTTTTCCCCCGTATCCGGGGGAAAAGAAAGGGGGGGAGTGTGTGGCGGTCTCAGTGTACTGTATTGTCACGCTTATGGCCGTAGTTTTGCCCTTGACTGGCAACTGGGTGTCAGAGCCGCGCTGCTTGCTCTTTTTATTTTGGCCGCCGCCGTCTTTGCCTTCTCATTTTTTTTATTAAAATTTACTGTGCTGGGTGGCGGCGGCGTCAGAATACGAGTATCCATTAGCAGATGCTTTTACTAGCATTGCTTGTCAAGCCTGGGCGGCTGCCTCCGAGCTTCGCGCTCTTTGGGGGAGGCGGGGACCTGGCGTGGTGCGCTTCACGTCACGCCCAGATTGGGCCCGCCCTTCGAGGTTCGGTTGGCGCCATTTTGTTGATCTTCGTGCGCGTGTTTGCGGTCCTTCTCCTCCCAGGTCGGTAAGTGCCCTCGCGGGCGATTTCATCGTTAGTATTTTTTCTGCTGCGCATGGCCCTGACACCTCTTATTCCCCCTCTGTCTTTCAGATGTCAAAGACTCCGGTGGCTTCTCCCGGCCTAACATATATTGTAGCGGGCTTACTAAATTCTCCCACATTTTTAGCGGGTCTTTGGGACATCCAGGGTTGCCTATTGCATAAATCCCTACCGACATATATTGCATTGATAATCACCATATGGAGGCATCTCAGAATTATGTGACCGGGGTCCCTCCGGGACAAGACCGGCTGTGTACAGCGTGTGGACAGAGCACGGGTCTGCGGACCCTGTGCTGAACAAGTACTGGCCCTGCAGTCAGGGTTGCCAGTGGCTGCGCCTCGTTTCAATACACCTGTCTCCCCGAGCTTAAATCTCTCACTCCTGATGAGTCGCACTCGAGCGGGAATGACCAGCAAGTCGTGCCGCGCAGACTGCCTACGGCTGATCAGGTGATTTCGAGGTTGGCAGAGCACTTGGGCCCTGGTAAGAAGCGGTCCCTGACGCCTGCGTTTTTGCCCATTCCTTCTGAAACTGAGGAGTTCACTACTGAGCAGGGTTTTGCTCTTTCTGATGAAGGTGAGCTGTTCTCTGACTCGGGCTCATCTGACGAGGGGCTGAGGAGTCATGATGATACGGGCCCTGGTTCCTGGGGCCTGTGTGACACCGATGAATTACTGATAAAGATCTTCGGGGTCTTGTCTATCTCTCTCCCTGGTGAGGCTCCCAGGCCTAGAAGGGAGAGCTTCCATACAGCGACGCCGCGTTTGGAATTTCTGGAGCAGGATCATTTCCAGGCTCTTGTACTCAATGAATGGCAATGCCCTAGTAAACTTCCAGGGGTTCCAGGGGACTGGGATTGGAAATACCCCTTTCCCCCTGAGGTGGTTAACTGTTGGTCATCACCTCCCGTGGTGGATGCACCGATCATTGGGGTTTTTAACCCCCCCTTCATTGCAGCCTCTAATTATCGTACCCTTGCTGAGGACCGGCGCCTTGATAGGCTGGTTTCCCACGCCTTTTCTTGTGCAGGGACGGCTCTGCGCCCGGTCTGTGCTGTGGCCATCGCTACAGTGGAGTACTGAGGATCTCCCCTGGGAGGTGTTTAATGCACTCTCCAGTTGTGATGTATTTGTAAGGTTTATCCTTTTAGCGCTGGATGACACCATTAGGATGTGCGCAAGAACTTCCCTTGTGGTAGCTATATACCGCTTGGTCTGGCTGCGACAGTGGGGTGTTGACGATGCTACAAAGACTATTACTAGGCTTCCCTTTAGAGGGCGACGCCTATTCAGGGCCCGTCTAGACCTGTTTGGGAAAAAAAGGACAAAACACCCCTTCGCAGAAGGCGGTCTTGGCCTTCTCGGGGCAGGGGCACCCCTCCACCCCCCTATGTTAGTGTCAAACCCGAACCAGGGGTGTCCTTCCAGCTTTTTGGTGTAGATTCCTGCTCCAGGAGTGGCGGATAACGCCCTGGCCCCTCCGGCAGGACTAAGTCCAAATCTTTCACCAAAACCCCCCAAGCATGATGGGGCGCCCTCGCCCGTCTGGGCGAGGGGATGGCCGCAGCACCTTGCTCCTATCAGAAGGCGCCATGCCTCGTTCTGGTGGATTCAGGAGAAAGTTTCCTCTGGATGCAGGATAGTGTTTGCTGGGCAGCCCCTTCCTGAGATTGTCAGGATGCTTCTGGTCCCTGTCTCTCTTCAGGTGTTGGCGCAGGCCACGCGCTGCCTGCGAGGTCTGGGGTCAGTTGCAGGTTGCCCTTAACAGGCAGAGGCAGGGGCCTCTACACCAACCTTCCACATTCCCCCAAAAGGATGAGGCACTCTGCCCATTCTGGCCTTCCATAGGTGCAGCAATTTACATTCACAGGCGGTTTCTGCATGGTTTCTCTGAGTTGGGCCGCCAGTGCCCTGTGTCCAGGGACCTCTTGCCGTCTGTGGAGATCTAAGATGCTTATTTCATTGCCTTCTGGGTACCGAGGATCTTACAGGTTAGTGTTGGAGGTCCAACACTGCTGATTGTGGACTTGTTATCTGGCCTCTCTTCTGCCCCCAGAGTGATCGCCAAGGTGATGACGGGGGTGATGTGTCTGATGAGACCAAGGGGGCGTCCGCGCGAGGAACTGCCTGGTCGTCCTTCTTTGCTTCCCAATCTCTACGTCAGGCCGAGTTGGTTACTCGGCTGGTGGTGTCCTTTTGGGAGTCTTTGGATGGGTGCTCCATCACCTCAATTCCTCATTTTCCCCTTATTTGGTATCTCCATTCCTAGGGTTGAACTTGGATTCGGTTCAGGTGGGAACCTGCTTCCTTGACTAAAGTGGACAATCTGGTTACATGGGCTCGGTCCCTCCTTGCTGTTCCCGTCTCTTCACCAGGCTGGATTGCAGCTGGTGGGCCTGTTGGTGGCTGTTCAAAGGTTGTCCCTTATGGTCAGTGCCCTTGGGCTCTTCTGCAACTTATATTGTAAATGCTGGACTGGGTTCCAGCTTCCCTGGAGCTGGGTCTGTGTGCCCTTCCACCTTGGTACGGTAGTTCCCCTTGAGACTGTTGTACTCAAGGAACCAGTCAGGGGGCGCCCCCTTCCTTGCGTCTTCCTGTAGATGGATACCAAATCTATCAGGTTGATGGAGGGGGGACTTTTTTCTTCTAAAATCCCCTGTGGTTCCAGGGGAGGTGGGACCTTTAGGGGTCCATTCACCGGTCTATTTTTGAAGCGGTAGGCTTTCTGGTTGGCTCTATCTCGCTGGACTTCTCCTTTGCGGGATCTGTCTATTTGGGGGCTCCTTGGCCTGTCTGGCGACAGGGTCTGTATTATCTGTGTGGACGCGGAGCAGGCTGATCCTCCAGGAAGGTATCTGACCCTGGCCTGGGTGGAGGACAGCGTTCCCTGCATATCTGCGATATTCGCTCTGGTGAATGGCCTTCTGCGACAGGATGTGCTAATTCCTGTGTCTCTAGTGATCCATCTAGTGTGGATCTTTTTTGGGCCCCGTCACTATCATGGGTTCTAGGCCCTTGTTTCCCTGTCTCAGATTGTTCTGACCTTGGTCATGAGGCTTAGTAACCTTATGGTTGGATATTCTGTTCTGTATGCCTTATCTTTATTCACCCTGCTAGGCGGGGTTCTGCGCAAGTTTTGCTCTGGAAGAGGGAACCAGTGATACTGGTGGCCCCTGGGTGGCCTAGTGGAGTGTGGTTTGCAGATGTACTGAGGACAGCGGACCTGTACGTTCTGTCAGGAGTGCTGATCTGCTCACTCAGGCCCCCTTTTTCTATTTCACCCCAATCTACAGGCTCTGGTCTGGATGGCCTGACGGTTGATTCATCCACCTTGATGGAGATGGGCTTATCTTCTGGGGGACTGTGACTTCTGGAAGCCTAGGAGTTGGCTTCTTCCGTCTATTGTGGGGTATTGCATACCCATATTGATTGGTGTGAGTCTTGATCTCTCCCGTTCTAGAGTTATTACAGCTGTGGTTGGAGTTGGCTCTCCTACTCGTTACTCTGGAGGTTCAGGTTCTGCCCTGTCCACCTTCCTGTAGAAGTCTTTGCTCAGTTTTTGCCTTGGTTAAGCATTCTTTGGGGATTGCTCAGGTGATTCCCCCACGTAGTTCTAGGGTCCCTGTTGGGATTTGAATTTTATTCTGTTTGCCTTGTGGGGTGTTTCCCTTTGGCCCTATTCCGGATGCTGTCTGACTGTTCTTATCCACAAGGTTGTCTTTCTGGGGGCTGTTGCTTCAGTCAGACGTGTGCCTGAGCGGGCGGCTCTGTTTAGCTAGCCCTCATTCTTTGATATATACACCAAGATGAGGTGGTGTTCCACTTTACGCCGAACCTTATGCCTAAGGTGGTGTCTTAGGCTCATGTATTTAAGACATTGTCTGTCTTCTGTTCTTTATTCCTAGTAACGCTGAGGCAAGGGGATCTACTTTCCCTCAACAAGTGCTGGAATTTTTTTCCTGGATTGTCTCTTGTCCCTTAGGGGGACTGATGGCCCTTGAGGTTTGTGGGCACCTACATCTGTATGTGCCTGATCTCGTCTGCTTCCAGGGGTTAAGCGGCCTTTGGCCTAGCCTTTACTTGGATGGATGTCCCTTCTGGTCCTAGGGAAGGTTTGGCTTCTTCCTGGGCTACTGTTAGCGTTTGATCTTGTCAGGCTGTTACTCAGGCCTATTCCTTTAAGAGAAGGGAAGAGTTTCTTCTCACTTTATTTCTGATTCTACTGGTGCCTTGGTATCTTTGGGCCTTTCAGCACCTGGTTTTGTTGAACAAGTTTGCTAGACCGCTACTTGTTTTTTTTTCGTACCTTTTCAAAGGTTTTTATGATGTTGATGTTAGAGCCTTTGCTCATGTCGCTCTTGGTAGCAAGGTTTGCAGGTGACAGTGCTTTTACTGTCTGCTGTACCTTTTATTGATGGGGATCCCACCCTACTTTATGGACACTGCTATTGGATGTCCCAAGTGTAAGTATTATATCTGGAGCAGGACGTACTGTATACTTAGAATAATACAATTCTGTGAAATACTCACCTGTAGAATTGGTATTATACGTATACAGTACGTCCTGCTCCACCCCACCCTGGTTTTTGCATTATTCTGGATCACCTGTATGGTGATTGTTATCTTTGTTATCATTACCAGTTGTTTTTGGTGGTTAAATTCCCCCGGCTTCTGGTTCACTTCTTTTCAATGCTGGGGATTTGTGGGAGGTCCCCGTGTATATGAAGGGCCGGGAGGAGCCTGTTTTTTGCATGTCTGCAGTGCACAGCGCCATCTGGCGGAGGATAACCCAAGTGTAAGTATTATATCTGGAGCAGGACGTACTGTATACGTATAATACAAATTCTACAGGTGAGTATTTCACAGAATTGTATTTTTACACGTTATGGCCTTAGTCTGACCGGACTAGTATCCCAGGGGACAGAACCGCACAGTTAATTCCGTCTGTGTAATTGTCGCCATCAGACGCTGTGGCGTCTTCATTGGCAAATCATCTCATCTATCGTCCCATTCACTCCGCTCCTATAACAGTTTGTATCCACCTCAGAGCTTCGCGCTCTTCCGGGGGGGGGGGGCGGGGACATAGGTTGGCGCGCTCCACGTCACGGGACGCTCTGGCCCGCCCTTCGAGGTTCGCTTGGCGCCAATTTGATGCTGGTCGCACTCACGCGTGGTGGCGGTCCTCCTCCTCCCTTGGTCTGTAAGTGCCCTAGCGGGTGATTTTCATGATCCTTCTTACTGCGCATGGTTCGGACACCCTTTATTCCCATTATGTCTTTCAGACTGGTGAACACCATTGGCTTCTCCCGGCCCGGTGTTAAATTATAGCGGGCCTTGTTAAATTCTCCCACTTCCATAGCGGGTCTTGGGGCATCCAGGGTTACTTAGAGTGTAAATCCCTACCGGCATATTGGGCCTTTGATTAATCACCATATGGAGGCATCTCAGAATTATGTAATCGGGATCCCTCCGGGACAAGACCGGCAGTGTATAGCGTGTGGACAACCCATGCTGATGCTGGCAGGGTACGGGTCTGCAATCAGGTCGGCCAGTGGCTACACCTAGCTTCAATTCCCCTATCTCCCCAGGCATAAATCTCTCTCCTGCTGAGTCGCCTACAAGTGGGGAATTGCAGCCTGCCGGCCCTTCCAGGCTGCCTACGGCTGAACAGATTATTGCTAGGTTGTCAGAGCATATGGGCCCTGAGAACTGAGGGGTTTGCTACTCCGTGTGACTATACCCCTTCTGAAGAAGGGGAATTGTTCTCCGACTCCAGCTCTTCTGATGAGATGACGAGGATTCACGATGATTCTGGCCCGGAATACTGGGGCCAGTGTGACACTGACGACCTGTTGCTTAAGGTCTTTAAGGCACTGTCTATCTCTCCCCCCGGTTAGGTCCCCAAGCCTAGAGGGGAGCGTTTCCATACTGCGACTGCACGTTTGGAATTTTTAGAGCAGGCGCATTTCAATGCTCTTGTCCTCAAAGAATGGGAATGCCCCAGTAAACTTCCAGGGGTTCCAGGGCACTGGGACAGGAAATACCCATTTCCCCCTGAGGTGGTTAATTGCTGGTCGTCGCCCCCCGTGGTGGATGCCCCGATCATAGGGGTTCCTAACCCCCCCTTTATTACAACCCCTGCCTATAGCGCCTTTCGGGATTCTGAGGACCGACGCATTGAGCTGCTGGCCTCCCATGCCTTTTCCTGTGCCGGGACGGCGCTGCGTCCGGCCTGTGCCGCAGCCATTACTGCGATGGCTGCTAGAACCCTCATCAAAAAATTGCTCGATCATCACCCCGAGGATCTCCCTTGGGAGGTGTTCAATGCACTCTCCAATTGTGTTGTATTTGTGAAGTTTATTCTATTGGCGCTAGAGGACGCAATTAGAATGTGTGCAAGAACTTCTGCCCTTGCGGTGGCTATTCGTCGCCTGCTCTGGCTGCGACAGTGCAGTGCCGATGATGCTACAAAAGACTCTTACTGGACTCCTCTTCAGAGGGCGACGCCTATTTGGGGCGCGTCTAGACCTGTTCGGAAGCAAGGGTAAATCACCCCTTCGCAGACGGTCGTCCCGGCCTCGAGGCAGGAGCACTCCCCCTCCCCCCTACCTTAGTGTTAAACAGGAACCAGGGCTGTCTTTCCGGATTTTTGGGGCAGACTTTTCCCACGAGCAGCAGGCAATGCTCTGGCCCCTCCGGCGAGGCTAAGCCCAAATCTTCCACCAAACCCCCTCAAGCATGATGGGGCGCCCTCGCCCGGCTGGGTGAGGGGATGACTGCAGCACCTTGCTCTTATCAGGAGGCATTTCGCCTCACTCCGGCGGATCAGGAGGTGGTGTCCTCCAGATACAGGTTAGTTTGCTGCACTGCCTTCCCCAGTTCTTTATCAGACCCCAGGTACTCCTGGTCTCTGCCCGTTTGGTTGCTGGCTCAGGCCATGTTAGGCCTGCAAGGTCTGAGGGTCTCTTGCAGATTGCCCGTAATAGGCAGAGGCAAGGGCCGTTATACCACCTCCCTCAGCCCCCCAAAGATGGATCAGGTGGCCTATTCTGGATTCACAGCAATTCTCTAATTACAGGCAGTGTACTGCATGGATACTCTTGAGTTTGGCCATCAGCACCTTGCACCCAGTGGGCGTCTTGCCGCCTGGGGCACTCTTCAATGCTTATGTTTACACCCCTGTGCCCTCAGATCTCTGAGGCTCTCCAGGTTCGTGTTGGAAGTCCAACACTGTTAATGGTGGCCCTGCTATCTGGCCTCTCTTCAATTCCTAGAGTGTCACTCAGGTGCTGTCGATAGTGATGTCTCTGAGACTAAGGGACGTCCGCACGATGCTTCCCTATCTCTGAGTCAGGATAGTTGGACACCCGGCTGGCGGGCCATTGGGAGTCATTTTGGATGGGTGTTCAATCACCTCGAGTCCTCGCTGTTCCCTGAAGGGGTGACTCCATTAATAGGAATGATTCTGGATCAGGTTTAAACCAGATTCTCCCCCAATTAGGTGGGCATTCTGGTCTCATGGGCCCAGTCCCTCACTACTGTCCCGGTTTCTTAACCAGGCAGGGATGCAACTGGTGGGCCGTGGTTAACTTGCTCGGCCGGAGCACGAGCAGCTAAGAGGTCCCTTTATTCTTAGTTTCCTTGGGCCGTCTGTGACTTCTAGTGGTAAGCATAGGACAGGGATCCAGCACCCCAGGAGCAGGGCCTGTGGGCCTTCCCCCCCTGTATGACGTTCTTTCTCTTGAAAGTGGATGAACTCGTGGGACCTGTCTGGGGGTAGTTCCCTCTTGCCTTCCTGGAGACGGCCACCATGGACGCCAACCTCTCAGGTTGAGGGGATGGTTTCTTCCGAAAACTCCCGGTGAGTTTGGTGTTGGTGAGGCCTTAGAGGGTCCTTACGTCTATGGAAGTCTAAGCAGAACGCATTTTTCAGTTGGCTCTTCTCGCTTGGCCGTTCCCCCTCCGGAATTGCCAGGCTGGGGGTGCTCGGTCCGTCTGACGACAGACGTACTACATTAACCATTGGAAGGGTCCTGGAGCTGGCAGACCTTCCAGGGAGTGTCTATGTTCCCTTCTGGGCGGAGACAATGCTCCCTGCATATTAGTGATATTAGCTCCGGCGAAGCTCCTCTGCGATAGGATGTGCTAATCCCCGTGTCGTTATGGAGCCCAACCAGTCATGGACCTGTTGGGTCCCGTCACCTTCACAGGCTATCGGCCTTTGTGTCCCTGTCCCAGGATCCTGTGTCAGTGGTCCGGATGCCTTAGTACCGTCTTGACAGGACGTCTGTTCTGTATGTCCTTCTCCATTCCCTCTGCTAGGCAGGGATATGCTGAAGATTACTCTGGTAAGGGGACCGGTGATTCTGGTGGCCCCCAGTTGACCTAGTATAGTGTGGTTGCAGACATGGTACTGCGGTCAGTAGTTCTGCATCCTGCCAGGAGTGCCAGTTGATCACTCAGGGCCCCTCCTTACGTCACTATAATTCATGGTCCCTGGTCTAGTCGTTCTGTCTGCTGAAACATCTTGTTGGAGACAAGTTTTAGCTGTCTCGGTGTTGGCGACTATGGGAAGGCTAGCAGTAAGCCTCTTCCTCGTCGTCTTCTATTGTTGATGGGTATGGCATACCCACATTTATTGGGGCGAGTCTAGTTCTCTTATTGTTGAACGTTCTTGGTTCCCAGGTTCCAGTGTGGCTTTCAGCAGGAATTGGAGTTGGTTCCCAGCTCACTTCTCTGAGGGGTCAGGCTCTGCCCTGTCCACCTTGCCTTAGCAGTCTCTGGTTCAGTCTTACTTGGTTAAGACTTCCTTCAGGGGGTGCTCATGTGCGTTCTCCATGTACTCTTATGGTCCCTGTTGGGAATGAAGTGGAATTCATTCCGTCTGCTTGCAGGATTGTCCCTTGGTCCTATTCAGGACGCTGTCTGGATGTCCTTAACCTCAAGTTTGTCCTTCTGGTGACTGTTGCCTTGGTCAGGCGTGTGTTAGCGGGCAGTTTTCGGTCTACCTAGCTCTCCTTCCTTGAGAATACACCAAGATAAGGTGGAGTTCCGCCTGAAGCCGGATTCTCTACATCTGTAGGTGTCATATGTTCAATTATCTGAGATATTGTTTCCACGGCTGTCCCCCTTCCTTGCAACGTCGAAGTGGTTCTGCATTCCTTATGCAGGTGTTGGCAGTTTTTTTTCTTAGAAGGCACTGTGTCCCTTAGGGAAACTGAGGTTCCTTGGGGTCATTACATCCTGAATGTGCTCATTCTCGCCGCTCTCGGAGTAGGGCGGTTTGGTCCTGGTTGTTACCTTTAATGGATGTTACTCCTAGTACCTTGTTTTTTGGCCTTTGCTTCTGCCAAATTCATTGCTAATCGGATTGCGAGGCTATTACTCAGGCCTATTCAGGCAAGGGGGAGAACCTCCCTTGTCGCCTTGATTCCTTATATGCGGGCTTTATGCCTCTTGGGCTTCAGCTCCGGTTTTGCTGTTAAACTGATTGGTTAGGCCACTACCATTGGCCTTCTGTTCATACCTTTTGCAAGGGTTCTTTTTACAACATTGATGTTAGGGCCTCAGCTCATGCTGTCTTGGCCGTATGGTTCTGCAGGTGACAGTGCTTTAAACTGTCTGCTGTTGTCGTTTTTTGTTGGGGATCCCACCCTACTTTATGGACACTACTTTTGGATGTCCCAAGTGTAAGTATTATATCTGGAGCAGGACGTACTGTATACTAAGAATAATACAATTCTGTGAAATACTCACCTGTAGAATTGGTATTATTGGTATACAGTACGTCCTGCTCCACCCCACCCTGGTTTTGCTTTTTTCTGGATCCCCTGTATGGTGATTTTTATCATGGTTATCTTTACCAGTTTTTTTCTGGGTGGTTTAATTCTCCTGGCTTCTTGTCCACTGCTTGTCAATGCTGGGGATTCGTGGGAGGTCCCTGGGTATTTGAAGGGCCGGGAGGAGCCTTTTTTCGCATGCTTCTGCAGTACAGTGCCATCTGGCGGAGGATAACCCAAGTGTAAGTATTATATCTGGAGCAGGACGTACTGTATACCAATAATACCAATTCTACTTTAGCCTTATACTTTAATCATTGTGCCTTGTGTCAGCCGCCGCGCTGGCTTGCCTTTCTTTTACTGTATTTTAAAATTGCCGCCGCTGCGCGCCTTATTCCAAGTATGTCACACACTCCGCTTCCACTATTCATGACATATGGGTTATGGTCCAGTAGAGGGCGAACTTCTGCAGAGATGAAAGCAAAAAAGAAGCCCCTCCCGGTCCATAAATTCCTGGGACCTCCCACACATTCCCCAGTTCCTTCTCTGCAGGACGGCGAGCAAGTCAGAAGATGTATGCTGCTCTTCCTTGCAGGTAAGCTGGGCTTACACCCGGCCATGTTTGCCCTATTTCTGCCCGGACCTTTTACATTAAGCCTAATACCAGCCTCCCAGCCTTGGCTGCAAGTCCGGGTGAGGGTAGGCATCACCTTATTAGGTGTTTAGGGAGCCATGCTCCCCCGTGAGACCCCATACAAGGGGGTAGGCGGTATCCAGGTTGGTGATCCCGGTTTGGGATGCCCTGTCCCTTATATGTATATATCCCTTACACCCATGGTGTGGGATTCTCCCCCTTGCGGGTCCCTCTGTTAACCCTCCAGCGGAGGGGGGGCTGCCTTTATCCCTCTTCCTTTTCACTCGTTTGTGGTGTGAATGTGTGTGTGCTGTGCTTCATGTTTACTTGCCACTTTCTGCAATCTGCTGACACTTTGGGGGGCTGTGTTGGAGAGGGGGCCGGGCGCTCGCGCGTTGCCGCGGCCCGCCCCCTCCTGTTTAGGCGCCATTGCGGAGCCCAGCCTCCTGCTGGGAACCGCATTGCTGGTTGTGGAGGGGGGGGGCAGGTACGGCGCGCGATCCGCGCTGGCCCGCCCCTTCTTCTCCCTCTCTCTCTGGATGCTGGCTGGGCCGGACGCCATATTCTAAGTATGTCACACACCCCGCTTCAAGACATTCATTACACTTGGGTATACTGACCTGTAGATGGCGATCTTGCAGAGATGATATAAAAAAAAATGTAAGACCCTCCCGGCCCATAAATACCTGGGACCTCCCACTCATTACCCAGTCTTCCATCTCTGCAGTGGCGAGCAAGTCAGAAGATGTCTCCTCCTTGCAGGTAGCCGGGATGACTCCCGGCCTTCTTTTCTCCTATTTCTGCCCGGATCCCCTTATTTTAATTACTTGCCTCCCAGCCTAGGCTGCTGGTCCGGGCAAAGGTAGTTGGCACCCCTGGTGCTTAGGAGCCGTGAGACCCCATAACAAGGGGTAGGCGGCTATCCTGGTTGGTGATCCCGGTTTGGGATGCCCCGTCCCTTGCCCCTACCTTCGCATGGATTCCCCCTCTCCCAGATACCCTTAGAGGGGGGGGCCGGGTCCATTATGGATTCCTCTCTTTATAGTGTATGTGTGTGTGTGCTTTGACTGTGTGTGTTTTCCACTGTTCGCCTGGCACCGGCGGTCCCGCGGCTCCGGCCTCCGGCGTGCTGCATGGTGGCGGTGAAGCGCCCATGAGGGATTAGTCTCCTCTGGGCGGGTGGCGGGTCGGGTGCTCGCGCGCCTACGGCCCGCCCCGTGCTAGGGGCGCGTTTTCTCATGTCCTGTCTTCTGGCCGGGAGGGGCGCCTGCCCGCCCTTCCTCCTCCTGCTGCACACACGTCCTCCACTTGCGGTACCGTAGGTCGGCCATCTGTTTCATTTGTTATTCACTAGTTATGCATCCTAGCATGGTCTGAGCGTGTGCTTGTGTTTCTTTGTGTTCCAGGTGGACCATTGCTCATATTAAAGGGGGGTTCTCCCGGTCCAGGGTCCCTGGTTAAAATTTAGAAATTTAGCTGACTTAAAATCCTCCCACTCGGGACTTAAAGGGGCATCCCAGGTTGCATTATTGCGTAATTCCCTCGGAGCATTGTACACATATATTTATATAAATATGCTATTAAAAAAATCATTATATGGAGGCTTCCCCGGATACTGGGCTTGTGTCCCCCTCGGGGCAATCCAGGCTGTTTTGGAGTGTGGGGTATCCCTTTTGGGGATGATGTATTTCTATGTGTACCCTGTGCGCAACGGTCCATTACGCGGCAGTCCGGATCTCAGGCGTCTGGTTCTGCTCCGCCAGTCTCCTCCCCGTCTCCCCCTCGCTTGACATGTGCTTGTGATGTGGTCATTAGCAGGGAGTCGCAATCTGAGGTGTGTGCCAGATTGGCCAATCTTGAAAAATTGTATTCTTAGTATACAGTACGTCTTGCTCCAGATATAGTACTTACACTTGGGTTATCCTCCACCAGATGGCGCTGCACTGCAGAGACATGCAAAAACAGGCTCCTCCCGGCCCCTCAAATACCCGGGGACCTCCCACAAATCCCCAGATTTCTCTGCAGTGCCGACTGCAAAGACATGAAGTATCACTCCCTCGCAGGTGAGCGGGGCTATCAAAGCCTGCGGCCCTGTTGGACTATTCCCACCCGTCCTCTCTGTGATGTGACTCCCAGCCTGGGCTGCGCTGGTCGGGTAGGCAGCACCATGCGTGCTTATGGAGCCATGCTCCACCGCAGTCCCCCACCAAAGGGTAGGCGGTTTAGGCTGATGGTGAGCCTCTAGGGGATGCCCCTCCCGCACTATTGCCCCATCCCCCGTGTAGCGGTGGGCCCTGTACAAAGGGTCGCCATCCTCCCTCGTTCCCCCCCCCGTAGCTCGGGGGGGGGGGGAAAGAAAGGGGGTGTGTGTGTGGTGGTCTCAGCGTATGGCGTTTACACGCTTATGGCCTTAGTATTGTCCTTTGACTGGTATCCGCTGCGGCGTCTTCATTGGCAAATCATTTTTCTAAGTGTGTCATACACTTCGCTCCTCATTACAACGTTGAATCTCAGAGCTTTGCGCTCTTCGGGGGGGCGGGGACCTGGTTGGCGCGCTCCATGTCACTGCCCGCTCTGGCCCGCCCTTCGAGGTTCGCTCGGCGCCATTTTGATGCTAGTCGCACGCACGCATGGTAGCGGTCCTCCTCCTCCCTTGGTCTGTAAGTGCCCTCGCGGGCGATTTTCATGATCCTTGATTACTGCGCATGGTTCGGACACCCTTTATTCCCATTATGTCTTTCAGACTGGTGAACACCATTGTCTTCTCCCGGCCCGGTGTAATTATAGCGGGCCATGTAAATCTACTCCCACTTTCCTAGCGGGTCTTGGGGCATCCAGGGTTGCCTATTGTGTAAATCCCTGCTGGCATATTGTGTCTAAATAATCCCCATATGGAGGCATCTCAGAATTATGTGACCGGGGTCCCTCTGGGACAAGACCGGCTGTGTATAGCGTGTGGACAACCCCACGCTGATGCGGACAGGGCACGGGTCTGCGGACCCTGTGCCGAGCTAGCACTGGCTCTGCAATCAGGTCGGCCAGTGGTTGCACCTAGCTTCAATTCACCTATCACCCCAGGCTTAAATCTCACTCCTGCTGAGTCGCATACAAGTGGGGAATTGCAGCCTGCTGGGCCTCCCAGACTGCCTACGGCTGAACAGATTATTGCAAGGTTGTCGGAGCGCATGGGCCCTGGTAAGAAGCGGCACCTGTCGCCTCATGTTTTTATATTTTCTATGGGAACCGAGGAGTTTACTACTCCGTGTGACTATACCCCTTCTGATGAAGGGGAGTTGTTCTCTGACTCAGGCTCATCTGATGAGAGGCCGAGGAGTCATGACGATTCTGGCCCTGAATACTGGGGCCAGTGTGACACTGACGATTTGTTGATTAAGGTCTTTAAGGCACTGTCTATTTCTCTCCCCGGTGAGGTCCCCAAGCCTAGAGGGGAGCGTTTCCATACTGCAACAGCACTCTTGGAATTTCTAGAGCAGGCTCATTTTCCATGCTCTTGCGCTCAAGGAATGGGAATGCCCCAGTAAACTTCCAGGGGTTCCAGGGGACTGGGATAGGAAATACCCTTTTCCCCCTGAGGTGGTTAATTGTTGGTCATCACCCCCCGTGGTGGATGCGCCGATCATAGGGGTCCCTAATCCCCCCTTTATTACAGCCCCTGCTTATAGTACCCTTCGGGATGCTGAGGACCGGCGCATTGATCTGCTGTCCTCCCATGCCCTTTCTTGTGCAGGGACGGCGCTGCGCCCGGTCTGTGCCGCGGCTATTACTGCAGTGGCCGCTAGAACCCTCATCAGAAAGATGCTTGATCATCACCCTGAGGATCTCCCCTAGGAGGTGTTTAATGCACTCTCCAGTTGTGATGTATTTGTAAAATTCTATTAGCGCTGGATGACACCATTAGAATGTGTGCAAGAACGTCTGCCCTTGGGGTGGCTATACGTCGCTTGGTCTGGCTGCGACAGTGGGGTGCTGACGCTACTAAAAAGACTCTAACTGGGCTTCCCTTTAGAGGGCAACGCCTATTTGGGGCCCATCTGGACCTGTTTGGTAAAAAGGGCAAATCACCCCAACGCAGATGGCCGTCTCGGCCCCCTTGGGGCGCCCCTCCCCCCCTTACCGTTAGTGTTAAACAGGAACCAGGGGTGTCCTTCCTGGCGTTTCGTGCAGACTCCTGCCCCATGAGCAGCAGACAACGCCCTGGCCCCTCCGGCGGGGCTAAGCCCAAATCTTCCACCAAACCCCCTCAAGCATGATGGGGCGCCCTCGCCCGTCTAGGTGAGGGGGATGGCTACAGCACCTTGCTCTTATCAGGAGGCATCTCGCCTCATTCTGGTGGATTCAGGAGGTAGTGTCCTCCGGATACAGGATAGTCTGCTGCGTGGCCTCCCCCAAGTTTATCAGGGTACTCCTGGTCCCTGCCTCTGTTCAGGCGTTGGTGCAGGCCCTGCTGGGCCTATGGGGTCTTGGGGTCACCTGCAGATTGCCCCTAACAGGCAAAGGCAGGGGCCGCTTCACCAACCTTTTCCACAGTCCCCCGAAAGGATGGGTCAGTCTGGTCCACCCTGGATTCACAAGTTTGCGGCAATTCACCAGTTACAGCAGTTCTGCATGGATACTCTGGGTTGGGCCATCAGCGCCTTGCGCTCAAGGGGCTTCTCGCCTTCTGTGGAGCTCAAAAGATGCTTCTGTTCACTTCCCTGTGTCCCCTGGACACCGAGGCTTTTCAGCCTCGTGTAGGAGGTCCAACACTGCTAATTTGTCGCCTGCTGTCGGGGGTGATGTTTCTGATGAGACCAAGGGGCGTCCGTGCTATGACCTACCTGGACGTCCTTTTTCACTTCCCAGGCGATACGTCAGGCTAAGTTGGTCTCTTAGCTGGTTGTGTCCACTGGGAGTCATTCGGATGGGTGTTCAATCACCCCATGTCCTCATTGTCCCCTTGATTGGTAATCTCATTCCTAGGAATTAATCTGGATTCGGTTCAGGCGAGTATCCTCCTTCAGCAATAAGGTGGACAATCTGGTTGCATGGGCTCAGTCCCTCATTGCTGTCCCCGCCCCTTTACCAGGCAGGGATGCAGCTGGTGGGCCCGTTGGTGGCTTGCTTGGAAGAGGTCCCTTATGCTCAGTCCCCCCCTGGGCCCTTCTGCCACTTCTGTTGTTAGTACAGGACAGGGATCCGGCATCCCTGGAGCAGGGTCTGTGTGCCTTTCCCCCTAGTGAGGAGGTCCCTCTTGGAATGGATAAACTCAAGGAACCTGTCTGGGGGCAGTTCCCTTCTTGCACCTTCCTGGAGACGGTCACCATGGATGACAACCTATCAGGTTGAAGGGGGGGGTTTTCTTCTGAAACTCCCTGCGGTTCTTGGGGAGGCCCTTAGAAGGTCCATACACCTATTGATGTTTGAAACAGTGAGCGTTCAGGTTGGCTCCTTTTCGCTTGCCTACTCCTCTTCAGGGCCTGCCCGTTCGGGGGCGCTCGGTCTGTCTGGCGACAGTGGCCTACTTTAATCATCTGAGAGGGACCTGGAGCAGGAGGGTCCTCCAGGAGGTCTCTATGATCCTAATCTGGGTGGAGGACAATGTTTCCTGTATATCAGTGGTATTCGCTCCGGTGGGGGTCCCTCTGCGACAGGATGTGCTAATCCCTGTGTCACTATGGGGTCCAACCAGTTGTGGATCCTTTTTGTGTCCCGTCACTATCACAAGCTCTCGGCCCTTGTTTCCCTGTCCCCGGATCCTCTGGCCGTGGTCGTGATGCCTTGGTAATGTCATGGCTGGACATTCTGTTCCTCATGCCTTTTCTCCATTCCCCTGCTAGGCAGGTTTCTGAGCAAGTCTGCTCTGGAAAGGGGGACCAGTGATTCTGGTGGCCTAGTAGAGTGTGGTTCGCAGACTTGGTGTTGAGGGCAGTAGATCTGTACGTTCTGCCTGGAGTGCCAGCTTTGCTCCCCCAGGGCCCCTTTAAGTCACCCCAATCTACAGACTCTGGCCTAGACGGTCTGAATGCTGAAACGTCCATCTTGATGGAGACAGGCTTATCTGTCTCGGTGATTGAGACTATGGGAAGACTAGGAGCGAGCTTCTTATTCTTCTCCCATCTATTATAGGGTATGGGGTATCCATATTGATTGGTGTGAGTCTAGGTCTCTTCCCTGCCAGGCTTTCTCTGTTCCCAGGGTTAGAGTTATTATAGCATGAGTTGGAGTGGATTCTCCAACTCAGTACTCTGAGGGGTCAGGTTCTGCCCTGTCCGCCTTCCTTTAGAAGTCTTTTGCTGAGTTTTCCTTGGTTTAGACTTCCTTTAGGGGGTTACTCATGTGCGCCCCCCCCCCCTGGAATCCTATGGTCCCTGCTGGGATTGAATTGACTCTGTCTGCCTTGTGGGGTGTTCCCTTGGGACCTATTCAGGATGCTGTCTGGCTGTTCTTACCCTCAAGGTTGTCCTTCTGGTGGCTGTTGCTTCGGTCAGACGTGTGTCTGAGCGGGTGGCTCTGTCTATCTAGCCCCCATTCTTGAGATACACCAGGATAAGGCGGTGTTCCGCTTTAAGCCGGACTTTTTTTGCCTAAGGTGGTGTCTTATGTAATTGATTTAGGATATTGTTCTTCCTTCCCTGCCTTATTCCCAGCAACGCTGAGGAAAGGGTTTTGCATTCCTTGAACTGGTGTTTGAGGGGCCGGGAGGAGACTGTTTTTGCATGTCTCTGCAGTGCAGCGCCGTCTGGCGGAGGATAACCCAAATGTAAGTACTATATCTGGAGCAGGACGTACTGTATACAAATATCAATTCTACAGGTGAGTATTTCACAGAATTGTATTTTTCCAGTGCCGTCGCAAAAACGGCCACAGCAAAGAGAAAACATTTATATACGGCTGCGCAGGCCTTTGATAGGGAGGATTTTGACTCCCTGGATTGGTCTGATTGTTCCCCGCGTGAGGAAGGGGCGCTGTATGAGGAGTCTGACTCTGATGATCAGCAGTTTGTGGGCGCTGATACCGAGCAGGGCCAGGGGGATTCCTTGGATACCCCTAGGGTCCTGGCTCATATGAGGTCCTAGCTATATTCAAAGCATTCAGTACGTCCTGCTCCATCTATAATACTTACACGTGGGTAATCCTCCGCCAGATGGTGCTGTTCACTGCAGACATGCAAAAACAGGCTCCTCCCGGCCCTTCATATACCCAGGGACCTCCCACAAATCCCCAGATTTCTCTGCAGTGCTGACTGCGAAGACATGAAGTATCAACTCTCTCGCAGGTAGGCTATTACAGCCTGCGGCCCTGTGAGACTATTCCCACCCGTCCTCTTCGATAAGATGTGCCTCCCAGCCTGGGCTGCGCTGGTCGGGTGAAGGTAGGCAGCACCATGTGTGCTTACGGAGCAACGCTCCACCGCAATCCCCCACCATAGGGTAGGCGGTCAAGGCTGATGGTGAGCCTTCAGGGGATGCCCCTCCCGCATCATTGCCCCACGCCCCATGTAGCGGTGGACCCTATGTTAACGGGTTGCCTTCTTCCCTCGTTCCCCCCTTAGTCAGGGGGAAAAGAAAGGGGGGGGGGTTGTGTGTGTATAGCGGCCTCAGTGTATACTTACACGCTTATGGCTTAACTGTGCTTCACTGGGATCGGGGATCAGAGCCACGCTCTTACCTTACTGGTTACCGCAGCACTAGTAGTCTGCCTTCTGCTCGCACCGCACGTACGGCGGCGGCTCGCGGATGCCCTGGCGTCTCCTTCTTCCCTCCTTTCCTTTCTTAGCCCTATCGGCTCTTCATAGGTTTGCGCTGGCTTGAGCGCCTGTCTTAATCAGTATCACTGTCACAAACCGGGATTCATTCCCCGACGGGGAGCCGCAGGAGAGCCTGAGTACAGATCTCGGCTGTACCTGCCCCGGCTCCGAGCGCCATTTTTAATAGGCTTTTCTGCTTTTTACTTTCTCCTTTCTGTACCACCATTGGCTGGTTGCCTTACGAGCTTCGCGCTCGCTGGAGAGGGGCGTGGTTTCGGGTTGGCGCGCTACGCGTCACGATCGGCTCAGGCCCGCCCTCCGAGGTTCTTTCGGCGCCATTTTCTTCCGCGCGCGTGGTGAAGATCGTCCTCTCCTCTCTGTATGGAAGTGCCCTCGCGGGCGACTTTTCTTTACTCTTATCCCCATTGCGCATGGCTCTGACATCCTGTTTCCCCTTATGTCTTTCAGACCGCGGATTCAAGCGGCTTCTCCCGGCCCAGCATAGCTCCCGGTCGTGACCATAAAAAAGGACTCCCACTTCCCAGCGTGTTATTGGGGCATCCAGGGTAGCTTACAGCGTCAATCCCTACGGGCATATTGTGCCGATTAAATCACCATATGGAGGCATCTCAGGATATTGTGAACGGGGTTCCTTCGGGACAAGCACGGCTGTGTGTAGCTTGTGGGGTCTTACCTAGCAGCGGTGACAATGCACGGGTCTGTGTTCCTTGTGCACAGCAGGCACTATCGGTGCTTCCCGTCTCCTCTGAGGCTGGGCCTGCACCTCGCCGCACTTCACCTACTCCCCCAAGCCTGAGTCTAACCCCCAATACCAGTGGGGCTTCTCATCCTGATCTGGCCACGAGGCTGGCTAGTGTTGAAAACTTGCTTGCTAATTCCTTAGCGTGTAAAGCCACCGCCAAGAGGCGGCACTTGAACCCTGAATCGGCCCTCTTCCCTGTAGAACCTGATGATTTGTTGCATTCCTATGCCCATATCCCCTCAAACTGTTCTCTGACTCAGGGTCATATGACGACGAGTCCAGGGATCAGGAAGAGTCTGGCTCCGAGCATTGGCCCTCGGATGATGTTGATAGACTGCTGGTTCAGATCTTTGAGGTTCTGTCTCTCTCTCCCCCTGCTGTGGCTCCCCGGCAAAGGGGTGATTTTTTTCATACTGCTAAAGCTCGCTTGGAATTTCCCGAGCAGACCCATTTCAATAGCCTCGTGCTTAAAGAATGGGAACATCCCAGCAGACTTCACGGGGTCCCTAAGAGCGTGGATAGGAAATATCCTTTCCCTGCTGACTTGGTTAAGTGCTGGTCATTGCCGCCTGAGGTCGATGCTCCTAGGACTCTGAGGACCGGCGTGTTGACCAACTGGCATGTCATGCCTTTGCATTTGGGGGAGCGACTCTGCGCCCAGTTTGTGCCTTAGCCATTACGGCGGTAGCGCTCAGGGCCATGGTTAGGAGTGCTCTCGATGGCACAGATGAGTTGCCTCCTGATACTGTCAACGCTCTGTCCAGCTGTGATGCGTTTGTGAACTTTATCCTGTCTGCATCGGATGATGCTATTAAGATGTGTGCCAGGTCATCTGCCCTGGTGGTTGCTATACGCCGCGCGGTCTGGTTGCGCCAGTGTGCCGCAGACAATGCCGCTAAGAAAGCCCTCACGGGGCTGCCATTTAAAGGGCTGCGCTTGTTTGGGGATCGATTAGACCTCTTTGCCAAGGGAGGAAAGTTACCCCAGCGCAGGCGACACTCTGCCTTTTCGTGGCCAAGGCTCCCTATCAACCCCCTATCGTGGGGCCAAGCAGGGTAGAGGGGCGTCCTTCGCAGGGGCCCGCGCTGATTCCTGGAACAGGAACAGAGGACGCTGTTCAAGTTCCTCCTGGGGAACCAAACCCAAAGCCCCTCCCAAGGCCCCCCAGGCATGAGGGGGCGCCCTCACCAGTCAGGGTGGGGGGACATCTACAGCACTTCGAGCACGTCTGGCGGCGCCACGTCTCAGACCAGTGGATTCAGGAGGTAGTGTCCTCCGGCTACAAAATAGAATTTGCTGTACGGCCCCCCACCAGGTTCATTGGGTCTCGAATCCCTCAAGACCCTGCCTCAGGTCTTGTTGCTGGCCGTGCAGGGTCTCATGGATGTAGGGGTCTTTTGCAAGGTCCCCCCTGGAGACAGGGACACGGGGTTCTACTCAAACCTTTTTACAGTACCCAAGAAGGATGGGTCAGTCAGGCCCATTCTGGATTTAAAAATCCTCAACAAATTTGCTCACTGCGCCCAGGGGACTTCATGACGTCCGTAGACATCAAGGATGCTTACCTGCACGTCCCGGTGTTTCCGGGACACCAAAGGTTTCTCAGATTTGCACTAAAAGATCAGCATTATCAATTTGTGACCCTGCCATTCGGCCTAACGTCGGCCCCCAGGGTGTTCACCAAGGTGCTGGCAGGGGTGATGTCCCTGATGAGGCTAAGGGGCATACGCGTGCTGCCCTACCTGGACGATATTCTCATCACCTCTCGGTCTCTGCGGCAGGCAGAGTTGGACACTCGGCTGGTAGTGTCCACCCTGGAGTCCTTCGGCTGGGTGATCAATTACCCCAAGCCATCCCTGTCCCCCTCCTCGGTGACTCCGTTCCTGGGAATGATTCTGGATACGGTTCAGTCAAGGATATTCCTTCCTCAACAGAAGGTGGAAGCTCTGACAGGTTCCTGCTCTCGAACCCACAGTTCTCCATCCAGCAGGGAATGCAATTGGTGGGCCTGATGGTGTTCGAGGCGGTGCCCTTTGCCCAGTTCCGTTTGAGACCTCTGCAGTTTCACCTTCTGTTAGTTTGGGACAAGAACCCTGCGTCCTTGACGGGTTCTGTGTGCTTCCCCCCTCGGTCAGACAGTCCCTTGCGTGGTGGCTGGACCACAGGAACTTGACAGGGGGCAGGTCTTTTCTGACCCCACCCTGGGAGACGGTCACAACGGATGCCAGTCTGTCAGGTTGGGGAGGATTCTGGAAGTCTCTCCGCTTCCAGGGAACGTGGGGCCCTCAGGAGTCCCATTTATCCATCAACATTCTGGAATTACGGGCAGTCAAGTTGGTACTGGAGTGATTGACCCAACACCTGAGGGGTCTGTCAGTCCAAGTTCGCTCAGACAACAGAACGGCGGTTGCCTACATCAATCATCAGGGAGGGACCCGGAGCAAGGGTGCTCTCCAAGAAGTGTCTCAGATTCTGACATGGGCGGAAGCCAATGTTCAATGCATTTCGGCTGTTTACATTCCGGGGGCGGAGAACCTGCTGGCGGCCGCCCTGAGCAGGGGAATGTCCCGTCAGGGGGAGTGGTCCCTCTGCAACACGGTATTCCAGTCCCTGTGTCACCGTTGGGGTCTACCGGATGTGGATCTGTTTGCTTCCCGTCACAATCACAAGCTCCCGGCCTTTGTCTCCCTGTCTCAGGATCCTCTGGCCATGGCCACGGATGCCCTGTCCATGTCTTGGAGGGAGTTTCGACTCCTGTATGCGTTTCCACCGTTTCCCCTTCTGGTGAGGGTTCTACGCAAGATTGCTCTGGAAGGGGTACCTGTGATTCTGGTGGCCCCCAGGTGGCCAAGAAGAGTGTGGTCCGCAGACGTGGTTCAATTGGCAGTAGATCAGTACGATCTGCCAAGCGTACCAGATCTGCTAACCGAAGGGTCATTACGCCATCCCAATTTACAAATGCTGGCTTTGACGGCCTGGCTGCTGAAACCTCCATCTTGATGGAGAAGGGGTTGTCTGCCTCTGTGGTGGCTACTATGGTGCAGGCCAGGAAGAAGACTTCTTCTGCTATCTATTATAGAGTATGGCATTCCTACATTGACTGGTGTGAGTCCAGGTCTCTTCCCTGCCGAGAATTCTCCGTCCCTAGGGTCCTGGAGTTTTTACAGCATGGTTTGGACTTGGGTCTCAAACTTAGTACTCTGAAGGGTCAGGTTTCTGCCCTATCTATCTTCTTTCAGAAGACCTTTGCTCCAGCATCACCTGATTAAGACCTTCTTCCAGGGGGTCACTCACGTGCGTCCCCCTCGAAAGCCTACGGTCCCTGTTTGGGATTTGATTTTGTCTACTTTGCAAGGTGCTCCCTTTGAGCCTATTCAAGATGCTGCTCTGTCTCAAGGTTGTCTTCTTGGTGGCTATTACTTCGGTTAGGCGTGTGTCAGAGCTGGCCGCTCTATCTATTCAGCCTCCATACTATGAGCGACACCAGGACAAGGTGGTGTTCCGCTTCAAACCGGACTTTCTGCCAAAAGTGGTTTCGGCTTTTCATTTGAACCAGGATATTGTTCTTCCTTCTCTGTGTCCCAATCCTCGTAACGACAAGGAGCGGGTTCTGCATTCCTTGGACGTAGTCAGGTGCTTGAAGTATTAACTGGTTGTCACTAAGGCCTTCAGGAAGACTGATGCTCTTTGTTGTGCCTTCGGGGCCTAGGAAGGGTTTGGCTCCCGCCAAGTCTACCATCAGTAAATGGATTCGTCAGGCTGTGATTCAGGCCTATTCTACTAAGGGGAGGTCTCCCCCCCCTTTCCGCTGTACGGCTCATTCCACTCGTGCTATTGGTGCCTCTTGGGCTTTTCAGCAACAGGCCTCTGTTGAACAAGTTTGCAAGGCCGCTACTTGGTCTTCTGTTCACACCTTTTCAAAGTTTTACAAAGTTGATGTTCGGGCCTCAGCTGATGCTGCTTTTGGCCGTAGGGTTTTACAGGCGGTTGTAGTTTGAGCTACGTGCCGTTGCCTTTGTTGTTGGGGATCCCACCCTACTTTATGGACACTGCTATTGGATGTCCCACGTGTAAGTATTATAGATGGAGCAGGACGTACTGTATGCTTTGAATAATACAATTCTGTGAAATACTCACCTGTAGAATTGGTATTATACGCATACAGTACGTCCTGCTCCACTCCACCCTGGTTTCACCTTGTTCTGGATCCCCTGTATGGTGATTGTTACTATTGTTATTATCAGTTTGGTGGTTGGTTTCTCCCGGCTTCTTTTCTCAATGCTGGGAATTTGTGGGAGGTCCCTGGGTATATGAAGGGCCGGGAGGAGCCTGTTTTTGCATGTCTGCAGTGAACAGCGCCATCTGGCAGAGGATTACCCACGTGTAAGTATTATAGATGGATCAGGATGTACTGTATGCGTATAATACCAATTCTACAGGTGAGTATTTCACAGAATTGTATTTTCTCCCCCTGAGGCGGCTCCTCTGCTGAAGGGGGAGTTCTTTGAAGTGACTAAGCCGCACTTGGAATTTCCTTATGAAAAGGATTTTGATGGTACCATTCGCCAGGAATGGGAGAGGCCGACGCGGCTTCCGGGTGTCCCACCGGGTTGGGACAAGAAATATCCCTTTCCGGCTGACGCCCCCCCCCCCCCCCCCCCCCCCGAGGTGGATGCTCCTGTTTTGGGGTTGTCCAGTTACTCAGTCCTCCATTCTCCGGAGTGCACTACCCTCAAGGATGGTGAGGATAAACGCATTGACCAGATGGCTTGTCATGGTTTTGCCAGTGTTGGATCGGCCTTGCGGCCGGTTTGTGTTTCTGCGCTTGTATTTGTAGCTGCCAGGTCGGTTGTTAGAGGATTGTTGACCTCTTCCGGGCTTGACCCGGCTAGTGGGGAATTTGCCGACCCTAAGCGCTGTGAGTTATTTTTATCCTTTGTGCTGTCCGCCTTGGACGACACTTTGGTGATGTGTAGCAGAGCTGCGGCTTTGCTTGTGGCTATCCGCCGGTCGGTTTGGTTACGCCAGTGGGCGGCTGATTTTGTGTCCAAAAAGTCGCTCACGGCCCTTCCCTTTGTGGGGTTGTGGCTCTTTAGAGAAAAATTGGATTCGGTGGCAAAGGGAGGTAAGTTACCTCAGCGTAAGAAGCAGCGTCGCCCCTTTTGGGGGCGGCTTCCTACACTCAGTCCTTTCGTGGGGCTAGAGTTGGCAGGGGTTCGGCCTTCCCTTCGTCCAGAGGTGATCCCTGGCCTAGGGGCAGGGGTCAGGCCCGTCCAGGACCCAGTTGGGGCTCCAAGCCTAGAGCCGCTGCCAAGCTGGCTCAGCAATGAGAGGGGCGCCCTCACCCTTGCGGGTGGGGGGACGGTTGCAACTCTTCTCCCAGGTCTAGGTCCAGGAGGTCTCGGACAGGTGGATTCAGGAAGTGGTGTCTTTCGGTTACAAGCTGGAGTTAGAGTTCCGGCCCCCTCCCAGATTCTTCAGATCTCGGGTGCTGTCAGATCCTCTGGCTGCGGTAGCAAGTCTCGTGGACATGGCTGTCATCTGTCCGGTGCCCCTCTCAGACCGGGGCCTGGGCTTCTATTCCAATTTGTTCACGGTGCCCAAGACGGACGGTTCCGTTCGTCACATTCTGGATCTGAAGTTGCTCAACAGGTTCGTCCGTCCCCGGAAGTTCCGTATGGAAACTCTGCGCTCAGCCATCCATTCACTTCGTCAGGGGGACTTCATGACGTCCATAGACATCAAGGATGCTTACCTGCATATTCCAATATTTCTGGCACACCAGAGGTTCCTCAGGTTTGTCGTGGGCAATCGGCACTTTCAGTTTGTGGCTCTTCCGTTTGGCCTTACCTCGGCTCCAAGGGTTTTTACCAAGGTGTTGGCAGGAGTGATGGCTATCCTCAGAGCCAGGGGTATCCGCATCGTGCCCTATCTGGACGATCTTCTCATCATGGCGTCTTCCCTCAGTCAGGAGCAGCTGGATACCAGGAATGTGGTGTCTACTCTGGAGAGTTTCGGTTGGGTGATCAACTATCCCAAGTCCCGCCTCACTCCCTCCAGGGTGGTGGAGTTCCTGGGAATGTCTCTGGATACTTCTCAGGCCAGGGTGTTTCTCCCCCGAGCCAAGGTTCTTCTGATTCAGGAATTGACTCAGCGTCTTCTATCCATTCCCTGTCCGTCCATCCGGCTAGGGATGCGACTGGTGGGATTGATGGTGGCATCGTTCGAGGCGGTTCCCTTTGCCCAGTTTCACACAAGGACGCTCCAGCTCCATCTCTTGGCGGCCTGGGACGGGTCCCCGCTGTCATTGGATCAGTCCTTTCTGATGTCCCCCCGGGTGCGGCGCTGCCTTCGGTGGTGGCTAAAAATACAATTTTGTGAAATACTCACCTATAGAATTGGTATTATTTGTATACAGTACGTCCTGCTCCAGATATAGTACTTACACTTGGGTTATCCTCTGCCAGATGGCGCTGCACTGCAGAGACATGCAAAAAACAGGCTCCTCCCAGCCCCCCAAATACCCGGGGACCTCCCACAAATCCCCAGCATTGAAAAGCAGTGAACAAGAAGCCGGGAGAATTTAACCACCAAAAACTGGTAACTATAACAATCACCATACAAGGGATCCAGAATAATGCAAAAAAAACAGGGTGGGGTGGAGCAGGACGTACTGTATACAAATACCAATTCTACAGCTGAGTATTTCACAGAATTGTATTCTTAGTATACAGTACATCCTGCTCCAGATATAGTACTTACACTTGGGACATCCATTAGCAGTGTCCACAAGTAGGGTGGGATCCCCAAACAAAAAACAACAGCAGACAGTTTAAAACCACTGTCACCTGCATAACCATATGGCCAAGACAGCATGAGCTGAAGCCCTAACATCAACCTTGTAAAACTTTGCAAAGGTATGAACAGAAGGCCAAGGTAGTGGCCTAGCAAACCAGTTCAACAGAAGCTTGGTGCTGAAAAGCCCAAGAGGCGTCAAGCACGAGTAGAAAAAGAATCAAGGCAACAAGGAAGATTCTTCCCCTTGCTGGAATAGGCCTGAGTAACAGCCTGACGAATCCAATCGCTACAGTAGACTTGGCAGAGGCCAAAAACCCTACCAAGTACCAGAAGGAACATCCATTAAGGTAATAACCAGGGCCAAAGCCGCCCAACTCCCCGAGAGCAGACGAGATCGGGCACATTCCGGATATGACCATAGGCCCCAAGGAACATCAGTTCCCCTAAAGGACACAGTGACTACTAAGGAAAACTTCCAACACCTGATTAAGGAATGCAGAACCCTTTCCTCAGCGCTGCTAGGAAAAAGGCACAGCAGGGATAGCAATATCTCCAGAGGCAGAGAGTCCGGCTTCAGGCGGAACTTCACCTTATCCTGGTATATCTCAAGGAATGGGGGCTAGGTAGACAGAGCCGCCCGCTAACACACGCCCGACCAAGGTAATGGTCACCAGAAGGACAACCTTGAGGGTAAGAACAGCCAGACAGCATCCTGAATAGGACCAAGGGACAAAATCCTGCAAGCAGGCAGAATGAAATTCAATTTCAAATCCCAACGAGGACCATAGGATTACATGGGGGACGCACATGAGTACCCCCTGAAGGAAGTCTTAACCAAGGAAGACTGAACCAGAGACTACTAAGGCAAGGTGGATAGGGCAGAACCTGACCCATCAGAGTACTGAGTTGGAGAACCAACTCCAAATCATGCTGAAAACAGCACTAGAACCCTGGGAACCGAGAACGCCCAACAGGGAAGAGACCTAGACTCACACCAATCAATATGGGTATGCCATACCCTATAACAGATAGAAGAAGAAGAGGAAGAAGCTTGCTCCTAGCCTTCCCATAGTCTCAATCACCGAGACAGATAAGCCTGTCTCCATCAAGATGTATGTTTCAGCAGTCAGGCCGACTAGGCCAGAGATTGTAGATTGGAGTGACGTAAAGGGGGGGGCCTGAGTGATCAGAGCTGGCGCTCCTGGCAAAGGTACAGAAAACTACTGTCCTTGGTACCATGTCTGCAAACCACACTCTACTAGGGCACCTGGGGGCCACCAGAATCACTGGTCCCCTTACCAGAGCAATCTTGCGCAGAACCCTGCCTAGCAGGGGGAATGGAGAAAGACATACAGAACCGAACGTCCTGTCATGGCGTTACTAAGGCATCCAGACCACTGCCAGAGGATCCTGGGACAGAGAAACAAAGGCCGAGAGCCTGTGATATTGACGGAACACAACAGATCCATGACTGGTTGGACTCCATAGTGACACAGGGATTAGCACATCCTGTCGCAGAGGGGCTCCACCGGAGCTAATCACACTGATATGCAGGGAACATCGTCTCCACCCAGAAGAGGAACATAGACACTTCCTGGAGGGTCCACCAGCTCCAGGCCCCTTCCAATGATTAATGTAGGACATCTGTCAGGCAGACCGAGTGCCCCCAAACTGGCAAGCCCAGAGGGGAAGTGGTCAAGCGATATAGAACCAACTGAAAACGCTCACAGTTTAGAACCTCAATAGGCGTAAGGACCTTCTAAGGGCTCCATCACCCCCAGAATCACAGGGAGTTTTAGAAGAAACCCTCCCCCTTCAACCTGATAGGTTGGCATCCATGGTGACCGTTTCCAGGAAGGGGCAGGAAGGAACTGCCCCCAGACAGGTCCTTTGAGTTCATTCACTTCCAGGAGAAAAACTTTCTACCAGGTGGGAAGGCCCACAGACCCTGCTCCAGGGATGCTGGATTCCTGTCCTGTATTAACAATAGAAGTCGCAGAAGGGCCCAAAGGGAACTGAGCATAAGGGACCTCTTCCGAGCAAGTCACTAACGGCATCCCTGCCTGGTGAAGGGCCCGGGACAGCAATGAGGGACTGAGCCCATGTGACCAGATTGCCCACTGTATCTCTGAGAAGGGGAGATTCTGGTTTGAACCTAATCCAGATCATTCCTAGTAATGGAGTGCCATTTAAGGGGACCATGAGGACTTGGGGTGATTGATCACCCATCCAAATGACTCCCAATGGACAACACCAGTCGGGTATCCAACTTAGCCTGACGTAGAGACTGGGAAGTGAGAAAGGACGTCCAGGTAGGTCATTGCGCGGACGCCCCTTGGTCTCATCAGAGACATCACCATCGTCAGCACCTGAGTGAGCACACTGGGAGTTGGAGAGGCCAGATAACAGGCCACAATTAGCAGAGTTGGGACTACCAACACGAACCCGAAGAGCCTCAGAGACTTGAAGGCACAGGGATGTAAACATAAGCATTTTAGAGTTCCCCAGATGGCAAGAAGCCCACTGGGCGCAAGGTGCTGATGGCCCATCACAGAGTTGCCATGCAGAAACTGCCTGTAATTAGAGAATTGCTGTGAATCCAGAATGGGCCAGCCCGACCCATCCCGACACAACCTCCTGAATCCACCAGAATGAAGCGAGATGCCTCCTGATAAGAGCAAGGTGCTGCAGCCATCCCCTCACCCGGACGAGCGAGGGCGCCCCATCATGCTTGAGGGGGTTTGGTGGAAGATTTGGGCTTAGCCCCGCCGGAGGGGCCAGGGCGTTGTCTGCTGCTCATGGGGCAGGAGTCTGCACGAAAAATCAGGAAGGACACCCCTGGTTCCTGTTTAACACTAAGGTAGAGGGGAGGAGGGGTGCCCCTGCCCCGAGGGGGCAAAGACGGCCGTCTGCGTTGGGGTGATTTGCCCTTTTTACCAAACAGATCCAGACGGGCCCCAAATAGGCGTTGCCCTCTAAAGGGAAGCCCAGTAAGAGTCTTTTTAGTAGCATCGTCAGCACCCAGAGCAAGCGATGTATAGCCACCACAAGGGCAGAAGTTCTTGCACACATTCTAATTTTGTCATCCAGCGCTAATAGCATAAATTTTACAAATATACCACAACTGGAGAATGCATTAAACACCTCCCAGGGGAGATCCTCAGGGTGATGATCAAGCAACTTTCTGATGAGGGTTCTAGCGGCCACTGCATTAATAGCCGCGGCACAGACCGGGCGCAGCGCCGTCCCTGCACAAGAAAAGGCATGGGAGGCCAGCAGATCAATGCGCCGGTCCTCTGCATCCCAAAGGGTACTATAAGCAGGGGTTGTAATAAAGGGGGGGATTAGGGACCCCTATGATCGGCGCATCCACCACGGGGGAGGTTATGACCAACAATTAACCACCTCAGGGGGAAAAGGGTATTTCCTATCCCAGTCCCCTGGAACCCCTGGAAGTTTACTGGGGCATGCCCATTCCTTGAGCACAAGAGCATGGAAATGAGCCTGCTCTAGAAATTCCAAACGTGCAGTCGCAGTATGGAAACGCTCCCCTCTAGGCTTGGGGACCTCACCGGGGAGAGAGATAGACAGTGCCTTTAAAGACCTTAATCAACAAGTCGTCAGTGTCACACTGGCCCCAGTATTCAGAGCCAGAATCGTCATGACTCCTCGGCCTCTCATCAGATGAGCCTGAGTCAGAGAACAACTCCCCTTCATCAGAAGGAGTATAGTCACACGGAGTAGTAAACTCCTTGGTTCTCATAGAAAATACAGAAACATGAGGCGACAGGTGCCGCTTCCTACCAGGGCCCATGCTCTCTGACAACCTAGCGATAATCTGTTCAGCCGTAGGCAGTCTGGAAGGCTCAGCAGGCTGCAATTCCCCACTTGTATGCGACTCAGCAGGAGTGAGATTTAAGCCTGGGGTGATAGGTGAATTGAAGCTAGGTGCAGCCACTGGCCGACCTGATTGCAGAGCCAGTGCTTGCTCGGCACAGGGTACGCAGACCTGTGCCCTGTCAGCATCAGCATGGGGTTGTCCACACGCTATACACAGCCGGTCTTGTCCCAGAGGGACCCCGATCACATAATTCTGAGATGCCTCCGTATGGTGATTATTTAGACACAATATGCCAGCAGGGATTTACGCAATAGGCAACCCTGGATGCCCCAAGACCTGCTAGGAAGGTGGGAGTAGATTTACAAGGCCCGCTAATTACACCGGGCTGGGAGAAGCCAATGGTGTTCACCAGTCTGAAAGACATAATGGGAATAAAGGGTGTCAGAACCATGCGCAGTAATCAAGAATCATGAAAATCGCCCGCAAGGGCACTTACAGACCAAGGGAGGAGGAGGACCGCTACCACGCGTGCGTGCGACCAGCATCAAAATGGCGCCAAGCGAACCTCGAAGGGCGGGCCAGAGCGGGCAGTGACGCGGAGCGTGCCAAACCAGGTCCCCGCCCCCCCCCCGAAGCGCGCAAAGCTCTGAGATAGTTACAACGTTGTCATGAATGAGGAGCGAAGTGTATGACACACTTAGAGAAATGATTTGCCAATGAAGGCAACGCCGCCGCCCGGCGCAGCACATTCAGTAAAGGAAGGAGGATGGCGACCCTTTGTACAGGGCCCACCGCTACACGGGGCAATAGTGCGGGAGGGGCATCCCCTAGAGGCTCACCATCAGCCTGAACCGCCTACCCTTTGGTGGGGGACTGCGGTGGAGCATGGCTCCGTAAGCACACATGGTGCTGCCTACCTTCACCCGACCAGCGCAGCCCAGGCTGGGAGGCACATCACAGGGAGGACGGGTGGGAATAGTCCAACAGGGCCGTAGGCTTTGATAGCCCCGCTCACCTGCGAGAGAGTGATACTTCATGTCTTCGCAGTCAGCACTTCAGAGAAATCTGGGGATTTGTGGGAGGTCCCTGGGTATTTGGGGGCCGGGAGGAGCCTGTTTTTTGCATGTCTCTGCAGTGCAGCGCCATCTGGCAGAGGATAACCCAAGTGTAAGTACTATATCTGGAGCAGGACATACTGTATACTAAGAGTACCAAGCAATCTGACGAGGGGCAGGTCCTTTCTGACCCCTCGTTGGGAGACGGTCACCACGGATGCCAGCCTGTCAGGTTGGGGGGGATTTTGTAAGGATCTTCAGTTTCAGGGACTGTGGGGGGCCTCTGGAGGCTCACGATCCCATCAATGTTCTGGAGTTGAGAGTCGTCAGGCTGGTTCTGGCTCACTTGACTCATCAGTTGTGGGGCCTACTGGTTCAAGTTCGGTCGGACAATCGGACGGCGGTCGCCTACATCAATCACCAGGGAGGGACTCGCAGCAGGCGTGCCCTCAGGGAAGTGTCCTTGATCCTTTCCTGGGCAAAGAGCAATGTCCCATGCATCTTGGCGGTGTACATTCCGGGAGTGGAGAACACGGAGGTGGACTCCCTGAGCAGGGGGTCATCTTGCCGGGGGGGGGAATGGTCGCTCAGCCCCAAGGTGTTTCGGTCGCTTTGCCACCAGTGGGGGTCTCCGGAGATGGACTTCTTTACCTCTTGTCACAATCACAAGCTTCCGGCATTTGTGTCTCTCTCGTGGGATCCACTGGCTCTGGCAGTGGATGCCATGTCTCTGAACTGGAGGGATCTGGGGTTTCTGTACCTGTTCCTTCCGTTTCCCATGGTGGGCAGAGTGGTGCGCAAGCTGGCCCTAGAGGGCGCGTCAGCAATCCTGGTGGCTCCAAGGTGGCCAAGACAGGTTTGGTTTGTAGACGTGGTAAAGTTGGCGGAGGATCAGTTAGACCTGCCCCTTCTGCCGGATCTGCTCACTCAGAGGCCACTGCTCTACCCCAATTTACCAACGCTGGCTTTGACGGCATGGTTGCTGAAACCTCCATCTTGAGGGAGGAAGGTCTTTCTGATGCTGTCATTCAGACTCTGGTTAGGGCTAGGAAGCAGTCTTCCTCTGCCATCTATTATAGGACTTGGAGGTCTTATATTGATTGGTGTGAGGTCAGGGCCTTGCCTTGCAGGGCGTTTTCTATCCCTAGGGTCTTGGAATTTCTGCAACATGGTCTGGACCAAGGTTTGCAGCTTAGTACACTGAAGGGGCAGGTTTCTGCCCTGGTGGTTTTCTTTCAAAAGTCTTTTGCTCTTCATCCTCTGGTTAAGACCTTTTTCCAGGTGGTTACGCATGTGCAGCCTCATAGGAAGCCTTTGCTCCCAGTTTGGGATTTGAATTTGGTTTTGTCTGCCTTGCAGGGACCTCCTTTTGAACCTTTGCAGGATATTGCACTTTCTACGCTTACTCAGAAGGTTGTTTTTCTGGTTGCCATCACTTCTGTTCGACGTGTTTTGGAGTTGGCAGCTTTGTCTATTAAGGCTCCTTACTTTGAGAGGCATCAGGATGAGGTTGTTTTCCGCTTCAAAACAGATTTCCTTCCTAAGGTGGTCTCTGCTTTTCATTTGAATCAGGATATTGTTCTTCCCTCCTTGTGTCCTAAGCCCAGCAATGACAAGGAGAGGGTTTTGCATTCTTTGGATGTGCTTTGCTGTGTGAAGTTCTTTTTGGTGGCTACTTCTCCTTTTCGTAGGACTGACGCCCTTTTTGTGGTGCCCTCTGGGCCTAGGAAAGGTTTGGCTCCCGCCAAGTCTTCCATTAGTAAATGGATTCGCCAGGCCATTGTTGGGGCCTATTCTGCTAAGGGGAAGATTCCCCCTTTTCGTGTTACTGCTCATTCTACTCGTGCTGTTGGGGTGTCTTGGGCCTTCCAGCACCAGGCTTCTGTTGAGCAGGTTTGTAAGGCTGCTACTTGGTCTTCGGTTCACACTTTTTCCAAGTTTTACAAGGTTGATGTTCGGGCCTCAGCGGATGCTGTTTTTGGCCGCAAAGTTCTGCAAGCTGCAGTGGTTTAGGTTTGTGCCTTGTTTTTTGGATCCCCGCCCTTTATGGGCACTGCTATTGGATGTCCCAAGTGTAATGAATGTCTTGAAGCGGGGTGTGTGACATACTTAGAATAATACCATTTTGTGAATACTCACCTGTAAAAATACAATTCTGTGAAATACTCACCTGTAGAATTGGTATTATACGCATACAGTACGTCCTGCTCCATATATAATACTTACACGTGGGTAATCCTCCGCCAGATGGCGCTGTTCACTGCAGACATGCAGAAACAGGCTCCTCCCGGCCCTTCATATACCCAGGGACCTCCCACAAATCCCCAGCATTGAAAAGCAGTGAGAAAAGAAGCCGGGAGAAACCAACCAACCTGGAGCAGGATGTACTGTATGCGTATAATACCAATTCTACAGGTGAGTATTTCACAGAATTGTATTATTCAAAGCATACAGTACGTCCTGCTCCATCTATAATACTTACACGTGGGACATCCAATAGCAGTGTCCATAAAGTAGGGTGGGATCCCCATAAAAAAAGGCACAGCAGACAGTAAAGGCGCTGTCACCTGCAAACCTTGCTACCAAGAGCGACAGGAGCAAAGGCTCTAAAGTCAACCTCATAAAAACCTTTGAAAAGGTATGAACAGAAAACAAGCAGCGGTCTAGCAAAACCTGTTTAACAGAAACCTGGTGCTGAAAGGCCAAAGGTACCCAGGCACAAGTAGAAACAGAAAAAAAAGAGAAGAAGATTCTTCCCCTTAAAAGAATAGGCCAGAGTAAAAGCCTGACCAGTCCAATTGCAAACAGTAGCCTCAGCAAACTTGGAGCTCTCCCCATCGGGGAATTTGAACCCTGGTCTCCCGCGTGACAGGCGGGGATACTGACCACTACACTAACAAAGGATCAGCAAGAAGCCAACACCCTTACCTAGGACCAGAAAGGACAATCCATCCAAGCAAGACCAGTCCAAAGGGCGCATAACCCCTGGAAGCAGATGAGATCAGGCACATACGTATGGAAGCGCCCGCAAACCCCAAGGGGCATCAGTCCCCCTAAGGGACAAGAGACAAACCAGGAAAAACTTCAACACCTGTTGAGGGAATGTAGACCCCCTACTTCAGCATTACTATGAATAAGGCCCAGAGGCAGACAAAAGGTCTTGAATAAATGAGCATAAGGCACCACCTTGGGCATAAGGCGGAATACCACCACATCATGGTTTATATATATATAATGAACGAGGGCTAACTAAACAGAGCCACCTTCTCAGGCACACGTCTGACTGAAGCAACAGCCCCCAGAAGGGCAACTTGAAGTAAGAACAGTTCAGACAGCATCCGGAATAGGTCCAAAGGGAAAAACCCGCAAGGCAAACAGAATAAAAATTAATCCCAACAGGGACCATAGAACTACTTGGGGGGTGCACCTGAGCAATCCCCAAAGAACGCTTAACAAGGAAGATTGAACAAGACTTCTACGGAAAGGCGGACAGGGCAGAACCTGAACCTTCAGAGCACCGAGATGGGGAGCCAACTCCAACCCATGCTGTAATAACTTTAGAACCCTGGGAACAGAGAACGTCCGACAGGGGAGAGACCTAGACTCACGCCAATCAATATGGGTACGCCATACTCTATAATAGACGGAGGAAGAAGAAGAAGCTTGCTCCTAGCCCCCCATAGACAGTCACCCAGAAGATAAACCCGTCTCCGAAAGGGTAAATGAATCAACCGTCAGGCCATCAGACTAGAGCCTGTAGATTGGGGCGACATAAGCAGGAGCCTGAAAAGGGCAGAACCGCACTCCCGAGACAGCGTACAGGTGCAAGGTCCTGCATAGCAGCAGACTCTTCAGTTTCAGTAGGAACCAGAGAACCAGGAGGCGTCAGGGACCGCTTCTTTCCAAAGCCCAAGCGCTCCGCCAAACTAGATATCACCTGCTCAGCCGTAGGCAGCCTGCGCGGCACGACTTGCTGGTCATCCCCGCTTGAGTGCGACTCATCAGGAGTGAGATTTAAGCACGGGGAGACAGGTGTATTGAAGCGAGGTGCAGCCACTGGTAAACCTGATTGCAGGGCCAGTACCGGTTCAGCACACTGTCCGCAGACCCGTGCTCTGTCAGCATCAGCATGGGGCTATCCGCACGCTGTACACAGCCGGTCTTGTCCCCGAGGGACCCCGGGCACATAATTCTGAGATGCCTCCATATGGTGATTATCTGAGCAATATGCCCGCAGGGATTTATGCAATAGGCCACCCTGGATGCCCCAAGACCCGCTAGGAATGTGGGAGAATTTTTTATGTGAACTCGCTATAATATATGTCAGGCCGGGAGAAGCCACCGAATTCTTGGCGTCTGAAAGACATAAAGGGAATAAGGGGGGGTGTCCGAGCCATGCGCAGCTGAACGAAAGATCATAGGAAAAAAAACGCCCAGGAGGGCACTTACATGACCAAGGGAGGAGGAGGATCGCCAACCACGCACATGAAGACCATCAAAATGGCGCCAAGCGAACTTCGAGGGGCGGGCCCGATCTGGCCGTGACGCGGAGCGCGTCACGCCATGTCCCCGCCTCCCCCAAAGAGCGCGAAGCTGCAACCAGCGGTAACGTTCATGACAAGCAGTGGATAAAACACAGTTAGAATTTAGCTAAGGGAACCGCCAAAACTACTGAATGACACTGCCGCCCGGGCCGCACACTTCAGTAAGGGAAAAATACACACGCGCGCAACCTGTCAAGGGTTATGTGGATCAAGAAGTGCGGCTCTGACACCCAGTTCAAAGACAAAACAACGGCCATAAACGTGTACAACATTACACCGAGACCGCCACACGCATACCCCCCCCCCTTTCTTTTCCCCCGAGCTACAGGGGGAAGCGAGGGAGAAAGGTGACCCTTCACCCAGGGTTCATCGCTACGAGGGGCACGGGGCAATAATGCGGGAGGGGCATCTATTAGAGGCTCACCATCAGCCTAAACCGCCTACCCTATGGTGGGGGACTGCGGTGGAGCGTAGCTCCGTGAGCACACATGGTGCTGCCTGCCTTCACCCGACCAGCGCAGCCCAGGCTGGGAGGCACATCATCGAAGAGGATGGGTGGGAATAGTCCTACATGGCCGCAGGCTGTAAAAGCCCCGCTCACCTGTGAGAGAGTGATACTTCATGTCTTCGCAGTCAGCACTGCAGAGAAATCTGGGGATTTGTGGGAGGTCCCTGGGTATATGAAAGGCCGGGAGGAGCCTGTTTTTGCATGTCTGCAGTGAACAGCGCCATCTGGCGGAGGATTACCCACATGTAAGTATTATATATGGAGCAGGACGTACTGTATGCTTAGAATATGGGTATTATAAGTATGTCACACACCCCGCTTCACCCTGCCCTTTTGTATTCTGGATTCTTTATATGGTGAACCTTTGTTAGTTTTTATTGGCTTTCCTGGTCCCTTGATCTTACTGCTATCTTTATACTGGGGAATGAGTGGGAGGTCCCAGGTATTTATGGGCCGGGAGGGTCTATTTATTTATCATCTCTGCAAGATCGCCATCTACAGGTCAGTATACCCAAGTGTAATGAATGTCTTGAAGCGGGGTGTGTGACATACTTATAATACCCATTTTACAGGTGAGTATTCACAAAATAGTATTTTTTCATTGTGTTTTTTTTGGGCGGTCAAATAATTTTAATAATGTTGGACTATTTTGCTTTAAACATCACTGTAAACTTCTTTCTGCATATTTTTTATTTATTTTTTAAGCACACTGATTCTTCTGCAAAAAAATACAATTCTGTGAAATACTCACCTGTAGAATTGGTATTCTTAGTATACAGTACGTCCTGCTCCAGATAGATTACTTACACTTGGGTTATCCTCCTCCAGATGGCGCTGCACTGCAGAGACATGTAAAACAGGCTCCTCCCGGCCCCTCAAATACCCAGGGACCTCCCACAAATCCCCAGCATTGAAAAGCAGCGAACAAGAAGCCGGGAGAATTTAACCACCCAAAAACTGGTAACTATAACAATCACCATACAGGGGATCCAGAATAATGCAACAGGGTGGGGTGGAGCAGGACGTACTGTATACTTATAATACCAATTCTACAGGTGAGTATTTCACAGAATTGTATTATTATATTATTGTAAGTATACAGTATGTCCTGCTCCAGATAGATTATTTACACTTGGGACATCCAATAGCAGTGTCCATAAAATAGGGTGGGATCCCCAACAAGAAAATACAACTCTGTGAAGTACTCACCTGTAGAGTTGGTATTATATGCAGACAGCACGTCCTGCTCCAGACGTAGTCCTTACATGTGGGTATACCTCCGCCTTCAGCGCCGTGCACTGCAGAACATGAAGAAAACAAGCTCCTCCCGGCCCTACATATACCGGAGGACCTCCCACAAATCCCCAGCATTGAAAAGCAGTGAGAAAGAGAGGCCAGGAGAAACAACCACCCAAAACTGGCAAAACAAAATATCAAGTATAACAATCGCCAAACAGGGGATCCAGAACAAAGTGAAACCAGGGTGGGGTGGAGCAGGACGTGCTGTCTGCATATAATACCAACTCTAAAGGTGAGTACTTCACAGAGTTGTATTATTCTAAGCAGACAGCACGTCCTGCTCCAGACGTAGTCCTTACATGTGGGACATCCAATAGCAGTGTCCGTAAAGAAGGGTGGGATCCCCAACAGAAGGCAACAGCAAGCCGTTTAAACTACTACAGCCTGCAACACCTTGCGGCCAAACGCAGCGTCAGCTGAGGCCTTAACATCAACCTTGTAAAACTTTGTAAAGGTATGAACGGAAGATAGTAGCGGCCTTGCAAACTTGCTCCACAGAGGCCTGGTGCTGAAAAGCCCAAGAAGCCCCAACAGCTCTAGTAGAATGAGCAGTAAGAAGAAAGGGAGGAGTCTTCCCCTTAGAAGTATAGGCTTGAACCACAGCCTGACGAATCCATTTACTGATGGTAGACTTGGCGGGAGCCAAACCTTTCCTAGGCCCGTGAGGCACAACGAAGAGAGCATCCGTCTTCCTAAATGCCTGAGTGGTAACCAGGTAAGACTTGACACACCTAACCACATCCAGGAAATGTAAAACCCTCTCTTTAGGGTTACTAGGACACAAGGAAGGAAGAACAATATCTTGATTCAAATGAAACGCAGACACAACCTTAGGCAGAAAGTCTGGCTTGAAGCGAAACACCACCTTATCCCGGTGTCTCTCAAAGTAGGGAGGCTGAATAGACAAGGCAGCCAACTCAGACACACGTCTAACCGAGGTAATGGCTACCAGAAAGACCACCTTGAGCATGAAAACAGCAAGAGCTGTTTCATGAATAGGCTCAAAAGGAGGACCCTGCAGGGCCGACAAAACCAAATTCAGATCCCAAACAGGAACCATAGGTTTCCGAGGGGGGCGCACATGAGTGACCCCCTGAAAGAAAGTCTTGATAAGAGAGTGCTGGGCAAAGGTCTTCTGAAAGAAGATAGACAGGGCCGAAACCTGGCCCTTCAAGGTACTAAGCTTCAGACCTAAGTCTAGACCATGTTGTAAAAACTCCAGCACCCTGGAGACTAAGAATTCCCGGCAGGGAAGAGACCTGGATTCACACCAGTCAATGTAGGCACGCCATACTCTATAATATATAGCAGAAGAGGTCTTCTTCCTGGCTTGGACCATGGTAGCCACTACAGAAGCGGACAAACCCTTTTCCTTAAATGGTTGTCTCAATAGCCAAGCCGTCAAAGCCAGAGTTAGTAAATTGGGATGGCGTAGAGACCCCTGAGTTAGGAGGTCTGGAATCCTTGGTAGATCGTACCGATCTACTGCCATTTGAACCACGTCTGCGAACCACACTCTTCTTGGCCAGCTTGGGGCCACCAGAATGGTGGGTACTCCTTCCAGAGCGATCTTGTGTAGCACTCTACCAAGAAGGGGAAGTGGTGGAAACGCATACAGGAGCCGAAACTCCTTCCAAGACATTGACAGGGCATCCGTGGCCAGAGCCAGAGGATCCTGAGACAGGGATACAAAGCTCGGTAGCTTGTGATTGTGACGGGACGCAAACAGATCCACGTCTGGGACACCCCAACGGTGACACAGGGACTGAAATACCGAGTTGGAGAGGGACCACTCCCCCTGACGGGACGACCCCCTGCTCAGGGCATCTGCTAGTAGATTTTCCGCCCCCGGAATGTAAACAGCCGAGATGCATTGAACATTGGTCTCTGCCCAGGTTAGAATCAGAGACACCTCCTGGAGAGCACCCTTGCTCCGGGTTCCTCCCTGATGATTGATGTAGGCAACCGCCGTCCTATTGTCTGAGCGTACCTGAATCGCCAGACCCTTCAGGTGCTGTGTCAATTGTTCCAGCACCAACCTGACCGCCCTGAGTTCCAGGACATTGATGGGTAGATGGGCCTCCTGAGGGCCCCACCTCCCCTGGAAACGCAGGGACTTCCAGAATCCCCCCCAGCCCGAGAGACTGGCATCCGTTGTGACCGTCTCCCAGGAGGGAGCCAGGAAGGATCTGCCCCTTGTCAAGTTCCCGTGGTCCAGCCACCACGCCAGGGATTGTCTGACCGAGGGGGGAAGCACCCAGATCTCGTCCAAGGACGCTGGGTCCTTGTTCCAAACTGACAGAAGGTGAAGCTGCAGAGTTCTCAAATGGAATTGGGCAAAGGGCACCGCCTCGAAGCTTGCCACCATCGAGCCCACCAACTGCATTCCCTGCCTGATAGAGGGATGAGGGCTCGAGAGCAGGGACCTCACCTGCGTTGTCAGAGCTTCCACCTTCTGTGGAGGAAGGAATATCCTTGACTGAACTGAATCCAGAATCATCCCCAGAAACAGTGTCACTGAGGAGGGGGACAGAGAGGACTTTGGGTAATTGATCACCCAGCCGAAGGACCGCGTGTCCAGCTCTGCCTGCTGCAGAGACTGGGATGAGATGAGTATATCGTCCAGGTAGGGCAACACTCGTATGCCTTTTAGTCTCAACAGAGACATTACTCCTGCCAGCACCTTGGTGAATACCCTGGGGGCTGACGTAAGTCCGAATGGCAGAGCCACAAACTGGTAATGCTGATCCAGCAGCGCAAATCTGAGAAGAAGAAGAGAAAAGAGTTTCCATACGAAAATGCCTGTTTCTGACAAATCTGTTTAAGATTTTTAAGTCCAGAATGGGTCTGACTGACCCGTCCTTTTTGGGTACCGTGAACAGGTTGGAATAAAACCCCACGCCCCTGTCTTTTAAGGGGACCTTGCAAATGACCCCGAGGTCTAGAAGGTCCTGCACCGCTAGCGTCAAGACATGAGCTGAGGCAGGATCTTGTGGGATTCGGGACCCGACGAAGCTGGTAGGGGGCAGTACAGCAAACTCTATCTTGTAACCGGAGGACACTACCTCCTGAATCCACCGGTCTGGGACGTGGCGTCTCCAGACATGCTGAAAATGCTGTAGACGTCCCCCCACCCTGACGGGCGATGGCGCCCCGTCATGCCTGGGGGGTCTTGGGAGGGGCTTTGGCCCCCAGGAAGAGCTGGGGCGGCGTCCTCTGTTCTTGTTCCAGGAATCTGTGCGAGCTCTGGCGAAGGACACCCCTCTTCCCTGTATAGCTCCACGGTAGGGGGTCGAGTGGGAGCTTGGGCCACGAAAGGGCCGAACCTGATGCTTGCGCTGGGGCAGCTTGCCCCCTTTAGCAAAGATATCTAACCTTTCTCCAAACAGGCGCAGCCCTTTGAAAGGAAGCCCCGTAAGAGCCTTCTTGGCGACATTGTCAGCTGCCCACTGGCGTAACCAGACCGCACGGCGTATGGCTACCACCAGAGCAGAGGATCTAGCACTCAGCTTGATAGCATCGTCCGATGCAGACAGGATATAATTGATAAAAGTCTCACAGGTAACCAAAGCATTGGCGGGCATCGGATGGCAAGTCATCCGCCCCTTCAAGAGCAGTCTTAACCACAGTCCTGAGCGCCACCGCCGTGATGGCTAAGGTGCAAACTGGGCGGAGCGAGGCTCCCCTAAATGCAAAGGCATGACATGCCAATTGATCAACCCGCCAATCCTCCAGATCCCGCAGCGTAGTAGTGTCAGGGGAGTGCATAATAGAGGTATTGGACAGACCCAGGATCGGGGCATCGACTTCGGGCGGCGAAGTCCAACACTTGATCAGGTCGGCAGGGAATGGATACTTCTTATCCACAGTCTTAGGAACCCCCTGGAGTTTGCTGGGATGTTCCCACTCCTTTAAGATGAGATTATTAAAATGAGTTTGTTCAGGAAACTCCAACCGCACCCTAGCGGTATGGAACAGGTCACCTCTTTGCCGAGGAGCCGCAGGCGGGGGAGAGAGGGATAACACATCAAAGATCTGGGCCAGCAATCTATCAACGTCATCCTGGGACCAAAGATCAGAACCAGATTCATCCTGACGCCTGGACTCATCGTCGTAGGACCCCCGAGTCAGAAAACAGTTCCCCTTCCTCTGAGGGGGAGTGTGCGTAAGACAAATGTAACTCATCAGATTCTACAGGAAGAATAGTGGCTTCAGGTGGCGCTTTTTAGCGGTAGCCTTGCGCGCCAAGGAGCCAGCGACTAAACTTTCAACGCTAGCCAGTCTAGCGGCAAAGTCAGCATGAGAGTCCCCGCTAGTATTGGGGGATAGACTCAGGCTTGGGGGAGTAGGGGAAACAAGGCGAGGCGCGGGCCCAGCCTCGGAAGAGATGGGTAGGCCAGCTAGCGCCTGCTGGGCACAAGGGACGCAGACCCGTGCATTTTCACCATTGCTAGGTGTGACCCCACAAGCTACACACAGACGGGCTTGTCCCGAAGGAACCCCGTTCACAACATCCTGAGATGCCTCCATATGGTGATTATTATATTCAATATGGCAGTAGGGATTAATGCTGTAAAGCAACCCTGGATGCCCCAAACACCCGCTGGGAAGTGGGAGTGATTTGTTAAAAGGTTCTGGACCGGACTCTACGCCGGGCCGGGAGAAGCCACCGAAGTCCGCGGTCTGAAAGACACAAGGGGAACAGGGATGTCAGAGCCAAGCGCGAAGAAGTCAAAGCTAGGAAAGGGATCGCCCATGAGGGCACTTACAGAACAGCGAGGGGAGGACCGTCTTCACCATGTGAGAAGGAAATGACGCCTAGCGAACCTCGAAGGGCGGGACAGAGCGGACGATGACGCGGAGCGCGCCAAACCGAACCACGCCCCCCCCTCCGGAGAGCGCGAAGCTGGAAGGCGCGCAGCCAATCAGAAGCGACAGATGTTGTCAGGGAGACATCACCTCAGAGAGATCTTACAGGGTGAGTACAGTGATAGAATGCCAAGCGTCAATTGAATGAAACTGAAAGCACGCGCCGAGCAATACATGAAAGCGCAGCAGTAAAGCAAAAGGCTGAGAGTGAAGCGCAGCTCTGACTCCAAGGACCAAATTAAACAATGGTTGACTAGTGTGATTAGGGCAAGGATTAGCCGTCGTACACACGACCCGCCCCCCTCTTTTTACCCCACAAACGGGGAAATCTAGGGAGGAAGGTGATCCAATATACCGGGTTCACCGCTACACCGGGCGAGGGGCACTAGTGCGGGAGGGGCATCCAATAGAAGGCTCACCATACGCCTTGACCGCCTACCCTATGGAGGGGGATTGCGGTGGAGTCTAGCTCCATAAGCACACTAGGTGCTGCCTACCTTCACCCGACCCAACGCAGCCCAGGCTGGGAGGCATTAGTTCACAACGAGGACGGGTGGAAATAGTCCCGCAGGGCCTCGGGCTGTAAAGCCCCGCTCGCCTGCGAGAGCGTGATACTTCATGTCTTCGCTGTTCAAGCACTGCAGAGAAATCTGGGGATTTGTGGGAGGTCCTCCGGTATATGTAGGGCCGGGAGGAGCTTGTTTTCTTCATGTTCTGCAGTGCACGGCGCTGAAGGCGGAGGTATACCCACATGTAAGGACTACGTCTGGAGCAGGACGTGCTGTCTGCTTAGAATAAGGTAACAGCAGGCAGTTTAAACCACTGCCGCCTGTAAAACCTTGTGACCGAAAACAGCATCAGCTGAGGCCCTAACATCAACCTTGTAAAACTTTGAAAAGGTATGAACGGAAGACCACGTAGCGGCCTTGCAAACTTGTTCAACAGAAGCCTGGTGCTGGAAGGCCCAAGAGGCACCAATAGCACGAGTAGAATGAGCAGTAAGGTAGAAGGGAGGACTCTTCCCCTTAGCCGAATAGGCCTGAATCACAGCCTGACGGATCCATTTGCTAATGGTAGACTTGGCAGGAGCCAAACCCTTCCTAGGACCAGAAGGGACCACAAAAAGAGCATCAGTTTTCCTGAAGGACGCAGTGACTACTAGGTAATACTTCAGAGACCTGACCACATCCAAGGAGTGCAAAACCCTTTCCTTAGCATTACTAGGATTACGGAAGGAAGGAAGAACAATATCCTGGTTCAAATGAAAAGCAGACACCACCTTGGGCAGGAAATACGGCTTAAAGCGGAACACCACCTTATCCTGGTGTCTCTCAAAGTATGGAGGCTGGATAGACAGAGCCGCCAGCTCAGACACACGCCTGACCGAAGTAATAGCCACCAGAAAGACAACCTTGAGGGTAAGTACAGCCAGAGCAGCATCCTGAATAGGCTCAAAGGGAGCACCCTGCAAGGCAGACAAGACCAAATTCAAATCCCAAACAAGGACCATAGGTTTTCGTGGGGGACGCACATGAGTAACCCCCTGAAAGAAAGTCTTGACCAAGGAATGTTGAGCAAAGGACTTCTGAAAGAAAACAGACAGGGCAGAAACATGACCCTTCAAAGTACTGAGTTGGAGACCAGACTCCAAGCCTTGCTGTAAGAACTCTAGAACCCTGGGAACTGAGAACACCCGACAGGGAAGAGACCTAGACTCACACCAGTCAATGTAAGCACGCCAAACCCTATAATAGATTGAAGATGAAGACTTCTTCCTAGCCTTCACCATGGTCTCAACCACGGAGGCAGACAAGCCTTTCTCCATCAAGATGGACGTCATGAGATCCGCTGGGCGCAGGGAGCCAATGGCCGAGCGCAGAGTTTCCATGCGAAAACGCTTGTTTCTGACAAATTTGTTGAGGATCTTTAAATCCAGAATGGGCCTGACTGACCCATCTTTTTTGGGGACTGTGAAAAGGTTGGAATAGAACCCCTTACCTCTTTCTCTTAAGGGGACACTGCAAATGACCCCCATATCCAGAAGGCCTTGCACGGCCTGCATCAAGACCTGAGCTGAGGCAGAGTCCTGGGGGATCCTGGACCTGACGAATCTTGGGGGGGGGGGGGGGGGGCGCACAGCAAACTATCTTGTAACCAGAGGACACTACCTCCTGAACCTGTCCACCTGTCTGAGACGTGATGCCTCCAGACGTGTGCAAGGTGCTGTAGTCGTCCCCTCACCCCGATGGGCGAGGGCGCCCCATCATGCCTGGGGAGACTTGGGAGAGGGTTTTGGTTTAGAGCCACAGGAGGCACCGGGGCGTCGTCCACTGTTCCTGCGCCAGGAATCTGTACGAGCCCCCGCGAAGGACACCCCTTTGCCCTGCTTAGCACTGCGGTAGGGGAGTGAAGGGGGCCCCTGGCCCCGAAAGGCCCGAGACTGCCGCCTGCGCTGGGGTAACTTGCCTCCTTTAGCAAAAAGGTCTAGGCGATCACCAAACAGGCGTAGCCCCTTAAATGGAAGCCCAGTAAGGGCCCTCTTAGCAGCGTTGTCAGCAGCCCACTGGCGCAGCCAGACCACGCGGCGTATAGCTATCGCCAAGGCAGAGGTTCTGGCACACATCCTAATGGCATCATCCAAGGCAGATAGGATAAAGTTCACAAACATATCACAGTTAGACAGTGCATTACATGTATCAGGTTGCCCTTCATCAGACCCATCAAGTACACTTCTGATCAGGGTCCTGAGCGCCACAGACGTGATGGCTGAGGCGCAAACCGGGCACAGCGCCACCCCCACAAAAGCAAAGGCATGGCACACTAATTGGTCAATGCGCCGGTCCTCAGCATCCCGCAGCGTAGTAGTGTCAGGGGAGTGCATAATAGAGGTGTTAGACAACCCTAGAATAGGAGCATCGACCTCAGGGGGAGATGACCAGCACTTGACCATGTCAGCAGGAAAGGGATACTTTCTGTCCCAACTTTTAGGTATGCCGGGAAGTCTACTGGGACGTTCCCACTCCTTAAGCACGAGGTTATTGAAATGGGTTTGCTCAGGAAATTCCAGACGAGCTTTAGCAGTATGGAAAAGCTCCCCCCTTTGCCTGGGAGCCGCAACCGGGGGAGAAATAGACAAAACCTCAAATATTTGGACCAGCAGTCTGTCAGTATCATCCGGGGTCCAGGGGTCAGAGCCAGAATCGTCATGACCCCTTAGTCTCTCATCAGATGACCCTGAGTCATAAAACAGCTCCCCTTTGTCTGATGGGGCGTAGCCATACAGATGCAACAACTCCGCAGATTCCATAGGAGACGGAGTGGCATCAGGAGTTAAGTGATGCTTTTTAGCGGAGGCCTTACCCGCTAAGGTATTAGCGATCAATCTTTCAACACTGGCCAGTCTAGCAGGCACATCAGGTTGAGAATCCCCGCTTGTATGTAATTCAATGGGGGTGAGACTCAAGCTTGGGGGATTAGGTGAAGTGAGACGAGGTGCAGGCCCAGCCACCGGAGGGGCGGGTTGCAACGTTGGCGCCTGCTGTGCGCAAGGGACACAGACCCACGCATTGTCACCGCTGATAGGTGAGACCCCACAAGCTACACACAGCCGGGCTTGTCCCGAAGGAACCCCGGTCCCAATATCCTGGGATGCCTCCATATGGTGATTATTAGGCCAGTAGGGATTGACGCTATAAGGCAACCCTGGATGCCCCAATGACCCGCTAGGGAAGTGGGAGTATTTATACTAGGCCCAACTACAATTACACCGGGCCGGGAGAAGCCACTGGATTCACCGGTCTGAAAGACACAATGAGAAGGAGGGGTGTCAGAGTCATACATAGTAAAATAATGAGTATCAAAGTCACCCGCGAGGGCACTTACAGGCCACAGAAGGGGGGGCCGTTACACATGCGCGCGCGACTGTACAGGAAAAGGCGCCAAAAAGAACCTCGAAGGGCGGGCCAGAACGAGCCGTGACGCAGGGCGCGCCAGGCCCGGCCCCGCCCCCCCGAAGAGCGCGAAGTCCACAGACAAGCAGCCAATGAGGACGCAGGAGTGTCTGAGGCAACGCCGCCGCCCGGCAAGGGCATCCAAATGAAGGAAAGGGCACGTACTGTGGCGGCGTTTGCAATAGTAAAGCAAGTCAGCGCGGCGGTTGACACACATATACAAGTCCCAACACACATGCCAACAGGCAATATACACGAATCACGGTACAAGTTCAACCACACCCCCCCCCCCTTCTTTTCCTCCCGAAGGCTACGGGGAGAATGAGGGAGGATGGCGGCCCTTTGTACAGGACCCATCGCTACCGAGGCATGGGACAATAGTGTGGGTGGGGCATCCCATAAGGCTCACCATCAGCCTATACCGCCTACCCTTTGGTGGGGGACTGTGGTGGAGCAGCGCTCCTTAAGCACACATGGTGCTGCCTACCTTCACCCGACGAGCGCAGCCCAGGCTGGGAGGCACATCACATCAAGGACGGGCGGGAATAGTCCAAACAGGGCCGCAGGCTTTAATATCCCCGCTCACCTGCAACAGAGTGATATTTCATGTCTTCGCAGTCAGCACTGCAGAGAAATCTGGGGATTTGTGGGAGGTCCCTGGGTATTTGAGGGGCCGGGAGGAGCCTGTTTTACATGTCTCTGCAGTGCAGCGCCATCTGGCGGAGGATAACCCAAGTGTAAGTAATCTATCTGGAGCAGGACGTACTGTATACTTAGAATAATAAAATAACGGTATATGGATGTACTGCTTGTGGGTCTGATGACAGACACAGGGGTGAAGTAAGGGGACACGAGGCATCAATGGAGACACCTATTTTAAACTGGTTAAATACATTTTGCCTAGTTAAGTTGCCATTTCCAACATGATTTCTTCTCTGGTGGGGGGGTAATTGCCAGGGTCTGGGTGTGTATTACTAAAACAGTTACTTAGGTGTCGGCCCTCTTTAAAGTGGATGGGCAGTCCCTTTAACTACAATGAGGGTTCTGATCATCTCTTCTATTGGGACTAGGTGGAAACTTGGGGAATTAGTCTGGAGAGAAGGATGGGGGCTGCTATGGTAGCTAACGGGTTTGTGACGTTACCTTGAATGCATTTTCCCAGGAATGTGTTTAAAGTAGACCAAAACCCAGGATTTTGATTATCCTGGGTTTTGGGATGCCCTGCTGTGTGAAAACCCTCCGGATAGCCGCAGCCAACTCACCTCTTTCCAGTCCCATGGCGCGTCTAAGAGCAACGGCTCTGACGGATGCATCCTCCGCTTCCCTCTAGTATTGCCTGCGCGGGCACGCTCCCTGTTAGAGGGAGGCGGAGGATGCGTCTGTCAGAGCTGCTGCGTGGGACCGGGAAGAGGTGAGTTTGCTGCGGCGTCCTGGGGGTTTTCACGCAGCGGGGTGCCCCCGGGGTAAGGAGCAAAACCCAAGATAGTCAATTTTAACACATTCTTGGGAAAATGCATTCATGGTAATGTCACAAACCCGTTAGCTACCATAGCAGCCCCCATCCTTCTCTCTAGACTAATTCCCCAAGTTTCCACCTAGTCCCAATAAAAGAGATGATCAGAACCCCTCATTGTAGTTAAAGGGACCGCCCATGCAGTAAGGCAGAATGCACTCAGCTTAAGCATGTCCTATGTGCCTCTCCTATGTCCTGCAGGGTGCTGTAGGAAGGCTCTAATGTTTGCCCCTCCATTTAATAGAGTTCGTTCATGACCACCCTGTTAATGTGGTCGCATGGCTGCCTACAGCTTACCTCAGGGCTTGATGGAGAAGCACATGGGACAGGCTTCAGGGGATTCTGTTTCCTTATTGCCACTGTATGGACACAAGATGACTGCTCACCCAATAGATGACACAGAGAAATACATATGTGAAATGTAAAAAGCTTTAATACAAAATGGCAATGGAACCCCTCCCCCCGAACACTGTACAGCCGGGGATGCCCCCGAAGATTCACATTGTGCAGCGGTTGCAATCACTCATCAGCATTCCTCATGCAACCCCCTCCAAATGAGACATAAGTATGAACCATTTTCATTGTCCTGAGCAGCCATGTTCTCAAATGTATTCAGTAAAGAGTTAGAGGGGGGAACCTAAAACCAAAACAGCTCACCCCTGCAAATCAGGCATTATACAATAACCACTTCCATACTAATAGGGCTGCAGCAGCAGTCACCAAGACTGCTATCTACCAATAAGATGTGTACCCTGGAGGGTGAAAAATGGAGGAAATTTGCCCAATTTTGAGCACGCCTAGGAATATAACGGTGAACAGTGGGCAAGTCAGGAATTGCGGTAAATAAGGCTTTAAAGTGGACCAATCACCAGGATTTTGACTATTCTGGTGATTGGGCCTCTTACCCGGGGAATCCCGATTTGCAATGCCTTGCTTTGTGAAATACCCCAGATTGCCCACACCACTTATCTTTCCTTTGTTCCCATGGTGCATGTGTGGGCACCTTGGGATCATCCAAACACCAATGCATGGCATAAAGCATTGGTTAGAACTGAGTGTCGGCATAGGGAGCAAGGGTGGCATCATCCCCGGGGGAGTGTGCACACTCCTGTCTCAGCTGGGGCTGCAAAGAGGGACAAGGTAAAATTGCAAACAATTATGGGCTGAATTGGGATGCTTTAATTGGCCAGCCGAGTGATTGGTCCCTTTTAAGAAAACTGACTGAGGGCGTCGACACAGTTTGCTTGTAGACTCTGGACTCAATGCACCAGGTTTCTCTGTGTAAGGCACAAGGGTGCTGTCCAATGACAATGCAGAGTTACCTTGAACATGTCCTGTACACATACCAGAGGCATGAACAGAGGCAGGGTGATACTGGCACAGGACAGGAAGTCCATGCGCTGTGCTCTGGGGTTAGAGTCCCTCCCATGTAGAAGGAAGACAGAGGGGAGAAGGGAGCAGACACACAGACATGGTAATAAAGATCTTATATCAAATATAAAAGCTATAAAAATACATCTCAGACTGGTAACAGGAAAGACCCTGAGCTGGAGAGTGACCAGAGGGGGTTCTAATACTGGAGGTAAAGGTCACCCTATGAAGGGCTGGAGGCAGTCAAAATATTTATTACAGTTATCGTGCCTAGGTAAAGGCTCAGGGAACAGACAGGAGTCTGACTACAAATCGACTGCGGCAACTCTCAAGCTAGAGAGGAGGGACTGGGTTTCCACTGCCAGCACGATACCAGCCCTGGAATGGGCCCTGTGTATAGAGTGTAATGGCTCAGAACACACAAAAGAGGGCAGCAGTGCACTCTGGCTGGCAGTGAAAAGCCAGGAACTGCCAACAGTGGGCGCTCTAGCTACCTGAAACATGAGGACAGAAGTCCATGACTGCACTTACCTAACCATGGCCACAGCAGGATTGTGACAGGCAGCAAGACAGTCATAAGATCGGACCCCCCCCCCCCCCCCCCCAATTAACTCTGATCTCCTATTCAGGAGATTTAAGTTGCAGGGCAGCAGAATAGTTACAGAAATGTGCAGAAGGACCTATCCCTCCCCACAGCTGATTGGCCAGTGGCGTCACTCTGCCGTATTAACAGTTTCCTGCCCATCCCACATTATACAGTATCAGAAATGTCTCCATCCTCCCAACACCGTCCTAACCAATCAGAACACCAGAATCTTCCAACCAGAATGGACAAATGAGCATCCAAAATAAAGTGCATCACAAGACTCCTCCGGCAGCCAATCAAACACCACCTCTCGGTTGCCGGAGCCTATAGTAAACCTTCGCTTGTGAGGGGGGCCTTCGTTGTTGTTGGTAGACCCCAAGCTGACGATCTCCATATCAAAAGTTATGGTAGAGCCGGGGGAGATTGGAGGCAGCTGATTGGTCATCTCTTTGCCGTTTACATAGACCGCTCCTACAGGAGACAACAAATGCCACCAGGGGGCATTAGAGACACATCAGCATATAACAAAATACACAAAATAAAAAACTGTCAAGAAGGCCTGTACTCACCGCTCGTGCCAATACACACGGCTCTGTCCCTCTGCAGAGAGTTTAAGGTGCTCTCCTTCTCCACGCACACTCCAATGCCGTCCCTCTTATCCGCCTGACCGGCCGCCTCCACCCTGCCAGAAGCACAAATTACAATAAGCCAACAAGGAGGAAGCTGCTGTGCCCCTGGAACAATGTGCCATTTTCTTTACCAGACGCATTCAATAATGCAAGGGGGGGGGGGCATATTGTCTCACCTAAAGGTCAGTGTCTGCCCCGGGAAGTAGGTGGCGCTCTTGGAGTATAAGATGCCGTGGCACGGGCTGTCATTCCTCAAGGCAATGTTCCTGCGGCTGCTGAGACTGTAACCTTCCAATCCTGGACTCCACTCTGCCGAGAAACAACCAATCAGAAAAGGGACTGAGTCAGCATACAGATTAACTACCCAATAGCAGCCAAGAAGCTCTGCAGCCCCAGCAGACACCTGTATGGCCCTTTGGATTCCACCCAGCAAATTGCCACCAGAATAAAGGACCCACCATGGGGAATGAGGGCGGTGTGCGCAAGCTGAGGGACGCTCCAGGGGCTCCACTCCTGTCGGCCATCCCCACGGGCACACACCCGAAACTGGTAATCAACATTGGGGTCGATCTGCAAGACGATGAACTCGCATTCATGGCCCACGTACGCATCTTCAAAATGGCCGGCAGCCTGTTTGCGGTACTGCAGCCTGTAATCTTGCGCCACAAACTCCTCATCCACCTGACAGGAAGACAGAGGAGATTGGTTACCACAAGATCCCGACTCAACGGACAGCTCCCCAACAGTAATATGCAGGGACATCCATAACTAAGCAACCATTTTCGGGGTAAGGTGAGAAAACATTTGGTAATTTATTAAAGGCACTGACGAGACTATGTGTCAAAACATGTTTGTGGCGCTGCCATGCAGAAGATTAATTCTGGCGAGCTGCTGAGAAAACTTGTTTCTGAGAATCAGCCTCTTTTCTGTGGCTCAGCTCCTGTATTTTATTTTTTCATGACCACCTTTTATTAGCACTGAAATGTGGACCTATACAAAAAAAGCAGGGAAAAGACAAACAAAATAGGGAGCAGCTATTCATCCCTGCACACACAAGCATTGGTGTGTCCCACACAGACTGATGCAAGAGGGGTTGATAAGGCAATTCTGTGAAAATCACCTGTAGAATTGCTTTTGTTTCCGATCCATTCCATCCCATCCAGAAGTCATCACGATTGGGAGTTCGCCCCTAGGGGGCGCTGACTGCAAGATTAGAGATGTAGCTCCTCCCGGCCCCCTATAAAGGCAGCTGCCTCTCAGCCCCAGTAATTTAAAAGCAGTACTCAATAGAAGAGGCAGGCAGGGAGACCATGTTACTTCACATAGCCTCCGCTTATACTCTCTCAAATCAAAAATGTAATCTAAAACTTGTATAAACAGTGTCCTATGAGCAAAAATGGTTCAATTACCATAACAGGCATGCAGGACATAATAAACCTCTATGGCGGGGTGAATGGGCTGGAATGGATCGGAAACAATTCTACAGGTGAGTTTCACAGAATTGCCTTTTTCTTTCCAATCCATTCCAGCCTGTCCAGAAGTCATCACGATTGGGACATCCAAAAGCAGTGTCCATATGGGCGGGATCCCCAGCACCTTTCGGCCAAAAACATTGTCAGCTGAGGCCCTGACATCCACTTTGTAAAACTTTGTTAAAGTATGAACTGAAGACCAAGTAGCAGCCTTACAAACTTGTTCCACCGAGGCCTCGTGCTGAAAAGCCCACGAAGCACCAATGGCTCTAGTAGAATGGGCTGTGATCCGAAAAGGGGGTTCCTTCCCCCTGGCAGAATAGGCTTGTACCACCGCCTGTCTAATCCACTTACTGAGTGTGGACTTGGCTGGTGGCAAACCTTTCCTAGAGCCCTCTGTCAAGACAAAAAGCAAATCCGATTTCCTGGTTCAGTTGCAGCCAGGTAATAGGTTATGGCTCTGACCACATCCAAAGCATGGAGAGTCCGTTCTTTGGGATTAGCCGGTGCTGGACACAAGGCAAGACAACAAAAAATCTGTCTTAAAACGAAAAACCACCTTATCTCTGTGCATCTCAAAATAGGGTGGTTTCATACATAGCGCATCCAGCTCTGATACGCGACGCACCGAGGTGATCGCCACCAGAAAAAACACTTTGAGTCAGCATAGTCAATGTAGAGTCATGCAATGGCTCGAAGGGGGCACCCTGGAGAGCAGATAACACCAGATTTACGAGACTGATTTACGCGGTGGACGGACATGGGTGACCCCCTGGAATAAAGTCTTGATCAATCTATGATTGGCAATGGACCTCTGGAAAAAAATAGATAAGGCAGAGACCTGACCCTTGAGGGTGCTCAGCTGGAGGACCAAGTCTAGACCGTTTTGTAAAAATACAATTCTGTGAAATACTCACCTGTAGAATTGGTATTATAAGTATACAGTACGTCCTGCTTCAGATAGATTACTTACACTTGGGTTATCCTCCGCCAGATGGTGCTGCACTGCAGAGACATGTAAAACAGGCTCCTCCCGGCCCCTCAAATACCCGGGGACCTCCCACAAATCCCCAGCATTATTTCCGACAAGGAAGGCTCCAGGCCTCGCATCAAGCAATATAGGCTCGCCAAACTCTGTAGTATATCATGGAAGAAGACTTCTTCCGTGCCTGAATCATTGTGTGATTAACCGTGGCCGATAACCTCTTCTCCGTCAGGATGGAGGTTTCAATAGCCAGGCCGTCAAAGCCAGCGTCCGTAAATTCGGGTGCCGTAGCGACCCCTGTGTGAGAAGCTCTGGATCGTCGGGCATGATGTAGTGATCTATTGACATCTTTACTATGTCCGCAAACCAACTCCTCCTTGGCCAACGAGGAGCTAACAGGATGGCTGGTACCCCCTCCTGGACTATCTGGCGTAGTACTCGGCCCAGGTTCGGAAACGGAGGGAATGCATGCAGAAGATTGAACTCCGTCCAAGGAATCGCCAGGGCGTCTGTTGCTATGGCCAGAGGGTCTCTTGAGAGAGACACGAACCTTAGAAGCTTGTGATTGTGTCTGGACGCAAAAAGATCCACGTCTGGTTGACCCCAGCGCAGGCACAGAGCTTGAAAGGTCTTCCTGCTGAGGGACCATTCGCCCAGGCGCAAGGAGCTCCTGCTCAGGGAGTCTGCCTCCTGGTTCTCCACCCCCAGGATGTAAACCGCCGGGATGCAGGGAACATTCTCCTCTGCCCAATTCAGAATCCGGCTTACCTCCTTGAGGGATCTCTTGCTCCGAGTACCACCCTGGTGGTTGATGTAGGCGACAGCTGTCTGATTGTCCGAGCGGACCTGAACCGCATGGCCTCTTAAATAGGGGGTCAGACATGGCAGGACAAATCAAATTGCTCTTAGTTCCAAGAGATTTATGGGCAACCAGTTGACTGGCATCCGTGGTAACCATCTCCCATTGGGGAGTCAGAAACTTGCCTACCAGCAGGTTCTGAGGATCCAACCACCACAAGAGAGATTGCGGGGGGGGGGGGGGGGCAGCAAAAATCCTTGTTCCAGGGATTCCGGCGACCGATTCCAGCTTGTTAGCAGATTGAGCTGTAGAGGTCTTATGTGGAACTGGGCGAAGGGTACTGCCTCAAAGCAAGCCACCATTAGGCCCACCAATCTCATCCCTAGACGCACCGATGGCCGTTGCAGGTACAGGCCTTGCTGGCTTGTCATCTGGAGTTCCAAGACTTTCTGCTGCGGCAGAAAGGCCTTGACTTGACCGGTGTCTAGAGTCATCCCCAGGAAGGATCTCACTGTTGAAGGCATGATATGCGACTTGGGGTAGTTGATCATCCAACCGAAGGCTTCCAGGGTTGACAATACAGTCCGGGTGTCGCTCTCGGCCTCCTGAAGGGACCGGGCCGAGATCAGAAGGTCGTCTAGATAGGGTAATACACGAATACTCTGACTCCTCAGGATAGCCATGATGCCCGCCAGAACCTTGGTGAACACTCGGGGAGCTGGGGATATGCCGAAGGGGAGTGCCACAAACTGGTAATGCTGATCCTCCAGTGCAAACCTCAAAAACTTTTGATGTCCCTGCAAAATCAGGATGTGCAGATACGCGTCCCTGATGTCCACCGTAGTCATAAAGTCGCCGGGCCGAAGCGACCTGACCGCCGGCCGCAATGTCTTTATGCGGAAATGTCTGACTGGTTGAGTCCCTTTAGGTCCAAGATCAGCCGCAGCGATCCGTCCTTCTTGGGGACCGTGAACAGGTTGGAGTAAAATCCCTGACTCTGCTCCTGCCGGGGCACATGGCAAATCGCCCCTATCCGCAGGAGGTGCTGAACAGCTGCTCTCAAAGCTACTGCTTTTAGCGGATTTCGGGATGTCCTTGAACACAGAAATTTTGTGGGTGGTCTGGCTGCCAGCTCGATATTGTAACCTGACGACACCACCTCCTGAATCCAAAGATCCGAGACGTGACATCTCCAGATTGTTGCAAACAGCAGTAGCCGTCCTCCCACCTGTACGGGTGAGGGCGCTCCCTCATGCCTGAGTAGACTTGGCTGGAGGTTTGGGCATAGCTCCCCAGTCAGGGTTGGGCCGGCTGCGGGTCCTACCTCTGCCCTAGGTATCTCTGCGGGCACTGGAGAATGAAGAAGCTCTCCCCCCCCTCCCCCAAAAGGGCCGGTAAGAAGAGGAGTGCCGAAAGGGCCTAGTAGGCTTTCTTCTCTGAGGGAGCTTACCATCCATGACTAAATGGTCCAATCGCTCCCCGAACAGCCGACCCCCACAAAGGGCAAACTTGTGAGGGATTTTTTGGCGGCCGCATCGGCCGACCACTGCTTCAACCACAGCGAACGACGCAATGCTACAAGCAAGGCCATCATCCATGGCAGTAACAACAAATCCGATGAAATCCAAACAGGCCCTGAGCTCCTTAAACTCCTCCCCCTGTTTGCGGGACTTAACCTTAGCCACAAGGTGTTTAACCTTTCTACTGTTGGCTAGAGAAACAATTGCCGTGGCACACGCAGCCCGTAAGAGGGAACCAACAAAGGGAAAAGCATGACAAGCCAACTGATCCATGCGTTTGTCTGCAGGATCATGTAAAGAAGCATTGTCAGGTGACAGCATAACCGTGGTGTTGGACAGACCTGAAACCGGAGGGTCCACCTCGGGGGATGAGACCACAGCCTAATCAACTCGGCAGGGAAAGGATAATGTCTATCCAGGCCCTTAGGAACGGACGATAGCTTAGTATCATATTAGCAAAGTGCAGCTGCTCAGGAAAAACGCTGTCTTTCAGGCCGAAACAAATCCCTTTTCCTCTTGCCCATTCTGGGCAAGGTATCAAAAACGGAAGAAAGCAAACTTTCCGTATCATCCGGAAGGAAGGAATCCTCATCAGAGGAGGGACCAGAGATGCTGTCGTCTCCAGCGGAGAGCAATTCAGCCACAGAGTGGGTCATCTGGCAACTCCTCCGCGGAGCCCAAAGAATTATAAAAATCATCATCTGAGTAAACCGGCTCCAAATGCCGCTTCTTACTCGAGACCTTTTTAGGGACTGCCAACGAGATCTGTTTCTCAAGGCTAGCCAGCCTGTGCGCAAAAATACAATTCTGTGATTACTCACCTGTAGAATTGTTATTATGAGTATACATCACGTCCCGTTCCGAAAGATATCCTTACACATGGGTTATTCATCTTCAGATGTCACGTGACTGCAGAGCAGAAAAAGTGGCCCCTCCCGGCCCATATGTACCGAGGCACCTCCCACAGAACCCCAGTATTTAAAAAGCAGTTAACAAAGCAGGGAGAATACAAACAACCATCACCATAAAGAGGTAACAAGAACAACAAGGGTGGGGCGGAACGGGACGTGATGTATACTCATAATAACAATTCTACAGGTGAGTAATCACAGAATTGTATTATTCTTAGTATACATCACGTCCCGTTCCGAAAGATATCCTTACACATGGGACATCCAATAGCAGTGTCCAGAAGGTAGGGTGGGATCCCCAAAAGCAACGACAAGCAGTCTAAACCACTGCCGCCTGCAGAACTTTGCGGCCAAAAGCAGCATCAGCTGAGGCCTTAACATCAACCTTGTAAAACTTAGAAAAGGTATGAACAGAAGACCAAGTTGTGGCCTTGCAAACTTGTTCAACAGAAGCCTGGTGCTGAAAAGCCCAAGAGGCACCAATAGCACGAGTAGAATGAGCAGTAAGGCGGAAAGGAGGTTTCTTTCCCTTAGCAGAATAGGCCTGAATCACGGCCTGACAGATCCACTTGCTGATAGTGGATTTAGCAGGAGCCTGGCCCTTCTTAGGACCAGACGGAACCACAAAGAAAGCATCAGTCTTCCTAAAGGATTCAGTAGCCACCAAATAGAACTTCACAGCCCTAACAACATCAAGAGAATGTAACGCCCTTTCCTTGGGGTTACCAGGGTTAGGACACAAGGAAGGCAACACAATGTCCTGACTGAGAAAAGCAGACACAACCTTAGGCAGAAAATCAGTTTTAAAGCGAAACACCACCTTGTCCTGGTGTCTTTCAAAATAAGGAGGCTTGATGGAAAGCGCCGCAAATTCAGAAATTTGCCTGACTGAGGTAATAGCCACCAAAAAGGCTACCTTGACAGTGAGAGTAGACAAAGCCGCCTCCTGCAAAGGTTCAAAAGGAGACCCTTGCATGGCAGACAAAACTAAGCTCAAATCCCAAACGGGTAACATGGGCTTGCATGGAGGACGCAAATGAGTAACTCCTTGAAAGAAGGTCTTGACCAGATGATGCTGAGCAAAAGATCTTTGAAGGGCCATATTTCTGCTCTGGCTGTTTTTTTTGAGAGTACTAAGCTGAAAACCCAGATCCAAGCCATGTTGTAAAAATTCCAATATCCTGGGAATTGAGAACACCCAACATGGAAGTGACCTAGACTCACACCAGTCAATGTAAGCACGCCAAACCCTGTAGTAAATGGTAGAAGAAGACTTCTTCCTAGCTCTGATCATGGTATTAACTACAGAGGCCGGCAACCCTTTGTCCATCAAGATGGAGGTTTCAGCAGCCAGGCCGTCAAAGCCAGCGTTTGTAAATTGGGGTGGCGCAGCCGCCCCTGAGTGAGCAGGTCTGGCACCAGGGGCAGGACGAAACGATCTACTGCCAACTGTACGATTCCTGCGAACCAAGTTCTTCTTGGCCAACATCGGGCCACCAGAATGGCTGGCACCCCCTCCTGGGCTATTTTCGCAGCACCCTGCCCAGCAGAGACAAGACATTGCCAGAGCATCCACTGACAGGGCCAGGGGATCCTGTGATAGGGAGACAAAGGCTGGAAGCTTGTGGTTGTGATGGAACGCAAACAGGTCCACATCCTGGCCCCAACGGAGGCCCAGAGAGTGAAACACCCTGTTGCTGAGGGACCATTCTCCCATGCGAGAAGCCCCCCTGCTCAGAGAGTCGGCTTCCAGATTCTCCACCCCCGGAATGTACACAGCCGAGATGCAGGGAACATTGTCCTCTGCACATGACAGAATCAGGGATACTTCCTTGGGAGCCCTCCTGCTCCTGGTTCCTCCCTGATGATTGGTGTAGGCAACCGCCGTCTGGTTGTCTGAGCGGATCTGTACCGCCAGACCCCGAAGACCGCGAGGTCAGCTGGTAAAGCACTAACCTTATTGCCCTTAGTTCCAGAATGTTGATTGGGGCATGGGCCTCCTGAGAACCCCACTGCCCCTGGAATTTCATGGACTTCCAAAAGCCCCCCGAACCAGTTAGACTGGCATCCGTGGTGACCACCTCCCAGCAGGGAGTCAGAAAGGATCTGCCCACTAGCAGATTTCTTGGATCCAGCCACCATGACAGAGACCGGCTGAGGGGACAGCACAAACACCTGATCCAGGGACCCTGGGTCCCGATCCCATACCGACAAGAGATGAACCTGGAGAGGTCTCATGTGAAACTGAGCGTATGGGACAGCCTCGAAGCTGGACACCATCAGACCCACCAGCTGCATTGCCTGTCTGATGGACGGATGAGGGCAAGACAGAAGGAGCTGTGTTTGTGACTGAAGACTCTCTACCTTCAGCTGAGGGAGAAAGACCTTGACCTGAGATGTATCCAGAGTCATGCCCAGAAATGACTTTACCCTGGAAGGAGACAGGGAAGATTTGGGAAGATTGATCACCCAGCCAAACTTTTCCAGAGTGGATACCACTGTCTGAACGTCCATCTCTGCTTGTTGCAAAGTCTGAGAAGCTACAAGAATGTCGTCCAGGTAAGGAAGAATGCGAATGCCCTGAGATCTCAACAGAGCCATTTCTCCTGCCAACACCTTGGTGAACACCCTGGGAGCAGAGTTAAGACCAAATGGCAGAGCCACAAACTGGTAATGCTGATCTTCCACAGCGAACCGGAGAAATTTTTGATGGCACAAATTGGCACATGAAGGTAAGCATCCTTGATGTCTATAGAGGACAAGAAGTCCCCTGGGCGAAGAGACTTTATGGCAGAACGCAGAGTCTCCATGCGAAAGTGCCTGAATCTGATAAATTGTTTGAGGAGCTTTAAATCCAGGATAGGCCTGACAGATCCGTTCTTTTTGGGGACAGTGAAAAGATTGGAATAATAGCCCTTGCCCCTTTCCCGCAGAGGAACCGGGCACATGACTCCCAATTCCAGTAGGTTTTGGACAGCAAGAAACAGACACTGAGCTGACAGGGGGTCTTGAGCCATCCGGGATTTTATGAATCTTGGGGGGCGGCCAGGCTGCAAACTTTATCTTGTAACCGGAGGAGACTACCTCCTGAATCCACCCATCTGAGACAAGGCGTCTCCAGACGTTAGCAAAAAAACAAAGCCGTCCCCCACCCGGATGGGTGAGGGCGCCCCTTCATGCCTGAGGTGGCTTGGGGGAGGATTTAGGCTTGGAACCACAGGAAGGACCGGGCCTGCCACGTCCTCTGCCCCTGCCCCATGACTCACCACGGCCCCCAGCGGGGGGAGCCCCCCTTCCTCTCCTGGGGGAATAAAAGGGGGACAAAGCAACTCTGGAACCCCGAAAGGGCCTGAGGGGCTTCTTGCGCTGAGGCATCTTGCCTTCCTTGGCAAATAGATCCAGGCGTTCCCCAAAAAGGCGCAGCCCTTTAAAGGGAGCCCCAGTAAGAGCCTTCTTAGCAGCAATATCCGCCATCCATTGGCGCATCCAAACAGAACAACGTATAGCAACCAGCAGGGCAGAGGTTCTGCCGCATATTCTAATGGCATCCTCCAGAGCAGCAAGAACATATGAAGTAAATTCCTCACAATACATAAGCAAGTTAAATACATCTCTGCCCAAAGCCACAGAACCGCCCTCTAAGGCACTTCTGATCAATCTTCTGATCGCAACAGTTTTAATAGCAGATGCACACACAGGACGTAGTGCGGTCCCCGCACAGGCAAAAACATGAGAGGCCAGCTGATCAATGCACCGGTCTTCCACATCTTCCACAAGTGGTAGTGTCAGTTGAGTGCAGCACAGAGGTATGAGATAGTCCAAGTATTGGTGCCTCAACCTCGGGTGGGAAACACCATAATTTAGCTGTTTCCAGGGGAAAGGGATACCTCTTATCCTAGCTTTTAGGTACACCAGGAAGCCTACTAGGCTTCTACCATTCCTTGAAAACGAGATTGTTGAAATGTGCCTGTGCGGGGAACTCCCAGCGCGGTTTAGCAGCATAAAATGATCCCTGCTGCAGAGGAGGAGCAATAGGGGGAGCAATTTCAAGCACTTCAAATAAATGGGCTAGCAGCCTGTCAGTATCAGCTGCATCCCAAGACTTGGACCCCGTCATGGGATCATCCAAGTACCTATTCTGATAATCAGATAAAATAATCCCCCTCAGGGGAAAACCCAACAATGTCATCCATAGCTTCAGAAGTCATAGGGCAAACATACACGTTATCAATCAAATGGCGTGTCTTGCCAATGGCTTTGCGCGGCTCAGAACCGCCCATCCGCCTCTCCAGATCAGCCAATCTAGTAGCAAAATCAGATTGGGCATCCGCGCTAGCATGCGCCACAACCGGAGCTGAATGCAAGCGAGGGGGAGTAGGCAAGGCCTCAGGGGACGCAGCCCTCAGCAGTGGCATCCCAGACAACCGCGCAACAGTCTGCTGGGCGCAGGAAAGACAGACCTTGAAGTCACAAGGTACAGGGGAAACCCCACAATCAGTACAGAACCGACCTTGTCCCGAAGGAACCCCCGGACTCATTGTCTTGAGAAGCCTCCATATGGTGATTAGTGTGGCTCAAACGGCCAATTGGGAATAATGCTAGAAGCAAACCCGTGATGCCCCCAATGCACCGCAAGGAAAGTGGGAGGATTTAAGGTATTACAACAAATTTCCCTCAATCAATGTATAGGCCGGGAGAAACCACTAGTTCTATAGGCCTGAAAGACATAAGGAGAGGATCCCGTAAGGCATAGATACATATAACGGAGGAGTATGAAAAAAAGATAGCCCACGAGGGCACCTACAGACCACAAACGGAGACGCCAGCTACGCAGCACCGCCGAGACAAGATGGCGCCCACAAATACCTCGAGGGGCGGGCCGCGGGGGAGTGGCGCAAAAACCGTCACTCGCCCCGTCCGCCTCCCTCCGAAGAGCGCGAAAAGACGCGCCCACGTGAATTAAACAGCCAATGGCTGCGCCGTAGCGGCTGAGGTAAATGTCGCCCCCATATGCAAAGCGGTGTACAAGAGCGTGGTATCAGATAAACGGAAAACAGTGCAGAGGAACGAGGGAAGTCAGGGGTCATCCTTATGGGAACCCACTGAGGGATAGGGGAGAAAGGCACGCGTAATGTGGGCAGGGCATCCCATAAAGCTCACCATGGCCTGAACCATCTACTCTTTGGTGGGGGAGTTGCGGCGGAGCACAGCTCCTTAGCACCTAACTATGGAGCCGTCTACCTTCACCCGAACGCTACAGCCAAGGCTGGGAGGCAGTATAATAAAGACGGAACGGGTGGGAATAGCTCCACACAAGACCCCGCTCACCTGCCTGAAAAATACAATTCTGTGATTACTCACCTGTAGAATTGGTATTATGAGTATACAGTACATCCTGCTCCAAATCTAATACTTACAGTTGGGATATACTCCGCCAGATGGCGCTGGACTGCAGAGACATCGAAAATAGGCTCCTCCCGGCCCCTCAAATACCCAGGGACCTCCCACAAATCCCCAGCATTGAAAAGCAGTAAAGGAGAAGCCGGGAGAATTAAACAATCCAAACTATCAACTATAACAATGATAACAATCACCATACAGGGGATCCGAGAAAATGCAAACCAAGGGTGGGTTGGAGCAGGACGTACTGTATACTCAAAATACCAATTCTACAGGTGAGTAATCACAGAATTGTATTATTCTTAGTATACAGTACGTCCTGCTCCCAATCTCATACTTTTGTTGGGACATGCAATAGCAGTGTCCATAAAGTAGGGTGGGATCCCCAAGAAAAATCAGCAGCAGGCAGTTTAAACCACTGCCGCCTGCAGAACCTTTCGGCCAAAAACAGCGTCAGCTGAGGCCCTAACATCAACCTTGTAAAACTTTGAAAAGGTATGAACAGAAGACCAAGTAGCAGCCTTGCAAACTTGTTCAACAGAAGCCTGGTGCTGAAAAGCCCAAGAGGCACCAATAGCACGAGTAGAATGAGCAGTAAGGCGGAAGGGAGGATTCTTCCCCTTAGCAGAGTAGGCCTGAATCACAACCTGACGAATCAACTTGCTGATAGTAGACTTGGCAGGAGCCAAACCCTTCCTAGGACCAGAAGGGATCACAAAAAGAGCATCAGTTTTCCTGAAAGGTGCAGTAGCCACCAGATAGTACTTCAGACACCTAACCACATCCAAAGAGTGCAAAACTCTCTCCTTAGCATTGCTAGGATTAGGGCACAAAGAAGGAAGAACAATATCCTGATTCAAATGAAAGGCAGACACTCAGGTTTGAAACGAAACACCACCTTGTCCTGGTGTCTCTTATAGTAGGGGGGCTGAATGGACAGCGCCGCCAACTCAGACACACGCCTAACAGAAGTGATAGCCACCAGAAACATAACCTTGAGCGTAAGAATGGCCAAGGCAGCATCCTGCATAGGTTCAAAGGGAGCACCCTGCAAGGCTGACAGAACCAAGTTCAAATCCCAAACAGGCACCATAGGCTTACGTGGGGGACGCACATGAGTGACCCCCTGGAAAAAAGTCTTGATCAGAGGGTGCTGAGCAAAGGACTTCTGGAAAAAAATAGCCAGGGCAGAAACCTGACCCTTCAGAGTACTGAGTTGGAGCCCCATCTCCAACCCATGCTGCAGGAACTCCAGAATCCTGGGAATAGAGAACACACAACAGGGAAGAGACTTAGACTCACACCAGTCAATGTAGGCACGCCAAACCCTGTAATAAATGGAAGAGGAAGACTACTTCCTATCTTTAATCAAAGTATCCACAACTGAGGAAGACAGCCCCTTCTCCATCAAGATGGAGGTTTCAGCAGCCAAGCCGTCAAAGCCAGAGTTTGTAAATTGGGATGGCGTAGTGAGCCCTGAGTGATCAGATCTGGCACCAAGGGCAGAGCGTACTGATCTACTGCCAGCTGTACCACGTCTGCGAACCACATTCTTCTTGGCCACCAGAATTGCTGGCACCCCTTCCACAGCAATCTTGCGCAGAACCCTGCCCATCAGGGGAATTGGGGGGAAGACATACAGGAACTGAAAGTCCTTCCATGACATTGCTAGCGCATCCAAGGTCAGGGCCAGAGGATCCCTGGACAGAGAGACAAAAGCTGGAAGCTTGTGATTGTGGCGGGACGCAAACAGATCCACATCTGGTTGGCCCCAACGGTGACCCAGAGATTGGTCCCTACACAGCAGGGTGTTTTATTCTCCCTGGCGAGAGTTCCCCCTGCTCAGAGAGTCCGCCAGGTGATTTTCCAACCCCGGGATGTACACAGCTGAAATGCAGGGGACATTGGCCTCCGCCCAAGTCAGGATCAGAGACGCTTCCTGGAGGGCCCCCTTGCTCCGGGTCCCTCCCTGATGACTGATGTAGGCAACTGCCGTCTGGTTGTCCGAGCGCACCTGAACAGGCAGGCCCTGAAGACGAGTAGTCAAGCGAGCCAGAACTAACCTGATCGCTCGCAGCTCCAAGACATGATAGGTGTGTGGGCCTCCTGAGGGCCCCACCTCCCCTGGAACCGCAGGGACTTCCAGAAACCTCCCCAACCTGACAGACTGGCATCCGTGGTGACCGTCTCCCAGGAAGGGGCAAGAAAGGATCTGCCCCCCAACAGGTTCCTGGAGTCCATCCACCACAAGAGGGACCTCCTGACCAGGGGGGAGTGCACACAGACCCTGTCGAGGGACGCTGGGTCCTTGTCCCATACAGACAATAGGTGAAGTTGCAGAGGCCTCAAGTGGAACGGAGCATAAGGGACCGCTTCGAAGCACACCACCATCAGGCCCACCATCTGCATCCCCTGCTTGATGGAGGGATGGGGACAAGCTAGGAGGGACTGAGCCTGTGCAATCAGACTGTCCGCCTTCTGCTGAGGAAGGAAGATCCTTGCCTGAACTGTATCCAGATTCATTCCTAGGACACCACCAGCTGAGTATCCAACTCTGCCTGATGTATAGACTGGAAGTGATGAGGATGTCGTCCAGATATGGAAGCACGCGGACGCCCTGACATCTGAGCAGAGACATCAATCCAGCCAGCACCTTGGTGAGCTGGGAGCTGAAGTGAGGCCGAAGGGCAAGGCCACAAATTGGTAGTGTTGATTCATCAGAGCAAACCTGAGGAACCTTTGATGACCTGGGAAGGTAAGCATCTTTGATGTCCACAGAAGTCATGAAATCCCCTGGGCGCAGGGAACTGATGGCAGAGCGCAGAGTTTCCATGCAAAAGCGCCTGCTCCTGACAAATTTGTTGAGGATCTTCAAGTCCAGGATGGGCATGACAGAACCATCCTTTTTGGGTACTGTGAATAGGTTGGAATAAAAGCCCTTGCCTTTTTCTCTTAAAGGGACCTGGCAGATGACCCCCAGCTCCAGGAGGCCTTGCACTGCTTGCACTAGCTCCTGAGCTGACACAGGGTCCTGAGGAATCTGATGAATCTTGGAGGGGGATCGGCAGCAAACTCCCAACTCCAACCGGAGGACACTACCTCCTGAATCCACCGGTCTGAGACATGAAACCTCCAGACGTGAGCAAAGTGCTGCAGCCGTCCCCCCACCCGGATGGGTGAGGGCGCCCCATCATGCCTGAGGGGGCTTGGGAGAGGATTTAGCTTTGGGACCCCAGGAGGAGCCAGGACGTCCATGTCCTCTGCCTCTACCCCAGAAATCTCCCCGGGCCCTAGGGAAAGATACCCCCCTTCCCTGTCTTGCACAGCGTTAAGGGGAGGAGAAGGAACCCTGACCCCGAAAGGGCCGAGGTTGCCGCCTGCGCTGGGGTAACCTGCCTCCCTTAGCAAAAAGGTCCAGGCGGTCTTCAAACAGACGTAGTCCTTTAAAGGGAAACCCAGTGAGGGCCTTCTTGGCAGCGTTGTCAGCAGCCCACTGGCGCAGCCAAACCGAGAGGCGTATAGCCACCACGAGGGCAGAAGTTTTGGCACACATTCTGATGGTGTCATCCAATGCTGATAGGACAAAGTTTACAAAAACATCACAACTGGAGAGTGCATTAAACACCTCACAAGGCAATTCATCAGGGGCACTATCAAGCATATTTCTGATAAGGGTTCTAGTGGCCACAGCAGTAATGGCAGAGGCACAGACCGGGCGCAGCGCCGTCCCCGCACATGCAAAGGCGTGGGATGCCAGCTGATCAATATGCCGGTCTTCGGCATCCCGTAGGGTAGTAGAATCAGGTGAATGCATGACAGAGGTGTTAGATAGCCCTAGGATCGGGGCATCCACCTCGGGGGGGGGGGGGCTGGGGGGATGACCAACATTTAACCACCTCAGCAGGAAAGGGATACTTCCTATCCCAACTCTTTGGAACCCCGGGAAGTTTACTGGGGCGTTCCCATTCCTTGAGCACAAGGTTATGGAAATGTGCCTGCTCTGGAAATTCCAAACGTGATCTTGCTGTATGGAAAAGCTCCCCTCGTTGCCTGGGAGCCTCAACAGGGAGAGAGATAGACAGAACCTCAAAAATCTGGGTCAATAAATCTGTCAGTGTCATCCGGGGCCCAGGGATCAGAGCCAGATTCGTCATGACCCCTTGGTCTCTCATCAGATGAGCCTGAATCAGAAAAGAGCTCCCCTTCATCAGACGGGGTATAGCCACACAGATTCCAAAACTCCTCAGTTCCCATAGGGAAAACAGTAACATTAGGCGTCAAGTGCCGTTTCTTACCAGGGCCCTTACGCGCTAAAGACTTCGCAATAATCTGTTCAACAGTAGCCAGTCTAGAAGACACATCAGGCTGAGAATCCCCACTAGTATGCAACTCAACAGGAGTGAGATTTAAGCTTGGGGGAGTAGGTGAAGTGAAACGAGGTGCAGCCACTGGCAGGCCAGATTGCAATGCAAGCACCTGCTGAGCACAGGGTACACAGACCCGCGCCTTGTCAGCGTCAGCATGAGGCTGCCCACACATTACATACAGCCGGTCTTGTCCCAAAGGGACCCCGGTAACATTACCCTGGGATGCCTCCATATGGTGATTATAGTGGCGCTATACGCCGATAGGGAATAACGCTATATAGCAACCCTGGATGCCCCAATAACCTGCTAGGGACGTGGGAGTATAATTTTTACAAGGCCTACAAGCAATATACTAAAACAGGGCCGGGAGAAGCCAAGAAGGGTTCGTCACGCCTGAAAGACATAAGCAGACAAGACCTTAAGTACATTGTAACAAAAGTGAAGCAGATAAAGCCGCCCGCGAGGGCACTTACGGACCGCGGTAAGTAGGAGTCCGTCGCGCATAGGCCAACCAAGTCAGAAAAGATGGCGTCGGTATACCTCGAGGGGTGGGCCGGTATACCTCGAGGGGCGGGCCAATAATAGCGATGACGCAGAACACGCCAAAGACGGGCCCCGCCCCCCCCCCCCGAAGAGCGCAAAGTCAGAAAGGCCAACAGCCAATGATGGCGCACCAGCGCCTGAGGTAATGCAATAAAGACATGTGAAAAGTGAAAGCACAGACTGCATAACATACATATCTATACACATACACTCCCCCCCCCCCCCTTTTCCCCCGAAGACCACAAGGAGGATGAGGGAGGACGGCGGGCACTTAAAGAGGGCCCACCGATAGGTAGGGGCAATAGTGCGGGAGGGGCATCCCATAGAGGATCACCATAAGCCTGAACCTTTGGTGGGGGATTGCGGTGGAGCAGCGCTCCTAAGCACCAACGGCGGTGCTGCCTATCTTCACCCGACCAGCGCAGCCAAGGCTGGGAGGCATATTACAAGTGAAACGGGTGGGAATAGTCCTACAGGGCCGCAGGTTAATAACCCAGCTCACCTGCAAGTAGAGAGCCAATTTGTCGTCCTTCGCAGCCAGACTGCAGAGAAATTTTGGGGATTTGTGAGAGGTCCCTGGGTATTTGAGGGGCCAGGAGGAGCCTATTTTCGATGTCTCTGCAGTCCAGCGCCATCTGGCGGAGTATATCCCAACTAGATTTGGAGCAGGACGTACTGTATACTAAGAATAAGAGAGCCACTTTCTCGTCCTGGCAGTCCGAGACTGCAGAGAAAAAATCTGGGGTTCTGTGGGAGGTGCCTCGGTATATATGGGCCGGGGGGGGCCACTTTTTATGCTCTGCAGTCACGTGACATCTGAAGATGAATAACCCATGGTTAAGGATATCTTTCAGAACGGGATGTGATGTATACTAAGAATATCAGCGTGTGTCCCCTTGCTGGCTCCCCCTTCGCTAGGGGCTAACTGCAGCAGCGGAGGATCCGGAGAGGCTGGTGGTAACGCAGGACTAGGGTCAGGAGCGACCGTCCGCTCATGGTCCAATACAATGCCTCTGGCGCAAGTTGAACAAATTGTGCTGAATCCGCCCAGGGAATTAGTTCTACACAAGGGGCAGAGCCTGTCTTGCCCAAGTGGGGTGCCCAGCTCACTATCCCCTGATGCCTCCATTATGGTGATTGTGAATAAAAAAATATTCGATAAAGGCTAATAGACACTAATGGCCTAAGCCTAGTAATCGATCCCCCTTTTTAACAATGGGGACCGGGAGAAACCACAACCCTCAACCTTCAGCCCACAGTCTAAAATCAAAAAAAGAAATACAGTAATTATAATATGACCATACTGTCATGTATAACACAAACATATTAAGCAAAATACATGCAAATAAACAGTGAGCATGATATTACATAAAATCTATGCATCTATCCCCTTTCCCCTCTTAAAAGAAAGACAATAATAAGAGGGACTCACGACCGCGCTGAGCAGCGCTACGGAGAAAGAGGAGTGGCCAAGCAAGAGGGATACGCCATCGAGGCCTTGCCAGCTGCGCCACAGCAAGCCACAGCGTGCGCTTCTAGAATGATCCGGGCCGGTGGAGCGTCACTGGAGCAACGGCCAGCCTGTGCGCCGCCGCCCGTGACTCCGCCCCCCCGCGCACGTCAGTAGGGAGGCCTAGTAGCGGCGCCGCCTGCCATCGAGACCCCCCCCGATCCACAAGGAGCCCGCGGGGCGCGCCCCAGCCCGGGACCACCACACGTTGAGGGAGCGAGGAAGGTAAGAATGTGGGAGGAGCGGCCGCGAACCGCTCCTCGTTGTAGCATGCTATGGCGATGGAGCTCTCCACCACTCCCCAAGTAGCACCAAAGACGCACATATACACACAAAACACAATAGAGCATGTGGGAGAAGGGAGGGTATATATAAATATATATATATAGTGGTTTCCCAGTAGGCTCACCATAAACTGCCTGCGGCCGACCTGCTTTTTGTAAGAAAGCATGCGGCCCATAGCCATGTGCTCTGCCAAAACGCCCCAGACCCCGGCGTTTCACCCTACCTTACACGGATCCCTGGTAATCAGCCAATACTGGGAGGCAAGGATGGGTCTGAGAGAGTGTAAGCGATCCTGTGCAGTCACCTGCAAGAAGAGAACTGGGGCCTGGGTTGGGGGGCAGCTGCCTTTGTAGAGGGCCCGGGAGGGGCTGTATCCCTGATCTTGCAGTCAGCGCCCCCTTGGTGGCGGAGCTACTCAATCATGATGACTTCTGGACGGGCTGGAATGGATTGGAAAGAAAATGTATTTTCCTTACTGGAGGTCCGTTATAAAGGGATGAGCAAGTCATGGCTTTTGCTCCACATAGGTAGCAAGGTTTTACTGAGCAGAGTTCCCACATAACACAGGGCAGCACAGAAGGAATTGTTACAGTGTTGCCGCTTACCTTGCACCATTTTACCAGGATCCCACCAGGTCGCTCAATCAGCTCCTCGATCTGCACTGGCGGCCGGGATGCCACTGTGCCATGACCGGAGATGTGGACTCTGGCGATGGAGATCAGAGAATCGTCCAGCTGGGCTGAGAGACACGGGACCTCCACCAACGACGGGACCTCAGGCAGGCTAGACGCACAAAAATACAGTTTTGTGAGTACTCACCTTTAAAACTGGTATTATGAGTGTGCCATATACTCCACTTCGATCTTCATGACATGTGGGTAATCTCCAGTAGAGGGCGAACTTCTGCAGAGATGAATATGCATAAAAAGAAAGCCCCTCCCGGTCCATATATACCAGGGACCAATTTCCCAGTGTAAAAAAGCAGTAAGGGGACCAGGAAGAACCAAATATAACCTTAACAATCAAAACCAATGGTTCACCATATAAAAGCCCCAGAATACCTGAAAAAAAGGGGTGGGGCGAAGTGGAGTGTATTTGTAATACCCGTTTTAAAGGTGAGTACTCACAAAACAGTATTATTCTAAGTGTGCCATACACTCCACTTCGATCTTCATGACATGTGGGACATCCAATAGCAGTGTCCGTCATGGGTGGGAACCAGAAACAGTAAAGAATGTACCAACTCAAACCACTGCCGCTTGCAGAACCTTGTGGCCAAAAACAGCATCCGCTGAAGCCCGCACATCAACCTTGTAAAACTTGGAAAAAGTATGAACGGAAGACCAAGTAGCAGCCTTACAAACTTGTTCAACAGAAGCCTGGTGCTGAAAAGCCCAGGACGCACCAACCGCACGAGTAGAGTGTGCAGTGACCCTAAAAGAAGGAGTCCTCCCCTTAGCAGAATAGGCCCCAACAATGGCCTGACGAATCCATTTGCTAATCGCAGACTTAGCAGGCGCCAAACCTTTCCTGGGCCCGCAGGGCACCACGAAAAAAGCGTCCGTCTTGCGGAAGGAAGTAGTCACCAAATAGTACTTCACACAGCGAACAACATCCAAATTGTGCAGAACCCTCTCTTTGTCATTGTTAGGCTTAGGGCACAAGGAAGGGAGAACAATATCCTGATTGAGGTGGAAAGCAGACACCACCTTAGGAAGGAAATCCAGCTTAAAACAAAAAAACACCTTATCCTGGTGTCTCTCAAAGTAAGGGGCCTGAATCGACAGTGCCGCCAACTCAGAGACACGCCGAACAGAGGTAATAGCCACCAAGAAAGCAACCTTCTGAGTGAGAACCGAAAGAGCAATATCCTGTAGCGGCTCAAAAGGAGGACCCTGCAGAGCCGAAATAACCAAATTCAAATCCCAAACAGGAACCACAGCCTTCCGAGGGGGCAGCACATGCGCGACCCCTTGGAAAAAAGGTCTTAACCAGCGGGTGTACAGCAAAAGACCTCTGGAAGAAAACCGACAGAGCAGAAACCTGTCCTTTCAAAGTACTAAGCTGGAATCCAAGATCCAGATTATGCTGAAGAAACTCCAAAATCCTGGGTATCGAAAACACCCTGCAAGGCAAGGCCCTAGCCTCACACCAATCAATATAGGACCTCCAAGTCCTATAGTAAATGCCAGAAGAGGACCGCTTCCTAGCCCTAATCAAGGTCTGAACAACAGCCTCAGACAAACCTTCCTCATTCAAGATGAAGGTTTCAGCAGCCAAGCCGTCAAAGCCAGCGTTTGTAAATTGGGGTAAAGTAGATGACCCTGAGATAGCAGGTCCGGCAACAAGGGAAGCCGGTACTGATCTACAGCCATCCTTACCACATCTGTGTACTAAACCCTTCTTGGCCACCTTGGAGCCACCAGAATCGCTGGTGCCCCTTCTAGAACCAGTTTGCGAACTACCTTGCCCAGCATGGAGACGGACGGAAACAGGTACAGAAAACCCAGCTCCTTCCAAGCCAGGGACAAGGCATTCACTGCCAGAGACAGAGGATCCTGAGAAAGAGACACAAAGGCCGGAAGTTTGTGATTGTGCCTCGAGGCAAAGAGATCCACCTCCGGAGTCCCCCACTTGCGGCAAAGATCCAGAAAAACCTCGGGGTTGAGAGACCACTCTCCTTGGCGAGAGGATCCCCTGCTCAGGGAATCCGCCTCCGTGTTCTCCACTCCCGGAATGAAGACTGCCGAAATGCAAGGAACATTTCTCTCCGCCCAGTGCAGGATCAGAGAGACTTCCCTGAGGGCACTCCGGTTAAGAGTCCCTCCTTGGTGATTGATGAAAGCTACCGCCGTTCGGTTGTCTGAACGAACCTGAACCGGTAGACCCTGTAAATGTGAGGTCAGCCGAGCCAGAACCAGATGGCTCTGAGCTCCAAGACATTGATGGGGGTGTGAGCCTCCTGAGGACCCCACACCCCGCTGAACTGATGACTCTTCCAATAACCTCCCCAGCCCGACAGGCTGGCATCCGTGGTAACCGTCTCCCAACAAGGAACCAGAGAGGATCTGCCCTTCAACAGGTTGCTCGATTCCAGCCACCACCGAAGGGACTGCCGAACCCTGGGAGACATCCTGAAAGGTTGATCCAATGACTGGGGACACTTGTCCCAATGCATCAATAGGTGAAGTTGAAGAGATCTCATGTGAAACTGTGCAAACGGTACCGCCTCAAAGGAGGAACCATCAAGCCCACCAGTTTCATCCCCTGTCGGATAGAGGGACAAGGATTGTCCAGAAGAAGGCGGATCAGACCCTAAATCCCCTGCACCTTGGTCTGGGGCAGAAACACTCTGGCCAGAATGGTGTCCAGATTCATGCCCAGAAATTAAATCACACGAGACAGGGAGAGAGAAGACTTGGGGCGGTTGATCACCCACCCAAACCTCTCCAGGGTCGACACCACCTGGTGGGTGTCAGCTCCGCCTGACGGAGGGAAGAAGCTGAGATCAACAGGTCGTCCAGATAAGGCACAATGCGAATGCCCTGAGCTCTGAGCAGAGCCATTATTCCCGCCAAGACCTTGGTGAAGACCCTCGGCGCCGAGGTCAGACCGAAGGGAAGAGCTACAAACTGAAAATGTTGATCCTCTACCGCAAACCGGAGGAATCTCTGATGTGCCTGAAAAATCGGAACATGCAGTTATGCATCCTTGATGTCTATGGATGTCATAAAATCCCCTTGGCTAAGGGAATTGATAGCCGAGTCTCCATGCGGAACCTTTTGGCTCTGATAAACCTGTTGAGAACCTTGAGATCTAGAATGGGTCTCACCGAACCCTCCTTTTTGGGAAACATGAAAAGGTTGGAGTAGTAACCCCTGCCTCTCTCAGACAGAGGCACCGGGCATATAACCCCTATATCCAGAAGGTTTTTCACTGCTAACAGGAGCCCCTGTGCAGCCTGAGGGTCCGAGGGCACCCGAGACCTTAAGAATCTTGGGGGCGGCCAGTACTCGAACTCCAGTTTGTAACCGGAGGAGACCACTTCCAAGATCCAATTGTCTGTGACCTCCCGGGCCCAGACCTGGAAGAAGAGCCGCAGCCGTCCCCCCACCCTGGCGGGTGAGGGTGCCCCTTCAGTGCTGAGCCGGGTTAACGGCAGGCTTGGGCTTGGAACCCCAAGCAGCCGCGGGATGTGCCCGACCTCTGCCCCTGTTCCAGGACGAGCCCCTGACACCCGAGAAGGCCAAACCCCTAGCTGCTCTGGCCTCTCGAAAGGAAGGAGTGAACGAGCCAGCCCCCCGAAAGGGGCGACGCTGTTTCTTCCGCTGAGGTAACTTACCTCCTTTAGCAACAGCGTCCAATGTATCTCCAAACAGCCGCGTACCCAAGAAGGGAAGAGCTGTGAGCGACTTCTTGGCTCCAACGTCCGCCGTCCACTGGCAGAGCCAGACCAATCTGCGCATAGCCAGTCAGACCAGTAAGGCTGAAGTCCTACTACACACGACAATAGAATCTTCCATAGCAGCCAAGACAAAATCCATGAACAATTCACATCTCTTAAGGGTAGCGAACTCAGCGCAAGCTGGATCAAACTGAGCGTTATTCAGCTAGTCCCTGATAAGGGACCTGGTAGCAAGCGACACCAGGGCAGATGCACAAACAGGCCGCAGGGCCGAGCCCACGCTGGCAATTGCGTGGCACGCCATCTGATCAAGGCTCTTATCCACGCCATCCTTAAGGGAAGTGGCGTCAGGGGTGTTCAGCACAGAAGAGTTGGACAAACCTAAAACTGGCGCGTCGACCTCGGGAGGAGAAAATACCATTTTGTGATTACTCACCTGTAAAATGGGTATTATAAGTATGTCTCACACCCTGCTTCGGAAATATTCATTACACTTGGGTTATGTTCAGTAGAGGGCGAACTTCTGCAGAGATGAATAGAAAAAGAAAAAGCCTCTCCCGGCTCATAAATACCTGGGACCTCCCACACATTCCCCAGTATAAGAAAGCAGTAAGGGGACCAGGAAGAGCAAATAAATCTATGAGAAAAACAGTTATCACCAAACAGAGGATCCAAGATACAACTCAGGGTGGGGCGAAGCAGGGTCTGAGACATACTTATAATACCCATTTTACAGGTGAGTAATCACAAAATGGTATTATTCTAAGTATGTCTCACACCCTGCTTCGGAAATATTCATTACACTTGGGACATCCAATAGTAGTGTCCAAAAATGGTGGGGATCCTAACAGGCAAAAGTGTACAAATGAAACCCCTGCCGCTTGTAGAACTTTGCGGCCAAAAACAGCATCCGCTAAGGCCCGCACATCAACCTTATAAAAACTTGGAAAAGGTATGAACAGAAGACCAAGTAGCAGCTGTACAAACTTCTTCAACAGAAGCCTGGTGCTAAAAAGCCCAGGAAGCCCCAACAGTACGAGTAGAAGGAGCAGTAAACTGAAAGGAGGAACCCTCCCCTTGGCAATATAGGCCCCAACAATGACCAGACATATCCATTTAATAATGGTAGACTTGACGGCGCCAAACCCGTCTTGGGCCCAGAGGGCACCACAAACAAGGCGTCCGTCCTACAGAAAAGAGAAGTAGCCAAGAAATAGTACTTCACACAACAAACAAAGCATCCAAAAAGTGCAGGGCCCTCTCCTCGTCATTGCTAGACTAAGGACACAAGGAAGAGAGAACCACATCCTGAATGAGATGGAAAAACAGATACCATTTTAGGAAGGAAATCCGTCTTAAATCGGAAAACCACCTTGTCCTGGTGTCTCTTAAAGTAAGAGGCCTGAATAGACAGGGCCGCCAACCCAGAAACACAGCGAACAGAGGTAATAGCCACCAAAAAGTCAATCTTTTGTGTAAGCATAGAAAATGCAAAAATACAATTCTGTGAAGTACTCACCTGTAGAATTGATATTATTTGTATACAGTACATCCTGCTCCAGATATAATACTTACAATTGGGTTATCCTCCGCCACTGCACTGCAGAGACATGGAAAAACAGGCTCCTCCCGGCCCTTCAAATACCCAGGGACCTCCCACAAATCCCCAGCATTGAAAAGCAGTGAACAAGAAGCCGGGAGAATTTAAAACCACCCAGAACAACTGGTAATGATAACAAGATAATCACCATACAGGGGATCCAGAAAAATGCAAAACCAGGGTGGGGTGGAGCAGGACGTACTGTATACAAATAATATCAATTCTACAGGTGAGTACTTCACAGAATTGTATTATTCTTAGTATACAGTACGTCCTGCTCCAGATATAATACTTACACTTGGGACATCCAAAAGTAGTGTCCATAAAGTAGGGTGGGCTCCCCAACAAAAAACGACAACAGCAGACAGTTTAAAGCACTGTCACCTGCAGAACCATACGGCCAAGACAGCATGAGCAGAGGCCCTAACATCAACATTGTAAAACCTTGCAAAGGGTATGAGCAGAAGGCCAATGGTAGTGGCCTAACCAACCAGTTCAACAGCAAAACCGGTGCGGAAAGGCCCAAGAGGCATCAAGCACGCGTAGAAATGGAATCAAGGCAACAAGGGAGATTCTTCCCCTTGCCTGAGTAACAGCCTGACAATCCGATCACTAATAAATTTGGCAGAAGCCAAAAAGCCGAAACAAGGTACCAGGAGTACCTCCATTAAGGTAACAACCAGGACCAAACCGCCCAACTCCCGAGAGCAGACGAGATCGGGCACATTCAGGATGTAATGACCACAAGCCCCAAGGAACCTCAGTTCCCCTAAGGACACAGTGACTCCTAAGGAAAAAACTGCCAACACCTGTATAAGGAATGCAGAACCACTTCCTCAGCGTCGCTAGGAAGGGGGATAGCCGTGGATAAGAATATCTCGAATAAATGAACATAAGACACCTTCAGATGTAGAGAATCCGACTTCAGGCGGAACTCCAACTTATCCTGGTGTATCTCAAGGTAGACCGAGCCGCCTGCTAACAAACGCCTGACCAAGGTAACAGGCACCAGAAGGACAACCTTGAGGGTAAGGACATCCAGACAGCGTTCTGAATAGGACCAAGGGACAATCCTTGCAAGCAGACGGAATGAATTCAATTTCAATCCCAACAGGGACCATAGAAGTACATGGAGGACACATATGAGCACCCCCTGAAGGAAGTCTTAACCAAGGAAGACTGAACCAGAGGCTGCTAAGGCAAGGTGGACAGGGCAGAACCTGACCCATCAGCGAACTGAGCCGGGGAACCAACTCCCATTCAAGCTGAAAGCCACACTGGAAACCCGGAAACCGAGAACGTCCAACAAGTAAGAGAACTAGACTCGCCCCAATCAATGTGGGTATGCCATACCCTACAACAATAGAAGAAGAGGAAGAGGCTTACTCTTAGCCTTCCCATAGTCACGAACACCGAGACAGCTAAACTTGTCTCCAACAAGAAATATGTTTCAGCTGTCAGATCGACTAGGCCAGGGACCATGAATTATAGTGACGTAAAGGGGGCCCTGAGTGATCAGCTGGCACTCCTGGCAAGTTGCTGAACTACTGATCACAGTACCATGTCTGCAACCACACTATACTAGGTCAACTGGGGGCCACCAGAAGCACTGGTCCCCTTACCAGAGTAATCTTCCGCATAACCCTGCCTAGCAGAGGGAACAGAGAAGGAGACACAGAACCAAAAGTCCTGTCAAGACGGTACTAAAGGCATCCGGACCACTGACATAGGATCCTTGGACAGGGAAACAAAGGCCGATAGCCTGTGAAGGTAACGGAACCCAACAGATACACGACTGGTTGGACTCCATAATGACACGGGGATTAGCACATCCTGTCGCAGAGGGTTTTGCCGGAGCTAATATCACTAACATGCAGGGAGCATTATCTCCGCCCGGAAGGGAACATAGACACTCCCTGGAAGGTCCGCCAGCTCCAGGCCCCTTCCAATGGTTAATGTAGTACGTCTGTCGTCAGACGGACCGAGCACCCCCAACCTGGCAAGCCAGAAGGGGAGCGGTCAAGTGAGAAAGAGCCAACTGAAAAACCTCACTGTTTAGACTTCAAAAATGCGTAAGGGCCCCACCAAAACCAGAATCGCAGGGGGTTTCGGAAGAAACCATCCCATTCAACCTGAAAGGTTGGCATCCAAGGTGGCCGTTTCCAGAAAAGGGCAAGGGGGGAACTGCCCCCAGACAGGTCCCTCGAGTTCATCCACTTTCAAGAGAAAACCGTCATACAGGTGGGAAGGCCCACAGGCCCTGCTCCAGGGGTGCTGGATCCCTGTCCTATGTTACCAATAGAAGTCGCAGACGAGCTCAAGGGGAGCTGAGCATAAGGGAACTCTTTAGCTACTCGGGCTCCTGCCGAGCAAGTTAACAACGGCCCACCAGTTGCATCCCTGCCTGGTGTTAAGAAACCGGGACAGTAGTGAGGGACTGGGCCCATGAGACCAGAATGCCCACCTAATTGCTGAGAGGGGGAGAATCTGGTAGAACCTGATCCAGGATCATTCCTATTAATGGAGTTACCACTTTAGGGAACAGCGAGGACTCGAGGTGATTGAACACCCATTCAAATGACTCCCAATGGGCCCACCAGCCGGGTATCCAAACTATCCTGACGCAGAGACAGGGGAGTGAGGGAAGGCGTCCGGGTAGACATCGCGCGGACGTCCCTTGGTCTCATCAGAAACATCACCATAGACAGCACTTGAGTAAACCCTCTGGGAGTTGAAGAGAGGCCAGATAACAGGGCCACAATTAACAGTGTTGGACTCCCAACACGAACCTGGAGAGCCTCAGAGATCTGAGGGCACACGAATGTAAACATAAGCATTGAAGAGTTCCCCAGACGGTAAGACGCCCACAGGGCGCAAGGTGCTGATGGCCCAACTCAAGAGTTTCCATGCAGGAAAACTGACAGTAATTAAAGAATTGCTGTGAATCCAGAAAGGGCCACCCAACCCATCTCTTGGGGGGCTGTGGAAGGTGGTATAACGGCCTATTACGGGCAATCTGCAAGAGACCATCAGACCTTGCAGGCCTATCATGGCCTGTGCCAGCAACTGAACAGGGGCAGGGACCAGGAGTACCTGGGGCCTGAAAAAAACTGGGGAAGGCCGTGCAGCAAACTCTAACCTGTATCTGGAGGACACAACCTCCTGAATCCACCAGAATGAGGCGAAATGCCTCCTGATAAGAGCAAGGTGCTGCAGCCATCCCCTCACCCAGCCGGGCGAGGGCGCCCCATCATGCTTGAGGGTTTTGGTGGAAGATTTGGGCTTAGCCCCGCCGGAGGGGCCAGAGCGTTGCCTGCTGCTCGTGGGGCAGGAATCTGCCCCGAAAATCCGGAAAGACACCCCTGGTTCCTGTTTAACACTAAGGTAGGGGGGAGGAGGGGTGCTCCTGCCTCGAGGGGGCCGGGACGGCCGTCTGCGAAGGGGTGATTTGCCCTTTTTACCGAACAGGTCTAGACGGGCCCCAAATAGGCGTTGTCCTCTGAAGGGGAGCCCAGTAAGAGTCTTTTTAGTAGCATCATCAGCACCCCACTGTCGCAGCCAGAGCAAGCGACGAATAGCCACCGCAAGAGCGGAAGTTCTTGCACACATTCTAATTGCGTCATCTAGCGCTAATAGAATAAACTTCACAAATACATCACAATTGGAGAGTGCATTAAACACCTCCCAGGGGAGATCCTCGGGGTGATGATCGAGCAATTTTTTGATGAGGGTTCTAGCGGCCACCGCAGTAATGGCTGCGGCACAGACCGGACGCAGCGCCGTCCCGGCACAAGAAAAGGCATGGGAGGCCAGCAGCTCAATGCGCCGGTCCTCAGCATCCCGAAGGGCGCTATAGGCAGGGGTTGTAATAAAGGAGGGGTTAGGGACCCCTATGATCGGCGCATCCACCACAGGGGGAGATGACCAGCAATTAACGACCTCAGGGGGAAAAGGGTATTTCCTATCCCAGTCCCCTGGATCGCCTGGTAGTTTACTGGGGCATTCCCATTCCTTGAGCACAAGGGCATGGAAATGAGCCTGCTCTAAAAATTCCAAACGTGCAGTCGCAGTATGGAAACGCTCCCCTCTAGGCTTGGGGACCTGACCGGGGGGAGAGATAGACAGTGCCTTAAAGACCTTAAGCAACAGGTCGTCAGTGTCACACTGGCCCCAGTATTCCGGGCCAGAATCAACGTGACTCCTCGGCCTCTCAACAGAAGAGCCTGAGTCAGAGAACAACTCCCCTTCCTCGGAAGGGGTATAGTCACACGGGGTAGCAAACCCCTCAGTTCTCATAGAGCATACAGAAACATGGGGCGACAGGTGCCGCTTTCTACCAGGGCCCGTTCGCTCTGACAACCTAGCAATAATCTGTTCAGCCGTAGGCAGCCTGGAAGGGCCCACAGGCTGCAATTCCCCACTAGTAGGCGACTCAGCAGTAGAGAAATTTAAGCCTGGGGAGATAGGTGAATTGAAGCTAGGTGAATTGAAGCTAGGTGTAGCCACTGGCCGACCAGATTGCAGGGCCAGGGCTTGCTCGGCACAGAGTACGTAGACCCGTGCCCTGCCAGCATCAGCATGGGGTTGTCCACACGCTATACACCGCCGGTCTTGTCCCGGAGGGACCCCGGTCACATAATTCTGAGATGCCTACATATGGTGATTAATCAAGGCACAATATGCCAGTAGGGATTTACACAATAAGTAACCCTGGATGCCCTAAAGACCCGCTATGGAATTTAACACCGGGCCGGGAGAAGCCATTGGTGTTCACCAGTCTGAAAAACATAATAGGAATAAAGGGAGTCAGAACCAAGTAACAAGGATCATGAAAATCGCCCGCGAGGGCACTTACAGACCCAGGGAGGAGGAAGACCGCCACCACGTGTGCGTGCGACCAGCATCAAAATGGCGCCAAAGCGAACCTCGAAGGGCGGGCCAGAGCGGACAGTGACGCGGAGCGCGCCAACCTAGGTCCCCGCCCCCCCCCCCCCCCGAAGAGCACGAAGCTCTGAGGTAGATACAAACTGTAATGAGGAGCGAAGTGAATGGACACTTAGAGAAGATGATTTGCCAATGAAGACGCCGCAGCGTCTGAGGCGACATCACCGCACATCCAGTAAAGGAAGAAGTGCGCGCGGCGGCGGCGACAATTACACAGTAAGAACAAACAGCGCGGTTCTGACCCCAGGGATACTAGTCCGGGCAAGACTAAGGCCATAACGTGTAAAAACATACACTAAGACCTTACTACACACCCCCCCCCCCCCTTTTCTTTCCCCCCGGGCTACGGGGGGGGGGGAATGAGGGAGGATGGCGACCCTTTGTACAGGGCCCACCGCTAAACGGGGCATGGGCAATAGTGCGGGAGGGGCATCCCCTAGAGGCTCACCATCAGCCCTAAACCGCCTACCCTTTGGTGGGGGACTGCGGTGGAGCATGGCTCCGTTAAGCACGCATGGTGCTGCCTACCTTCACCCGACCAGCACAGCCCAGGCTGGGAGGCACATCACAGGGAGGACGGTGGGAATAGTCCAACAGGCTGTAATAGCCCCGCTCACCTGCGAGAGAGTGATACATCATGTCTTCGCAGTCAGCACTGCAGAGAAATCTGGGGATTTGAAGGGCCGGGAGGAGCCTGTTTTTCCATATCTCTGCAGTGCAGCGCCATCTGGCGGAGGATAACCCAAGTGTAAGTATTATATCTGGAGCAGGACTAAGAATATTCAAATCCCAAACAGGCACAAGGCTTTTGAGGAACAAAGGACCTTAGAAGAAGACCACCAGGGCAGAGACCTGCCCTTTCAAGGTACTTAAGCTGGAGCCCCAGGCCCAGACCGTGCTGAAGAAAGTCCAAAATCCTAGGGATCGAAAACACCTTGCAAGGCAAGGCCCTAGCCTCACACCAATCAATATAGAACCTCCAAGTCCTGTAGAAGATGTTAGAGGAAGATCACTTCCTAGCCCTGACAAGTGCCTGAATCACAACATCAGACAAACCTTCTTCTATTAAGACGGAGGAGGTTTCAGCAGCCACGCCGTCAAAGCCAGCGTTTGTAAACTGTGGTACGAACCAAACCTGTCTTGGCCACCCTGGAGCCACCAGAATTGCTGGCGACCCCTCTTGAGCCAGCTTGCGCACCACCTTCCCACCATGGAGAAGGGAAGAAACAGGTACAGGAACCCCAGATCCCTCCAGGCAAGAGACATGGCGTCCACTGCCAGGGCCAGAGGAACCTGAGACAGAGACCCAAACGTTGGGAGCTTGTGATTGCAACATGAGGCAAAGAGATCCATCTCCGGAGTCCCTCACTTGCGACAGAGGGACCGGAATACCTTGTGGTTGAAAGATCATTCCCCTCAGCGAGAGGATCTCCTGCTCAAGGAGTCCGCCTCCGTGTTTTCCACTCCCGGAATGAATACCGCTGAGATGCATGGAACATCGCTCTCCGCCCATGCAAGAATCAGCGAAACTTCCCTGAGGGCACTCCTGCTGGGAGTCCCTCCTTGGTGATTGATGTAAGCGACCGCAGTTCAATCGTCTGATCGAACCTGAACCGGTAAGCTCTGTAAGTCATGCGTCAAGCATGACAGAACCAACCGAATAGCTCTGAGATCCAAGACATCGATGGGGGTGTGAGCCTCCTGAGGACCCCCCAGCCCCTGGAACTGAAAACCCGTCCAGAAACCTCCCCAGCCCGACAGGCTGGCATCCGTGGTAACCGTCTCCCAACAAGGTGCCAAAAAGGAAACCACCATCAAACCTACCAGTTTCATCCCTAGCCGGATAGAGAGGCGAGGATTGTCCAGGAGAATACGTACCAGATCCTGAACCCTCTGCACCTTTGGGTGAGGAAGGAACACTCTGGCCTGACTGGTATCCAGATTCATGCCCAGAAATGAGATCTCCCTTGATGGGGAGAGAGAGGACTTGGGGTGGTTGATCACCCATCCAAACCTTTCCAGAGTCGTCACCACCCTGGAGTCCATCTCCACCTGACATAGAAAAGATGCCGTAATGAGTAGGTCGTCCAGATACGGCACAATGTGAATGCCCTGGGCTCTGAGAAGGGCCATTATGCCCGCCAGCCCCTTGGTGAACACCCTTGGTACCGAAGTCAACCCGAAAATGCCGATCTCCCACCACAAACCAGAGAAATCTCTGGCGTGCGGGGTAGATTGGTACATAAAGGTAAACAACCTTGATGTCTATAAATGTCACGAAATCCCCCTGACGAAGGGAATTGATGACTGAGCGCAGAGTCTCCATGCGGAACTTCTGGGATCTGATGAACCTGTAGAGAAGCTTCAAAAACCAGAATGGTTCTGATGGGTCCATCCTGTTTGGGAACCGTAAAGAGGTTGAAATAATAGCCCCAGCCTCTCCCTGAGAAAGGCACTGGACATATGACCTCCATGTCCAGAAGATTTTGCCCTGCCAACAGGAGCCCCTGCGCAGCCCGGGGGTCCGAGGGAACCCGAGAACTGAGGGATCTGGGGAAGGCCGGTACTCGAACACCAACTTGTACCCGGAAGAGACCACTTCCAAGATCCACTTGTCTGTGACCTCCCAGGCCCAGACCTGGAAAAAGTGCCGCAGCCGACCCCCCACCCGCCAAGGTGAGGGCGCCCCCTCATTGCTGAGCTGGCCCGGCAGTGGGCTTGGAACCCCAGACAGATCCTGGACGGGCCCATCCTCCGCCTCTGCTCCAGGAATCACCCCTGAAGATAGAGAAGGCAGCACCTCTGCCTGCTCTGGCACCGCGAAAGGAAGAATTAGAGGAGCCTGCCCCCCGAAAGGAGCGACGCCGCTTCTTGTGTGGCGGAAGCCTTCCTCCTTCCGCAACTGAATCCAATTTATCTCCAAACAGCCGCATACCCAGAAAGGGTAGCCCTGTAAGTGACTTCTTAGCCGCAATGTTAGCCGCCCACTGGCGCAACCAGACAGAGCGTCATATAGCCACAAGCAACGCTGAGGTTCTGCTATACATACATATTGTGTCATCCAAGGCAGACAAGACAAATGATCATGAACGATACACACCGCATAAGCGCTGCAAATTCATCACTGGCTGGGTCCAGCTGGGAACCCCTCAACAGGCCCCTAACCACAGACCTGATAGCCACAGCCGTGAGTACAGAAGTACAAACAGGCCACAAGGCAGAACCCACGCTAGCAAAGGCATGTCAAGCCATCTGATCAATAGGACGGTCCTCACGATCCTTATTCGTGGTGGCGTCTGGAGAGTGCACCACAGATGTGTTGGACAATCCCAGTACGGGCGAATCGACCTCGGGAGGAGACGACCAGCGCTTCACCGAGTCCACCGGAAAGGGATACTTCCTATCCCATTCCTGAGGAAAACCGGGAAGCCGGCTAGGTCCTTCCCATTCCTTAATAATCAAATATTAGAAATGAATCTGATTTGGGAACTCCAGACGAGGCTTAGAGGTCCCAAGGAAAAATTCCCCCTTCTGCGGAGGGGACTCCGCCGGAGGAGGAATAGCCAGCACCTCAAATAAATGGGCCAGGATCTTGGGGGTATCCACGGCATCCCCAAGCCCCTGCCCAGCATCAGCATCCAAAATGTTAGAACCCGGGGTTTGGCTGATGCCCGGCTGGTGTCTGGGGTCTATTACCCCATCTGCGGTATCGGTAACCACCAGCGGGTGTCAGCAGAGCTCTGGCTGCTCACCCAATCTGCAAATCCACCTGCCACCAGCGGGTGTCAGCAGAGCTCTAGCTGCACACCCCATGTGCAGTCCCATAAGCCACCAGCGGGTGTCAGCAGAGCCATGGATGCTCTCTCCCCTTCATCTGCAGCACCTGGTGTGTGGAGCTATTTAAGTAAGATCGGCCCTCCACCTGGTGCAGCAGGATTTTGTTTGGTTACTTGTGTGCTTGTGTCTGGAGTTCTGAACCAAAGTCTGTACCCGTTCCTACCGGAGTCTGGAGACTGCCGGCATCTGTCATAGGCCCTTGGGTGAGTGCTCCAGCACCTTAGGGTATCTGTTTTTTGTTATTAGGTTTTTTGTTAGTGAGCCTTATTTTTGTATCTGAAATTAAGATATTTTTTGTTGTTCCTTTTTCCTTTATTAAAACCTTTAAATACATATTGGTTGTTGTGTCATTGCTCTGGCCAAACTGTCTGCTCCCTGGCCGAGAGTTCACATTAGAGAACTCCTCGGCCCTGACACAAAAACTGCTGATCCTCAGAGCCATCAGATTCCGTAAACAGTTCCCCTTCCGCGAGCGGAGAATAAACAGACCAGTCAAGGGAATCATGATCATCAAGAACCGGCGCTGCCGGTGACAGATGCCTTCTCTTAGCCGGGGCCTCCTTGGCCGCAGAGCTAGAAAACAATTTCTCGATGTTGACCAATCTAGCACATACATCAGATTGCGACTCCCCGCTAATGACCATGTCACTCGGGGTACGGATAAGTCAAGGTGGGGTAGGTGATGAGGCCGGCGGCACTGACCCAGACGTCTGGGCCCCCGACTGCCGTGTTATGGCCCGCTGAACACATGGTATGCAACCAGCACATTATCCCCTGCAAGGGATACCCCCCAACCCACATACTGCCGGGACTGCCCCAAAGGGAGCCGGAGCCCGGTATCCTGGGGAGCCTCCATATGGTGATTTGTATGGTAGTCGCAATGACCAGCGGGAATTACACTAGAAGCTACCCGGGATGCCCCTTAAGTCCGTTAGTGGGAGGATTTGCAAGCCCTTATTTTTTCGCCAAGGGACCCCAACAATAGCAAAATGGGGGCCCCCGTAAGTAAGGTACACCAAGACAAGCACTCATACATACAGAATGTACAAAGAGTGTGGCAAAACATATAAAATAATATATAACATTGAATATAATATAGTATATAATACTAATAGTAATGTATATAATAATAATATGGCATACTTATTTCTTCATGTAAGTAATATATGCGCAAATAGTACAATAACACTAATGACGCCCAGCGTGCATGTGGGCATTGACAAAAATTGTGGTTGATCTTAACAAGACCAAGAAACCGCAAGATGGGACAAAACGATTCCTCAGTGTTCTTGGCCGCCACCGCGCTGGATAAGGCGCAAACTGAAGCAACAGACAACAAGCAAAGCCCCGCAAGGCACTCACCGCACAACAGAAGGCGATCCCCAGCCTGATGGCAGAAGGAAGAAGAAGGGCGGGCCGGCGCAGATCGCGCGCCGCGCCTGGCCCCGCCCCCTCCCCACCCAGCAACGCCCCCTCTCCTCACAGCAAGGAGAGGGAGAAGCTCACCCTTGGCCATAGCAGCCATGACAGGGCGGCCGGCTCTCAATACGGCCACCGCATGTATCAAACGAAAGACAAAATGAATGTTAAAATCACACACACACACTCATACACCAATTCATTGAAGGATTACTTCCCGATGCTCCACATCAACTGGACAAGGGAGAGGTCACAGCCCCCCCTCCCATTGTGAATAAAGGAAATAAAGTAAAGGGAGGGATCTCCAACTATGGTAGTAGAACATGGGGAAACGGACAGGGCATCCCAAACCAGGATCACCAACCTGGTAGCCGCCTACCCCTTGTAATGGGGTCACACGGAGGAGCGTGGCTCCTATCAGTACACCTGTTAAGGTGAGTCCTACTGTCACCCGGACCTACAGCCAAGGCTGGGAGGCATTAGGGGACTTAAGCATAAATAGGTCCGGGCAGAAATAGGGATAAAAAATGGCCGGGTGTGAACCCGGCTTACCTGCAAGGAGGAGACTTCATCTTCTGACTTGCTCGCCGTCTGCAGAGACGATTACTGGGGAATGTGTGGGAGGTCCCAGGTATTTATGGGCCGGGAGGGGCTTCTTTTTTTCTATTCATCTCTGCAGAAGTTCGCCCTCTACTGGACATAACCCAAGTGTAATGAATATTTCCGAAGCAGGGTGTGAAACATACTTAGAATAACCAGCGCTTAACCGCCTCCACCGGAAAAGGATACTTCTTATCCCATCCCTGAGGAACACCAGGAAGCCGACTGGGCCTCTCCCATTCTCTAAGGATCAGCGCATCAAAGTGACCCTGGGTAGGGAATTCCAGACGGGGCTTGCAGGCCCCAAAAATACAATTCTGTGAAATACTCACCTGTAGAATTGATATTATTTGTATACAGTACGTCCTGCTCCAGATATAGTACTTACACGGGTTATCCTCCGCCAGATAACCACCAAAACTGGAACTATAACAATGGTAACAATCACCATACAGGGGATCCAGAATAATGCAAAAAAACAGGGTGGGGGTGGAGCAGGACGTACTGTATACAAATAATATCAATTCTACAGGTGAGTATTTTACAGAATTGTATTATTCTTAGTATACAGTACATCCTGCTCCAGATATAGTACTTACACTTGGGACATCCAATAGCAGCGTCCATAAAGTAGGGTGGGATCCCCAACAAAAACGATAACAGCAGACAGTTTAAAACCACTGTCACCTGCATAACCATACGGCCAAGACAGCATAAGCTGAGGCCCTAACATCAACCAAGTAAAACTTTGCAAAGGTATGAGTAGAAGGCCAAGGTAGTGGCCTAGCCAACCAGTTCAACAGAAGCCTGGTGCTGAAAAGCCCAAGAGGCATCAAAGCACGAGTAGAAAAAGAATCAAAGCGAAAAGGAATATTCTTCCCCTTGTTGGAATAGGCCTGAGTAACAGCCTGACGAATCCAATCGCTAACAGTAGACTTGGCAGAAGCCAAAAGACCCTTCCAAGTACCAGAAGGAACATCCATTAAGGTAATAACCAGGGCCAAAGCCGCCCAACTCCTCGAGAGCAGACGAGATCGGCCACATTCAGGATGTAATGACCATAGGCCCCAAGGAACATCAGTTCTCCTAAAGGACACAGTGGCTACCAAGGAAAAAACTTCCAACACCTGTTCAAGGAATGCAGAACCCTTTTCTCAGCGTTGCTAGGAAAAAGGCACAGCAGGAAGAACAATATCTCGAATCAATGAACATAAGACACCACCTGATGCGGAGAGTCCGGCTTCAGGCGGAACTCCACCTTATCCTGGTGTATCTCAAAGAATGGGGGCTAGGTAGACAGAGCCGCCCGCTAACACACGCCTGACCAAGGTAACAGTCACCAGAAGGACAACCCTGAGGGTAAGAACAGCCAGACAGCATCCTGAATAGGACCAAAGGGACAAAACCCTGCAAGCAGACAGAATGAAATTCAATTTCAAATCCCAGCAGGGACCATAAGATTACATGGGGGACGCACATGAGTACCCCCTGAAAGAAGTCTTAACCAAGGAAGACTGAACCAGAGACTACTAAGGCAAGGTGGACAGGGCAGAACCTGACCCATCAGAGTACTGAGTTGGAGAACCAACTCCAACTCATGCTGAAACAACTCTAGAACCCTGGGAACCGAGAACGCCCAACAGGGAAGAGACCTAGACTCACACCAATCAATATGGGTATGCCATACCCTATAACAGATAGAAGAAGAAGCTTGCTCCTAGCCTTCCCATAGTCTCAATCACCGAGACAGATAAGCTTGTCTCCATCAATATGGATGTTTCAGCAGTCAGGCCGACTAGGCCAGAGACTGTAGATTGGAGTGACGTAAAGGGGGCCCTGAGTGAGCAGAGCTGGCACTCCTGGCAAAAGGTACAGAAAACTACTGTCCTCTGTAACATGTCTGCAAACCACACTCTACTAGGGCACCTGGGGGCCACCAGAATCACTGGTCCCCTTACCAGAGCAATCTTGCGCAGAACCCTGCCTAGCAGGGGGAATGGAGAAAAGACATACAGAACCGAACGTCCAGTCATGACGTTACTAAGGCATCCGGAACACTGCCAGAGGATCCTGGGACAGGGAAACAAAGGCAGAGAGCCTGTGATAGTGACGGAACACAAACAGATCCACAACTGGTTGGACCCCATAGTGACACAGGGATTAGCACATCCTGTCGCAGAGGGGCTCCACCGGAGCGAATATCACTGATATGCAGGGAACATTGTCTCCACCCAGATTAGGAACATAGACACTTCCTGGAGGGTCCGCCAGCTCCAGGCCCCTTCCAATGATTAATGTAGGACACTGTCGTCAGACAGACCGAGCGCCCCAACCTGGCAGGCCCTTTTTTTTTTTTTTTTAAGAAGGGAAGTAGTCAAGCAAGATAGAACCAACTGAAAACGCTCACTGTTTCGAACATCAATAGGCGTAAGGACCTTCTAAGGCCCCACCACCCCCAGAATCGCAGGGAGTTTCAGAAGAAACCCTCCCCCTTCAACCTGATAGGTTGGCAGCCATGGTGACCGTTTCCAGGAAGGGGCAAGAAGGAACTGCCCCCAGACAGGTCCCTTGAGTTCATCCACTCCAAGAGAAACCTTTTTACCAGGTGGGAAGGTCCACAGACCCTGCTCCAGGGATGCTGGATCCCTGTCCTGTATTAACAATAGAAGTCGCAGAAGGGGAACTGAGCATAAGGGACTTCTTCCGAGCAAGCCACCAACGGGCCCACCAGCTGCATCCCTGCCTGGTGAGGGGACCGGAACAGCAATGAGGGACTGAGCCCATGTGACCAGATTGCCCACTTTATTGCTGAGAAGGGGAGATTCTGGTTTGAACCTGATCCAGATTCATTCCTAGTAATAGAGTGACCAGAGATCACCCATCCAAATGACTCCCAATGGACACCACCAGCCGGGTATCCAACTTAGCCTGACGTAGAGACTGGGAAGTGAGAAAGGACGTCCAGGTAGGTCATCGCGCGGACGCCCCTTGGTCTCATCAGAGACATCACCGCCGTCAGCACCTGAGTGAGCACTCTGGGAGCTGAAGAGAGGCCAGATAACAAGGCCACAATTAACAGTGTTGGACTTCCAACACAAACCTGAAGAGCCTCGGCGTCCTGAAGGCACAGGGATGTAAACATAAGCATTTTAGAGCTCCCCAGACGGCAAGAAGCCCCCTGGACGCAAGGCGCTGATGGCCCATTTCAGAGTTTCCATGCAGAAACTGCCTGAAATTAGAGAATTGCTGTGAATCCAGAATGGGCCAGCCCGACCCATCCTTTTGGGGGACTGTGGAAAAGTTGGTGTAGCAGCCCCTGCCTCTGCCTGTTACGGGCAATCTGCAAGAGACCCTCAGACCTCGCAGGCCTAGCATAGCCTGTGCCATCAACTGAACAGCGGCAGGGACCAGGAGTACCTGGGACCTGATAAAACTGGGGAAGGCCGCGCAGCAAACTCTATCTTGTATCTGGAGGACACAACCTCCTGAATCCACCAGTATGAGGCGTAAAGCCTCCTGACAAGAGCAAGGTGCCGCAGCCATCCCCTCACCCAGACGGGCAAGGGCGCCCCATCACGCTTGAGGGGGATTGGTGGAAGATTTAGGCTTAGCCCCGCCGGAGGGGCCAGAGCATTGTCTGCTGCTCCGGGGGCCGGAGTCTGCGCGAGCCCCCACGAAGGACACCCCTGGTTCTTGTTTAACACTAAGGAAGGGGGAAATAGGGGTGCCCCTGCCCCGAGGGGGCCTAGACGGCCGCCTGCGTTGGGGTGACTTACCCTTTTTTCCAAACAGGTCTAGACGGGAACCAAACAAGCGTTGCCCTCTAAAGGGAAGCCCAGTAAGAGTCTTTTTAGTAGCATCGTCAGCACCCCACTGTCGCAGCCAAATCAAGCGACGTATAGCCACCGCAAGGGCAGAAGTTCTTGCACACATTCTAATGGTGTCGTCCAACGCTAATAGGATGAATCTTACAAACACATCACAGTTGGAGAGTGCATTAAACACCTCCCAAGGGAGATTATCAGAGTGATGATCAAGCATCTTTCTGACTGGGGTTCTAGTGGCCACTGCAGTAATAGCCGCGGCACAGACCGGGCGCAACACCGTCCCTGCACAAGAAAAGGCGTGGGAGGCCAGCAGCTCAATGCGCCAGTCCTCAGCATCCCGAAGGGTATTATGAGCAGGGGCTATAATAAAGGGGGGGTTAGGAACCCCAATGATCAGGGCATCCACCACGGGGGGAGATGACCAGCAATTAACCACCTCAGGGGGAAAGGGGTATTTCCTATCCCAATCCCCTGGGACCCCTGAAAGTCTACTGGGGTATTCCCATTCCTTGAGAACAAGAGCATGGAAGTGAGCCTGTTCTAGGAATTCCAAACGTGCTGTTGCTGTATGGAAACGCTCCCCTCTCGGCTTGGAAGCTTCACCAGGGAGAGAGATAGACAGAGCCTTAAATACCTTGATCAACAAATCGTCAGTGTCACACTGGGCCAAGTATTCAGGTCCAGAATCGTCATGACTCCTCGGCCTCTCATCAGATGAGCCTGAGTCAGAGAATAGCTCTCCTTCATCAGAAGGGGAATAGTCACACGGAGTAGAAAACTCCTCAGTTCCCATGGGAAAAACAGAAACAGGAGACGTCAAGTGCCGCTTCTTACCACCCTTGCGCTCTGACAACCTCGCAATGAACTGTTCAGCCGTGGGCAGTCTGGAAGACGCAACAGGCTGCAACTCCCCTTTTATATGCGACTCAGCAGGAGTGAGATTTAAGCAAGGGGAAATAGGTGAAATGAAGCGAGGTGCAGCCACTGGCAGGCCTGATTGCAGAGCCAGTGCTTGCTCGGCACAGGGTCCGCAGACCCGTGCCCTGTCAGCATCAGCATGGGGTTGTCCACACGCTATACACAGCCGGTCTTGTCCCAGAGGGACCCCGGTCACATAATTCTGAGATGCCTCCATATGGTGATTATTCAAGGCACAATATGCCAATAGAGATTTACGCTATAAGCAACCCTGGATGCCCCAAAGACCCGCTAGGGAAGTGGGAGAATTTTACAGCGGGCCGGGAGAAGCCAATGGTGTTCACCAGTCTGAAAGACACAAAGAGAAGAAAATTGTGTCAGAACCAGGAAAAACTATAATGAGAATAAGCCGCCCGCGAGGGCACTTACAATACGGTAATCAGGAGCGTCCCACGCGAACAGGCAAAATGGCGCCGTGTACCTCGAAGGGCGGGCCAGCGGTCCATGACGCGGAGCGCGCCAAACCAGACCCCGCCTTCCCGAAGAGCGCGAAGTCCGACAACAGCCAATGAGGACACGTAGGTGTCTGAGGTAACGCTTCAACTAAGGAAGAAGCACGTGCGGCGGCAGTCCGCAAGTAAAATACATAGAAAGGGCGCGTCGGCTGACACCTTATCTATAAAAGTCTAAAGACAGTCAAGGCCATATAAGTGCAAGGGTCCAATACAGACCATACATAGAAAGGGCACGGCGGCTGACACCATATCTATAAAGGTCCAAAGACAGAGAAAGGCCATATACGTGCAAGGATCCAATACAGACCACACAGGCACACCCCCCCCTTTCTTTCCGCCCCGACTACGGGGGGAACGAGGGAGGATGGCGGTCCTTGGTACAGGACCCACCGCTACACGGGGCAAGGGGCAGTAATGCAGGAGGGGCATCCCATAGAGGCTCACCATCAGCCTACACCACCTACCCTTTGGTGGGGGACTGCGGAGGAGCAGCGCTCCATAAGCACGCGTGGTGCTGCCTACCTTCACCCGACCAGCGCAGCCCAGGCTGGGAGGCACAACACAACTAGGACGGGTGGGAATAGTCCAACAGGGCCGCAGGCTTTAATAGCCCCGCTCACCTGCGAGAGAGTGATACTTCATGTCTTCGCAGTCAGCACTGCAGAGAAATCTGGGGATTTGTGGGAGGTCCCCGGGTATTTGAGGGCGGGAGGAGCCTGTTTTTTGCATGTCTCTGCAGTGCAGCGCCATCTGGTGGAGGATAACCCAAGTGTAAGTACTATATCTGGAGCAGGACGTACTGTATACTAAGAATAATCCCCCCTTCTTGAGAGGGGGCGCCTCAGGCGGTTCAATATCCAACACCTCCAATAAATGTGACAAAAATACAATTCTGTGAAATACTCACCTGTAGAATTGGTATTATACGCATACAGCACGTCCTGCTCCATCTATAATACTTACACATGGGTAATCCTCCGCCAGAGGGCGCTGTTCACTGCAGACATGCAAAAACAGGCCTCTTCCCGGCCCTACATATACCGAGGGACCTCCCTCAAATCCCCAGCATTGAAAAGCAGTGAGAAGAAGAAGCCCGGGAGAAACCAACCACCCAAAAACTGTGATAATAATAATGATAACAATCACCATACAGGGGATCCAGAACAAAGTGAAACCAGGGTGGGGTGGAGCAGGACGTGCTGTATGCGTATAATACCAATTCTACAGGTGAGTATTTCACAGAATTGTATTATTCTAAGCATACAGTACGTCCTGCTCCATCTATAATACTTACACATGGGACATCCAATAGCAGTGTCCATAAAGTAAAGTAGGGTGGAATCCCCAACAAAAAAGGCACAGCAGCCGGTAAAGGCGCTGTCACCTGCAAAACTTTGCTACCAAGTACGACATGAGCAAAGGCTCTAACGTCAATCCCATAACAAAACCTTTGAAAAGGTATGAACAGAGACAAGCAGCTGTCTAGCAACTTATTCAACAGAAAACCTGGTGCTGAAGGGCCAAAAGGTACCCAAACACCATATAACGGAATAAAACGAGAGCGGGAGATTCTTCCCCCTTAAAGGAATAGGCCAGTGTAACGGCCTAACCAGCCCAAAGGCAACAGAAGCCTAGGAAAAACTTAGAACTCTCCCCGACGGGGAAATGAAAACTGGTCTCCCGCCAGACAGGCGGGGGTACTGACCCCTTCATTAATAAGGATCAGCAAGAAGCTGAAAACCTTTACTCAGGACCAGGAAGGCAACCATCCAAGAAACATCAGTCCAAAGGGCGCAAAGGCCCTGGAAGCAAATGAGATCAGGCGCATACATAAGGAGGCGCTCGCCGACCCCAAAGGGCATCAGTCCCCTTAAGGGACAAGAAACAACCAGGAAGAATTTCAACACCTGTTGAGGGAATGTAGACCCCTTACTTCAGCATTATTAAGAATAAGGCCCATAGGCAGACAAAAAGGACTGAATAATGATCCTAAAACGCCACCTGGACAAAAGGATCCGGCGTAAGGCGGAACACCACCACGTCATGGTGTGTATGTATAATATATATATATATATATATATATATATATATATATATATATATATATATATATCACGAGGGAAGGCTAAGTAAACAGAGCCACCTTCTCAGGCACACGTCTGACTGAAGCAACAGCCCCCGGAGGAGCGACTTGGACTACAAAACAGCTCAGACAGCATCCAGAATAAGTCCCAAGGGAAAAAAACACAGGGCAAACAGAGTGAAAATTGATCCCAACAGGGACCATAGAACTACTTGGGAGATGCCCCGGAGCAATCCCCAAGAGAACTCCTCACAAGGAAGACAGAACCAGACTCCTACAGGAAGGCAGACAGGACCGAACCTGAACCTTCAGAGTACCTAGATGGGGAGCCAACCCCAACCTATGCTGTAATGACTCTAGAACCCTGGGAACCGAGAACGTCCAACAAGGAAGAGACCAAGACTCATGTCTAATCAATATGGGTACACCATAACCCACAATAGACGGAGGAAGAGGAAGCCAAGGAAGCTTGCTCCTAGCCCCCCATGTACCAAGTCACCCAGAAGATAAGCCCATCTCCAAGGGTGAACGAATCAGCTGACAAGCCCCAGACTAGAGTCTATATATTGGGACAAAAGAAGGTGCCTGACAAGGGCAGAACCGCACTCCTAAGAGAGCATACAGGTCAGCTGACCTCAGCAGAAGCATCTGCGAACCACAGTTCACTAGGCCACCCAGGGGCCATCAATCTCACGGGTCTCTTTATCAGCACGACCGTGCGCAGAACCCCACATAGTAGGGTGAATGAAGAGAAGACATATAAAATAGAAAGTCTATGCATAATTTTACTAAGCCCCCATGACCGGAGTCAGAATATTCTGGGACAGTAAAAACAAGGGCAGAGCACCTGTGGTATAAGCGAGACCCAACAGAGCCACCCTAGTTGGCTCTCAGAGTGACACCAGGATAGTATAACCTGCCACTAAAAGACATCCATTGGAGCGAATACCACTGAAGGGCAGGGGGCGTAGACCCCCCCCCCCCCAGATCAGTAACCCTCCAGAGGGCTCATCCTGCTTCAAGCTCCAGACCGATAATAAAACAGGCCATTGTCTTCCGACAGGCCAAGGGTCCCCAAATAGACAGGTCCTAAAAAAGAGGAGAAATCTAGCCGTATAGAGTCAACGGACGGCTGATTGTTGTAACAAACCAGTAGGTAAGATGCACCCTCTAAGGGACCCTACCTAGGAACCACGGGGGGTTTTGGAAGAAAATCCCCCCCCCCCCGCCAACCTGCAAGACTTGGTACCCAAGGTGACCGTTCACAGGAAGATGCAAGCAAAGAAGGGGGTGCCCCCTGACAGGGTCCTTGAATATAATCAGCTCAAGAGGAACCACCGTAGCAAGGGGGGAATGAGCACAGACCTTGCACCCGGGGTGCCGGGACCCCATCTAGGATCAATAACCTACTGTGCCGAAGAGCCCAAAGGCTCTGTATATAAGGGACATCATCTGATACGCCACCAATGGGCCCACCAGCTGCAATCCTGCCTGGTGAGAGTAAGATGTCAGCAAAGGGGAGCGGAGCCCCCGTAATCAGGATTCCACTTGTTGCCAAGGAAGAAGGCTCAAGCCTGAACCGAATCCAAGGAATGGAGATAGCGGATAAGGAACCATGAGGGATAGAGGTGACTGAGCACCCATCCAAATAACTCCCAGAGAACGCCGCTAGCGTAGTAACCAGCGCGGCCTGACGCAGGGATTGTAAGTAAGAAGGACAACCAGGGATCCTAGCGCGGAGGCCCCCTGATCCCATCAGGGACAACACCCCCAACGGTGCCATATAGCGAGCACAGGGAGCAGAAGAGGAAGCAGAAGAGGGGCCCAACAGCAAGGCCATAATCAGCCGTGTTGGCCCTCCAACACAACCATTGAGAGCCTCGGTGTCCCGAAGACACAGGGGAGCTAAAATAAGCATCTCAGAATGCCAGAGACGGCAAGAGGTCCACAGTGCGCAGGGCGCTGGTAGCCCAACCAGAATACCGTGCATCACTACCTGTGAATATCAATTGCCGAACCATGGGAGGTCCAAATGGGCCAGACTGCCTCATCCCTAAGGGGAGTGTGGAAACAAACTGGTGTAGTGGCCCAAGCCACTGTCTGGTAAGGGCGTCCTGCAAATGACCCCAGATCTAGCAAGCCAAGCAAGGCCTGCACCAACACCTGAAGAAAGACAGGGACTAGAAGCACCCTGACGATTTCGGGAAGGACCGCCCAGCAACTCTATCCTCCATCCGGAGGAACTACCTCCTGCACCAAACAGAACGAGGCAAGACACCTCCTGATAGGAGCAAGGTGCTGCAGCCATCCCCTCACCCAGGCGGGCGAGGGCGTCCCATCATGCTTGGGGGGTTTTGGGGAAGGTTTTAGACTTAACCCGGCCGGGTGGCCCAGGGCGTTGTCTGCCGCTTCTGGGGCAGGAGTCTGCATCAGCCCCTAGAAAGGGCACCCCAGGTTCTTGTGTCACACTATGGTATGGCGGGGTTAGGGGTATCCCTGCTCCGAGGGGGCCGAGACGGCCGCCTGCGATGGGGTGAATTACCCTTTTTTCCAAAGAGGTCCAGACGGGCCCCAAACAGGCGTTGCCCTCTAAAGGGAAGCCCAGTCAGAGTTCTTTTAGCAACCACGTCAGCACCCCACTGCTGCAGCCAGAGCAAGCGACGTATAGGCACCACTAGGGCAGAAGTCCTCGCACACATGCTGATGGCGTCATCCAGAGCCGATCCTGCACAAGCAAAGGCGTGTCAAGCCAGCCTATCGATGCGCCGGTCCTCGACATCCCGAAGAGTGCTATAGGCCGGGACAGTAAAGAAGGGGGGGTTAGGAACCCCAATGATCGGTGCGTCCACCACGGGGGGTGATGACCAACAATTAACCACCTCAGGGGGGGAAAGGGTATTTCTGATCCCAGTCCCCTGGAATCTTAGTGGGGCATTCCCATTCCTTGAGTACAAGAGCATGGAAGTGAGCCTGCTCGAGAAATTCCAAGCGCGCAGACGCCGTATGGAAACGCGCCCCTCTCGGCTTGGGAGCCTCGCCAGGGAGCGAGATAGACAGGGCCTTAAAGATCTTAAGCAACAGACCATCAATGTCAAACTGGCCCCAGTCCTCCGGGCACGAATCGTCATGACCCCTCGGGCTCTCCTCAGAGGAATCTGGGTCAGAGAACAGGTCTCCGTTGTCAGACGGAGCATCATCACGCGGAAAAGTAAACTCCTCCGATTCAGTAGCAAAGGCAGAAGCCAGGGGCGTGAAGGGCCGCTTCCTGCCAGGGCCCAAGCGATCGGACCACCCCGCAACAATCTGGTCAGCCATAGGTCGTCTAGAAGACGCATCAGGCTGTAACTCCCCACTTGTATGCGACTCAGCAGGAGTGAGATCTGGGCAAGGGGAGAGGGGACTATCGGAGCGAGGTGCAGCCACAGGCGCCGCTCGCAGGTCCAGTGCCTGCTCGGCACAGGGTCCGCAGGCCCGTGCTCTGCCCGTAACGGCATGGGGGAGTCCACACGCTACACACAGCCGGCCATGTCCCCGAGGGACCCGGTCACATAATCCTGGGAAGCCTCCATATGGTGATTATCTGAGCAGTATGCCCTGCCCGCAGGGATTTACGCAACCCTAGATGCCCCAAGACCCGCTAGGAATGTGGGAGAATTTATTATAAGGACTAGCAACGGTATATGTCAGGCCGTGAGAAGCCACCGAAATCCTGGCGTCTGAAAGACATAATGGGATAAGGGGGGGGGGGGGGGTGTCAGTGGCATGCGCCGCCGTAATAAAAAATCATAGGAATAAAAAAAACGCCCAGGAGGGCACTTACATGACCAAGGGAGGAGGCGGATCACAACCGCGCGCGCAAAGATCGTCAAAATGGCGCCAAAGCGAACCTCGAGGTGCGGGCCTGATCTGGCTGTGACGCGGGGCGTGTCATGCCGAGTCCCCGCCTCCCCCAGAGAGCGCGAAGCTCTAACCAGCGCGACGCCCATGAAAGTTGTGGATATGACACACAAGCATAATGTAATTAAGGAGATTGCTCTCACACTAGAGAATGATGCTGCCGTCCGGGCTGCACACTAATGTAATGAAAAGACACACACGCGCGCAACAGAAGGTTTGTGGAACAAGGAGCGTGGCACTGACACCCCAGTTTAAATAAACGATCAAAGGCCATACCGTGTTAACATTACACTGAGACTGGCAACACATACCCCCCCTCCTTTCTTTTCCCCCCGAGCTACGGGAGGAAGCGAGGGAGAAGCGGACCTGCACCCAGGGATTATCGCTATGAGGGGCACGGCAACAATGCGGGAGGGGCATCTAATGGAGGCTCACCATCGGCCTAAACCGCCTACCCTATGGTGGGGGATTGCGGTGGAGCGTAGCTCCGTGAGCACACGAGGTGCTGCCTACCTTCACCCGACCAGCGCAGCCCAGGCTGGGAGGCACATCTTTATCGAAGAGGACGGGTGGGAATAGTCCCGCAGGGCCGCAGGCTGTAATAGCCCCGCTCACCTGCGAGAGAGTTGATACTTCATGTCTTCGCAGTCAGCACTGCAGAGAAATCTGGGGATTTGTGGGAGGTCCCTGGGTATATGAAGGGCCGAGAGGAGCCTGTTTTTGCATGTCTGCAGTGAACAGCGTCCTCTGGCGGAGGATTACCCATGTGTAAGTATTATAGATGGAGCAGGACGTGCTGTATGCTTAGAATACAGTGGCCGTATCTACGTCATCCCCCAGCGCCTGCCCGACATCGGCATTCCCAGACTGAACATAGTCAGCCTCTGTTTCCTGATACAATTCCCCCTCCTCTAACGGGGAATAATCTGACAAATCAACGGAATCATCGTCAACATCCCACAAGGGCTGGGCCGACGACAAATGTCTCTTTTTTTAGCCTGGGCCTTCTTGCCCACCGTGCTAGCAATAAATTTCTCGATGCTGGCCAACCTAGCCCAAACATCAGAGTGTGACTCCCCGCTGGCACCAATGTCACTTGGGGTACGGATAAGGCGGGGAGGGGAAGGCGATGAAGCGGGAGGAGCCGACCCAGAAGGCTGGGTACCAGACTGCCGCGTTATGGCCTTTTGTGCGCATGGTATACAGATCAGCACATTCTCCCCCGTAAGGGATACCCCACACCCCACACCCCACACATGGCCCGGATTGTCCCAGAGGGAGCCCGAGCCCAGTATCCTGCGGAGCCTCCATATGGTGATTTTTGTGGTCAGTAGCAAGACCGCAGGGAATTTCACGCCTAAGCAACCCGGGATGCCCCTTAAAAGTCCCGGTGGGAGGATTTGAGGTGATCAAATTTACACTAGGGACCCCAGGACCAGGAGGAACCCCTTAAAGTGGACCAACACCCAGGATTTTGACTATCCTGGGTTTTGGTCCACTTCGGCGGGGCACCCCGATCGGGGGTGCCCCGCTGTGTGAAACCCCCCAGAAAGCCCCAAAATCTTACCTGTCCCCGCTCCCACGTGACTGGACGGTCCAATCCCCGCCAACGTCCAGGCGGGGATCAGGAACGTCCAAGCGGCTGCCGCCGCCGCCGCCTCCCTCGCGTCACTTTCGGCGCGCGCGCGCCCCCGCCGGCCATTCGCAGACGGCCGGCGCGGGCACGCCTACAGGGGCGCGAGGGAGGCGGCGGCGGCCGGCCGCCGCCGAAGATCAGGTAAGGTGTTTGGGGTTTTTTTGGGGGGTTTCACCCCGCGGGACATCCCGATCTCGGATGTCCCGCGGGGTGGGAGGTGATCGGCCCGGGAATCTTATAGATTTCCGGGCCGATCACCTCTCGGTGTTGGTCCACTTTAATATGCACAAATACAATGCAATCTGTAACACACAAACAGGCAACATAAGTGCAATCCTACATATATAAGGCAATAACACATACATAAATATATATATATATATATATATATATATATATATATATATCTATATCCCAGCTCCAGACATGCGTAACCAAAACAAATAGACACACACACACGCCCGCAATCAGTGGGGGCCCCCCACTAGAGAGAGGCCCCCCACATAAGCTAAGGAAGTGGCCCTCCGGCCCTTACCACCAGGAGTGCAGCTCAGCAACAGCATCCAAAATGCCCCCCGAGAAGTGCCTCATGTAGAAAGACAGGAAGAGAAGGGGGAGGGCGGGCCAGCGCAGAACGCGCGCTTGCCAGGCCACGCGGATCCCCTAGGAGTGAGCCACAGAATCCCTGAACACAGCCTGAGGGGGAGAAGCTCCCCCAGGCTAAATCACAGCACCAGATATGGTCCCAAAGTGAAAAACATCCTGTCAGTCAACACACACACAGTGAAACTCACACACCCACACACACAGGGGCATAGGAGAACAAACCGAATTAACGGCCAGGCAACACCCCCCCCCCCCCCCCCCCCGGAGGGGAGTAAGGGACCCAGAAGGGGAGGAACCCTGCCAGAATCCGGCCATAAGCATAGAGGGACGGGGCATCCCACACCAGGATCACCAAAACCTGGATAATCGCCTACCCCATAGTGAGGTCTCACGGTGGAGCAGTGCTCCTTCCGCACCCATAGGTTGCTGCCTACCTTCACCAGGACCCACAGCCTAAGCTGGGAGGCTCAAATAGGGGCAATTTAGAAAGGGTCCTGGCAGCAATAGGGACAATAAACGGCCGGGCGCGGGCCCGGCTTACCTGTAAGTAAAGAAGTCTTCATCTTCTGTCTTGTCGCCTTCCCTGCAGAGAAGGAACTGGGGAATTGGTGGGAGGTCCCAGGTATATATGGACCGGGAGGGGCTTTCTTTTTTGCATATTCATCTCTGCAGAAGTTCGCCCTCTACTGGAGATTACCCACATGTCATGAAGATCGAAGTGGAGTGTATGGCACACTTAGAATACACAAGTCACTAGTCACCCCCAGCCTGCCTGTAACCCTGTACTGACCCAACCATCATCCCCCAGCCTGCCTGTAACCCTGTACTGACCCAACCATCATCCCCCAGCCTGCCCGTAACCCTGTACTGACCCAACCATCATCCCACAGCCTGCCTGTAACCCTGTACTGACCCAACCATCATCCCCCAGCCTGCCTGTAACCCTGTACTGACCCAACCATCATCCCCCAGCCTGCCTGTAACCCTGTACTGACCCAACCATCACCCCCCAGCCTACCTGTAACCCTGTACTGACCCAACCATCACTCCCCAGCCTGACTGTAACCCTGTACTGACCAAACATCATCCCTCAGCCTGCCTGTAACCCTGTACTGACCCAACCATCATCCCCCATCCTGTGTGTAACCCTGTACTGACCCAACCATCATCCCCCAGCCTGTCTGTAACCCTGTACTGACCCAACCATCACCCCCCCCTGCATGTCACCCTGTACTGACCCAACAATCATCCCCAGCCTGCCTGTAACCCTGCACTAACCCAACCATCACCCCCCAGCCTGCCTGTAACCATGTACTGACCCAACCATCACCCCCCCCCCCCCCCCCGCAGCTGTGCCACTATGAGCCGTGGCCCTCTGTAGCCATCTAAATAGACCATGTATCCCACTAGCGAGCTGGCAATCACCTGTCTAGCTGGATATGCAGGGCCTTGTTGGTAAAGTTACACAGGCTCTCACGGTCTTGTCCAGTCTTGCCAGAAACTGCGGCCTCACCTGCAGGAAGAAGAGTTTAGTCCTCTGCAGACAGAACGGTCGCCCCTTATGCTAATGGTGCCCAAACATATGCTCTCATTATAGGAACATGTGTGGGGGGTTTCACACAGTGATGCATCCTAAATTGGGATGCCTCAGAAGAATTATTTCCCTAGGGACATCCAGATTGTGTGACCCCGTTTTCCCTGTATGCTCGTCTGAGGATGCGACACCAACCCACATAACCGCCCAATGGCCTGACATTTCTGGTGGAAGCTTGAGGATAAAGTAACCCCCCAATCCAGGCCAACCCTCCCAATCCAGGCCAACTGGCCAGGTTTTGTGAATCTCCACACAGACACATAGATTTTAATGAGTGCAGCAGCAGAGCTATAGAGCCGGCTATGTGGAGATCCAGAAAACAGGACCTGTTTCTGGGCCTTAAAGTGGGTCAAGACCCTCAAGGCTGGGCCCCGGAATCTGATTCCAGACCTGGTGGCTAGCCTGCCCCTGGACCATGCTACACCAGATGCCCTGCTGTGTAAGATCACGAACCAGTCCCGCATCGCAATCTCCACCAATGCTGCATGTGCACACTCCCGGCCTTTCTGAAAGGCTGGGCACAGGAGTGCGTGTGTCCCAGGGATGCGGCCACCGCGATGCACCTCGCGATAGCAGCCCAATTTTCAAGGTGTGGCTTTAGCAGGGGAAAAGCCAACCACTGGGCCAACAACAGCACGGGCCACAGATTGAGCAGTGGACCCAGTTTTGGGTTTCTATCCGCTTAAAGGAGGAGGGTTGTGGTGCTGCCCCAGGTTGCAAGGAGGAAATACAAACATTCAACTAGACCTGAGGTTAGCCCCAGCCCCCCTATAGACACTGAGGGGCATTTACTTTGTGTCCACCAGAGATGTGGCACCGCGACTTTCCTCACTATAGGTTCTCTAGCATTTGACGCCTCCATTTCGCACACCCCACCTTCATTGAGGAGGGTCTCTGCGGTGCTGACTCCATGCTCCAGCAACTTCTGGCAGTCATCCAGTGGCTTGATGCTCTCATACTCAATGGTGTCCACTTGCTGCAGAAGGGCGGCCAGCCTCTCTTCCAGCATACGGGTGACGGCCATCTTCAGGTCTTGAAAGTGCTGCCGCAGCATCTCCCGCGTTTGGCCTGCGCTGTCCTGAATCTAGAGCAAAGCAGAAATGGATTTAACATGGACCTAAACCCTTCATGACAACTTAAGTGCTAAGAGAGGTCCTGGTAGATGAGATCAGCTTACCCAATGCACTCAAACCATCAGTGAGCTCTTCATTAGGGAGACGCTCACCTTTTCCTAATGATGCTACATCCTACAGGGGACAGGAAACTTCATAATAGTGCAGCAGCAACAGCCCTTCCAGGAGAGGTGTTCAAGCTTCACCATTTTGTGCCCCCTTCAGACAATTCTCCATGTACAATTTGGCTTCCTAAGGCTTTACAACACAGACTGCAGTCAATTAATGTGGCGAATGCCAAGAATTTATTAGTACAAAAGGTGACAAAAGCAATAGAAAAAGATAGCGTACCCCTCCCTCAAAACACAACGTTGTGTACTAAAACACAAGGCCCCATCCCATATGCCAAGACCACACCACAAACACACCACCTATGCCGGCAAACTGTAAGTAGGACTCAAAGGCAATATGCAAAGTAACACAGCGCTGTGAAAAAAATCCACAGCCTCTGGTCGGCTGACTCCAAATAAAGGCATAAGGACAGACACAGTTGCCAAATAGGACAAGTGGTGACAACGGCGGGAGCATACAGCACGGTGCCAGCTCAAGTAGACCTAAACCCGCAAACAGCACTTGCTCTTACCAGTTGGAGACCAAGTTTACCATCATGTGCTGATCCACCTCCATCCAAGGAAGTATTTGCGTCCAGTACTGGAGCAGCACTTGACAGGTTAGACAAGAACCAGCCTGCAGAGCATTCAACAGCGTTGCAACGTGTGTGTGGAGAGCATGCCCCCCATCCCAATGCGTTTCGCCAAGCCCTCAGGGCTTTGTCTAGGTGACGCAAGGACAGCACACTTTTCCTCCCTTTAGTCTCACAGCACTGCCAAAGAGCCAACTGCCCATTAACCCCTCGTAGCCATAGGGCGCCTGAAAAGGAGGAATTTGTGAATAGGGATCTTTCAAAAGCGCTCAGTGCTCTGCACCTATTTGCCTATGAGGCAGGACCCCTCAGTTCAAGCAATAAAGTTGCATGCCACGTTGCAGGACAGGCTGTCAGGAGTAAATAGACTTGCGCTGGCTAAGCTCAGCTGCTCACACATTACCAATCACGAGGCTACCAAGCAGGTGCCTTATGTGTGGCCACTGCAGGACATGGACCTTTACAGGATTGAAATCCCCCAAACAGTTCAAGATTAGAGATTTTATTAACTGTGCTATGTCCCAGGTTATATACCAGTTGACTTGACCATGTGGGAAGAAATAAATAGGAAAAATCACCCATGAACTGAGGATTCAGGTGGGTGAGCATGGGGGGGGGGGGGGACATTGTTAAGAATAAGCCCAAAAGGCCCATAAGGAGTCATTTCTGGGAGAAACATGGAGGTAGCGGGTTACTGGCTTGTGGCATTGTACATGTGAAGAGTTGTGGATGGGGTGGTGATGTGGACAGGATCCTGCTGCAAAAAGAATCCAGATCGATTTATGAGTCGGGAACCATGTCACCCAAGGGGTTAAATACCAACTTGGGGTTAAAGGCATTTTTCTAGATGGAATATATAGCCCCTATAATTGAAACTGATGGTTGGCTGCCCAGTTCAATGGTGTGGTATGAAATTGGATGGGCATGGCTGGCAGGGTGGCCAGCTAGCAGGTTGGATGGGAGAGGAGTGAAAGGTTAGAAGATGAAGCGGGTAAATAAAGTGGGCATGTTTAGGTGACTAATGAGTTAATGGGTTGTGGTGACAGCCAATTGTCAATCTTCTTATGCTTTGTTTATGTGAGCTTGGTCCACACCTGCCTCGAACCCTCCGTCCCTGCTATATCGCTCCAAGTCTTTGGCTCCTCCTCTATCTGCCTTATGGTTTTCTGGCTCTTGTGCCCCCTTTGTGCTCTCTGGCCCCCTGGCCTGTGGTTGTTTGGGGCAGAATGGGCGTCCTCTAGTCACCCAGATGAAGCCCGACAGAGGGGCAAAACACATCAGATGATGGAGGCCGCATCCCTACACATGCCAGAGTGCTGTTTAACACTTTGCATGCTGGATCTTGTCTGGTGCGTCAAGTGCAGCTTCAGCACTGGACACAAATACTTCCTTGGATGCAAGTGGATCTGCACAGGATGGTGGACTTAGTCTCTGGACGGAAAAAGCTAGGACGTCTGTAGCATTGCTCGTGGGTTTAGGTCTGCTTGAGGTGCTGCCACGCTGTATGCCCCCGCTGTTGTTACCAGTTGTTCAATTTGGGGACGGTGATTGTCCATATATAAATTGAGAAGTCCTTTTTATAATTTGCCGGCATAGGTGGTGTGTGTGGTGAATTCTTGGCATATGGGATGGGGCCCTTAGCTTTAGTCTAGTTTACACTAACTTTTTCTATTGCTTTTGTCACCTTTTGTACTAATAAATTCTTGGCATTTGCCACATTAACTGCTGTCTGTGTTAGTCCATATAGGTATGGTTGATGGCTGGTCCGGGGCATAAAGCCTAAACTAGTTTAAACTACCTTACCACTGATCCCACAACACATGTGGGGGGTTTCGTCTAATCAGGTGCATTTGAATGAGAGACTGATAAACCTAAATATTAATCTAGCCTCTCCTTCAGCTCTGTATACTAGGGGTGTGAATTCACAAGAACCTGGCAATACCATATGCATAGCAATACATGTATGACAATACAATATATCCCGATTCTGTCTCAAAGACGATATATTGTGTTTTTTTTTTTTTATTTCAATTCCCAGTGGGTGAGGCCTTATTTTTGGGGGAATTTTAAGGGTTAAAAACCTTTAAAAATACCCCCAAAAATGGCGTGAGGTCCTCCTTACCTAGTATAACCAGCCTGTACCAGCTATGAGGGCTTGTAGAACAGCCAGCATAGCCTATGGCCACGGGCTCTTCTGCCCCCCCCCAGGCTTTGGGGAGGCAGGTAATGGGGGGCTCAGGGTTAATGGCAAGTCACCCGCTAGCCGCAGGTGACTTGCCAGACCCAGAGCCCTGTGAACTGGTATAGGGGTCTCATAACCCTTTGTGAACAGGTAAGGATCTAACAGTAAAAAAGAAAAACACCACACATAGAGAAAATGTCTTTATTAAACAAAAATAAAAAATGTTTTTTTCTTTAACCCTTTAAGTGCCAGCCTACCTGGAGTTTTTGTCACACTCTGTTGCCAGACCATTTTGCACTGTTTTGCACACCCCATGTTCAAATGTGATTTTTGAAGGGATTTCCAGGGATTTCCCAGGAAAAGGATATATTGTTTTTTTCAGCAGAGTCTGAGCTTTAACATGAAATGTCTTGTTTGTCATTTTTTAGGTGTATTCTCAATATTTTTTGGCGAAATATGTGCAAAAAAAAATAAAAGTAAATCTATTTTTTTACAATTTGTAGTGTTTTTTTGTAATAAAAAATGTTAAGTTTGTCAATAAAATCTTATTGCGTGTGAAACCCCAATTACAGCGGTACCACATATGTATTGGTAGACACCCTTTCCTGCTCGGGAGACTCCCCCAAACTGAAACAGAGCTTTAGAGGATTTTCAGAAAAAATACAACTGTGATATGTGCTATGCGCACCTTGCAGTTTTTCCAGAAAAACAACCCTTTACATTTGAAATACCCCCCACAAACTATATATTCTCTGGAAGTACACACCTCAGGCTTTCTATTTGTACCAGGCTTGTTGATGTGGCCAGTTTTCTAGAAGTAATCCCTCAATGTATTCTTTGGTTGCAAAGAGTTTCCCTAAAAAAAGGATAAAAAAAGCAGAATCAAAGCCACATTTTCCTAAAAAAAACTATATACAAACAAGAAAAAACAAGTATAATCTGAAAAAGCAACATCCCCCGAACAGAACGATACCCAACATGCATAGTTACTGTCAAGGGAAGAGTTGCCAAACACCCCAAAGTAAAGCATGAGCATAACGGTAATTTTTCTTGAAAATTTCAGCTCTGCAGACAAAATGAGCACCTTGCGATTTTTCAACCAAAACAACCCTTTACATTTGGAATATCCCCCATAAACCATATATTCCCTGAAAGTACACATGTTAAGCTTTCTAAGCGTACCCAGCTTGTTGTAGTGGGCTCATCTTTCTGGAATTAATCCCTCAAAGAACTCTTTGGTTGCGCAGGGTTTCCCTAAAAAATGTATAAAAAAGCTGAATAAAAAACACCTTTTCCTAAAATATAAATAAGCAAACAAGAAAAAACAAGCTAAGTCTGAAAGCGCAAGGTCCCTCGAACAGAACAATACCCAACATGCAGATGTACTATTAACCCTTTTAATTGCCAGCCTACTTGAGATTTTGTCACCCTCTGTTGACAGGTCATTTTTCCCCATTTTGCGCCATGTTTTGCGACATTTTTGCTGGAATTTTCAGGAAAATTATATATATATTTTTTGCAGCAGAGTTTAGGCTTTAACATGAAATGTCTTGTTTGTAAATGTTATTATTAATTTTATTTATTATTAAGTAAAAAAATAAATAAATAAAAATTTTTTTTAGAAAATTGGCTCCTTTATTTTAAATAAAAAATGTATTTGATTAGGGAAAACCATATTGCATGTGAAAGCCCCATTTCTACCGATTAGAACGGTACCACATATTTATCGGTAGCCCCCTGTTCCTGCCCAGGAGACCCCCCTAACTGAAACAAGTAATTTTTAACATTTACAAATAAAATACAACTACCATCCACACTACAAAGGGTTAAATCGAGATTAAAAAAAGGACATAGGGTCCCTTTTTTATAGGGGACATGACATAGGGGGTATTTTTTGGGGGGGATTTTTAAGGGTTAAAAACCCTTAAAAATCCAAAAAAAAAAAAAAAATGACATGGGCCCCCCCCCCTTACCCAAAGTAACCAGCCCGGGACCAGCTATGCAGGGCTTGTAGGAACAGGGCGCAGGGGCCAGCTTTTGTGGCCCCTGGCCCTGCAGGCTACAAGCCCGCATAGCCCGTGGGCCCGGGCTCTTCTGCCCCCCCCCCCCTGGGCTTTGGGGAGGCAGGTAATGGGGGTGCCAGGGGTTAATGGCAAGTCACCGGCTAGCGCAGGTGACTTGCCATCCCCCCAGCCTTGAGAACTGGTATAGGGGTCTCATGGACCCCTTACCAGTTCACAAGGGGTTAAAATGTAAAAAAAAAAACACACCACACAGAGAAAAAATATTTTATTATTATTATTTTTTTTTTTAAATACTTACCTCCCATCCATACTGGAGCACTCTGTCCCTCGGCGATCACTGGCTTCTGCTCACTTGCTAGAAGCCTTTTATAACTGCTGGATGACAGAACACCATTTTTTTTGGAATTTTAAGGGTTACAAACCCTTAAAAATCCCCCTACCCAGCATTACCGACCCGGGCCAGCTATGGGGGCTTGTAGAACAGGGCGCAGGGGCCAGCGTTGGTGGCCCCTGGCCCTGCAGGCTACTAGCCCACATAGCCACTGAGTGGCCCGGGCCCTTCTGCCCCCCTCTGGCCGTTGGGGAGGCAGGTAATGGGGGGCTAATGGCAAGTCACCCACTAGCCGCAGGCCAGACCCAGAGCCTTGTGAACTGGTATAAGGGGTCTCATGGACCCCTTACCAGTTCACAAAGGGTTAACTGTGACAAAAAAAAAAAAAAAACACACACAATAAAAGTATTTTATTAAAAAAAAAAAAAAAAAATTAGCGCCAAGATGGCGGCCGCCATCGAGGATGAAAGGGGAGAGAGCTTCCCGGGCTCTCTCCTGAAGATCTGTAAGTCCTGGGGGGGGATCGGAGGCCCCCCAGGTGAAGAGGAGGGACAGCGGGAGCCAGCGCACACGCAGGTAAGTGAATGTCATTTTTATTTTTATATTTACAGTTAGCAGCTGCTGCTGCAGAAGCGGGGGGGGGGGGGGGGGGGGCTATTCCAGGGGCTCTCCTGGCACCAAATTAAAGAGGAGACCCGGCTGGATCCAACGAGGGGTCAGGTGAGTATTTTTTATTTTTTTTTGCCCACTAGCAGGGCTAAATGCCAGGCACGTAAATTTTACATGGCTGGCACTTAAGTGTATGTACAGGCAACCACGTACATTTTACGTGGCTGGCATTTAAAGGGTTAATCACCTCCGATTGTCAGCTCATGTGCCCCTCGTTGATCCAATGACAGATGCCGTGATCGCTGGAGGGGGGAGGCAGAGGACCCTCTCTTCGGCGATCATAGCATCTGACAGCTGAGCCGGGATGACATAATTCGGCTACACGTGAAGATGGCTGCGCCCATAGAGAAGGAAGGGGGAGAGAGCCCAGGGGGAAGGGGGGGAATCGGAGGCTCCCCCAGGTGTAGAGGAGAGCCGGACGGAACAAGGGGTCAAGTGATCTGATTTAAAGTGATCCTATACCAAGAGATATACCAGTGCCCCAAAACAGCCTGTGCTATTTTTTTGTTAAAGCGGACCTTCACTCTAAATAAGAGTCTATCTTATATGTTTCCCACACCCTGTACATACAGATTGCTCACATTAAAAATCATCCTACCTGCATCTACTGCATTTTATAAGCCTTTAAACATCCAAGATGGCGGCTTATGGAAGCTGCCATTTTTGCAGGCAGCCTGCAAACAGGAAGTGCCTGCAAACAGGAAGTGACTGTGCTGCTCTGCATTCTGGGACTGCTGACCTTTCCCTGACCCCAGCTCTGCTCTGTCTGAGCAAAGCACAGCTATAACCCGCCCCCCTGTACCTTATCCCACTCTCCTCTCCTCAGTAAGTGTGATGCTTCTGAGTCAAGATGGCGGCGCCCGTATCCTAAATTCCCGAACAGAGTTGCAGCCCAGTGGGGGAAAGTATAATAAATTAGTGACTAAACATGTAAAATATATTAATTTTAGATGCTGAGGAATTGTTTTTTAAGAGTTTGGGCTTTTCATTAAATCATGGTGAAGGTCCGGTTTAACTAAAGCCTTTGCACAATAGTCATAAAAACACTAAACAGATGTATTCTGCCGCTCAAATGGCGCCATGTGGCTTCCTGGCCATGCAGCATCAGTCACACAGCCCAGTATTGAGGTTCAGCCTTATCACTTATAATCACCGAGATACATCTGAAAGCACTCTAAGCTAAATTGTCTAAACACGTTTATTAACCATGTGAAAGTTTAACTTGTAACTGATGTTCACTGGAGAACACCAGGGGTGATGCTGCCTGGCCAGGGAGCCATACAGCCACCATTCGAACATCAGACTGCATACAGTTATTGTTCTTATGAATACCAGAGATAGAAGGGGACAACCTAAACGTACCTTAAAGCAGACCTGCACCATGAATAAAAGCATATCTTATATTTTTCCCACACCCTGTACATACAGATTGCTCACATTAATAATCAACCTACCTGCATCTACTGCATGCTATGAGCCTTTAAACATCAAAGATGGCAGCTCATGGTGCATCAGGCAGCCTGCAAACAGGAAGTGTCTTCTGGCTGTGTCACTGCATTCTGGGATTGCTGTCCTTTCCCTGACCCCAACTCTGCTCTGTCTGTGCAAAGCACAGCTATAACCCCACCCCCTGAACTTTATCCCACTATTCAGTATGTGTGATGCTTCTGAGGCAAAATGGCAGCGCCCATATCCTAGAGTCCTGAACAGAGTTGCAGCCCGGTGGGGGAATGAATAATAAGTGACTAAAAACTTAAAATATATTAATTTTAGATGCTGGGGAATAGTTTAAGGGTTTGGGCTTTTCATTAAATCTTGCTGAAGGTCTGGTTTAAAGGGGAATAAAAATACAATTCAGACTCGCCAGTTTTTCTTTTTTTTTGGGGGGGGGGGGGGTTATTTTATTTCAGAATTGGATTTTCGGGTTTACATCCTGTTTTTTTGCCTTAAACATTTTTTATTTTGACAGTTTTCCCTTCATGTTGGCTCTGCTGCAGAATCTTTCAGTTTACCATTTTCTCTCTTTTCTCAACACATTTTTCCATATGATCTTTCTTTCAGCTTTGTGTGTTTTGAGCAAAGCCCAACCCAGGATTTTCACTATCTGGAGTTTTGTTTTGTGCCCCTAGGGGCATCCCGACTTGGGATGCCCTGATATGTGAAATCCCCAAGTTCGCCTGTGAAAACGTACCTTTCCCTGTCCCACAGCGCATGCGCGGGCTCTTATCCAATCAGCGCTGTTTGCACGCAGATGGGGAGCCTGAGCCGTAACCTTCCTGGCCGCCCGGCCTGTCTAAATGACTATCTGCGTGAGCGCGCCAGAAAAATGGGGGGATCTGTGGTTATCCAGGGGTCGTTTCAGACAGTGGGGCATCCCGATTTAGAATGCCCAAGGGGGAAGGTCAATGGCCGGGTCTTATAGACTTCAGCGTCGGCCATTCAGGGTTTTGTTCCACTTTAATACCTTTAGATTTTCCTGCACAGTTATTCAAAGAAGAATTTCAGTCATTTTCAGTCAGTTTAGTTTATTTTGTATAGATTTTACACATTTGAGTCACCTGGTCTCATAACAAAAGCAGCACCTCACACACACACAGCCGTTACCACTGATTACAGTGTCAGCCTTTGAGGTAAAGTGTTGCTAGGAGACCAGTGGGCTAAATGAAGCAGCTCACTAAAAACAACCCTGCAGATCCCCCTATTCAGCAAATGGACTGAGCCATTGTCATTATACAATTTAAAAGAAAGGCAGAAATTTTTTTCATTTTCTATCGCCACATTATTTATACACGTTAGAAGCTATTGTGTGGCTATTTAATTTTTTATCTTTTTTAATGCAAATTTCACGATACTGCTCCTTTAAAGGACTCAAGTCCAAGAATTAAAAATGGTAATCACCAATCACAGGCAAAAAAGAGATAATGAACCAAGGACGGGGTGGGACGACCTGGACTGGATATACTCAAAAACAATTCTACAGGCGAGTTTTACAGAATTGTATTTTTCCCTATATCCAGTCCAGGTCGTCCCAGTGTTGACATGTGGGAAATCCAAAAGCAGTGTCCATTAGGGCGGGATCCCCAGTGCGGAACAGCATGTAGTTCATATCACTACCACCTGAAGCACCTTTCGACCAAATACAGCATCAGCTGAGGCCCTAACATCAACCTTGTAAAACTTTGTAAAAGTATGAACTGAAGACCAAGTGGCGGCCTTACAAACCTGTTCAACAGATACAGATTCAACAGATACCTGGTGCCAGGAGGCACCAAATGGTGGGACCCACAAGAAATGTCTTGGATTTCTACACTCAAGGTGTTTCAGTGCTAAAGACTGTTTTTGAATTTCTTAAAGGGACATCATCTCCCTGTGGAGTTTAAAAGACAAATAATACACAATTGTGATTGCAAAGTTTTGTGACCGCACCAATACGGTCTATTAAAACTCCAGCGCAGGGAAAAATTAATATCTTTTAATATTGTGAGTGTATGAACATTGTTAATTGTTTAGCGCGGCGTTATATGAGTGGTTCTCCACTCTCCATTTTATTTAGGTAATACTTAATGGCTCTGACCACATCCAAGGTATGGAGGGTCCTTTCCTTAGAATTAGTTGGTGCTGGACACAAAAAAGGTAAGACAATTTCCTCATTAAGTTGAAAGGGAGACACGACCTTAGGCAAAAAAAAATCAGGTTTAAAGCGAAAAAACCACCTTATCCTTATGCCGCTCAAAATAGGGGAGGCATCATACAAAGTGCGGCCAGCTCTGATACACGACGCACCGAAGTGATCGCTACCAAAAAGACCACCTTGAGAGTCAAAATAGGCAATGCAGCATCGCACAATGGTTCAAAGGGAGGACCCTGAAGAGCAGACAGTACTAAATTCAAGTCCCACACAGGTATTACTGACTTACGCGGTGGTCGGACATGGGTGACTCCCTGGAAAAAGGTCTTGATCAACCTATGGTTGGCAATGGATCTCTGGAAGATGGCTAAGGCCGAGACCTGGCCCCTTAAGGGTGCTCAGCTGGAGGCCCAAGTCTAAGCCCTGTTGTAAAAACTCCAGAATCCTAGAAATAGAAAATGTGCGGCAAGGAAGACTCTTGGACTCGCACCAAGCAATATAGGTGTGCCAAACTCTGTAGTATATCATGGAAGAAGACTTCTTCCGTGCCTGAATCATGGTATGCACAACCGTGGCCGACAGCGCCTTCTCCGTCAGGATAGAGGTTTCAATAGCCAGGGCGTCAAAGCCAGCGTCTGTAAATTGGAGTGCCGCAGCGACCCCCGAGTGAGAAGCCCTGGGTCGTCGGGCATGATGTAGCGATCTACTGACATCTGAACTATGTCCGCAAACCAACTCCTTCTCGGCCAGCGAGGAGCCACCAGGATGGTTGGTACCCCTTTCCTGGGCTATCTTGCGCAGCACTCTGCCCAGGAGTGGAAACTGAGGGAATGCATAGAGGAGTCTGAACTCCATCAAGGGAATTGCCAGAGCGTCTGTAGCAAAGGCCAGAGGATCTCTTGAAAGGGAGACGAACCTTGTGAGCTTGTGATTGTGTCTGGACGCAAACAGGTCCACGTCCGGCTGACCCCAGCAGAGACACAGAGCGTGAAAGGTCTTGTTGCTGAGAGACCATTCCCCCAGGTGTGAGGCGCTCCTGCTCAAGGAGTCTGCCTCCTGGTTTTCTACCCCGGGGATGTAGACCGCCGAAATGCAGGGAACATTCTCCTCTGCCCAAGTCAGAATCTGGGTCACCTCCTTGAGGGCTCGCTTGCTCCGAGTCATGCCTTGGTGATTGATGTAGGTGACAGCCGTCTGATTGTCCGAGCGAATCTGGATAGCACGACCCCTTAAATCCCCAGCCGGTCAGACTGGCATCCGTGGTAACTATCTCCCAACGGGGAGTCAGAAAGGACTTGCCCACCAATAGGTTCCTGGAGTCCAGCCACAAAACGGACTGCCTGGCCAGGGATGTTCCAGCTGTATTTGGTCCCAGCCGGTTAACAGGTTCAACTGAAGAGGTCTCATGTGAAATTGGGCGAAGGGCACAGCCTCGAAGCATGAAACCATTAGGCCCACCAGTCTCATCCCCAGACGGATCGATGGCCGTTGACAAGATAGCAAGGCCTGCACCTGCGTCTGGAGACCCAAAACCTTCTGCTGTGGCAGAAAGGCCTTGACCCGAGAGGTGTCTATCGTCATGCCCAGGAAGGACCTCACTGTTGAGGCAGTGATAGAAGACTTTGGGTAATTGACTACCGGAAATGTCTGACTCTGACAAACCTGTTGAGACCCTTCAGGTCCAGGATAGGCCTTAACGTTCCATCCTTCTTGGGAACCGTGAACAGATTGGAATAAAAACCTTGACCCCGTTCCTGACGAGGTACAGGACAAATCACACCTAACCGCAGGAGGTGTTGCACGGCCATTCTCAAACCCTGTGCCTTCAATACGTTTTGGGATATCGGAGAGCGAAGAAATTTTGTGGGTGACCTGACTGCCAGCTCTATTTTGTAACCAGAGGACACCACCTCCTGAATCCACCGTTCCGAGACGTGCCGTCTCCAGATAGGAGCAAATAGCAGAAGCCGTCCCCCCACCCGGGTGGGTGAGGGCGCCTCCTCATGCCTGAGGGGACTTGGCAGAGGGCTTGGACTTGGCTCCCCATGTGGGATTGGGTCGGCCGCAGGACCTACCTCTACCACAGGTATCTCTGAGGCCACCTGAAAATGAAAAGCCTCTTCCTCCTCGAAAGGACCGATAGGCAGATGAGCTCCGAAAGGGCCGAGTAGTTGAGGGAGTCTACCATCCTTGACCAGGAGGTCCAGACGCTCCCCGAACAACCTTTGCCCCACGAAGGGGATACTAGTAAGCGACACTTGGCCGCGGCATCAGCCGACCATTGTCGCAACCAGAGAGAGCGGCGAAGTGCAACAAGCAGGGCCAAAATCCTGGCACCAAGCCGGACACCATCGTCCATGGCAGAGACAACAAAGGCAATGAAATCCACGCAACCCTTGAGGTCTTTATACTCCTCCGCCCGCTTGTGAGTCTTAGCGCTAGGCGTCACAAGGCGTCTCAACTTCTTTCTGATGGCCAGGGAGACAATAGCCGCGGCATACACAGGGCGAAACAAGGCATCAGCAAAGGTGAAGGCATGACAGACCAGCTGATCTATGCGCTTGTCAGCTGGATCACGTAAGGAAGCGGTATCAGGTGACGGCATAACAGTAGTGTTGGACAACCCCGACACAGGGGAATCCACCTCGGGAGGACAAGACCATAGCCGGACCAGCTCCTCAGGGAAGGGATACCGCCTATCCAGGCCCTTAGGCACCGACGGCAGCTTGTTAGGCCTTTCCCATTCCTTGAAAATCATATTAGAAAAATGGGCCTGCTCTGGAAAGACTCGCCTCTGTCTTTCAGGCCTAAACAAATCACCTTGCTTCCTCTTAGCCGGTCTGGGAGGAACAATGTGTAAAGTCTCAAAAACAAAAGTAAGCAACTTCTTTGTATCATCAGGGAGCCACGCATCCTCATCCAAGGAAGAGCCAGACAAACTGTCCTCGCCAGCAGAATAATCCGCAGTGGAGTGGGAATCTTCCGGCAACTCACCTTACTCCACAGAGCCCAGATCATCAAAAAGATCGTCATTATCTGAGTTAACGGGCTCGATGTGCCGTCTCTTACTCGTGGCCTTCTTAGGCACCGTTCGCAAGATCTGTCTCTCGAGACTGGCCACCCTATGCGTCAAATCAACATGGGACCCCCTGCTGGCTACCCCCTCACTAGGGGCTGAGTGCAGCAGCGGAGGTTCAGGAGAGGCCGCAGGCAGTGAAGGGCAAGGGGCAGGTACGTCCGCCCGGTCATGGTCCAAAATGACGCTCCTGGCGCAAGTGGTACGAACAGTGCTGAATCCGCCCAGAGGACTTGCACTGCACAAGGGGCAGAGCTTCACCGTCCCAGATGGGGCCCCCAGCTCACTATCCCCAGATGCCTCCATTATGGTGATTAGAAAAAAATGTGCAAATGCAGGTTACAAGGCACTAACGGCCCAAACCTATATGATCCCTCTTATATGATCCCTCTTGATATAGGGGAGGGGGGGACCGGGAGGAACCACAACCCTCAAACACCGGGCCCACCTAAACAAAGACAAAAGAGAGGCTCATCAGTATCCCACAAGCATTTGCAGAAAATCACAATAAGTAATTAATAGGAGGGACTCGCGTCACCGACAGTAAAAAGCGCCCGCCCATCAGGGAAGCCAGGGCCACGGCGAAGGATGACAATGGGCGCCATAACAGCAGGACGGCCCGCCGCGGGCAAACACATCCAGCCTGTGCGGCACAACCGCGCCTGTGCTCCTCCGCCCGCCTGTCGCCGAAAACGGCGCGAGCGGCGTCTCGCCCCCCTCACAGCGCATGTGCCTGAGCAAGATGGAGGGGAGGTAAGAATACAACTAAACAACATACACACAACCAAAAATAAAGCTTGTGGAATGGGGAGGGATATAAAGCACTAGCAACAATGTGGTTTCCCCAGGTAGGCTCGCCATCAGCCTATGGCCGGCTACCCTTTAACCAGGGCCTGCGGCCCAGAGCCCAGCTCTGCCAAAAACCCCTGACCCCAGCGTTCTCCCTACCGTCACAATCCCGAGTCAGCCGCGGCTGGGAGGCAAGAGTGGGTCTCACGGGATCAGTGGTAATAGGGTCTGCAGCGGCTGACGGGCTTTGGCTCAGCTGCCAAAATTCAGAGAGAGAGAGTATCCAACAAGCTTCAGCAGCCAGACTGCAAGGTGGACACTGGGGAATGATAGAGGAACACCTGCCTTTATAGGGGGCCAGGAGGAGCGACAGCTTTGGATCTTGCAGTCGAGCGCCCCCTGGGGGGCGGAATACCCACGTCATCACTGGGACGACCTGGACTGGATATAGGGAAAATCTGGGTATTTCGACTTTCCATGGTATTGTTCCTTGCCCCTGATTGAAGTGGACCAACACCGAGAGGTGATCGGCCCGGAAATCTATAAGATTCCCGGGCCGATCGCCTCCCACCCCGCGGGACATCCGAGATCGGGATGTCCCGCGGGGTGAAACCCCCCCAAACACCCCGAATCACCTACCTTCTCTTCCGCCGCCGCCGCCTCCTTCGCGCCCCTCTAGGCGTGCGCGCCCCCGCGCCGGCCGTCTGTGAATGGCCGGCACGGGCGCGCCGAAAGTGACGCGAGGGAGGCGGCGGCGGCGGAAGCCGCTTGGACGTTCCTGTTCCCCGCCTGGACGTTGGCGGGGATTGGACCGGGCAGTCACGTGGGAGCGGGGAGAGGTGAGTTTATTGGGGTTTCTGGGGGGTTTCACACAGCGGGGCACCCCCGATCGGGGTGCCCCGCCGAAGTGGACCAAAACCCAGGATTGTCAAAATCCTGGGTGTTGGTCCACTTTAAAGACACCCTGCTATGTGCAGGGCTGTGGAGTCGGTAGATAAATGTTCCGACTCCGACTCCTCCGTTTTTTGTACTTCCGACTCTGACTCCCCGACTCGGACTCCTCTGTATTAACATGTGAATGTATTTTATACATTCCTTGAAGGAAAGAAAGGCAACATACATGTCATTACTTCTAGCAGAGAGAGGTAGCTGGGCAGAAGCTGCCTTCTCCTTTCTGTGTGCTGATCTTCTGCTGAAGATAGGACAGTGGGAGGATCCAGAAAGGGGCCTTTATTATAAAACATGATTTCCCTAGTCGAATCCCATAGTCATGTTTAAAGTTTAAGCTAACAATCAAAGTTTACAAGTTTTTATAGCCTTTTGCTGAATGACAGCAGTTTTTCCAATGGTACAGCTTCAGTCTTGAACTATTGATCCTCCATTCCCTTCACTTATACAAGTGTCTCTAGTCCTGCAAAAAACATATTTATTTAATCCCTTATCAGTGAGAGGCTAGGTTACCCATGGGTTCCCTGTAACAGCAGAACACAACACTATGCAAAGTATAAGTATTGCCGCTTCTAATTGTGCGTTGCGTGCCATATAGTGAAGCACATGAAAAGCATGCTTCTTCACGGTCACTTAACGTGTTCGTTTTGCGGTTACGTGAGGCACTGCATGCATTGGTCTTTATTCTTACAATAGAGAAGTCATTAATTATAACTTTTTGTGAATTGGGACATTTAAACTTGCTAAATCAAAATTTAGTAGGAGTCGGAGGAAATTTTGGAGTCGGCAAACAATGCTCAGACTCCGACTCCACAGCCCTGGCTATGTGAACCACCCCCCCACCCCAGATGTTCTATACAAACTCACCTTTCCCCATTCCTACGGCACATGTGCAGGCTCTTGTCCAATCAGAGCTGTTTGCTGTTCATATCAGGATAAAAAGCAGAGATGCATCCCCAGCAGCAGACACGCACTCTCTCCCGCCATTCAAAAAGGCTGGGGTCAGGAGCGTGCCCGCTGCTGGTGGTGCATCCACGCTTTTGCGCGCCAGCATGTGCACAGCCAAAAGATGCTAGGGATGTGCCCGCTCTCACTCCCCATTGTTTACAGTGCCAAGGGAGCCTCCGGAGAAGGCGAGTTTTGAAAATAGCTGTGTACTGCAATGAAGCATGTCTCCTAATGAGGCAGCGGTGTATAAATGCCTCCTGCCTCCTACAAATGGAGCTCCAAAAAGGTGAGTAGGGCTCACTGGTTGCAAGGTCAACATGAACCAAGACCCTACCAGGCAGGGAAATTGCCAGGGAGAGCGTAGGGCCACTTTAAAGTGGACCTTCCCCCTAAATAAGAGCCTATCTTATATGTTTCCCAAACGCTGTACATTGCTCACATTAAAAACCATCCTACCTGCATCTACTGCATGTTATGAGCCTTTAAACATCCAAGGTGGCGACTCATGGAGCATCAGGCAGACAGTGTCGCTCTGTATTCTGGGATTGCTGTCCCTTCCCTGACCAAAGCTCTGCTCCGTCTGTGCAAAGCACAACTATACCTACCCCCAGTACTTTATCCCTCTCTCCTCAGTCTGTGTGATGCTTCTGAGTCAAGATGGCGGAGCCTGTATCCTAGAGTCCTGAACAGAGTTGCAGCCCAGTGGGAGAAAGAATAATATGCAAGTGACTAAAAACTTAAATATATTAAAATATATATTCATTTTAGATACTGGGGAATATTTTCATTAAATCATGCTGAAGGTCCACTTTAAAGTGGACCAACACCCAGGATTTTGACTATCCTGGGTGTTGGTCCACTTAGGTGGAAACCCCCCCGATCGCCGCAAAAACTCACCTCTCCCCGCTACCACATGACCTCGTCCGGCCAATGACAGCGCTCAGAGCCGCTCTGGTATGCGCGTCCAAAGCCGCTTGGACGCGCATACCAGAGCGCTGTCATTGGCTGCGTCTCTCGCTTCCCTCTAACAGGGAGCACGCCTGCGCCGGCCATTCACAAAACGGCCGGCGCGGGAGCGCGCCCTGCTAGAGGGAAGCGAGAGACGCGGCCGCGTCTCGCGCATGCGCCGTTGGATCGCCGGTAAGGATTGTGGGCCTTCTGGGGGGTTCCTCCCCGCGGGACATCCCGATTTCGGATGCCCCGCGGGGAGGGATCTGATTGGTCCGGGAATCTTATAGATTCCCGGGCCGATCCCCCCTGGGTGTTGGTCCACTTTAAAGCATACACCTCACTACTTCTCCTGCCCCCCCCAAAAGAGCAGACAATGTAATGCTCCACCATAACCAGACATAGCTCTCATTAGTAAGCAAGGTGAGCAGACACTGGGCGAGGCATGCTCAGAGGATGACGCCACAAGGATGAAGTGACATGGGGGGAGTGAGTATCCTCGGAAGATCTGTGTCTCTCCGCAACGTGCAGAGCAGCAGCCACACAGGAAGTGATGATGGCAGCACAGGAAGGAGCCTGGTTAGGCCATGCTTCCTGTACAGGCGACAGACAGGCTGAGCAGAGTACCTGACAGATATAAGGAGAGCTGTACTACCCCCAGCAGCCCCCACACACACACACACACACACACACACATATATATATATTGGAGCAATGCCACCCATTTAGGATCTAGGTAAAAAGCTGGCCTCTCCCTCTCTAAGCCCCTTGCTCGGATTCAGGCTGCAGCACCAGCTCAGTTTGTTCCGATCCCCAGGAGCAGGAATGACAAATAAGCAGCTCCATCTTACAGGTGCCGGTGGTGCCCACACTTATTCCACATAAGGATCTAGGGGTTTGAAATGTACAATAAACTCACTTACCCCTGGGTCAGCGGAAAAGGACTCCCTGTAATGATTTCTGACACACGTGTCTGGCTCCAGCACAGCTCACATTGGCAATGCTGATATAAAAGTACACAGCGTGGCATGCCTGATGTACCCCCCGCTGCCTGGCAAAGAGCAGGCGAGGACACTGCAGCTGTATAGGTTCTGCTGGAAGCTCATTGCTGGATCAGCTAGCTTCAGGAGTAAGAGGCAGCAAACCAAAAGTGATTTTAACTTTGTTATGGGTGATTTGGGATGTGTGAAACCCCAGTCCTCCTTTATTTCACCAGTGATCCCATGGAGTATGTGCGGGCTCTCCTCCTATCTGCGTTTTATGCACGATCGGCATAGAACGCTGTTGGGAAGAGTTCGGGACACAGAGCTGCTCCACTCCAGGTGCCCATCCCAACGCCAGCCATTGATATCGGCCTGGTGCAGGTGTACTTATCTGCTAGAGGGATGCCGAAACCTGTGCATGTGTCATGGGGTCTGCAGATTTCAGAGCCAGGCATCCCATTTTGGAAACAACCAGTGAAAGGAAACTGTCCAGTCCCGGCGTCCTTTACACTCCAGGGCCAGCCAGTAGAGGTCTTGGTTCACTTTAAAGTTTTGGTTCTTTCCCCAGGGGCATCCCGATCGGGGTGCCCCACTGTGTGAAACACCCCAGATGGCTACAGACAACTCGCCTCTTCCTGGTCACCAACACCTATCTGCTCCCTGGCCATAAGCCGATTGGTGAATTAAAATATATATATATTTATTAATATAAAAAATAATGGCAGTGGACATCCCAGACCACATCAGGGGAAATAGCTGCAGCTTCCGTGTTTCCAGCTGCCACACCGAGTTTGAGTAACTGCGACCCAATCAGTTCTGCAGTGACATGACCGATGCCGAGTGATTGGGTGACTCAGTCAATGACATCACCAGCCGCTGCCGCCGGTGACCCCAGGATAGGTCTAACAGGCGAGCGTTATTTGTTAATGACCAAATTGGGCTTATGGAGAGAGGGGAAGCAGCTGAGCCGTTTTAAACAAGACTTCTGCTTTAAATAAACCCCGCCTCCACCTCTGCGCTGTGGAGGTTCCTGGTCCTACCCCCCCTCCCTACATTACAGAAATACTCACCTTTACCTTCAATAAGAGACAGCTGCACAAACCACAGATGCATCTCCCTGAATAGGAGGTGTGCAGCTGTTGCACCCCCCCCCCCCCACATCATTTAGAGCTTCAAGACAGATTTTGGCTTCCTGAGGATGTTTAACTGGAGGGGGTGAGAGTTAAAGTGCACTTAAACTCAGAGGGAAGTTTATGCCACAGTCTATTCCCAGCGCCCCATATTCATAACACAAACTGGATACAGTCGGCCATATTGCTCCCTGGCTGAGCAGCCCCATTCCTGCCGATGATACAGTCAGTTACAGTACACCAATGGGGAGCACTTCAACCTAACTGCCATGTGACAGTTTAGTTGTAATTAGCATATGACTGCCATTCACCAACCTACTGCCTTCTGTTAGTGTTTTTAGGCAAAGAAGTGATTTGGGGCACTGGGCTGGTAAAGGAAGGGGCGACAAACTTCCCTCTGAGTATAGGTGCACTTTAAAGTGGTCCTTCACTCTGAATATGAGTCTATCTTATATGTTTCCCCCAACCTGTACATACAGATTGCCCACATTTAAAATCATCCTACCTGCATCTATTGCATTTACTGAGACTTTAAAACATCCAAAATGGCGGCTCATGGACGTGCAGGCTGCCTGCAGACAGGAAGTGTCCACTCACTGTGCCGCTTTGCGTTCTGGGATTGCTGACCGTTTACTGACGCCGCTTTAAGAGGAACGAAGTCACTGCATCATTCAATTAATAATCCTCCCTCTCATTCACCCAAGAGGTGGGACTTAAACCAGACCTTCAGCATGATTTACGAAAAGCCCAAACCCTTACAAAACTATTCCCCAGCATCTAAAATATAATATTTAATTTAAAAATTATTTAAAATTTAATATATTTCAAGTTTCTAGTCACTTATTATTCTTTCCCCCACTGGGCTGCAAATCTGTTCAGGACTCTAGGATACGGGCACCGCCATCTTGCCTCAGAAGCATGACACTTACTGAGGAGAGCAGGATAAAGTACAGGGGGACGGGGTTATAGCTGTGATTTGCACAGACAGAGCAGAGCTGGGGGCAGGGAAAGGACAGCAATCCCAGAATGCAGAGCAGCACAGTCAGAAGACACTTCCTGGTTGCAGGCTGCCTGAGACTCCATGAGCCGCCATCTTGAATGTTTAAAGGCTCATAACATGCAGTAGATGCAGGCAGGATGATTATTAATGCGAACAATCTGTATGTACAGGGTGTGGGAAACATATAAGATAGACTCTAATTCAGGGCGAAGGTCCGCTTTAATAAGCCCCTCCCTCCTCCAAGCAACTAGTGTACAGCTGAGGTTGGGAATCCCTGAACTAGAATAATTAGATCGGACACAAGTGCCTCTATTTCAGTAACCGCATTCTTGAGGGCAGAGACACCCCCACACACACATGAATGTGGACCTAAACTGTCCTGCACCTACTCTTGCTGCCTGCTAGACTGTAACCCGATTGGATTGGAGTGCCCGTGCATGTGCTGTGGGATCAATGGAAAGGTGAGATTTTACTGTAAGGTTTAGTAAATATCCTGGGTTTTGGTCCACTTAAACTGCCCTGCTGCACACACGCGGGTCACAGCAATGCCCTGGGTGTCACCAGTTCTGCACCAGCCTGGGTCAAATTGCCTGTAAGCCAGTCAGATGGAAGCCTGGGTCAAATTGCCCCCAACATGTTACCTGTAAGCCAATCAGATGAAAGCCTGGGTCAATCTGCCTCCAGCATGTGACCTGTAAGCCAATCAGATGGAAGCCTGGGTCAAACTGCCCCCAGCATGTTACCTGTAAGCCAATCAGATGAAAGCCTTGGTCAATCTGCCACAAACATGTGACCTGTAAGTCAATCAGATCGGAGCTCTTTCCCGGGCATGAGGACTTACTCTATCCTAGAAGCCGATACGGGCAACTCTCAGCCAGACCTAATACAGTAACACTGGAAACAGTACAGCGACCCCCTGCTGTCAGCGGGTGTGACTCACCTGCCCCCGGGCCAGTCCCAGCCCCTGCAGGCGAAGGCGCAGCTCCCTCCGGTAGTTATAGGCAGCCTCTATACTCTCCCGGGCCTCCAGCAGCAGTACCTCCAGCTCGGCATCCTCCATCTCCCCCGCTCGGGATTCCTCAGTGCCCCGCGCCGAACTCTGGCCGGAAACGCGCCACCCGACTACAAGTCCCGGCATCCCCCGCGGCGGCCACACCCTCCCTCTCCCTGCGTGCACGTGGCTAATGCGCCACTAGGGGGCAGAGCTTGCCTTGCAATTAGCGACTAGTGATCCTGACAATGTGTGAGCGCAGCCCCTGACCTGGAACAGGTGTGTACTAAGATCTCTCTGGCCCAGGCTCTAACCTGGAATAGGCAAGCAGCACCAGGCTCTGTCTACGCAGGGCCCTCAGAAAACAAATGATGCGTGTGCAGCCCCTGACCAGGAACTTCGCCCTAGACCGTGAAAAGCCATCATAAATGCAGCCCCTTGCCCAGAACAGGTGTGCAAAACGGTAGCTGCTTCCAGTCTCTGAAGGCATGCAGATACCACATCCAGCCTGGAACAAGTAACACTATCTGCACAAGGCCCTTAGACCCAGCCAACCCGGAACTTGTGTGCACAACAGCAGCTGCCTCCAGTCTCTGAAGGAGTGCAGATTCCGCATATGACCCGGGACAAGTAACACTTTCTGCCCCAGGTCCTTAGAAAGCCAGATGTTACGCAAGCAGCCCCTGACCGCTGTGTGCAAAATAAAATCTCTCTGCCCCTGAGTCTGGGAAAGCACAGACACTGCGAGTGAGCAGCACCAGGCCCTGTTTAAGCAAGAACCTTAAAAAACAGATGTTACATGTGTCCTGGAACAGGAGTTTGGAGTCAGAAAAGGCATAATTGTGATATGTGCAGCCCCTGACCTGAACAGGTGTTCAAAATAGCTGCTGCCTCTACCTGCAGTCTTTGAAGGAGTGTATATGCTGCATGTGACCTGGTAACACTTTCTGCCCCAGACCCTCAGAATACATAGATGCTACATGAACAGTCTCTGACTTGGAACTGTGCAAGAAATATCTCTAGGGAATCTCTAAGAAAATGCACAGATGCTGCATGTGGCAGGCTCCTGACCTGATACTAGTGAGCCACACCAGGTTCAGTAAAACCCAGACCCTCTGAAAGCACAGATGCTACATGGCTGAAACCTCTGACTTGGAACAGGAGTTCTTTGCCTGTAAAGGCATAATTGTGGCATGTGCAGCCCCTGGCCTAAAACAGGCGAGCACAATCGCAGCCCCTTCTGCCTCAGAATTTGTCCTGGCACAAGTAACACTTTCTGTTCCAAACTCTGAGAATACACAGATGCTACACACGGAGCCCCTGACCTGGAACATGTCTGCACAATAATAGCAGCTCCCTCTGCCCCAGCCACCAGGAAAGCACAGACTATACCAAAGCCCAGCACCTGACCTGGAACAAGTAGCCGAATCAGGCTCTGTCTACCCCCAGATCTACAGAAAGCACAAATGCTATGTGTGTAAAACCCCTGACATGGAACAAGAGCGCTTTGCCAAAAGCAGAATTGTGACATGAGCAGCCCTGGGCCTGGAACAATTGAACTCAGTCACAGCTCCTTTTGCAGCAGCCTTTGAGGGAGTTTCTACATCAGACCCAAAATGAGTAGATGCCACTTGAGCATTCTCCTGACCTGGAACAGGTGTGCAAGATAGACAGTCTGCTTCAAACTCTGTAGCTCTTCTCATTGCATCAGCTTTCCCAGACTATAGGTGCTGATGTGGTCTTTGCACAGAACTCATCCCTCACTCTCTGCTTCAGACCCTCAAAAAGCCTAAATACAAAATGTGACTTGGAACAAGTGTGCAAAAGAACAAAATGTGCTTAACAAAACCTCTCTGAAACAATTCTGGCTACATGGAATCAGTAATGAAGTTAATAAGATGACCAAAACCCATTCAGTCTGGCCCTCTGAGCAGCACAGTGAATCAGAATGGAATGTAAGCAATTGATTTGATGAGTGGCCTGGGGGTTTATTTACATATATATCAGGGCGATTTGGGATGCCCCAGACAGGGAGTATGATCATTTGGTATATAAACAATTAGATCCCCGCTCTATTGTAAAGCCCCCGAGAACGCAAAATAAACTAGTGGTATACCAACCTGTTTCCCCGAAAATAAGACAAGTCTTAAATTAATTTTTGCTCCAAAAATAGGTGCTAGGGTTTATTTTCTGAGGATGTCTTATAGCCGACTGGCAAGATGGTGGTGGCAGTACAACAGTTCCAGTATAGTAGAGCTAGCCGGCAGTGGGGGGGGGGGGGGGGGGGGGATTTGTCCCAGCATGGCAGCAGGCTGGGGTAGAGCCAGCAAGATCAGACATTGCACTCCTGTGTGACTTGAGGTGTCCTCACCCGTCTTAACAGCTGCTCCCGATCCTCTGCTCAGCCCTGCAGCTGGAATACAAATTGTAACTAGGGCGTATTTTCAGGTTTGATCTGTGCACTACTGCAACAGGAAGACTTAAAGAGAAACAATCACAATTTAGTGGTCTAAAGACTCCACTGTAAAAGTACCCTGATTTAGGATGCCCCACTGTGTAACCTCCCTCCTCCTAGTCCTCTAATGTGATCGCAAGGCCACATCCCTGCAGCTGAGTTGTGCACCTGCCCCCAGTTATTCAAACGGGCTCGGGGGCAGGAGCAGACCGCAGGTAGCCAGGGGATGCCACCACTCCAGTGTCTTTTTGTTGACAATGGTCCAGCACTACTGGACAAGAGCCGCACATGTGCTATGGGACCAGAAGAAAGGTTTTAGGCCGATCTGGGGTTTTACACAGTGGGGCATCGCAAATCAGAATGCCCCAGGAACAAGGCTCCCAACCCAGGATACTGAACATTCCATGTTTAGGTCCACTTTACCCCAGACCAAGACAATGTTTACTTTTGGTATGTATTAAGGATTTCTGGGGGGAGGGATGCTTTAGGATGTCTCACAGTCCAAATTATTGCTGAACCCCCACAGCTCTCCAATCCGCGATCCAGCATGGTGTTTAAATACTGCACAGACACCCTGCTGTGCGCACTCCTGCCCAGCAGATTATATGGAGCATGCACAGGGGAGGAGAGGAAGCCTGTGCTGCATTTGAATACAGCTTAATAAGGGTAGGGGCTCAGTTGAGGGGGGAATATTTAAGGCGGATCAAACCCAGGCTTTGCTGCTTAGCTGGGTTTTGGTCTACTTTAAAGAGAAACTTCGTCCAAGTTAAACTCCATGGGATGCCCTGCCGTGTGAAGCCCCCCACCCCCGTTCCACTCACCTTCTCCTGGCGCCCTCGCCACGCTTCAACCACATCTTAGCTCACCTGTAGGTGGTCGGAGGATGCAGCCAGTGGTGCACTTGGCTCTGCTTAGCTGCTGACAGAGCTGAAGGGAGCTCAGCTTTGCCCGAGCCTGCGCTGTCGGAACTTCAGGAAGGCGAGTTCTTACGGTGACCTGGGGGGGGGGTGATACACACAATATGCATCCCATGATCCGTCTGAAAGGAACAACACAGGTGAAAATGGAATTCCTGTGTACTGTTCCTCTGTAAGCATGTGTGCAATACCATGCTCCCTCAGTGCACGTACAATCAGAACTCACCCCAGTGAATTTTCATGCTCATCAGTTCCCGCTGCCAGCCATTCATATATACTGGTGGAGGTGCACAAATTGGCTGGAGGAGTGCCAAGGACACTGCTGGAGACCCCTCCATGTGTTGTGGAAGCCCCTAGAAGAGTATACAGGTGATCCCAGGGTGTTTCACAAAGAAATGCATCCCAAATCAGGATGCCCCACGGGACCTTAGGGTAAGTGCCATTCTGTGCAAGATTTCAGGATGGCGCCCCCTAGAGGGAAACGCAAAAAAATTGGAAAGCGAGCAACAGGATACACGGAAAAGTGGGAGACGGTGCAAGAAAAAGGAAAGGTAGACAAGAGAAAGAAATAAGAGGAAAACTGAACACAATATGAAGGTGAAAAGAGAGGGAATGTGGAAAAGAAAAAGGAGAAAAGATAAAAAAAAATATATGGATGTCAAAGAATGTAAGAGGTGAATGAAGGAATTTGACGAAAGAATGTGGAAACTAAAGCAAGATGGAAGGAATTTAGACAAATGTGACAGTGGATTGAGAGAGTATACCAGGGTTAAAAAAGGAAACATTTAGGAATCCAGGGAAAGAAAGGCCGGGAAATCAAAAGAAAGTGAGAGGAAGAGAGAAAGAAAGAGGAAAAGAGATGAAGTAAAAAAGGAGGAAGATGTGAATAAGCTGAAGAGAGAGGCAGTGACAATTGAAAGATCTAGGGAATGTGAAAATGTAGAATAATAAAGGGGGGGGGGGGTAGCGCCCTGTGCGACTACACACCACAAAAGCCAAGCATGAGTAAGTTTTCAGTCAAAGTAGAAACATGACTTTTGGTCCAGTGTAAATAGTCGGCAGCGGCCATTCACAGAGCAGAGGAAACGGGCATGTCACCAGATGCTGCAAAAATGGCCATTCAGGTCTGTGTGGGGTAGAGACCTGGGACACCGCCACACCCGCTTTGTGGAATCACCATTTTGATGACAGTAAAGGAAAAACCTGGGGGGTTGGCACAGTGAGGCATCCCCATTCAGCATACACTGGGGGGGGGAGCAACACCCTGTGTATAATCCACTTTATGGATTTACCCCCTCCCCCATATATCAGCGACATATGTTGGTTGAGGGCCAATGGGAGACTAGCAAGCAAAAAAGATGAGATATCTCCCCACCAAGTTCACATCCAGAATGACCCGGGCATTGACCCCCCCCCAAAAAAAAAAAAAAAAACACAGCGACCGGACCCCGTTTCTATAGCCGCCGCCCACCGAACGAAAATATTCTAAAACGCCCAGGAGGTGACCTGAGCTGCAGCTATGAGGGCGAGCGCCGGGGGGGGGGATAAAGCACGCAGAACAGGGCGACCCGTTTGTTGACAGAATTCGTTGTCTTGGCGCCATTTCTCTTCACAGAGGCCTAGATCGGCGAAATTCTGGCGCCAGCCAATAGAGAGGAAGGGGGCTTGTGAATCAGCCAATGGTAGCGGAGGAGCTCCTGGCGGCAACCAATGGGAGGAGCGGGACTCGGCGACGAAGCACTGGTCACGTGATTGAGTTGTCGGCGGGAGATTTCGTACCGGGAGAAGCGATACGGCGATGAAGCCGGGAGATTCGGGAGTCTAATTGACCCCTCCCCCTCCTTCGCCGCCATGTCTGGGGGACTTGCCATGTCCGGGCCACCCGAGGACTATACAGCTCAGGTATGAATAATGGGGATTAGGGTTTCTATCATGCCGCCCCGCAGCTCTGTAATGGCTGCCAGGTCTCTCGGCTGTAATAACCGGGTCCTTTATGTTCCTAGCGATATCGTCTGTTTGTGTGGCCGAACAATATAGGCTTGGGTTGGGGGAACCTAAAGGAGGGGGCCCGACCTCACCCTACAAGATGAATCTTACGGTGTACTGCGCTACAGTATATGTAGCCGCTCTGTCTCAGCGCCCCATACAACTACCGTAATGCCCCAAAAGACTGCCTAATATCTGCGCTCTTGTATATGCATACTCCTGTACTATCAGCCAATATAAGTTAGGGCCTCATATTGTACTGCACTATGGTATATGCACCCTGCATACTCCTGTTCTACCAGTATGTATAAGATGACAAGACTAACTCATATTGTACTGCACTGTGGTAAATTTCACCACCATAATCCAGACACTAACCTGCCTCTGTCTGGTGTATCTACTCATAAGGCTTCTTCCTATTGTACTACACTCTGGTATATGCAGCTGCTGTACACTATACTATAAATGGTCCAGGGGACTAGTTATGCTCATATTGTACTACACTCCTGTATGTACCCGTACAACCTCTGTTCTACCAGTGTCTGAATGTCCATAGTATTGACTATGGGCTGGACCCTGCCCCCTCAATTTGAGTAAATATGGGGGGGGCCATAGTTGTGACGGAGGGCATGGGCCACCACGTTGTCCATACATACTGAAGCTCCGGCCAAGTGCAGCAGGCGAAGCGGGACCTGGATCGATCAGGTAAGTGTCATAGCGAGGGACCAGGGCCAATCATCTACAGGGGATAAGTGTTTTGTGTTTGGACAGTGACTTTAAACCAGACCAACACCCATTTTACAAAACAAAGGTGTTGCTCTGCTGTGGATGGGCACCTCCCTCCTCGATCGCGCACTGTTCAGCCTGCAAACATTACCATAGAACTCGCTCCCTCTAGGAAATGCAGCCTCGCATTTGGCAGGTGGCTGTCACATCTCCTGTGCTTGGGTTTTTGCTTTGCCAGCTGCCAGCCAATCGTGAGGATGCATTTCCCAGAGGAAGGGAGTTATAGGGTAATGTTTGCGGACTTTACAGCACTTGATCGAGGCCCGCAGGGGACCAATACCCATATTTTTTCAAATGTGTTGGTTCGGTTTAATAGTAAACATGGCCCAGTCCCCCAAGAAGCAAATGCACCGCGCTCTGGTATTTGTATCCCCCAGACACCAGTGGCTCTATCCAGCAGATATTTTAAATGGTCCCGGGGACTAGTGCCACTCATTGTAAAACATCCTAATATACCAATATGCACCCTCCAGACCACACCGACTCTTTCGAGTGTGTATATGTAATATATCTAGAGATGGATAGATCTCAAGAGAATACTAGTGCAGCTTGTAATAAGACACATATTGTATTATACCCTGGTGTATGGCCCCTCCATAACACTGGCTTATTCGGAGGACTACTTTATGCCCCCAGAAGTCTTCCTTGTAGGATTGTGCTGCATTCTGTTACATGCACCCTCTATACTTATTCTGTTCTGCCAGTCTCTACTTCAAATGCTATACATGCCCTAATGGGCTAGTGTACTGTGTTGAACTCTAGAATTTCTTTGCAGACCTTTTTGCACTCAGTCTCCTGCTCTGTTGACACCTTTTTTTTTTTTTTTTTTTTTTTTTTGCTTCTGGCAGCCATGCAAAAAGCAACGGAAGGATGATGACCATTCCAGTAAAACCATCACAAATTACTTCTCGCCAGTCTCTAAAAACGTAGAGAAGATCCTGTCCTCGCCCCGCTCCAGCAACATTGCCGACTATTTCATTAGATGCTCTCCTGTGGTGGATAAGGAGTGCACACCGAGCCGGAAGATAGCCAGCCCCGATCGCGTCCCTCGCTTTGACACAGCCAAACACAGTCAGACTCCCCAGACACCAGTCTCCGGAACCGCTAGAGCTACCAGCAGGCTAACCAAGCAACCTAAAAGGACTCGCTTGATCAAGAGGCTGAGTGACCTTGGCACTAAAGGTGGATCTAACGGGGATGATGGGAGTGACGGTCCCTCAACAGAGGTGTGTGGGAATACAGGATTTATGGGTAGTGAAACTGCTGCCTTGCTGGCAGAGGTGTGTAGCAGTTCGGATGCTCTGGAGAATGACGCTGTGCCTAAAGCAGCAAAGCCGGCATTCCAAGCCCCACCGAAGAGTAAAAGTCTAAAGAAGAATGACCATGAATGTGCTGGAGATGCCATTAGTTCCCCCAGTGAGTCTGAGGGTCAGCAACTCTCAATAACATCTACCAATGATTTGTCTGACAGTAAGAGCGCTGTTGGAGAGTCCAGCCTGGAAGTTCATGTGGACCGTGTCTCTAGCAGCCTTTTGACAATCTCATTTGAAGATTTTGTGAAGAGCCAGGCAGAAAATAACCAGTCATGCTCTGGGTCTGGCTCACAGGAAGGTGCATTAGATGCTTCGGATATCCCGAATGGCTCCAGTGATCCAGAGCTGGCTCAGCAGCCTTCCCCCAGAACTGTAACCGTTCAAGCAGAAGTACATCTATCGCCTCCACTTCTGGGTTCCTGTTCACTCACCGGAGCAACAGCCAAGATCGCATCCATATTCCAAAAAAAGAAATCAGAGGAAGTGGAAAAAAAAGTCACTCATTCGTCCCCTGGAAGTGACCCTTTGATCCTGAAGAGAAGATCCAATGTGGTTATAGAGGAGGAGGATTTGGAACTTGCCGTCATTGATGTGGAAACTTTGGAACCATCGAAACAAAAGGCAACAGCAGCAGAGAGGCAGCAGTTCATGAAGGCTTTTCGGCAAGCAGGCGATGGCAGCAAACCCAGTTGCAAGAAGGGTGTTGGAAAGAAGAAGGAAACCAATGAAGTGGCTGAGAAGCAGGATAACCATGATGCTGGTGAAGAACCATCAACCAAAGCTGGATGTGAAGAACCGGCTGAGAAGAAACTAAAGGGGAAAGCTAAGAAGTTAAAGAGAGCTGTAAAGAAGAAACAAAGTGTGGATTCAGAAAATCCAGCCAATCAGTCCACCAATGAAATTGGTCCCAACCTCGAAGCACAAATGGAGACCGCAGATGACCAGGAAACTCCTGTTTTGAGAAGGAGTTTGAGAAGTCAGAAATCTGCCGCTGGTCTAAAGTCCCCGTCACGGGCTGCAGCCGATAGCCCAGTTTTGATGTCTACCCCCAAAGTCAAAACTCCTAGTCGGAAAAGTGACGTCTACAGGGCTGAGATGTTGACAGGTCCCTCCGACTCAGAGTCACCAATCAGGTAATCCTTTGCTGTTGCTTTAGGTGCTATTGAAGTGGACCCAAATCCACATTTTTAACTAGCATCTCCTGAATTGCTGCCCCCCTGGAAGAGTACCTTTTGCCAATTTCCGCTGCTCCTGCTTCGCTCTTAAGATTATTCTTAGTATGTCACACACCCCGCTTCAAGAATCCATAACATGTGGGTAATATCGTCCTGAAGAGGCGTTCCTGCAGAGATGATAGCAAAAGAAAGCCCCTCCCCGATCCATAAATACCTGGGACCTCCCACTCACTACCCAGTTTTCCATCTCTGCAGACGGCGAGCAAGTCAGAAGATGATGGCTCCTCCTTGCACAGGGGGATTTAAGGTAGCCGGGATGTTTCCCGGCCCGTTATGTATTTATTCCGTTTGGACCTCTTTTTCCCCTTAATATATATGCCTCCCAGCCGTGGCTGCAGGTCCAGGCGAGGGTATATTGGCACCTCTGGTGCTTAGGAGCAATGCTCCGCCGTGAGACCCTATAAGAGAGGGTAGGCGGCTTTACCGGGTTGGTGACCCCGGTTTGGGATGCCCTGTCCCTTAGCCTTAATATGGGAATGGCCCTCCCAGGATCCCCTTTGTTCCACTATGGAGATGGGGGGAGTGGGTTCTCCTTTTTATTACACTCTTATTTCCTGCACTGTCTTTTAACTTTTTGTTATGTGTGTGTTTCTTTAATTTTATCTGCACCGCGGCCGTCTATATTATGGGCCTCCGTGCTGTGCTGCGGTTCCCTGCTCAAAATGGAGGTATTTTACCTCAGGGTCTCTCTTTGTAAGGTATAGGAGGGGGCGGGGCCGGACCTTCGGCGCGGGGCCGAGGTCCGTTCCTCCCGGCCTTCTTTTATTGCTGTAGTTAACACTGGCCAAGCACCGCAGCAGTACATTAGCTGCGGCGCCGGCCGGTTTGGCGCTCTTTTCATGAGGGGATTTTTTCCCCTCACGATTCTTATGGGGGCGGGGCCGGACTTGCGGCGCGCAATCGCGGCCCGCCCTCTACCTTCCCAGCGCCGCTGAGTTGTGGCTTGACTGAGTTGCGGTTGACTGTTGCTAGGCATAGGAGGGGGGGGGCGTGACCTTAACAACGCGCGCGTCCCGCGCTGGCCACGCCCCCTCCTCCTCTTCTTTCTGTCAGAAATGATTTCTCCTCACGATCGGGTGGCCGTGTGACGTCCCGGCGGTGCTGTGAGTGGCCTGTGGCTTTTCTCTTTTTTACTTTGCTTCTTGTTGCTACTTTTTCTCATAGTTCTTTCTTTCTTCTTCTTTCAGAACGGAGGCTTGTAATTCTGATCTATAGTATTAGAGGTTCTTTCCCGGTCCTCATCCCTGGGTTCATTTTATATGTTCACAAATCCTCCCACTCGGGACATTAAAGGGGCATCCCGGGTTGTCTAATTGGCGTAATTCCCTGGGTCTTAGCGACTATTCAAAGTTCACCTTATGGAGGCATCCCCTGATACTGGGACTGGGACCCCTTCGGGGCATCCCAAAAAGTGTATGTTGTGTGGGGTTTCCATCGCTGGGGATGATGTGTTACTCTGTATACCATGTGCACAGCAAACTATTACGCGGCAGTCCGAACCCCAAGCATCAGGGTCAGCACAGCCGGTCGCCTCAACTCCCCCTCCCGCCTTGACTCGTGCCCCGTGTGACGTTGTCATGGGCAGGGACCTGCAATCTGAAATGTGCGCCAGATTGGCTAGCCTTGAGAAAATGCTCTCTAGCTCGGTCGCCCGTAAGGCTCCGTCCAAGAGAAAGCATTTGTCGCCGGCTCCGCCGGTGGATGATCTTGATGACAGAGATAATCTGGATTGGTCCGATTATCCCCAGCTAGAGGACGGGGAGGTTGATGAGGGTTCAGAATTTTCGGACGATGAGCAGTCTGCTGGCGCTGTTGCCGAGCTTTCTGACTTAGGGAGATCCTTGGACTCTCCTCACGCTCTGTCTCTGATGCTGGAAGTTCTGAACATTTCCCCTCCAGAGGAGGTGTCACACCAGAAGGGTGAATTGTTTGAGGAATCCAGGCCGCGCCTGGAGTTTCCTACGCAGCGGCATTTTGATAGAATCATTGACAAGGAATGGGATAGGCCGGCTCGGCTCCCTGGCATCCCTCAGGGGTGGGATAGGAAATATCCCTTTCCTCCTGAGGCGGTCAAGCGCTGGGCGTCTCCCCCCGAGGTAGATGCTCCGGTTTTGGGGTTATCCAACTCCTCGGTTTTAAACAGACCTGATTGCTCCATTCTCAAAGATGGAGAGGATAAACGTATTGATCAGATGGCTTGTCATGGCTTTACCAGTATTGGGTCGGCCATCCGGCCTGTGTGTGCTTCGGAACTAATGGTTTTGGCTGCCAGGTCTGTGGTCAGGGACCTGTTGTCTTCTTCTGGGCTTCGTCCTGGTAGTAACGAGTTCCTTAGCCTTAAACGATGTGAGTTGTTTTTATCCTTTGTGTTGACTGCCTTAGATGACACCTTGATGATGTGTGGTAGGACGTCGGCTCTGCTTGTGGCTATCCGGCGGTCGGTGTGGCTGCGCCAGTGGGCGGCCGATTTCATGTCCAAAAAGTCACTGACGGCTTTACCCTTTGTGGGTCTACGGCTCTTTGGAGAGACATTGGACTCTGTCACCAAGGGTGGTAGGTTACCTCAACGTAAGAAACAACGCCGCTCCTGTCGGGGGGCGCCTGCCTTTAACCCCTCCTTTCGGGGAGCCAGATCTGGCAGGGGTTCTGCATTTCCCTCTTCCAGAGGAGATTCTGGAAGCAGGGGTAGAGGACGTGCCCGTTCTGGATACAGTTGGGGCTCTAAGCCCAAACCGGCGGCTAAGCCGGCTCAGCAATGAGGGGGCGCCCTCACCCATGCGGGTGGGGGGACGGCTGCAGCACTTCTCTCAGATCTGGGATCAAGAGGTCTCGGACAGATGGATCCGGGAAGTGGTGTCTTCCGGTTACAAGCTGGAGTTCGAGCTCCGCCCCCCTTCCAGGTTTGTCAGGTCTCGGATGCTGCCGGAGCCTCTAGCAGCGCAGGGGCTCCTGTTGGCAGTGGAGAATCTTCTGGACATGGCTGTCATTTGCCCAGTGCCCTCTTCAGATCGGGGCAGGGGCTTTTATTCCAATCTGTTCACGGTACCCAAGAAGGACGGGCTGGTCCGACCCATCTTGGATCTGAAGTTCCTCAACAGGTTCATCCGGCCGAGGAAATTCCGCATGGAAACGCTGTGTTCGGCCATTCATTCTCTTCGTCAGGGAGATTTTCTGACGTCCATAGACATCAAGGATGCTTATTTACACGTTCCGGTTTTTCCAGCTCACCAAAGGTTTCTCAGGTTCGTGGTGGAGGATCGGCACTTTCAGTTTGTGGCACTTCCTTTCGGTCTCACCTCAGCTCCTCGGGTGTTCACCAAGGTGCTAGCGGGAGTGATGGCTCTGCTAAGGGTTCAGGGTATCCGCATCGTGCCCTATTTGGACGATCTACTGATCATGGCCTCTTCCTTCAACCAAGCGGAGTTGGACACCAGAGCGGTGGTGTCTACTCTGGAGAGGTTCGGTTGGGTGATCAATCACCCCAAGTCTTCTCTATCTCCGTCCAGAATTCTGACATTTCTGGGAATGTCTCTGGACACTTCACAGGCCAGGGTGTTTCTGCCCCAGGCCAAGATTCTTTTGATTCAGGAGTTAGTTCGGCTTCTCTTGTCAACCCTTCATCCGACCATCCGGCTAGGGATGAGGCTGGTGGGGTTAATGGTGGCCTCATTCGAGGCAGTCCCCTTTGCGCAGTTTCACACAAGGACGCTTCAGCTTCATCTGTTGAAGGCTTGGGACAAGTCTCCTCTTTCGTTGGATCAGTCCTTCCTGATGACTCCCCGAGTTCGTCGATCCCTGCAGTGGTGGCTGGGGTCTGTCAATCTGTTGAAGGGCAGATCTTTTCTGGCTCCGTGTTGGGAAACAGTCACCACGGATGCCAGTCTGTCAGGTTGGGGGGGTGTTTGGAAGGACCTCCAGTTTCAGGGTCTGTGGGGCCCGCAGGAGGCTCACAAACCCATCAATGTTCTGGAGTTGAGAGCCATCAGGCTGGTTCTGTTTCACTTGACTCATCAGTTGAGAGGCCTGCCAGTGCAGGTCCGGTCGGACAACAGGACAGCGGTGGCTTACATCAATCACCAAGGAGGGACTCGCAGCAGGAGTGCCCTCAGGGAAGTGTCTTTGATTCTGGACTGGGCAGAGACCCACGTCCCGTGTATCTCAGCAGTCTACATTCCGGGGGTGGAGAACACGGAAGCGGACTTGCTTGACACAAGCGCCCAGTCTTTGTGTCTCTCTCGCAGGATCCTCTGGCTCTGGCAGTGGATGCCATGTCTCTGAACTGGAGGGATCTGGGGTTCCTTTACCTGTTTCCTCCGTTCCCAATGCTAGCCAGAGTGGTGCGCAAACTGGCCTTGGACGGCGCGTCTGCAATTCTGGTGGCCCCAAGGTGGCCAAGGCGAGTTTGGTTCGCAGACCTTGTAAGACTGGCAGAGGATCAGTTTGCCCTGCCTCTGCTGCCGGACCTGCTCACCCAGGGTCAGCTACGCTATCCCAATTTACCATCGCTGGCTTTGACGGCATGGCTGCTGAAACCGCCATCTTGAAGGAAGAAGGTCTTTCTGACGCGGTGATTCAGAATCTTATCTGTGCCAGAAAGCGCTCTTCCTCTTCTATTTACTACAGGACTTGGAGGGCCTATATTGATTGGTGTGAAAGTAGGTCTTTCTCTTGTCGAGAGTTCTCCATACCTAGAATTTTGGAGTTTCTTCAACATGGTCTAGATCTGGGGCTCCAGCTTAGTACATTGAAAGGGCAGGTTTCTGCTCTGGCGGTGTTCTTCCAAAGGTCCTTTGCACTTCATCCCTTAGTCAAGCCCTTTTTCCAGGGTGTTACGCATGTTCGGCCTCCTAGGAAGCCTTTTGTTCCAGTTTGGGATTTGAACCTGGTTCTTTCTGCTCTCCAGGGCCCTCCGTTTGAGCCCTTGAATGAGGTAGATTTGCCTTCTCTTACGCAAAAGGTGGCCTTTTTGGTGGCGATCACTTCGGTTAGGCGTGTTTCTGAGTTGGCAGCTTTATCCATTAAAGCTCCGTACTTCGAGAAACATCAGGACAAGGTTGTCTTTCGTTTCAAGCAGGATTTTCTTCCTAAAGTGGTCTCGGAGTTTCATCTGAATCAGGACATTGTTTTGCCTTCTCTATGCCCAAATCCCAGTGACGATAGGGAAAGGGCTTTGCATTCCTTGGATGTAGTTCGTGTTGTGGAACATTATCTGGAGGTTACGTCTTCCTTTCGTAAGACTGATGCTTTCTTTGTGGTGCCCTGCGGGCCTAGGAAAGGTTTGGCTCCTGCCAAATCTTCCATTAGTAAATGGATTCGTCAGGCCATCATTGGGGCCTATTCTGCCAAGGGGAGGAGTCCCCCTTTCCGTGTTACTGCTCATTCTACTCGTGCAGTTGGTGCGTCCTGGGCTTTTCAGCACCAGGCTTCTGTTGAGCAAGTTTGTAAGGCCGCTACCTGGTCTTCTGTTCACACCTTTTCCAAGTTTTACAAGGTTGATGTTCGGGCTTCAGCGGATGCTGTTTTTGGCCGCAAAGTTTTGCAAGCTGTTGTGGTTTAGGGTTGTGCATTGTTGCCTAGTTTTGGATCCCCGCCCTTGTTATGGACACTGCTGTTGGATGTCCCACATGTTATGGATTCTTGAAGCGGGGTGTGTGACATACTAAGAATAATACCATTTTGTGAATACTCACCTTGTAAAATGGGTATTATGAGTATGTCACACACCCCGCTTCAACCCGCCCTTTTGTATTTAGGATCCTCTTTATTGCGAACTTTGCGTGGTTGTGTTTATATTTGCCTCTTCCTGGTCCCTTACCTTACTGCTTCTGTATACTGGGTAGTGAGTGGGAGGTCCCAGGTATTTATGGATCGGGGAGGGGCTTTCTTTTGCTATCATCTCTGCAGGAACGCCTCTTCAGGACGATATTACCCACATGTTATGGATTCTTGAAGCGGGGTGTGTGACATACTCATAATACCCATTTTACAAGGTGAGTATTCACAAAATGGTATTTTTATTGCTACTGTTGTGTGTGGCAATGTCGTCATTGCCACACCAATGCATTGACCGATTGCCTGCCATTTTACAGAGAGAGACAACAAAAATGTGTTTCAGGACCTTAAGAAGTGAGTATCGGCAGGGGATTTGGCCAAAAATATATCGCAGGTTCTGTGGGTTTTGGTTCTCTTTCAGGTGGGGCAAAACCCACAATCTTGACTATCCTGGGTTTTGGTCCTTGTCCCTGGTCCTACGACTCAACCCTCTCATCGAATTGGCATGCTCGGATCCGCTCTCTCCCCTTTTGTCTAAGACAAGCAGATCTGAGCATGCTGGTGGCCGAATCCCCCCTCTAACAGGGAGCGTGCCTGTGCCGGCCATTTACAAATGCTTGGCACGGGCACACACCCTGCTTAAGGGATAGCAGGGATGCAGCTGCAGCTCACACATGTGCCATTGGACCGTGAAAGAAGGTGCGTTTCTGGGTGACTTGGGGGGGTTACACAGCGAGGCATCCCGATTCTGGATGCCCTGGGGGAGGGAATTCAGCGGCCCTGGAATCTTATAGATTTCAGGGGCGTGGGTTTCAAGCCACTTTAAGTATTGGAGTGACACAGTATTGATGAGAGCTTCCAGAAATGTTTGGGTTTTTCAGTTTCTTACAGTTTTACTAATCATCAGAGGTTGCATTAATGCCTAATTTAGCGTATTATACGTATACATTTTATATTAGACACGTAACAGGCACCCTGAAGCCTTGACTGTGTATTAAACCGGACCAACACCCGTTATTACATTAACGGTGTTGGTCCCTCTCTTTGCTGCTAGCAAGAAGCTAGAAGCCACCCTGCGGCCAATCGCGGGACTTCTTTCCTGGCGCTGATTCGTAAGGAAGGTGAGTATTCTAAGCGTCCTGTGCAGTTAGGTGCGAGGGGACTCCAGCGTTCTCGATGCCCCCCCAAGCTTCTTGCTAGTAGCAAAGTGAGGGACCAACACCCGTTAGAGTAATAACGGTCCAGTTTAATACTCCTCCCTGGCAGATGTAGCAATTTTTCCTGGCCCTGCACAGCTAACATTTGTTGCAATGTTGTTACAGGTGTTGAGCTAATGCAAACCAACTCCTACATTGTATCAAATTGTTACAGCTCTCCCCAGGGCCCAGCAGATAAGTCATGTCTTTTAACACAAACTTTTGTATCTCCTCTTCTGCATCTTTTTATAGACCATTTATTTATATCTTTTCTAGATGCAAGATATAACTGGAAATCTCTTAACATGATGTCTGACTATAAAGAGGTAGTCTTATACCGAAGTCTCTTTATAGTTAGACATCATGTTCTCACAGCTTTTCAGCAACACCCCACTTCTGCATATACAAACTGAGCACAGGGATAGAGCCTTTTATTTTATAGGATATATATATATATATATATATATATATATATATATATATATATATATAGCCTACAAAGCTTTGCAGTGCCGCCCCTCTTCTACACATACAAACCGTCAACACAGCCTTAATTTTGCAAACTGCCTAAAAAAATAAAGGTTCTGCATCTCTGAGCTTGCCGTTTGTATTTGCAGAAGAGGTGTGTTACTGGATAGCTCTAAGAACATGTCTGAGTAATATAAAGATAGTCTAAGTCTATATTATAGTCAAACTCAGACATGTTTTTCGAGGATTCTAGTGACTCCCCACTTATGCAGATACAAGCTATCAACACAGCTGCTTATAGCTTGCCCCATGCTAGTTGTCAGAGCAGGCATCTTTTTGAATTTACAGCAAGTCATAATGATTCCTGCAGATCCAGATCTGATTCATTTTAGCATAAGAGGTCCAAAACTTTAGAAAATAAAAAGCAGCCTGAATGAAAGATCATCACTGACAGCCATCACAAAGAGAGCAGGGAGATGCTACATTAACCCTTTGCCTGGAATGTCCCTTTAAAACCACCTATATCTCTATATTATTTCCCATAACTTGCACACTCCTTCATGAAAATCCTCAAAGATGTTGAAAGTAGTATTTTGACTTCTTGGTGGAAAGTATAATGCAACATCTGCTAATCATCCTTTGTATTGCCTCTCTATTCTAAGCATACAGTACGTCCTGCTCCATATATAATACTTACACGTGGGTTATCCTCCGCCAGAGGGCGCTGTTCACTGCAGACATGCAAAAACAGGCTCCTCCTGGCCCTTCATATACCCAGGGACCTCCCACAAATCCCCCAGATTTCTCTGCAGTGCTGACTGCGAAGACATGAAGTATCGCTCTCTCGCAGGTGAGCGGGGCTTTTACAGCCTGCGGCCCTGCAGGACTATTACCACCCGTCCTCTTCGATGATGTGCCTCCCAGCCTAGGCTGCGCTGGTCGGGTGAAGGTAGGCAGCACCATGTGTGCTCACGGAGCTACGCTCCACCGCAGTCCCCCACCATAGGGTAGGCGGTTTAGGCTGATGGTGAGCCTCTAATAGATGCCCCTCCCGCATTATTGCCCCGTGTAGCGATGAACCCTGGGTGAAGGGTCGCCTTCCTCCCTCGTTTTCCCCCTGTAGCCCGGGGGGAAAGAAAGGGGGGGGGTATGCGTGTGGCGGTCTCAGTGTAATGTTATACACGCTTATGGCCGTTGTTTTGTCTTGAACTGGGTGTCAGAGCCGCGCTTCCTGATCCACATAACCATTTACAGGTTGCGCGCGTGTGTATTTCCCTTACTGAAGTGTGCTGCCCGGGCGGCAGTGTCGTTCAGTAGTTACGGCGGTTCCCTTAGCTAAATTCTAACTTGTGTGTCTTATCCACTGCTTGTCAAGCTGATCAGTAGCGGGATCGCGCCTGTGAATAGCCTGTGCAGAACAGCCTGGACAATACAGCAAGACGCTGACTTTAAAGTGGACCGTCACCCAGGGGTGATCGGCCCGGGAATCTATAAGATTCCCAGGCCGATCACCTCCCTCCCCGCGGGACATCCGAGATCGGGAACCCCCCCCCCAAACACCCCAAATCCCCTTACCTTGTCTTCGGCGGCCGGCCGCCGCCGCCGCCTCCCTCGCGCCCCTCTAGACGTGCCCGCGCCGGCCGTCTGTGAATGGCCGGCGCAGGCGCGCGTCAAGAGTGACGTGCGGGAGGAGCCGCTTGTCCGTCGCCGCGGGGAGAGGTGAGTTTTTCGGGGGGGTTTCACACAGCGGGGCACCCCGATCGGGGGTGCCCCACCGAAGTGGACCAAGACCCAGGATAGTCAAAATCCTGGGTGTTGGTCCACTTTAATGAACATTACGGCTGAGCAGGTGTTATCTAGTTTGGCGGAGCGTTTGGGCCCTGGAAAGAAGCGGTCCCTGACGCCTCCTGGTTCTCTGGTTCCTACTGATACTGATGAATCTGCTGCTATGCAGGACCTTGCTCCTTCTGATGAAGGTGAGCTATTCTCCGATTCGGGCTCCTCGGACGAGATGCCTTGGAGCCGTGATGATTCTGGACCTGGTTCTTGGGGCCTATGTGACACTGATGAACTCCTTATAAAGATCTTTGAGGTTTTGTCAATCTCCCCTCCTGGAGAGGCTCCCAAGCCTAAGAGGGAGAGTTTCCACACAGCGACACCGCGCTTGGAATTTCTGGAACAGGAGCATTTCCAGGCTCTTATATCCAAAGAATGGGAATCGCCTTGTAAACTTAAAGGGGTTCCAGGGGTCTGGGATTGGAAGTACCCTTTTCCCCCTGATGTGGTTAACTTTTGGTCAGCGCCTCCCGTGGTGGATGCACCGATTATAGGGGTTACTAACCCCCCCTTCATGACTGCTCCTAATTACCGTACCCTTCGGGATGCTGAGGACCGGCGCATGGACAGACTGGCTTCCCATGCCTTTTCGTGTGCAGGGACGGCTCTGCGCCCGGTCTGTGCCGCGGCCATCACTGCGGTGGCCGCCAGGACCCTCATCAGAAAGCTACTTGATCACCAACCTGAGGATCTCCCCTGGGAGGTCTTTAATGCACTCTCCGATTGTGATATGTTTGTGAGGTTTATCCTCTCAGCGCTGGACGACACCATTAAGATGTGTGCTAGAACCTCTGCCCTTGTGGTAGCTATTCGCCGCCTGGTCTGGCTGCGACAGTGGGGTGCTGACGATGATACGAAAAAGGCTCTCACTGGCCTTCCCTTCAGAGGATGTCGTCTATTTGGGGCCCGTTTGGACCTTTTTGGAAAAAAGGGTAAGGCACCCCCTATGCAGAAGGCCATCTCGGCCTCCTCGGGGCAGGGACACCCCTCCCCCTCCCTACGTTAGTGTCAAACAAGAACCAGAGGTGTGCTTCCAACGTTTCGGCGTAGATTACCCACCAGGGTGGGCAGACAACGCCCTGGGCCCTCCGGCAGGGCTAAGTCCAAATCTGCCAAGACCTCCCAAGCATGAAGGGATGCCCTCGCCCCAGGAGGTAGTTCCCCTGGATACGGGATAGAGTTTGCTGGCGGTCCTTTTCAGAGGTTGTCAGGGTGCTTCTAGTCCCTGTTTTCCCTTCAGGAGTTGGTGCAGGCTGTACTCGGCCTGCAGAGTCTGGGCTCACTTGCAGGTTGCCCTTTAACAGGCTGGGGCGATGGCCTCTATGTTAACCTTCCTCTTTCCCTCAAAATGATGAGGCAGTCTGGGCCATGCTGGCCTATGGTAGGCTTGGCAATTCTACACTCACAGGTAGTCCCTGCATGATGTCTCTGTGTTGGGACACAGGCGCCCTGTGCAAGGGGGGGCTTCTGGCCTCCTGTGGAGATCTAATATCCTTTTTAGTTTCCCCTGTGTCTTCTGGACACCGAGACCTTTACAGGTCAATGTTGAAGGACCAACCCTGCGGATTGGGGCCTTGCTTTTGGCCTCTCTCCTGCTCCCAGGCTGCTCACCAAGGCGCGGATGGAGGTGATGTCTCTGACATGCCTGTGGGGCGTCCGCACTAGGACCTGCCGGATCGTCCTTTACTTCCCAATCTCTACGTCAGGCCGAGTGGGTTAGTCGGCCGGCGGTGTCCTCCGGGAGTTATTTGGATGGGTGCTCTGTCACCTCAATCCCTCTTTGGTCATTGTCCCTTATTCGCCATCTCCATTCCTTGGATTTGGTTCAGGCTTGTACCTTCTTCCTTGGCAATAAGTGGACTCCTGGTTACATGGGCTCTGTCCCTCGTTGCTGTCTCCTTCACCAGGCAGGATTGCAGCTGGTGGGCCCGTTTGTGGCGGATCAGAGGATGTCCCTTATAGTCAGAGCCCTTGGGCTCTTCGGCACAGTAGATTATTAATCCTGGATGGCGTTCCAGCACCCCTGGAGCTAGGTCTGTGCTCATTCCCCCTTGGTACGGTGGTTCCTCTTGGTCTGGTTAAATTCAAGAACCCTGTCCGGGGGCACCCCTCTCCTTTTCTTGCATCTTCCTGTAGATGGTCACCTTTGGTACCTAGTCTCGCAGGTTGACGGGGGGGGGGGGGGGGGATTTTCTTCAAAAATCCCCTGTGGTTCCTAGGTAGGATCCCTTTTAGTGGGTCCATTTTCCTACTGATTTTGTTAAAACAGTGAGCCTTCAGTTGGCTCTGTCTTGCTGGACTACTCCTCTTCAGGACCTGTCTATTTGGGGACTCTTGGCCTGTCGGAGGACAGTGGCCTGTATTTATTATCAGTCTGGAACTTGGAGCAGGATGATTCTCCTGGAAGGTTTCTGATCCTGATCTAGGTGGGGGTCAATGTTCCCTGCATCTCAGTGGTATTCGCTCCAATGGATGTCCTTCGGTGGCAGATTGTGCTATCCTGGTGTCCCTCTGAGAGCCAACTAGGGTGGCTCTGTTAGGTCCCGTTAATATCACAGGGGCTCTGCCCTTGTTTTTACTGCCCCAGAATATTCTGACTCTGGTCATGGGGGCTTAGTAATTTTATGCCTGGACATTCTATTTTATGTTTTTTTTTCTTCATTCACCCTGCTAGGCGGGGTTCTGCGCAAGATTGCGCTAAGGGGACCCGTGATACTGATGGCCCCTGGGTGGCCTAGTGGACTGTGGTTCGCAGATGTTTCTGCTGAGGACAGCGGACCTGTACGCTCTCTCAGGAGTGCGGTTCTGCCCTTTTTCAGGCTCCTTCTTATGTCGCCCCAATCTACAGGCTCTAGTTTGATGGCTTGACAGTTGATTAATTCACCCTTTTGGAGACGGGTTTATCTTCTGGGTGACTGTCTATGGGGGGCTAGGAGCAAGCTGCTTTTTCTTTTTCCTCCGTCTATTATAGGGTATGGCGTACCCATATTGATTGGCGTGAGCCTTGGTCTCTCCCCTGTTGGACGTTCTCTGTTCCCAGGGTTCTAGAGTTAATTACAGCATGGGTTGGGGTTTGCTCCCCATCTAGGTACTCTGAAGGTTCAGGTTCTGCCCTGTCCGCCTTTCCGTAGAAGTCTTGTTCAGTCTTCCTTGTTAAGCGTTCTTTTGGGGATTGCTCAGGTGCATCTCCCAAGTAGTTCTATGGTCCCTGTTGGGATTCATTTTTATTCTGTTTGCCTTGCGGGTTGTTCCCTTGGGACCTATTCCGGAAGCTGTCTGAACTGTTCTTCAAGTTGCCCTTTCGGGGGCTGTTGCTTCAGTCAGACGTGTGCCTGAGAAGGTGGCTCTGTTTAGTTAACCATCGTTCATTATATATACTCCATGATGTGGTGGTATTCCGCCTTACGCCTGACCTTATGCCCAAGGTGGTGTCTTATGCTCATTTATTCGAGTCCTTTTGTCTGCCTCTGGGCCTTATTCTTAGTAATGCTGAAGTACGGGGGGGGTCTACATTCCCTCAACAGGTGTTGAAGTTTTCCTGGTTTGTTTCTTGTCCCTCAGGGGGACTGATGCCCCTTGGGGTTTGCGGGCGCCTACATATGTATGCGCTTGATCTCATCTGCTTCCAGGGGTTATGCGCCCTTTGGACTGGTCTTGCTTGGACGGATTGTCCTTTCTGCTCCCAGGGCTTCTTGCTGATCCTTGTTAGTGTGGTGGTCAGTATCCCCGCCTGTCGTGCGGGAGACCAGGTTTCAATTTCCCCGATGGGGAGAGCTTGTTTTACCGAGGCTACTGTTGCCTTTGGACTGGTCAGGATGTTACTCTGGCCTATTCCTTTAAGGGGAAGAATCTTCTTCTCTTTTTATTCTGTTTCTACTTGTGCTTGGGTACCTTGGGCACCAGTTTTCTGTTAATCAGGTTTTGCTGGATCGCTGCCTGTTTTCTGTTCATACCTTTCAAAGGTTTTTATGAGGTTGACGTTAGAGCCTTTGCTCATGTCGCTCTTGATAGCAAGGTTTGCAGGTGACAGCGCCTTTACTGTCTGCTGTGCCTTTTTTGATGGGGATCCCACCCTACTTTATGGACACTGCTATTGGGTGTCCCACGTGTAAGTATTATATATGGAGCAGGACGTACTGTATGCTTAGAATAATACAATTCTGTGAAATACTCACCTGTAGAATTGGTATTATACGCATACAGTACGTCCTGCTCCACCCCACCCTGGTTTCACCTTGTTCTGGATCCCCTGTATGGTGATTGTTATCATTGCTATTGTTACCAGTTGGTGGTTGGTTTCTCCCAGCTTCTTTTCTTACTGCTCTGCTTTTCAATGCTGGGGATTTGTGGGAGGTCCCTGGGTATATGAAGGGCCAGGAGGAGCCTGTTTTTGCATGTCTGCAGTGAAGAGCTCTGGCGGAGGATTACCCACGTGTAAGTATTATATATGGAGCAGGACGTACTGTATGCGTATAATACCAGTTCTACAGGTGAGTATTTCACAGAATTGTATTTTAAACATGTTGTGACTGCGTTTGAGGTCATATTTTTCTATGCCCCACTAATTTGTCCCTTCTGGCCTGTTTCTAGCCTACTTCACCTTTCCCTGCATTCATTTTTTTTGTATTTGTCCCATAAGGATGAGGTTCACGCGGCTTACTAGAAGAAGTAGTGGCTGGCAGAGCAGCGCAGTCTCAGACGATGAAGCATTTACACCAGGGCGGAAAAAGGTGAGGATAGATAATACAGGCTCTGGTGTGGTGTGGTGTGCATCTCCCGCCAGTGATTTTTTTTTTTTAAAGCTTGCTATCTTGTGATTGTAGCTGTACAGTAATTCCAAAAAGATCAACAAAGCGAAGCAGCTTTTAGAGAAGGCCAAGATGATTCAGCAGAACATTGCCAAAGCGGAGACTCCCCAGAGACGTTCAGCCCGACAACAGAATCGCATGTCACAGGTAACACTTCTGCATGTTTTCCACGGTTAAGCTGAGGGGCTATGAAAAATAAGTCACAGTGTACGTTTGTTGTGATTTTAGGAGTCCATCATTATAGACGAGGCCAGCAACTCCCCCATCAGCAAGCCTAAAGAGGTGAAGAAGGCAAATCTTAGGAGCCTGAATGATGTTTTAGGAAAGAAGAGCAAAATCACACCTGGTAACTGCTTCTTTTTTCTCTTCCCAACACCACAAAAGACCAGGTCTGCTCCTGGCCACTGTATGTGTAAGGCTGCTACAACTGCCAATGAAACGCAGCACATATATTCTTGGTGTGCCACACACCCCGCTTCACTTCTTAAATATTCATTACTTCATGGGGTTAATCACCTGCAGGTGACGTAGTGCAGAGAGGAAGTCTTGTAACGAGCCCCACCTTCCGGCCTATATATACCTGGTACCTCCCTTCAATCACCAGTATTTTTCTCTCTGCGTGACAAGCAGAGGTTGGAAGTTTCCTGCTTACAGGTAGGTCGGGGCTTACCCCGCCACCCCCCCTTTTGGTCTATTTCTGCCCGGTTTGAGTTGTATACCTCTATGGTGGATAGGAAGCCTCCCAGCTTAGGCTGCTCACCGGGTAATTGGTAGATGGCACTATTGGTGCCTAGGAGCTTATCTCCTCCGCTCATCCCCCTCTTTTGGGGGCAATGCGGCAATCCGGCATGGTGATCCGGAAATGGGATGCCCCTGTCCCGAGGGTCCCCGTAGCCCTTTCTCCCCCGCTCCGGTCCTTTCTCCCTTCACTTGGGGGGGGGGGGGGGGGGGTACAGAGGGTTGTGTATCTTGTATGATGTTTTCACTGTGTGTTATTTCTGTGTGTTCACTTTTACATAGTAACCGTTTTTTAACCTGGGGCTCCGGGCAGATGCTTTAGGCATGGCCAGTGTATTTGGTCTGCTTTAGGGGGGTGGGGCAGCGGACCGCGCTCAGCTGGCCTCAGTTGGTTCCCTCCCGCCTCCCTTCCTTCCCCGCTGCTCCGTGCGGCAGCCTGTGTGGCTGCGCTTGTGTCTCTTTTTCCCCTCCTCCTCCTCCGCCGGCTCGGTGTCAGCCAGCGCAGCTGGTGGCATTCCCCCGTTGATTAGAGCAGGGCAGGCTCCCTGTGACGCGGGGGGGCGTGGCGCCGGCGGAAGCGGCGCCGGCGGAAGCGGCGCTCGGCGGCCTCAGCCTCGCTTCCTTCATGTTGCGGTGAAAAGAGGTCACGTGGGGGGGGGGCGCGCGCTGCAGCAACACATGAGTTTGTGTGCTGCGGCTGCTACATGTCCCTCCGGTCTGGCTCCTGGCGTCGGTAACAGGTAAGCGGCCTCGCTTTTGTGGGGCCAGAATGAGTTTTACTCATGGGGCTGACTTTTAAGGAGGCACTCTCTTTGTTGTACTATTGTGAACATGCTGCTTGTTACTCTCACAAGGGATCTGATGGTTTGTTTTTTCTTTCCTTTCAGATCCTGGGATCCCTCTTTTACTGCGGCCTCCGGCTCTATATTGCCTGGCTAGTCTTTCTTGATATGAAATTGCACATTTTTGGATACATATATACATATATATATGTATATATATATTTATTTTGAGACTGTTAAGGGGGACCTTTTTCTCTTAAAAAAAAAAAAAAAAAAAATATATAAAAATAAAAACCCTCCCTTCCGGGACATTCTTATAAAGGGGCATCCCGGGTTGGCTTATGCCTTAAAAGTCCCAGTATTTGCGATACCATAAATCACCAATATGGAGGCTTCTGTTACTACCGGAAACGACTCGTCAGAGCCGCCCAGGGGGTGTGTAAAATGTGGGGCTGCGCTCCCTGCTGATGATATCTTTATTTGCATTTCTTGTGCAAGGCAGATTGTTGCGCGTCAGTCTGTTGATCCGGCGGCTGACCCGTCGCAACCTCTATCATCTCCTGCCTCTCCCTCCCTGTTCCGGACCCCGCATGACATTGTCAAGGGTGGGGATTCGCAATCCGAGGTGGTGGTAAAATCAGCCAATCTTCGGGAAGTATTGCCCGTTAAAGCGGGGCTAAAGGCCTCTGCAAAACGGAAGCGCCTGACTCCGGTTTCTTCGGCTCCTCAGGACGAATTATGTGAGCCTGTGGAATGGTCCGATGGCTCCCCGGATGAGGGTGAATTCCTCTTGGAGTCAGATGAGCCGGCAGGTCAGCTTAAGGCTGATGCGATTGGCGATTGGTCGGCGGGGGTTGCCCTTGACACCCCCTCCGTTCTGGCACAAATGTTTGAAATTTTGAATTTAGATCCGCCTGAGGCTGTCACCCGGCCAAAGGGTCAGTTGTTTGAAGAGCCTCAGCCGCGTTTGGTTTTTCCCAGACAGCACCACTTTGAGAGGGTGGTCCTGAAAGAATGGGAACATCCCACACGGTTATCTGGAATCCCTCCCAGTTGGGAAAAGCGTTATCCTTTTCCGCCAGAATTGCTGAGGCTTTGGTCCGTCCCTCCTGAAGTCGATACCCCTGTGCTAGGGTTATCTAGCTCCGCTATGGTACAGTCTGCTGAGACCTCTGTCCCTAAAGATGGGGAGGATCGTAGAATTGACCAGTATGCTCGCTATGGCTTTGTTTATGCTGGGTCAACAATGCGCCCCTTGTGCGCTTCGGCCCTTCTTCTTTTAGCGGTAAGATCTGTTATTCAGGGGCTATGCGAGGATCTCAATCCCGCCTGTGATGAGTTCGCTGCGCTTAAGCAGTGCGATTCTTTTGTGTCTTACGTTCTATCCGCTCAGGACGATGCGCTGGCTATGAGTAGCAGGACAGCGGCAATGCTGGTCGCTATTCGTCGGTCAGTATGGCTGCGACAGTGGTCGGCGGACTCAGCTTCTAAAAGGGTGCTCACAGCTCTCCCCTTTTTGGGGCTGCGGCTGTTCGGGGAGAAAATTGATTCAGTCGCAAAGGGTGGCAAGATGCCACAACGCAGGAGGCCTCGACGCCCCTTTAGAGGGGCTGTTTCTGGTAGGCCGTCCTTTCGAGGATACAGAGCGGGTAGGGGGACTTCCCTTCCCTCTACCAGTCGTACAGGTTGGACGCGGGGAAGGGGCCGTGGCCGTCCCGCCCAGTCCTGGGGCTCCAAGCCCAAACCTGCGGGTAAGCCCACTCAGCAATGAGGGGCCGCCCTCACCCGTGCGGGTGGGGGGACGATTGCGACACTTCTCCCAGGTTTGGAACCGGGAGGTTCCGGACAGGTGGATTCAGGAGATAGTGTCGTCCGGTTACAAACTGGAGTTCGAGTCTCGCCCTCCTTCACGGTTCTTTCGGTCTCGGGTGCCCATCGATCCTTCGGCTGCACAGGGGCTCCTGGCGTCGGTAGAGAATCTGTTAGAGATGGCGGTCATCCGGCCGGTACCGCGTTTAGAGATGGGCCTCGGTTTCTACTCCAATCTGTTCGCTGTCCCCAAGAGGGATGGGTCGGTTCGTCCCGTCCTGGACCTGAAGTTGCTCAACAGGTTCATCCGTTTTCGGAAGTTTCACATGGAAACCTTGCGCACTGCCGTCGGCTCTCTTCGGCAAGGGGACTTCATGACGTCTATAGACATCAAGGATGCTTATCTGCATGTTCCCATCTGCCTCCCTCATCAACGCTTTCTTCGATTCATGATGAAGGATCGGCATTATCAGTTCGTGGCACTTCCGTTTGGCCTTACCTCAGCTCCAAGAGTGTTCACCAAGGTGCTGGCAGGGGTCATGGCCATTTTCAGAGCTCGGGGCATTCGTGTCGTACCTTATTTGGACGACCTTCTTATCATGGCTCCGTCACCCGATCAATCGGAGAAAGACACCAGGGTGGTGCTCTCCACGCTGGAAAGTTTCGGTTGGGTGATCAACCTCTCCAAGTCCTCCCTCGCTCCGGCCAGGGTGGTGTCCTTTCTGGGGATGCGGTTAGACTCTTATCAACACAGAGTGTTTCTCCCTCAGTCCAAAATTCTTTTAATTCAGGAGTTGGCTCGGGTCCTACTCTCCAATCCTCGGCCGTCCATCCGTCTGGGGATGAGGCTGGTAGGGTTGATGGTTGCCTCCTTCGAGGCAGTTCCTTTTGCTCAATTCCACACGAGGACGCTTCAGCTTTATCTGTTGGCGTCTTGGGACCGGCAGCCTCGGTCGCTGGATCAGCCCTTCCAGTTGTCCTCCCGGGTCCGGCAGTCCCTCCAGTGGTGGTTGGTCTCGACCAATCTCGTGAAGGGCAGGTCTTTCCTGGCCCCCCTTTGGGAAATTGTCACCACGGACGCCAGTCTGTCGGGATGGGGCGGATTCTGGAAGGAGCTGCAGTTCCAGGGGCAGTGGGGACCTCGGGAGGCCCTCTTACCCATCAATATTCTGGAACTGAGAGCCATCCGTCGAGTGCTTACTCTCCTGACTCAGCACGTTCTGGGCCTTCCGGTCCAGGTGCGTTCAGACAATCGAACAGCGGTTGCTTACATCAATCATCAGGGAGGGACTCGCAGCCTGAGTGCTCTCAGGGAGGTGTCCCTGATCCTGACCTGGGCAGAAGCCCATGTTCCTCGTCTCTCGGCGGTATACATCCCAGGAGTGGAGAACCTGAAAGCGGACCGCTTGAGCAGGGGCTCTCCCCGTCGGGGAGAATGGGCCCTCCATCCTCGGGTATTTCGCTCACTGTGTCGCCAATGGGGGACTCCAGAGGTGGACCTGTTTGCCTCTCGTCACAATCACAGGCTCCCGAACTTCGTATCGCTCTCCCAGGATCCTCTGGCTCTGGCGGTGGACGCCATGTCCCTGAGCTGGGGGGATCTGGGGTTTCTGTACCTGTTTCCTCCGACACCCATGCTAGGCAGAGTGCTTCGGAAGTTGGCTCTGGAAGGGGTGTCCGCCGTCCTCGTGGCCCCAAGGTGGCCGAGGCGAGTGTGGTTCGCAGACATCGTTCGGCTGGCAGTGGACCAGGTCGTTCTGCCCCTTCGGCCCGATTTGCTCACTCAGGGTCAATTGTGTTACCCCAATTTACCAGCGCTAGCTTTGACGGCCTGGCTGCTGAGACCTCCATCCTAAAGGAAGAGGGTCTTTCTGATTCTGTCGTTAAGACTTTGATCAGTGCCCGAAAGAGGTCTTCTTCTGTCATCTACTATAGGACCTGGAAAGCCTATATCGCTTGGTGCGAGATGAGATCTTTTTCTTGTAGGGTATTTTCGGTCCCCAGGGTTCTGGAGTTTTTACAATCTGGGCTGGACTCTGGTCTTCAGCTAAGTACGTTGAAAGGGCAAGTTTCTGCCTTATCTATCTTTTTTCAGAAGCGTGTTGCGCTTAAGTCTTTAGTTAAAACCTTTTTCCAGGGGGTTACGCATGTGCGGCCTCCCAGGAAACCATTACTCCCGGTTTGGGATTTGAATTTGGTTCTTTCTGCTCTTCAGGCTCCTCCTTTTGAGCCTTTGCAAGGGATTGCTTTATCTACCCTGACTCAGAAGATTGTCTTCTTGGTAGCGATCACTTCGATCCGGCGTGTCTCGGAATTGGCGGCCTTGTCTATTCAGGCGCCCTACTTCGAGAAGCATCGGGATAAGGTGGTCTTTCGATTCAAGCCAGACTTTCTTCCTAAGGTTGTTTCTGCTTTTCATTTGAACCAAGATATTGTTCTTCCCTCCTTATGTCCTAATCCTAAGAATGACAAAGAGAGGGGTTTGCATTGTTTGGATGTAGTACGCTGTGTTAAGTGCTACTTGGTTATCACGTCTCCTTTCCGTAGGACGGATTCCTTTTTTGTTGTGCCCCATGGGCCTAGGAAGGGTTTGGCACCAGCCAAATCTGCCATTAGCAAGTGGATACGTCAGGCCGTTACTGCGGCCTATTCTGCCAAGGGAAGAGTTCCCCCTTTTCGTATCACTGCTCATTCCACTCGCGCTGTTGGGGCGTCTTGGGCTTTTCAGCACCAAGCTTCGGTTGAACAGGTTTGTAAGGCCGCCACTTGGTCTTCTGTTCACACTTTTTCTAAATTTTACAAAGTTGATGTGCGGGCCTCAGCGGATGCTGTTTTCGGCCGCAAAGTTCTGCAGACTGCAGTCGTTTAAGTTATGCTTCACCTGGCCTTGAGTTGCCCAGCCCTTGTGGACACTGCTTTTGGATGTCCCATGAAGTAATGAATATTTAAGAAGTGAAGCGGGGTGTGTGGCACACCAAGAATAATACCATTTTGTGAGTACTCACCTGAAAAATGGATATTGTTGGTGTGCCACACACCCCGCTTCACACCCGCCCTTTTCGGTATTACCGAAGCCTTTATATGGTGAAGCCTTTTTTATATCAAATTTGATTTTGAGGTTACTGGTGGAATACTGGTACCTTGTATTACTGCTTTGTTGATTATACTGGTGATTGAAGGGAGGTACCAGGTATATATAGGCCGGAAGGTGGGGCTCGTTACAAGACTTCCTCTCTGCACTACGTCACCTGCAGGTGATTAACCCCATGAAGTAATGAATATTTAAGAAGTGAAGCGGGGTGTGTGGCACACCAACAATATCCATTTTTCAGGTGAGTACTCACAAAATGGTATTTTTCCTATGTGCCCTTTCACATACTGGTGGTATTTACATCATCTGTGTGTCTTGTTGGGGGCAATTGTGATCACTTCACACCCCAGAAGCTGCACAGACTGCGCTTTAGCAAATAGCAATAGATTGCAAACGTGATCGCTACCAAAATGATAGCTTGCCGTACACAGGAGCCGTGTTAAGGAAACCAAGGAAAATTTTTATATATTTACTATTTGCTTTTTTTTTATAGGCCAACAGAAAGATATTAAGAAGAGCATACCAACATCTGCAATCATTACAATTGATGATGGGTAGGGTTTTTTTCTTAAACTTCTAACTTTTTTTTTTTTTTTTTGTTATAGTTGCTGATCCGCCTCCTTCGATCTGGGGCTCTGTCTCCATGCTTCATTCTAGGGGGTTACTGAAATGTGTCAGTTTGGGGGACAAAGATTTCCCAGGTCTAACCGGACTATTATCTTTCAGCTCTGACGCATCTGAGAATTCTCAGGACGATGGACAGTTTAAGGCCAGAAGAGAATTTTTAATGAGCGGCTTACCAGATTCATTGAAGAAGCACATCGCCAAAACTGCTGCCCTAAGAGAGGCATATTCTGTGTCCTGCTCTTCCTTCTCTAACGTTGTCCATGTGCAGCAGAAAGATGGTGAGTGCTTCCTGCATAAACACTGATCTTGCACCCTTGCTTGTTTATTTTTTATATGCTTCTGTCCTGATGAACATGTGGCTTCTTTTATATCTTATTCTGCAGAAAGTGCAAAGTGGAACCTCACCATGCCGCTCTGCCCTTTACTCACACAGCTCGCACCAGATTTCCTTGAGCTCTCGGATGTCACTAAGTTGACCCTGGCCAAAGGGGAATTCTCCTGCTGTTCTAAATCTCTTCCACTTCAGCAGCTTCCTGTCCTGGTTAGTATATTATCACAGTCTCCAGGTCATAAGTATAAGCAGTTAAATGTCTAGGGCAAGGAAAGATGTTAAAGAATAAAGTACCATTATGTCTTTAATGTGTGTGTCTACAGGCAAGCAGGAGGTCGGTGTTTTCAGAGGCAATTAGAAGTTGTCTCCTGGAGGAGATTCGCTGGTATAACCCACAGTTCCCAGTGAGAAGGTTCTTCAATCAGTTTCTAAAGAAGCAGAGCGATTATCTGGCCATCCAAGAGAACAGCAAGCCTGGTATGCTATAGTTGTGGTGACACAGGGGATTCCTGTCAGCAGTTTTTTGCTACTGCCTAAAGGCGGGAACCAACATCATCAATTTCTTTATTTAAGGTGGTCAGCAACTGGACACATGTTTAAAACTGGAAGGAGGGATTGTAGAATCCAAGGAGTCTGTTCAAGATGCTTTACCAGGGTCAAAGCGGAAAAGAAAAAACTCCCCAGTCCAGAATTCTAAGAGGAGAAAGCCTGCTAAAGATGAAGAACAAGAAGTGATGGCGAGTAACAAGGTTGATGATCCTCCCACACGTGCTAGCAGACGGCAGCTTTCTAGGTCCTCTCTAAGGAAAAGTGCCTCTTCCTCTGATCCCGATGTTGTCATTGTTGAAGAAGAGAAAAAGGTGTCTGATATGCAAGGTATATCATAACGTATTTTGGTGTGTTCAGGTTAAAATGGGGGTTGACACTCAAGTTCTGGTTTGGTCTCCACATTTGCAGTCACTTTATTGTACCAGCTTGACATATTAAAGGAATGGACAAAATGGGGGTTGACATGTACCCAATACGAGAAATGCGTACATATTCCAAGTATGTCACACACCCCGCTTCCACTATTCATGACATATGGGTTATGGTCCAGTAGAGGGCGAACTTCTGCAGAGGTGAAAGCAAAAAAGAAGCCCCTCCCGGTCCATAAATACCTGGGACCTCCCACACATTCCCCAGTTCCTTCTCTGCAGGACGGCGAGCAAGTCAGAAGATGTATGCTGCTCTTCCTTGCAGGTAAGCCGGGTTTACACCCGGCCATGTTGTGCTCTTTCTGCTCGGACCTTTATGCTTTAAGCCCATTTCTAGCCTCCCAGCCTTGGCTGCAGGTCTGGGCGATGGTAGCCTTCACCTTAATAGGTGTTTAGGGAGCCATGCTCCCCCGTGAGACCCCATACAAAGGGGTAGGCGGGATCCGGGTTGGTGATCCTGGTTTGGGATGCCGAGTCTCCTTCATGGTGTTCCTCAGGGATGGGATAGGAAGTATCCCTTTCCGGTGGATGCGGTGAAGCGCTGGTCTTCCCCTCCCGAGGTTGATGCCCCCATCTTAGGTTTGTCCAACACCTCCGTTGTACATACTCCTGACGCCACTACCCTTAAGGATGGCGAGGACAAGCGCATTGATCAGATGGCTTGCCATGCCTTTGCCAGTGTGGGTTCAGCCTTGCGGCCTGTCTGTGCATCGGCACTCGTGGCTGTGGCTACCAGGTCGGAGATCAGGGATATGTTAAATGGGTCCCAGCTCAACCCGGACAGCGTTGAATTCACAGCCCTTAAGAGGTGTGAATTGTTCATGAATTTTGTTTTGTCAGCTATGGACGACGCTATTACCATGTGTAGTAGAACTTCGGCTCTGTTGGTGGCCATGAGCCGATCGGTCTGGCTGCGCCAGTGGGCAGCTGACATTGGAGCCAAGAAGTCGCTGTCCTTCCTGGATTCTGTGGCGAAAGGTGGAAGGCTACCTCAGCGTAAGAAGCCGCGTCACTCCTTTCGGGGGGGGGGGGGGGGGGGCAAGCTCCTTCAATCCATCCTTTTTCATGGTGCCAGAGGGGGCAGAGGTCTTGCCTACTCTGGCTTCAGAGGGAGTTCCTGGAACAGAGGCAGAGGACGTGCCCGTCCAGCCTCTACCTGGGGTTCCAAGCCCGCTGCCAAGCCAGCTCAGCAATGAGGAGGCGACCTCACCCTTACGGGTGGGGGGACGCCTGCGGCTCTTCTTCCAGGTCTGGGCCCAGGAGGTTACGGACAAGTGGATATTGGAAGTGGTCTCGTCTGGGTACAAACTGGAGTTCGAGTACCGGCCTCCTCCCAGATTCCTAAGGTCTTGGGTGCCTTCGGATCCGGGCGGCGCAGGGGCTCCTGTCGGCTGTATAGAACCTCCTGGACATGGCGGTCATATGCCCGATGCCTCTTTCAGAGAGAGGCCGGGGTTGCTATTCCAACCTTTTCACAGTTCCCAAAAGGGATGGCTCCATAAGACCCATTCTGGATTTTAAGCTTCTCAACAGGTTCATCAGAACCAAGAGGTTCCGCATGGAAACTCTGCGCTCAGCCATCGGTTCCCTTCGTCAGGGGGATTTCATGACGTCCATAGACATCAAGGATGCTTACCTTCATGTACCAATTTTCCCAGCACACCAGAGATTTCTCGGGTTTGTGATCAGAAATCAGCATTTTCAGTTTGTGGCCCTCCCGTTCGGGCTGACCTCGGCACCGAGGGTGTTTACCAAGGTTCTGCCGGGCATAATGGCCCTGCTCAGAGCCCAGGGCATTCGCGTTGCCGTATCTGGACGACCTGCTCATTACAGGTTCTTCCCTCTGCCAGGCGGAGTTGGACACCAGGACGGTGGTGACGACGCTGGAGAGGTTCGGATAGGTGATCAACCACCCCAAGTCTTCTTTCTCCCCATCAAGGGAGATTTCCTTTCTGGGTATGAATCTGGATACCAGTCAGGCCAGAGTGTTCCTACCTCAGCCAAAGGTGCAGAGGGTTCAGGATCTGATACGTGTTCTCCTGACCAAGCCTCGCCCTTCGATCCGGCTAGGGATGACTCTGGTAGGTTTGATGGTGGCTTCCTTCGAGGCAGTTCCCTTGAGTAGTTCCACATGAGGTCGCTACAACTCCATCTATTGCTGAAATGGGACAGATGTCCACAGTCCTTGGATCAGTCCTTTCTGATGTCTCCCAGGGTTCGGCAGTCCCTTCAGTGGTGGCTGGAACCAAGCAATCTGATGAGGGGCAAATCTTTCCTGGCCCCTTGTTGGTAGACGGTCGCCATGGATGCCAGCCTGTCGGGCTGGGGAGGTTTCTGGAAGGATCATCAGTTCCAGGGGTTGTGGGGTCCTCAAGAGGCTCACACCCCCATCAATGTCTTGAAGCTCAGCTATCTGCTTGGTTCTGTCACGTCTGACACTTCACCTACGGAGTTTACCGGTTCAGGTTCGATCAGACAATCGAACTGCAGTAGCTTACATCAATCACTAAGGAGGGACTCACAGCAGGAGTGCCCTCAGGGAAGTCTTTTGGATTCTGACATGGGACAATGTTCCTTGCATCTCGGCAGTGTACATTCCGGGAGTGGAGAACACGGAGGCGGACTCCCTGAGCAGGGGATTCTCTCGCTGAGGGGAATGGTCTCTCAACCACAGGGTATTTCGTGCCCTGTGTCACAAGTGGGGGACTCCGGAGGTGGATCTCTTTGCCTCTCAGCACAATCACAAGCTCCCAACCGTTGTATCTCTGTCTCGGGATCCTCTGGCCCTGGCAGTGGATGCCTTGTCCCTTGCCTGGAGGTATCTGGGGTTTCTGTACCTGTTTCCCCCCTTCTCCATGGTAGGCAAGGTAGTGCGCAAGCTGGCTCTAGAGGGGGCACCAGCAATTCTAGTGGCCCCAAGGTGGCCAAGACAGGTTTGGTTTGCAGACGTCGTAGGTTTGGCGGTAGATCAGTACAGGCTGCCCCTGTTTCCGAATCGGATCTCTCAGGGTCAACTACGTTACCCCAATTTACAAACGCTTGCTTTGACGGCGTGGCTGCTGAAACCTTCATCCTGAGGGAGGAAGGTTTGTCTTGATTAGAGCTAGGAAGAGGTCTTCCTCTACCATTTACTATAGGACTTGGCGGTCCTATATTGACTGGTGTGAGGCTAGGGCCTTACCTTGCAGGGTGTTTTTGATTCCTAGGATTTTGGAGTTTCTATAACACGTTCAGGGGTTCCAGCTCAGTACTTTGGAGGGTCAGGCTTTTGCCCTGGCTGTCTTTTTTTCAAAGGTCTTTTGCTTTGCATCATCTGGTCAGGACTTTTTTCCAAGGGGTCACTCATGTTCGGCCCCCTAGAAAGTCTTTCGTTCTCTCGGCCCTCCAGGGGCCTCCTTTTGAGCCGATGCAGGATGTGGCTTTTTCTGTGCTCACTCAAAAGGTTGCCTTTTTTTGGTGGCTATTACCTCTGTTCGGCGTGTCTCTGAGTTGGCGGCTCTGTTCAGGTCCCTAACTTTGAGAGACACCAGGACAAGGTGGTTTTTCGTTTTAAACCAGATTTCCTTCCTAAGGTTTCTGCTTTCCATCTCAATCAGGATGTAGTTCTCCCTTCCTTGTGTCCTAAGCCTAGCAATGACAAGGAGAGGGTTTTGCACTCTTTGGATGTGGTTCGTTTGGTTGCTACTTCTCTACTTTTCGTAAGACGGACGCCTTGTTCGTGGTGCCTCCGGACCCAGAACAGGTTTGGCGCCCGCCAAGTCTACCATTAGTAAATGGATACGCCAGGCCATTGTTGGGGCCTATTCTGCTAAGGGGAGGGTTCCTCCTTTTAAGATCACTGCTCATTCTACTCATGCTGTTGGGGCTTCCTGGGCCTTTCAGCACCAGGCTTCTGTTGAACAAGTTTGTAAGGCTGCTACTTGGTCTTCCGTTCATACTTTTTCAAAGTTTTATAAGGTTGATGTGCGGGCCTCAGCGGATGCTGTTTTTGGCCGCAAGGTTCTGCAAGCTGCAGTGGTTTAAATTGGTGCATTTTTTTTTTTTGCTGTATTTGGATCCCCACCCATGACGGACACTGCTATTGGATGTCCCATATGTCATGAATAGTGGAAGCGGGGTGTGTGACATACTTGGAATAATACAATTTTGTGATTACTCACCTGTAAAATGGGTATTATAAGTATGTCACACACCCCGCTTCATCCCACCCTTTGGTATTCTGGATCCTTTATATGGTGAACCTTTTATTGTCAAGAATGTTTTATTAGCTCTTCCTGGTCCCCTTACTGCTGTCATATACTGGGGAATGTGTGGAAGGTCCCAGGTATTTATGGACCGGGAGGGGCTTCTTTTTTGCTTTCATCTCTGCAGAAGTTCGCCCTCTACTGGACCATAACCCATATGTCATGAATAGTGGAAGCGGGGTGTGTGACATACTTATAATACCCATTTTACAGGTGAGTAATCACAAAATGGTATTTTTGCCTGGGTGTTTGTGATTCTGATATCTAGTTAGAGCGACCTCTAGCAATGATTCTAGTTCCTGAAGGTTACCTGCATCTTATTTTTAAAGATAGAAAGGCTCCGTGTATTCAGGTTTATTGGTAAAATACATGGGTAGGGTCAGATTTGTGGTGAACTTGCAGAACTTAAACCAGGCCGAAACCCGCTTATCCTTTAACGGGTGTTGGTAACGCAGACAGCAAATAAGTACAAGTACAAGAATGCTTAAGCCCCCCACAAGGCCCGTTAGCCTTACCTTCACTTCGAGAAAGGAAGTGACGCAGAGGACGCGACCATGTCCCACGTGACTACCCAGCAGCCAATCGTGGGACTCCTTTCCCAGTGCTGGCTCGAGGTCAAGGTAAGAATATCGGAGGTTATGTTGGGGGGGGGGGGGGGGGTGCTCTAGCGTTCTGGATGTCCTTCCGAGGCTGTCGTTATTAGCTGTTTGTGGGACCAACGCCTGTTAAAGAAAAAACAGGTATTGGTCGGTTTAAGTAAAGGTTGCTCTTTTGCTGAATCTTTTGTGAGCCAGAATTAGTAAGTTTCTCACTAGAAGTGAGACACCCAAAAGCCTCCAGATTGGAGGACCCTGTACTAATAGAGATTATGTTCTGCCATGCAGAAAGCCTAACACACAGCCACTATGGTATATAGTTCATGTCTTTGTACTCATTTAGCACTATTATCCTCCTTGGTGGGGGCTAATTCTCTCAGGGTTGGAAAAGTTGTAGTTAGTAATTTTTATTATTTTTTTTTTCTGTATAAAATGTTTTTTTCTTGCTCAAATTTAGTAAACCATATTTGCCCCTCTGTGTGACATTTATTCCCTGTGTTGCTGTGCGTTTTTAATCCAGTTTTTTTTTTTTTACATGTTATATCTTCATGTCACTGCAGGTCATGTTTGGGAGGATGTGCTTTGGACCGAAAAGTACCAGCCTATGAGCTCCAGTGAGCTTATAGGAAACTCTGCTGCCATCAGGCGCCTACACAGGTAATCTGCAACTACTGTACTCAACCTACCCTAATGAACACGTGCACTGTGCTCAGATGTTGCCCTGACCTTTTGATTTGCGTCTAAGATCTGCTTTAAGTTAACATGGCCACTGTTTTTTATTTTTTACAGCTGGCTGAAGGACTGGAAGGTCCGAGCAGACAAAGAGGAAAAGAGGAACCTGAAGATGGCGAAAGATAAAAATGGTAGGTGTTATATAATACGTACACTCAGCTCTAATGTTTAAGTGGATGTAAAGTTGTAGACGAGCAGGCGTTTCCCCCCCCCCCCCCCCCCCCCCCCCCCCTTCCCCAAGCTTAACTGGATTAGGCAATGGAAAACAAAAAGAGAAAAAAATCTCACCAGCCTCAGCTGGTCCCAGTATTTCTCTCTCTTCAGTAGTTCTGCATAGCAAGTCTCAAGTTTCATCTCCCGGTCTGTCAAGCTGCTGGGGTGTGTTTTGTCACCTAATCTAGTCATCAATGCAATAAATTCCTGACAAGACTGTCACTCATTAAAGGGACATTTCAAGCAAACGGTTAAATTAGCCTGCTTTTTGCTCTGCAGATGCTGGCTGTCAGGCTCAAACTTTCAGCCTGCTTTGCATTCCTAATATATCCTAGTCTCTAAGGCAGGACCCGGGATGGTGTCTGGTCTTGGATCCCACCATTTTCCCATACAGGCAATGCGGAAGTGAGGGGGTCAATGGAAGCATCAAGAGCTCCCCCAACCCCCTTCAGGAAGGGGGGTAAGTACAGGGCTCACCTTTAGGGCAGGTTGAGCCCTCCCTTTCTAGATTTCTGGCCGGCCTGTTTATTTTGAGACTGTGGCACAGTTTGGCTTTGTCATGGTGTAAATTCTCTCAGCAAGCACGGTGAACGGTTCGGACTTGCCCAGGCGTGACTGGCCGGTGTGGGTACAGGTAACGCTTGTGAAACGAGAATAAAAAATACCATTTTGTGAATACTCACCTTGTAAAATGGGTATTATGAGTATGTCACACACCCCGCTTCAAGAATCCATAACATGTGGGTAATATCGTCCTGAAGAGGGCGTTCTACTGAGATGATAGCAAAAGAAAGCCCCTCCCTGATCCATAAATACCTGGGACCTGCCACTCACTACCCAGTATACAGAAGCAGTAAGGTAAGGGACCAGGAAGAGGCAAATATAAACCACAACCACGCAAAGTTCGCAATAAAGAGGAACCTGAATACAAAAGGGCGGGTTGAAGCGGGGTGTGTGACATACTCATAATACCCATTTTACAAGGTGAGTATTCACAAAATGGTATTATTCTTAGTGTGTCACACACCCCGCTTCAAGAATCCATAACATGTGGGACATCCAACAGCAGTGTCCATAACAAGGGCGGGGATCCAAAACTAGGCAACAATGCACAACCTTAAACCACAACAGCTTGCAAAACTTTGCGGCCAAAAACAGCATCCGCTGATGCCCGAACATCAACCTTGTAAAACTTGGAAAAGGTGTGAACAGAAGACCAGGTAGCGGCCTTACAAACTTGCTCAACAGAAGCCTGGTGCTGAAAAGCCCAGGACGCACCAACTGCACGAGTAGAATGAGCAGTAACACGAAAAGGGGGACTCCTCCCCTTGGCAGAATAGGCCCCAATGATGGCCTGACGAATCCATTTACTAATGGAAGATTTGGCAGGAGCCAAACCTTTCCTAGGCCCGCAGGGCACCACAAAGAAAGCATCAGTCTTACGAAAGGAAGACGTAACCTCCAGATAATGTTCCACAACACGAACTACATCCAAGGAATGCAATGCCCTTTCCTTGTCGTCGCTGGGATTTGGGCATAGAGAAGGCAAAACAATGTCCTGATTCAGATGAAACTCCGAGACCACTTTAGGAAGAAAATCCTGCTTGAAACGAAAGACAACCTTGTCCTGATGTTTCTCGAAGTACGGAGCTTTAATGGATAAAGCTGCCAACTCAGAAACACGCCTAACCGAAGTGATAGCCACCAAAAAGGCCACCTTTTGCGTAAGAGAAGACAAAGCTATCTAATTCAAGGGCTCAAACGGAGGGCCCTGGAGAGCAGAAAGAACCAGGTTCAAATCCCAAACTGGAACAAAAGGCTTCCTAGGAGGCCGAACATGCGTAACACCTTGGAAAAAGGTCTTGACTAAGGGATGAAGTGCAAATGACCTTTGGAAGAACACCGCCAGGGCAGAAACCTGCCCTTTCAATGTACTAAGCTGGAGCCCCAGATCTAGACCATGTTGGAGAAACTCTAAAATTCTAGGAATGGAGAACTCTCGACAAGAGAGAGACCTACTTTCACACCAATCAATATAGGCCCTCCAAGTCCTGTAGTAAATAGAAGAGGAAGAGCGCTTTCTGGCACAGATAAGAGTCTGAATCACCGCGTCAGAAAGACCTTCTTCCTTCAAGATGGCGGTTTCAGCAGCCATGCCGTCAAAGCCAGCGATGGTAAATTGGGATAGCGTAGCCGACCCTGGGTGAGCAGGTCCGGCAGCAGAGGCAGGGCGAACTGATCCTCTGCCAGTCTTACAAGGTCTGCGAACCAAACTCGCCTTGGCCACCTTGGGGCCACCAGAATTGCCGACGCACCGTCCAAGGCCAGTTTGCGCACCACTCTGGCTAGCATTGGGAACGGAGGGAACAGGTAAAGGAACCCCAGATCCCTCCAGTTCAGAGACATGGCATCCACTGCCAGAGCCAGAGGATCCTGCGAGAGAGACACAAAGACTGGAAGCTTGTGATTGTGACGAGAAGCAAAGAGGTCCACCGCTGGGACCCCCCACCTGAGACATATCGAACGAAACACCTTGGGACTGAGAGACCACTCCCCCTGACGAGAGGAGGCCCTGCTCATCAAGTCCGCCTCCGTGTTCTCCACCCCCGGAATGTAGACTGCTGAGATACACGGGACGTGGGTCTCTGCCCAGTCCAGAATCAGACACTTCCCTGAGGGCACTCCTGCTGCGAGTCCCTCCTTGGTGATTGATGTAAGCAACCGCCGTCCTGTTGTCCGACCGGACCTGCACTGGCAGGCCTCTCAACTGATGAGTCAAGTGAAACAGAACCAGCCTGATGGCTCTCAACTCCAGAACATTGATGGGTTCGTGAGCCTCCTGCGGGCCCCACAGACCCTGAAACTGGAGGTCCTTCCAAACGCCCCCCCAACCTGACAGACTGGCATCCGTGGTGACTGTTTCCCAACACGGAGCCAGAAAAGATCTGCCCTTCAACAGATTGACCGACCCCAGCCACCATTGCAGGGATCGACGAACACGGGGAGTCATCAGGAAAGACTGATCCAACGAAAGAGGAGACTTGTCCCAAGCCTTCAACAGATGAAGCTGAAGCGTCCTTGTGTGAAACTGCGCAAAGGGGACTGCCTCGAATGAGGCCACCATTAACCCCACCAGCCTCATCCCTAGCCGGATGGTCGGATGAAGGGTTGACAAGAGAAGCCGAACTAACTCCTGAATCAAAAGAATTTTGGCCTGGGGCAGAAACACCCTGGCCCGTGAAGTGTCCAGAGACATTCCCAGAAAGGTCAGAATTCTGGACGGAGATAGAGAAGACTTGGGGTGGTTGATCACCCAACCGAACCTCTCCAGAGTAGACACCACCGCTCTGGTGTCCAACTCCGCTTGGCTGAAGGAAGAGGCCATGATCAGTAGATCGTCCAAATAGGGCACGATGCGGATACCCTGAACCCTTAGCAGAGCCATCACTCCCGCTAGCACCTTGGTGAACACCCGAGGAGCTGAGGTGAGACCGAAAGGAAGTGCCACAAACTGAAAGTGCCGATCCTCCACCACGAACCTGAGAAACCTCTGGTGAGCTGGAAAAACCGGAACGTGTAAATATGCATCCTTGATGTCTATGGACGTCAGAAAGTCTCCCTGACGAAGAGAGTGAATGGCCGAACGCAGCATTTCCATGCGGAATTTCCTCGGCCGGATGAACCTGTTGAGAAGCTTCAAATCCAAGATGGGTCGGACCAACCCGTCCTTCTTGGGTACCGTGAACAGATTGGAATAAAAGCCCCTGCCCCGATCTGAAGGGGGCACTGGGCAAATGACAGCCATGTCCAGAAGATTCTCCACTGCCACCAGGAGCCCCTGCGCCGCCAGAGGCTCCGACGGCATCCGAGACCTGACAAATCTGGAAGGGGGGCGGAGCTCGAACTCCAGCTTGTAGCCGGAAGACACCACTTCCCGGATCCATCTGTCCGAGACCTCTTGATCCCAGATCTGAGAGAAGTGCTGCAGCCGTCCCCCCACCCGCATGGGTGAGGGCGCCCCCTCATTGCTGAGCCAGCTTAGCAGCCGGTTTGGGCTTAGAGCCCCAACTGTATCCAGAACGGGCACGTCCTCTGCCCCTGTTTTCCGGAATCTCCTCTGGAAGAGGGAAATGCAGAACCCCTGCCAGATCTGGCCCCCCGAAAGGAGGGGGTAAAGGCAGGCGCCCCCCGAAAAGGGCGGCGTTGTTTCTTACGTTGAGGTAACCTACCACCCTTGGTGACAGAGTCCAATGTCTCTCCAAAGAGCCGTAGACCAACAAAGGGTAAAGCCGTCAGTGATTTTTTGGACATAAAATCGGCCGCCCACTGGCGCAGCCACACCGACCGCCGAATAGCCACAAGCAGAGCCGACGTCCTACCACACATCATCAAAGTGTCATCCAAGGCAGTCAACACAAAGGATAGAAACAACTCACACCGTTTAAGGCTAAGGAACTCGTTACTACCAGGACGAAGCCCGGAAGAAGTCAACAGGTCCCTGACCACAGACCTGGTAGCCAACACCATTAGCTCCGAAGCGCACACAGGCCGGATGGCCGACCCAATGCTAGTAAAGCCATGAGAAGCCATCTGATCAATACGTTTATCCTCTCCATCTTTGAGAGTGGAACAATCAGGTCTGTTTAAAACCGAGGAGTTAGACAACCCCAAAACCGGTGCATCCACCTCGGGGGGAGATGCCCAGCGCTTGACCGCCTCAGAAGGAAAGGGATATTTCCTATCCCACCCCTGAGGGATGCCAGGGAGCCGAGCCGGCCTATCCCATTCCTTGTCAATGATTCTATCAAAATGGCGTTGCGTAGGAAACTCCAGGCGCGGCCTGGATTCCTCAAACAATTCACCTTTCTGCTGTGACGCCTCCTCGGGAGGGGAAATATTCAGAACTTCCAGCATGAGAGACAGAGCGTGAGGAGAGTCCAAGGATCTCCCTAAATCAGAAAGCTCGGCATCAGCGCCAGCAGACTGCTCATCATCCGAAAATTCTGAACCCTCATCAACCTCCCCTTCCTCTAGCTGGGGATAATCAGACCAATCCAGATTATCTCTGTCAACAAGATCATCCACCGGCGGAGCCGGCGACAAATGCTTTCTCTTAGACGGAGCCTTACGGGCGACCGAGCTAGAGAGCATTTTCTCAAGGCTAGCCAATCTGGCACACATCTCAGATTGCAGATCCCTGCCCATGACCACGTCACACGGGGCACGAGTCAAGGCGGGAGGGGGAGTTGAGGTGGCCGGCTGTGCTGACCCCGACGCTTGGGGTTCGGACTGCCGCGTAATAGTTTGCTGTGCACATGGTATACACAGTAACACATCATCCCCAGTAATGGAAATCCCACACAACATACACTTTTTGGGATGCCCCGAAGGGGTCCCAGTCCCAGTATCCGGGGATGCCTCCATAAGGTGAAATTTGAGTGGTCGCTATGACCCAGGGAATTACGCCAGTTAGACAACCCGGGATGCCCCTTTAATGTCCCGAGTGGGAGGATTTGTGATGCTAAAATGGACCCAGGGACCCAGGATCAGGAGAGACCTTCCAATACTACAGAAGATCCTCCTGAATAACCTTCACCTAAAAGACAGAGAGAGACCCATAAGTCCCTACAATAAGACTTAACAGAAAAAGAAAAGAAGAAATAAATGAGGCCCACAGGGCCACTCACAGACGCTGCGATGAACGATCCGCCTCAGAACAATGGCGAACATGCTGAGGTGAAGTGAAGAAGAAGAAGAACGGCCGTGCCAGGGGCGTGGTCTGCGCAGCCCGCGCAAAAATGAGCTGTGCCCCCTTAGCTGCCTAGTAACAGGGAGCTCAGCTCCGCAGCGGCGCCAGTACAGAGGAGGGCGGAGCCGCGGCGACGCGCCGAAAGCCCGGCTCCGCCCCCCCTCTAGTGTGAATGAAGTGTGAGGGAAGAAGTCCCTCACACACCAGCCCCAGAGACCGGCGCCGCCGACAACCGCGGCGCCGGCTGCCGTGACAACGGGTGCGTCCGCTGTTACTAGCGGAGCACCCGCCCCGCTCGCTGCGGCCGGAATGAAGGAGAGAACGGGGGCTGGCCGCGGCAGAGCGCCGAGTGCCAGCCCCGCCCCCCCAAAGCGCGTGAGGTAAAATATCTCCTCACCAGACTGAAGGACCCCGGCGCCAGGCTGCAATGACAGCCGCGGTGCCGCAACATAGTAACAAACAGAATAAACTCATTGAGTAATTACTCCCAGATACACCACATCAATAAAGAGATAGTGAATAAAGCTAACCCCTATGAGAGGAACCCCCAGCCCCCATAGTTGGTAAAAGGGAAGGGCCCCCCCCAGGGGAAAGTCAAGGGACGGGGCATCCCAAACCGGGATCACCTACCCGGTATGACCGCCTACCCTCTCTTTTAGGGTCTCACGGTGGAGCTCTGCTCCTCAGCACCAGAGGTGCCCATGTACCCTCGCTCGGGCCAGCAGCCAAGACTGTGGAGGCATGTAATATGAGGTAAATTTAGGGACAAACAGGGGTCCGAGCGGAAATAGACAAAATAAGAGGCCGGGAGTTACCCCGGCTACCTGAAATCCCCCTGTGCAAGGAGGAGCCATCATCTTCTGACTTGCTCGCCGTCTGCAGAGATGGAAAACTGGGTAGTGAGTGGGAGGTCCCAGGTATTTATGGATCAGGGAGGGGCTTTCTTTTGCTATCATCTCTGCAGGAACGCCCTCTTCAGGACGATATTACCCACATGTTATGGATTCTTGAAGCGGGGTGTGTGACATACTAAGAATACACAGCGTTACAAATGCCTTATATCCACAATTTCAAAGTTGAAAGTTCTTAAACTTGCTTCCACGTACCAGACTCCACATCCCAAATGAGTCCCAAACAAATATGAACAGATATAGGCACAGCATAAAAACACTACTTACAATTTACTTTCTTGTGCAGTATCCCAAGGTGCATGCATCCAGACTTTCACACGTGCCCTTCACCTCTTGGGTATCGGCTTACCAGATAATTGACAATAAAACCTTTAGTGTAACACTCTTCTGTTGCACATTTAAATATATCTTCCAGCCTTCACTTATTTCTACTTATTAATCGATCTCTCCATGTTCAATCAATTCCGTGGTAACCATGTATAAGTACATGTACAAAAGAAACTAGTGCAACCATGTAAATAGAAGCTATACTATTTAATGGTTTAAAAATGCACTTACAAAGATTCCAAAGTATGTGAGCTTATTGAATTTGTAAACATGACTCATGCAGGTTTTAAGGCCCTTATAGCAGAGCTTACAACAATAACCATTATGAAAACCTTTTCCCTTTTGAGGAGTTGGAGATAGGGTTTGAGCTAAGTGCCCTAAGGTGAATGTTCCTTTGGCTCAGGTGTCTCAGAAATCAGATCTCTGGGGCAATGATATTGGAAGCAAATACGAGGAGCCCCACTTTTACTCTGGGTTTAATCATTTATTCTAAGTATACAGTACGTCCTGCTCCAGATATAATACTTACATTTGGGTAATCCTCCACCAGATGGCGCTGTGCACTGCAGACATGCAAAAACAGGCTCCTCCCGGCCCCTCATATACCCAGGGACCTCCCACAAATCCCCAGATTTCTCTGCAGTGCTGACTGCGAAGACATGAAGTATCACTCTCGCAGGTGAGCGGGGCTATTACAGCCCGTGGCCCTGTTGGACTATTCCCACCCGTCGTCCTTGTGATGTGCCTCCCAGCCTGGGCTGCGCTGGTCGGGTGAAGGTAGGCAGCACCATGTGTGCTTATGGAGCCATGCTCCACCGCAGTCCCCCACCAAAGGGTAGGTGGTTTAGGCTGATGGTGAGCCTCTAGTGGATGCCCCTCCCGCATTATTGCCCCGTGTAGCGGTGGACCCTGTGCTGCTTGCTCTTTATTATTGTTTGGCTCCCGCCGTGCGTGTGTCTTTTCTTTTACAGAATAGTGTGCTGCGCCGGGCGGCGGCGGCGTCTCCTTTAGCAAAGGCTTATCCTTTGCTTGTTTGGCTGCTACCTCAGAGCTTCGGGGTGGGCGGGGACTTGGCTTGGCGCGCACCGTGTCACGGCCGAATGATTGGGCCCGCCCTTCGAGGTTCGCTGGGCGCCATTTTGATGATCTTCGCGCGTATTTGAGGTCCCCCTCCTCCTTTGGTCTGTAAGTGCCCTCGCGGGTGATTCTTTATTAAATATTTTTCCTGCTGCGCATGGCCCTGACACCTCTTATTCCCTTTATATCTTTCACACGTCAAAGTCTCCGGTGGCTTCTCCCGGCCTCATATAAATTTAGAGGGCTTACAAACAATTCTCCCACATTAATCAGCGGGTCTTGGGGCATCCAGGGTTGCCTATTGCATAAATCCTTGCTGGCATATTGCTTAGATAATCACCATATGGAGGCATCTCAGAATTATGTGACCGGGTTCCCTCGGGGACAAGACCTGCTGTGTACAGCGTGTGGACAGCCCCATGCTGCACCTCGGTTCAATACACCTGTTTCCCCGTGCTTAAATCTCACGCCTGATGAGTTGCACTTGAGCGGGGATGACCAGCAAGTCGTGCCGCGCAGTCTGCCTACGGCTGATCAGGTCATTTCGAGGTTGGCAGAGTGCTTGGGCCCTGGTAAGAAGCGGTCCCTGACGCCTCCGGTTTCACCCTTTCCTACTGAAACTGAGGAGGTCGCTGCTCCGCTGATTTTTGCTCCTTTTGTTGAAGGTGAGCTGTTCTCCGACTCGGGCTCCTCTGACGAGAGGCCGAGGAGTCATGATGATTCTGGCCCTGGTTCCTGGGGCCTGTGTGACACTGATGAATTACTGATAAAGATCTTTGAGGCCTTGTCTATCTCTCTCCCTGGTGAGGCTCCCAAGCCTAGAGGGGAGAGTTTCCACACAGCGACACCGCGCTTGGAATATTCTAAGTATGTCACACACCCCGCTTCAGATATCCATAACACATGGGTAATACCACCTTAAGAGGCGTTCCTGCAGAGATGATGCAAAGAAAAAAGCCCCTCCCTGATCCATAAATACCTGGGACCTCCCACTCATTACCCCAGTTGTCCATCTCTGCAAGACGGCGAGCAAGTCAGAAGATGATGTCTCCTCCTCGCTCAAGGGGGAGTTAAGGTAGCTGGGGTTGCCCCCGGCCCATTTGGTTCATATTTCCGCTCGGCTTTTTGTTCCCCTAGGGATCCCCTGTTTTCTCTTATGTATGCCTCCTCAGCTTAGGCTGCGGGCCGAGCGAGGGTATAGGAGCACTCACTGTGCTGCGGAGCTGCGCTCCCCCCCCCCCCCCCGTGAGACCCTGTTACAGAGGGTAGGCGGTGGTCCGGGTTGGTGATCCCGGTTTGGGATGCCCCGTCCCTGTACATTAGCCTATAGTCTCCCTTGGGGTTGGGGTTGTAGGGTCCTCTGTTCCCCTCCCCCCTCCCTCCTCTCCCTTTCCCCCACTTTGCTTGTGTGTGTGTTTTGTGGCTTACTTTGCGCAGCGCGGGGCGCTGGTCTTTGGCGCCAGGCGTGAGGTCCGTTACCTCACGCCTGTGCCTGCTTTATTGATGGGGGGCGGGGCCTAGCGGCGGCGCGTGCCGCGGCCCGACTGCCCGTTTTTTGTGGGGGTTGCCCAGGGGGTGCCCCGCGTGGCGGGGGAACCCGCCGGGCGGTGTTTTCGGGCGCCGCGGCGGCGGCGCCCGCTGCGCATAAGGTGATTCTTCTCCCTACTCATGGCGGCGGGGGGGCGGGGCCAGCTCGCGGCGCGTCATCGCCGCGACCCCGCCCCTCTCCTTCCTCAGCGCTGGCGCGCTTTCGGCTGTGTGTGTGTGTGATTGGGGGGGGGGGGGGCACGAGCGTCATATGACGCGGACGCTGAGCGCGCCTTTTCTCTTTGCCACTGTGCTTCCTCCTCCTCCTCCTCCCTGGCCTCTGAGGTTCTTCCCGCGCTTTCCAGGCTGCCTGCAAACTGAGTGGCCCTATGGGCCCCGCTTTATTGTCTTTGCTGCATGTAACAGTGCCATTACTCATAAGGGTCACGTGTGTCTTTCAGGGCTGTGTGGGGATCCTCTCCTTCCGGGATTATTGGGCCCTTCCCTGTCCTAAATTCCTGGGTTCCTTCCATTTTTATCCTCCCACCTGGGACATTAAAAGGGGCATCCCGGGTTGCTTACTGGCGTAATTCCCAGGGTCTTAGGGACCACACAAAATCACCTTTATGGAGGCATCCCCTGATACGGGGGCGGGCACCCCTTCGGGGCATCCCAAGAAGTGCATATTGTGCGGTGTGTCCGTTTCGGGGGACGATGTACTGCTATGTATTCCCTGTGCACAGCTAACCATTACCCGGCAGTCAGGATCCCAGACTTCGGGATCAGCACCGTCGGCTGCGTCGTCTCCACCTCCCACCCTGACGCAGGCTACGGGCGTTGCGGTCGAGGGCAGGGATTCGCAGGCTGATATGTGCGCCAGATTGGCAGCTCTGGAAAAGATTGTTTCCTCGTTGGCCGCCCGCAAGGCCCCGGTCAAGAGGAAACATTTGTCCCCGGCCCCGCCGGGGGATGACGGAGACGATATTAATTTTCTTGACTGATCTGATTTGTCTGTCCCGGAGGACGGAGAGGTGTCCGATGGGTCAGAGGTTACTGACGATGAGTATTCTGCTAGTGCCGATGCCGAGTTTAGTGAGCTGGGAAAATCGGCGGACTCCCTTCAAGCTCTTGCCTTGATGTTGGAGGTTCTGAACATCTCTCCTCCTGAAACGGCATCGCAGCAGGATGGTGAGCTGTTTGAGGAATCCAGGCCACGCTTGGAGTTTCCTACGCAGCGGCATTTTGACAAAATCATTGACAAGGATTGGGACAGGCCGGCACGGCTCCCGGGCATCCCGCAAGGGTGGAATAGGAAATATCCCTTCCCTGCTGAGGTGGTCAAGCGCGGGGCTTCCCCGCCCGAGGCCGACGCCCCGGTTCTGGGGTTATCAAACTCCTCGGTCCTAAATAGACCTGATTGTTCCACCCTCAAGGACGGGGAGGATAAGCGTATTGATCAGATGACTTGCCATGGTTTTATTAGCGTCGGGTCGGCCATGCGGCCTGTCTGTGCCTCTGAGCTTATGGTGTTGGCGGCCTGATCCTTGGTTAGGGAACTGTTGACGTCTTCCGGACTTCGTCCGGGGAGTAATGAGTTCCTTAGTCTCAAACGCTGTGAGCTGTTTTTTATCCTTTGTATTGACAGCCCTGGATGACACCTTAATGATGTGTGGTAGGACGTCGGCTTTACTGGTGACCATTCGGCGGTCGGTATGGCTGCGCCAGTGGGCGGCAGACTTTATGTCCAAGAAGTCTCTGACGGCCCTACCCTTCGTGGGGTTGAGGCTCTTCGGTGAGACTTTGGACTCAGTCACCCAGGGTGGTAGGTTACCGCAGCGAAAGAAGCAGCGTCGCTCCTTTCGGGGGGCGACCTCTACTGCCCCTTCCTTTCGGGGGGGCCAGATCTGGAAGAGGATCTACATTTCGTTCCTCCAGAAGTGACTCGGGGAGCAGGGGCAGAGGACGTGCCCGCTCAGGATACAACTGGGGTTCGAAGCCCAAGCCGGCTATCAAGCCTGCTCAGCAATGAGGGGGCGCCCTCACCCTTGCGGGTGGGGGGACGGCTCAAGCACTTCTCCCAGGTTTGGGATCAAGAAGTCTCGGACAGGTGGATTCGTGAGGTTGTGTCTTCCGGCTACGAGCTAGAGTTCGAGCTCCGCCCCCCCTCCAGATTTCTGAGGTCTCGGATGCCTTCAGAGCCCTGGCGGCTCAGGGGCTCATGGGGGCAGTATGGAGTCTTTTGGACATGGATGTCATTCGTCCCGTGCCTGTCTCGGAACGGGGCGAGGGCTTCTATTCCAATCTGTTCACGGTTCCCAAGAAGGACGGGTCGATCCGTCCTATCCTGGACCTCAAGCTTCTCAACAGGTTTATCAGGTCGCGCAAATTCCGCATGGAGACCTTGCGCTCGGCCATTCAGTCTCTCCGTCAGGGAGATTTTCTGACGTCCATAGATATCAAGGATGCTTATCTGCACATTCCGATTTTTCCAGCACACCAGAGGTTCCTCAGGTTTGTAGTGGAGGACCGTCACTTTCAGTTTGTGGCTCTTCCTTTCGGCCTCACCTCGGCGCCCCGGGTGTTCACTAAGGTGCTGGCGGGGGTGATGGCACTGCTCAGAGTCCGGGGCATTCGCTTTGTACCCTATCTGGACGATCTGCTGATCATGGCGTTGTCATTCAGCCAAGCGGAGTTGGACACCGGTGTGGTGGTGTCCGCTCTGGAGAGGTTCGGTTGGGTGATCAATCACCCCAAGTCTTCCCTTTGTCCATCCAGGATTGTGACTTTTCTGGGGATGTCTCTGGACTCCTCGCAGGCCGGGGTCTTTCTGCCCCAGGCCAAGATACTTTTGATCCAGGAGTTAGTGCGGCTACTCTTGACAGCTCCTCACCCGTCCATCCGGATAGGGATGAGGCTGGTGGGATTAATGGTGGCCTCATTCGAGGCAGTTCCCTTTGCCCAATTCCATACGAGGACGCTTCAACTTCATCTGCTGAAGGTTTGGGACAGGTCACCACTGTCGTTGGACCGGTCCTTTCGGTTGACCCCTCAAGTTCATCGATCCCTACAATGGTGGATGGGGTCTGTCAATCTGGGGAAGGGCAAATCCTTCCTGGCCCCTTGCTGGGAAATGGTCACCACGGACGCCAGCCTATCGGGCTGGGGGGGGTGTTTGGAAGGATTGCCAGTTTCAGGGGCTATGGAGTCCGCAGGAGGCTCACTAGCCCATCAACATTCTGGAATTGAGAGCCATCAGGTTGGTTCTGTTTCGCTTGACGCATCAGTTGCGGGGCCGGCCGGTTCAGGTCCGGTCGGACAACCGGACGGCGGTTGCTTACATCAATCACCAAGGGGGGACTCGCAGCAGGAGTGCCCTCAGAGAGGTGTCTTTGATTCTGGACTGGGCGGAGACCTACGTCCCGTGTATCTCAGCGGTCTACTTTCCGGGAGTGGAAACTACGGAGGCGGACTTGCTGAGCAGGGCCTCGTCTCGTCAGGGGGAGTGGTCTCTCAGTCTCAAGGTGTTTCGTTTGATTTGTCTCAGGTGGGGGTCCCCAGGGTGGACCTCTTTGCCTCTCGCCACAATCACAAGCTTCCGGTCTTTGTGTCGCTCTCGCAGGATCCTCTGGCTCTGGCAGTGGATGCCATGTCTCTGAACTGGAGGGAGCTGGGCCTGCTTTACCTGTTCTCTCCGTTCCCGCTGCTGGCCAGGGTGGTGCGCAAACTGGCGTTGGATGGGGCTTCTGCGATCCTGGTGGCCCCCAGGTGGCCAAGGTGCATTTGGTTCGCATATTTAGTAAGGCTGGCAAAAGACCAGTTCGTGTTGCCGCTAGGTCCGGACCTGCTCACTCAGGGTCGGCTGCGTCGTCCCAGTTTACAATCGCTGGCTTTGACGGTGTGGCTGCTGAGTCCACTATCTTGAGAGAGGAAGGTCTTTCTGATGCTGTTATTCAGACACTTATCAGTGCCAGGAAGCGGTCTTCATCTACTATTTATTATAGGTCTTGGATGTCCTATATTGACTGGTGTGAGGGTAGGTCCCTTTCTTGCCGGGAGTTTTCTATTCCCAGGCTCTTGGAGTTTCTTCAACATGGTTTGGATCTGGGGCTCCAGGTTAGTACCTTAAAGGGGCAGTTTTCTGCCCTGGCGGTTTTCTTTCAAAGGTCCTTTGCGCTTCATCCCTTAGTCAAGACGTTCTTCTAGGGAGTTATGCATGTACGGCCTCCTAGGAAGCCTTTTGTTCCGTTTGGGATTTGAATTTGGTTTTTTCTGCTCTTCAGGGGTCTCCGTTTGAGCCCATGCATGAGGCTGCCTTGTCGTCCCTTACTCAGAAGGTGGCTTTTCTGGTGGCCATTACTTCTGTGAGACGTGTTTCTTAGTTGGCTGCTTTATCCATTAAAGCTCCGTATTTTGAAAGGCAGTCAGGATAAGGTTGTGTTTCGTTTCAAGCCAGACTTCCTTCCTAAGGTGGTTTCGGCTTTCCATTTGAATCGGGACGTTGTCCTGCCCTCTCTCTGTCCTAATCCTAGGAATGAGAAGGAGAGGGCGTTGCATTCCTTGGACGTTGTCCGCGCTGTGAAATATTACCTGGTGGCTACGTCTTCTTTTCATAGGACGGCCGCCTTCTTTGTGGTGCCCTCTGGGCCTAGGAAGGGTTTGGCTCCTGCCAAATCTTCTGTCAGTAAATGGATTCGTCAGGCCATTTTGGGGCCTATGCTGCCAAGGGGAGGAGTCCCCCTTTTCGTGTTACTGCTCATTCTACTCGCGCTCTTGGAGCGTCCTGGGCCTTCCAGCACCAGGCCTCTGTTGAGCAGGTTTGTAAGGCCGCTACTTGGTCTTCTGTTCTCTCTTTTTCCAAGTTTTACAAGGTTGATGTTCGGGCCTCAGCGGATGCTGGTTTGGCCGTCTGGTTCTGCAAACTGTTGTGGCATAGGTTGTGCCTTGTTACCTTGTTTTGGTTTCCCGCCCTTTTATGGACACTGCTGTTGGATGTCCCATGTGTTATGGATATCTGAAGCGGGGTGTGTGACATACTTAGAATAATACCATTTTGTGAAATACTCACCTGTAAAATGGGTATTATAAGTATGTCACACACCCCGCTTCACCCGCCCTTGTTTGGTACTCTGGATACTCTGTATTGGGCATTTTGCGTGGTTCTTGGTTTTATTGTTGCCTCTTCCTGGTCCCTTGCTTACTGCTTCTGTATACTGGGTAATGAGTGGGAGGTCCCAGGTATTTATGGATCAGGGAGGGGCTTTTTTCTTTGCATCATCTCTGCAGGAACGCCTCTTAAGGTGGTATTACCCATGTGTTATGGATATCTGAAGCGGGGTGTGTGACATACTTATAATACCCATTTTACAGGTGAGTATTTCACAAAATGGTATTTTCTGGAGCAGGATCATTTCCAGGCTCTTGTACTCAAATAATGGGAATCCCCTAGTAAACTTCCAGGGGTTCCAGGGAACTGGGATTGGAAATACCCTTTTCCCCCTGATGTGGTTAACTGTTGGCCATCACCTCCTGTGGTGGATGCACAGATCATAGGGGTTCTTAATCCCCCCTTCATTGCAGCCCCTTCTTATCGTACCCTTCGGGATGCTGAGGACCGGCGCATTGATGGGCTGTATTCCCTTGCCTTTTCTTTTGCAGGGACGGCGGTGCGCCCGGTCTGTGCCGCGGCCATCACTGCAGTGGCCGCTAGAACCCTTATCAGAAAGATGATTGATCATCAACTTGAGGATCTCCCCTGGGAGGTGTTTAATACACTCTCCAGTTGTGATGTATTTTTAAGGTTTATCCTTTTAGCTCTGGATGACACCATTAGAATGTGTGCAAGAACTTCTGCCCTTGTGGTAGCTATACGTCGCTTGGTCTGGCTGCGACAGTGGGGTGTTGACGATGCTACAAAAAAGACTCTTACTGGGCTTCCCTTTAGAGGGCGACGCCTATTTGGGGCTCGTCTGGACCTTTTTGGAGAAATGGGCAAAGCACCCCTACGCAGAAGGCTGTCTCGGCCTCCTCGGGGCAGGGGCACCCCTCCCCCCCCCCCCCCCCCCCCCAATGTTAGTGTCAAACACGAACCAGGGGTGTGCTTCCAGCTATTTGGTGTAGATTCCTGCCCCAGGATTGGCAGACAACGCCCTGGCCCCCCCCCCCCCCCCCCCCCCCCGGCCAAATCTTTCACCAAAACCCCCCAAGCATGATGGGACGCCCTCGCCCTTATGGGTGAGGGGATGGCCGCAGCATCTTGCTCCTATCAGGAGGCGTCATGCCTCCTTCTGGTGGATTCAGGAGGTGGTTTCCTCTGGATGCAGGATAGTGTTTGCTGGGCGGTCCCTTCCCGTGATTGTCAGGGTGCCTTTGGTCCCTGTCTCTCTTCAGGTGTTTGTGCAGGCCTTGCACGGCCTGCAGGGTCTGGGGTCACTTGCAGGTTGCCCTTAACAGGCAGAGGCAGGGGCCTCTACACCTACCTTTTCCACATCTCCCCCCCCCCCCCCCCCCCCCCCCCCCAAAAGGATGAGGCAGTCTGGCCCGTTCTGGCCTTCCATAGGTTCAGCAATTTTACGTTCACATGCAGTTTTCTGCATGGTTTCTCTGAGTTGGGCCGCCAGCGCCCTGCGCCCAGGGGCCTCTTGCCGTCTGTGGAGATCTAAGATGCTTATTTCATTACCACTGTGTATTTATGGACACTGAGGCTCTTACAGGTTTGTGTTGGAGGTCCAACACTGCTGATTGTGGCCTTGTTACCTGGCCTCTCTTCTGCTCCCAGAGTGCTCGCCAATGCGCTGACGGTGGTAATGTCTCTGATGAGACCAAGGGGTGTCCGCGCGAGGATCTACCCGGTCGTCCTTCTTTGCTTCCCAATCTCTACGTCAGGCCGAGTTGGTTACTCGGCTGGTGGTGTCCTTTGGGAGTCCTTGGATGGGTGTTCAATCACCTCAATTCCTCATTGTCCCCTTATTTGGTATCTCCATTCCTAGGGTTGAATTTGGATTCGGTTCAGGCTAGAACCTTCTTCCTTGGCTATAAGGTGGACAATCTGGTTATATGGGCTCTGTCCCTCATTGCTGTCCCAGTCTCTTCACCAGGCAGGATTGCAGCTGGTGGGCCTGTTGGTGGCTGCTCAGAGGATGTCCCTTATACTCGGTGCCCTTGGGCTCTTCAGCAACTTCTATTGTTAAGGCTGAACAGGTTTCCAGCTTCCCTGGAGCTGGGTCTGTGTACCTTCCCCCTTGGTACGGTGGTTCTTCTTGAGACGGTTCTCAGGGAACCAGTCAGGAGGCACCCCCTTCCTGGCATCTTCCTGTAGCTGGTCACCATGGTTATCAAATTTAGCAGAATGATTGGGGGGGGTTCTTCTAAAATCCCCTGTGGTTCCGAGGTGTATGGCTCCCCTAAGGGTCCTACCTATCGATTTTTGAAACGGTGAGCCTTCAGGTTGGCTCTCTTGCTGGACTATTCCTCTTCCGGACCTGTCTATTTGGGGGCTCTTGGTCTGTCTGACGACAGTGACCCGTATTGATTATATGTGTGGGACTCGGAGCAGGATGATCCTCCTGGAAGGTATTTGATCCTGATCTGGGTGGAGGACTGCATGTCGGTGGTATTCGCTCCGGTGGATGTCCTCCTGCGACAGGATGTGCTAATCCTTGTGTCTCTATGAGATCCAACTAGTGTGGATCTGTTTGGGCCCCGTCACTATCACAAGTTCTCGGCCCTCGTTTCCCTGTCCTGAAGTTTCCCGACTGTTGCCACGAGGCTTAGTTACGTTATGACTGGACATTCTATGCTTATGTCTTATCTTCATTCACCCTGCTAGGCGGGGTTCTGCGCAAGATTACACTGAAAGGGGGGACCAGTGATACTGGTTGCCCCTGGGTGGCCTAATGGAGTGTGGTCCGCAGACGTGGTACTGAGTACCAGGAGTGCTGATCTGCTCACTCAGGGCCCCTTTTATGTCACCCCAATCTACAGGCTCTGGCCTAGACGGCCTGACGGCTGATTCATCCATCTTGATGGAGATGGGCTTATCTTCTCGGTGACTGTGACTATTGGAAGTCTAGGAGCAAGCTTCTTTTTTTTTCTTCCGTCTAATTTATGGTATGGCGTACCCATACTGATTGGTGTGAGTCTAGGTCTCTCCCCTGTTGGGCGTTCTCTGTTCCCAGGGCTATAGTTATTACAGCATGGGTTGGAGTTGGCTCTCCATCTCTGTACTCTGAAGGTTCAGGTTCTGCCCTGTCCGCCTTCCTGTTTGAAGTCTTTTGCTCTCTTTTCCTGGGATAAGCATTCTTCGGGGATTACTCATGTGCATTCCCCACGTAATTCTTTGATCCTCGTTGGGATTGAGTTTTATTCTGTTTGCCTTGCGGGGTGTTCCCTTTGGACCTATTCCGGATGCTGTCTGACTGTTTTACCCTCAAGGTTGTCCTTCTGGGGACTGTTGCTTCAGTCAGACGCGTGCCTGAGCGGGCGGCTGTTTTGCTAGCCTTCGTCCTTTGGTATACGCCTAGATAAGGTGGTGTTCCGCTCTACGCCGGACCTTCTGCCTGTGGTGTCTTATTCTCAGGTATTCTAGATATCTTGTCTTTTTTCTGTGCCTTATTCCTAGTAACGCTGAGAAAAGGGGGTCTACATTCCCTCAACAGGTTTTGGAAGTTTTTTCCTGGATTGTCTCTTGCCCCTTAGGGGGACTAATGCCCCTTGGGGTTTGCGGGCATCTCCATCCTGTATGTGACTGTTTTAGTCTGATTCCAGGGTTTATGCGGCCTTTGGCCTGGTCTTTACTAGGATGGGTTGTCCCTTCTGGTCCTAGGTAAGGTTTTGGCTTCTGCCAAGGCTACTGTTAGCTTTTGGACTTGTCGGGCTGTTACTCAGGCCTATTCTTTTAAGGGGAAGAATCTTCTTCTCGCCTTACTTCTGATTCTACTTGTGCTTCGGTATCTTTGGGCCTTTCGGCACCAGGTTTCTGTTGAACAAGTCTGCTAGACCGCTGCTTGTACTCGGTTCATACCTTTTCAAAGGTTTTTATGAGGTTGACGTTAGAGCTCTGCTCATGTCGCTCTTGGTAGCAAGGTTTGCAGGTGACAGTGCCTTAACTGTCTGCTGTGCCTTGTTTGTTGGGGATCCCACCCTGTTTTATGGACACTGCTATTGGATGTCCCAAGTGTAAGTATATCTGGAGCAGGACGTACTGTATACTTAGAATAATACAATTCTGTGAAATACTCACCTGTAGAATTGGTATTATACGTATACAGTACGTCCTGCTCCACCCCACCCTGGTTATTCTAAGTATGTCACACACCCCGCTTCAGGTTACTAAATCATTAGAACATGGGTTATACTCACCGCTAGGCGGCACTGTTTGCAGAGAAGTCCAGAAAACAAGAAGCCCCTCCCGGTCTATACATACCTGGTACCTCCTAACAATTCCCCAGTGTTCTTGTCTGCAAGGTGGCGACAAGACAGAAGAAAAAAGTCTCCTGCTTGCAGGTAGCCGGGGTGTCACCCCCCCCCCCCCCCATGGTCTATTTCTGCCCGGTTCTTTTGTTTTTAATCCCCTGATTGTTTGGTAGCCTCCCAGCTTAGGCTGTAGGCCGGGCAAGGGTAGATGGCACTTAAGGTGCCCAGGAGATTAGCTCCTCCGCTCGACCCCATATTATGGGGCATAGCTGTGATCTGGTTTGGTGATCCGGACGTGGGATGCCCCAACCCTCATTTGCCCTTAGGTGTGTTTAGATGTGACTGGTTGCGGCGCCTGGCTTGTTTGTATGTGTGTGGACGGGTGTCTGTGCTGTGTGGGCCGTTTGGCATCCTTTTTACTTGTGGATCTCTGCGCTTTATTTTTAATTGTTGGCCTAGCTGGCATATTGTCTGGGCGGTCGGGCGAGGGCTATGCTGGCCCGCCGCCTTGGTGTTTTCACTTGGGGGCGGGCGCCATGCAGGGCGCCCGTCCTTTGAGGTGATCGGGGATGGGGGCGGAGCCGGGCGGCGCGCTGCACCGCCGGCCCGCCTGGATGTGAGCGCCGAGGTCCTCCTCGGCGCTCGCAGCGTTCCCTTGTCAGCGGGGGGACCGGGCGGCACGTGGTCCGCCAGTTTTCTTCTGCGGGCGCCATCTCTTGATGGCGCCCGCTGCCCGGCTCGGCGACGAAGATGGGCTGGGTCGCGTCTTGCGCGGCCCGCGCCGTGACTGGCCAGTGGGGAAGGGGGCGGGGCCGCTGCTCTCCCGCGTTTCTGTGGGCCCGCCCCTCGTCTCCCCTTCGCTCCTTGGCGGTGCTGCTCGGGTCTGGTCGGGGCCTCCATCTCGCTGTGGGGCTAAGGTAGGCCTTCGTTATCTCTGCGGGGTCTTTGCTCTGCAGGGCTTAAGGTCAGCTGTGGTTTAAGGTAGTCCTGCAGATTAATTTATTATGCCATTATTATTATTATGATTGGATTGCGCCCCCCTGCGCCTGTGGGGGTGATGGCAGGGGTATTTAGCCAGTGTTCTGGCATGTTGGCTCTTTATTATTGTACTGTATTTTCCCTGTGTGTGTTGTGCTGGAATGATTGTTGTCTTTTTGTTTTACAGATCCTGGGATCCCATACTACAGGGCTCTCCCGGTCTTATATACCTGGCTAGTTGGGCTTTTTAGGTTATCACATTCCTTATTGGTCCCATGATCAGGACTTTTAAATTTATATATATATATATATATATATATATATATATATATATATATATATATATATATATATATATATATTGAATTATTAAGGGGCATCCCGGGTCGCTTATGACGTAAATCCCTGGGTTCTGTAAATAACCATAAATTCACCATATGGAGGCTACCTCAGATACTGGAAATGGTCCTGCGGGGCAGTCCAAGTTGTGCGGGGGGTGTGGGACTCCGCTCCCAGGGGATGATGTCATTATTTGCATTCCATGTGCTCGGCGGAACATTGAGCGCCAGTCCAGCACCCCGGTGCCCGGTACTTCGTCATCCGCGCCATCCCCCCCTCGCTTGTTCAGGACCCCGTGTGACGTGGTCACTGGGGGTGATCCGCAATCGGAAGTATGTGCCCGATTGGCCAGTCTTGAGAAGATGTTCTCCGCTGTGGTCGCTCAGAAGGCTCCGGCTAAACGGAAGCACCTGTCTCCGCCTACGCCGGACTCAGATGAGGAGGTTATTGAGGATCTGGATTGGCCAGATCGTCCTCTTGAAGAAGGTGAGCTGGTGGAAGAATTAGAGGATCCTGAGGTTCAGCAGTTGCTGGCCGATGAGGGTGACCCAGCCGAGGGGTCCGTTCCTGATACGCCATCCATTCTGGCCCAGATTTGAAGATTTGGATCCTCCTGAAGCTGCTCCTCGACCTAAGGGTCAGCTTTTTGGAGTTTCCAAGCCGCGCTTGGAGTTTCCTAGTCAACAGCATTTTGAGAACGTTGTTCTTAAGCAATGGGAGCAACCTACGCGTCTTGTTGGGGTGCCGCCTAGCTGGGATAGAAAGTATCCCTTTCCGGCGGACCTGGTGAAGCGTTGGTCTGTCCTTCCCGAGGTTGATGCTCCGGTCTTGGGACTGTCTAATACGGCGGTTGTACATTCTCCTGACACGACCTCTCTCAAGGACGGCGAGGATCGCCGGATTGATCAGCTGGCCCGTCATGGTTTTGTCTGTGCGGGTTCAGTTCTGAGGCCTGTTTGTGCTTCGGCACTTTTGCTGCTGGCGGTTAGGTCTATCGTCAGGGATTTATGTACGGATCTTGATCCTACTTGTGCTGAGTTTCTTGCTCTTAAGCGTTGTGATTCCTTTTTGTCTTTCGTTCTGGCCGCTCAGGATGATGCCATGCTGATGTCTGGCAGGGCTACGGCTCTGTTGTAGCTGTACGACACCACCTCCCTGGCATTTCCAGTTTGTAGCTCTTCCATTCGGCCTTACCTCGGCTCCGAGAGTGTTCACCAAGGTGTTGGCGGGAGTGATGGCCCTGCTCAGAGTTCAGGGGATTCGGATTGTGCCTTACCTGGACGATCTTCTCATCATGGCGCCTTCCTTCAGTCAAGCGGAAGGGGACACCAAGTCGGTGGTGTCTATGCTGGAGAGGTTCGGCTGGGTGATCAACTACCCCAAGTCCTCTCTGGTTCCGGCCAGGGTGGTGACCTTTCTGGGGATGTCCTTGGACTCTTGCCAGCACAGAGTTTTTGTCCCTCAGGCCAAGGTTCTGTTGATTCAGGAATTGGCTCAGCTTCTTCTTTCCAATCCTCGCCCGTCCATCCGTCTAGGGATGAGACTGGTGGGGCTGATGGTGGCTTCTTTCGAGGCAGTTCCCTTCGCGCAATTTCACACGCGGACGCTTCAGCTTCATCTGTTGGCGTCTTGGGACCGCGATCGCTGGATCGGTCCTTTCGGATGTCTCCCCGGGTTCGGCAGTCTCTTCTGTGGTGGTTGGTCTCGGACAATCTCCTGAAGGGCAGGTCTTTCCTGACCCCACTTTGGGAAACTGTCACCACGGACGCCAGTTTGTCGGGATGGGGAGGTTTCTGGAAGGCTCTTCGGTTCCGGGGACAGTGGGGTCCTCAGGAAGCTCACTTGCCCATCAATGTTCTGGAGCCGAGAGCCATCAGGTTGGTTCTGTCTCACTTGACGCAGCATTTACAGGGCCTGCCGGTTCAGGTTCGATCGGACAATCTGACGGCGGTTGCATACATCAATCACCAAGGAGGGACTCGCAGTCTGGGTGCCCACAGAGAGGTGTCTCTGATCCTTGTTTGGGCGGAGACTCATGTCCCTTGCATCTCGGCAGTGTACATTCCAGGAGTGGAAAACACGGAGGCGGACCTTCTGAGCCGGTGTTCGTCCCGCCGGGGGGAATGGTCTCTCCATCCCCAGGTTTTTCGGTCGCTTTGTCTCCGGTGGGGGACGCCGGAGGTGGATCTGTTTGCCTCTCGTCACAATCACAAGCTTCCGACATTCGTGTCGCTGTCGCAGGATCCTTTGGCTCTGGCGGCGGATGCCATGGCCCTGAGCTGGAGGGACCTGGGTTTTCTTTATCTGTTTCCTCCAATCCCTATGCTAGGCAGGGTGCTGCGTAAGTTGGTTCTGGAAGGAGTTCCCGCCATTCTCGTGGCTCCAAGGTGGCCAAGGCGGGTGTGGTTCACAGACATCGTTCGTCTGGCAGTAGATCAGTTCGATCTGCCTCTTCGGCTGGATCTTCTCACTCAGGGTCAACTGTGTTACCCCGGTTTACCAACGCTGGCTTTGACGGCTTGGCTGCTGAGACCTCCATCTTAAAGGAGGAGGGTCTTTCGGATTCGGTCATTTGGACTTAGTGCCAGGAAGAGATCCTCTTCTTCCATCTATTATAGGGTTTGGAGATCTTATATTGATTGGTGTGAGGCTAGATCTGTGCCCTGCCGGGTCTTTTCTATTTCTAGGATTTTGGAATTTCTTCAATCCGGGCTGGACTCTGGTCTTCAGCTGAGTACTTTGAAGGGGCAGGTTTCGGCCTTGTCTATCTTTTTTCAGAAGTCATTTGCTCTCCATTCTTTGGTCAAGACCTTTTTCCAGGGGGTTTCGCATCTGCGGCCTCCTAGGAAGCCTTTGCTTCCTGTTTGGGATTTGATTTTGGTTCTCTCTGCTCTTCAGGCTCCTCCTTTTGAGCCTTTGCAGGATATTGCTCTCTCTATGTTGACTCAGAAGGTTGTCTTTTTGGTGGCCGTCACTTCGGTACGGCGTGTTTCGGAGTTGGCAGCTTTGTCTATGCAGGCTCCTTATTTTGAGAAACATCAGGACAAGGTGGTGTTTCGCTTCAAGCCGGACTTTCTCCCTAAGGTGGTTTCGGCGTTTCGCCTTAATCAGGATATTGTCCTTCCCTCTTTGTGTCCTAAGCCTGGGAATGACAAGGAGAGGGCTTTGCATTGTTTGGATGTGGTACGTTGTGTCAAGTACTATCTGCGTATTACGGCTTCTTTTCGTAAGACTGATGCCTTTTTTGTGGTGCCCTGTGGGCCTAGGAAGGGTTTGGCTCCGGCTAAGTCTTCCATTAGCAAATGGATTCGTCAGGCGATTGTTGGGGCCTACTCTGCCAAGGGGAAGGATCCCCCTTTTCGGGTTACTGCTCATTCTACTCGTGCGGTTGGAGCGTCCTGGGCTTTTCAGCACCAGGCTTCTGTTGAACAAGTTTGTAAGGCTGCTACTTGGTCTTCGGTTCACACTTTTTCCAAGTTTTATAATGTTGATGTGCGGGCCTCAGCGGATGCTGTTTTTGGCCGCAAGGTTCTGCAGGCTGCAGCGGTTTGAGTCTTCTGCATTATTGCCTGGTTGGATACCCGCCCTTTTTGGACACTGCTGTTGGATGTCCCATGTTCTAATGATTTAGTAACCTGAAGCGGGGTGTGTGACATACTTAGAATAATACCATTTTGTGAAATACTCACCTGTAAAATGGGTATTATAAGTATGTCACACACCCCGCTTCACCCGCTCATTTTGGTATCCTGGTTCTTTATATGGTGAAGCTTTTTGGTTATATTTGAGGGTTACCATTGTTTTTTTCCTGGTACCTTGTCTTATTGCTGTTTGAATTACTGGGGAATTGTTAGGAGGTACCAGGTATGTATAGACCGGGAGGGGCTTCTTGTTTTCTGGACTTCTCTGCAAACAGTGCCACCTAGCGGTGAGTATAACCCATGTTCTAATGATTTAGTAACCTGAAGCGGGGTGTGTGACATACTTATAATATCCATTTTACAGGTGAGTATTTCACAAAATGGTATTTTTGCATTATTCTGGATCCCCTGTATGGTGATTGTTATCATTGTTATACCAGTTTTTGGTGGTTAGTTTCTCCCGGCTTCTTTTTCACTGCTTTTCAATGCTGGGGATTTGTGGGAGGTCCCTGGGTATATGAGGGGCCGGGAGGAGCCTGTTTTTGCATGTCTGCAGTGCACAGCGCCATCTGGCGGAGGATTACCCAAGTGTAAGTATTATATCTGGAGCAGGACGTACTGTATACGTATAATACCAATTCTACAGGTGAGTATTTCACAGAATTGTATTTTGAGTTTAAAAATATTTTGGCAGCTGTGATAACCAGACCGAGTAATTTAGTAGTGGCAGCACTTTAAGCAAGTGCTTTCATCTGTAGTACGGTGAGCTGTGCAATCCATCTCTGACTTTATACTGTGCAGTGGTGTAATTTTTTTTTTTTTTTCTTGTTAGACACCTTGGAACTTAGTGACTTTCGTGACAGTGACGACAGTGATGAGGAGTCTCTTTGTAATACAGTCCTTATTACTGGGCCTCCTGGTGTGGGGAAGACCGCCGCTGTTTATGCCTGTGCACAGGAGCTGGGCTTTAAGGTTTGTGTTTTTTTCCCAGATTGAGATTTTGCCATTTGTGACCTGCAACTGATGAGGCTCCTCATTACAGGTGTTTGAAGTGAATGCTTCGTGCCAGCGAAGTGGACGTCAAATTTTGGCTCAGCTTAAGGAAGCTACGCAGTCTCACCAAGTGGACCAGCAGGGTGTCAGTGCGCACAAGCCTTGCTTCTTCAGCAACTACAGCTTGGGCAAATCTCCCAGTATGTATACATGGATTAAGAAAGGCTGTGTCAAGCCTTATGGCCTGTAAATGAGTGTGGTTCTAATCATTTCTATTGTTTCAGGAAAATTAAACTCTCCAAAGAAAGTGGTGTCCTCCCCAAGGAAGCCTCCAATGTCTCCCAGAGTATTGGGTGGGAAGAAGGGCCTGGCTCCTAAATCTCTGGCCAATTTCTTTAAAGCTCCCTCAAAGCAGAAAACAGAAGATAAAAATGCTGAAACTGCCAAAGGTAGTATTTAGTGCTAGTTGCAGTAAAAGAGCTTTTAGATCTATCTCTTATTGTCAACCGATCAAACGGCCATTTAACCCCCTTGGCGGCGATCCCGAGCGTGACTCGGGGTTAATTTGCGTTGTAAGTGGCGGTAACCCTGAGTCACGCTCGGGATCGATTTGGGAGCAAGAGCGGGCGGCGCAGCCTCCTTACCTTCTCCCTGCGATCCAGCGATGTCTCCGCCGCGATCGCAGGTGAGAGCCGCGGCGTCCGTCTCCGCTTCCGGGTTCCGTCTCTGTGAGCCGCAGAGGCTCGTGGGGGCGGAGCCGTGTGTCAGACAAATGCAATGGTAACGCTTTCGTTACCATTGCATTTGTCTTTTTCACAACGCCAGGGAGGTTAACGTGTGATAGGAGTGGACAGGTCACTTCCTATTAGCGTTTAGAAGGTTCTTAGATGTTAGCTTGTGCATAATTTTAAGCCTTTATCCCTCACAGCTGCTCAGCCATTACCCCAAGAGAAGACTTGCAATAAAATTGTGAAACCACTCCATTTGACCTCCAATAAAGAGGAAACGCAGCGGAAAACTGCGACTTCCCTTATTCTGTTTGAAGAGGTAAATCATTTTTCGTTCAGGTAGCCTCTTCTCCCCCCCCCCCCCCCCCCCCAATGTGCCATGTCCTAACAAGGAGCTTTGTTTCTCTTGCAGGTTGATGTGATATTTGATGATGATACAGGATTCTTAAGCGCCATAAAGACTTTTATGAGCACAACGAAGAGGCCAGTCATATTGACTACCAGCGGTAAGCAAGTTCTCAATTGTAAGACAATGGTTGTGGAAGAGTTATGTAAGTGGCCTTTATGGTTTCGGCTGTGTTCCTTGATTACAGGACAGTGCCAGAGCTCCTAGGGGATCTCAGCAGGTGGTTTAATGTGGGCAAAACCAGCCCTGGGGTCAGATACTTCAGGGCTTTCCCTGCTGTGCGAAACCCCATCTGTCGCCCGCAGTTATATTTCCGACGAGCCCACGGCAGAGTACGGTGGCATCACTTAGGCAGTTTGTGCCCACACCTGCACAGCCCAAAGGTTGCGAGTAAAGCCTCGGGTTGCCGAAGTGTGCGGCTGTAATTCCATTCAGCTTCTCCCGCTGCACATTAATATGCATGGCCCTAGAAGCTGATTGGACGAGAGGCTGTGTATACGCTGTTGGACCGTGGAGAGGTGAGCCTCCTGGGTGATAGCCGGGGTTTCACACAGTGGGGCAGCACACAACAAAGTGCTCCAGATGAACAGACCAAAACCCGGGATGGTGAAAACCAGTCAGGTTTTAGTCCATTTTAAGATCGGGAATTGACCGCAACTCTTGTATTTCTGCAGACCTTAGAATGAATTTTAGGGTGTAGTTCATATTAACCGGATATTCTACCTTCAGATGAATTATTTTAGTCCTTCTCCCACCTCTCCTATTTTAGATCCCATGTTTGGTGAAATGTTTGATGGAGCATTTGAAAATATCACCTTTCACACACCCTCAGTGGTAAGTTTTGGATGTTCTAGTTTAGTGCCTACTACTCTCATGACTTAAAATCACTTTGTTACTATTACAGGTAAATGTGGCCAGCTATCTGCAGGTTCTTTGTCTGGCTGAGAATGTCAGGACAGATAGAAAGGACTTCATCACACTTCTCACAGCCAGCAAATGTGACATCAGGCAGAGCATGCTGCAGCTCCAGTTTTGGGTGCGAAGTGGAGGAGGAGCACTGCAAGAGAAAGCACTGCCTCAGGCGGCTGGTGAGTATCTCTGCCCAAAATAAACGAAGTATCAGCTGCACCAAGAGATCTCTACCACAAGACAACTGTGAAGTGGTGTAAAGCACGTTTTGTACATGTTTTGCATGAATTATATATTACATGTCTGGGCTAAAGGACTAGAGAAGGGGTGCCATATAGATTTGGGTTATATCCTTATAAGCTTTGTGATGAATCCCTTTATCACCTACCTAAAAGAGGATATTTGGTCCCATGTACCATGTTTGCAGCCCCCAGACATATAAATAACCTAAAATTCCCCAGCCGGTTTAGTGGCCCAGCACCCAAAGTGTGATTTGTAGAGTTTGCAGATCCCCCTTCCAGGAGTTAACATGGATCTCCCAGACCCCCAAAACCTAAATAAGAGTGTGTACAGATTCCCCCCATACCCATGAGCAGAGCCGCCTGACCTAAAGTGATTAAACGGTAGTCATCGGAAAACTTAAGACATTCCAGCTTACCTGTCTGCAGTTCCCAACGCTAAATTTGCTTTTCCAGCTGGTTTACTCTGATTAGCCCAGAAGTGTCTTACGAGCATCAAATACTGCATTGCAGTTTGCAGAGACAAGTAAATGAGCATGCTTCTCTGCTGCCCTCGCTTATTAACCAAGGGCAGTCTGCGAGCCATACCACGGGGATCAGCAAGCCACATATGGCTCCCAAATTACAGCCTTCTAAGCTTCAGATCACTATTAAGACTGGAAAGTGATTGGTTCTGCCACTCTACAGAGTCTGTCTCTTGCAGTTGGTAACTGATGGCTAAGTCATGGGTACCATCCCTTCTGTGTTATCACAAAGGTGCTGCAGGTTTCCCACATGTGGGCATTTTCTTTATTGCATGGCACGGCCTGCTTCGGTATTTATAACATTTGGGTTATTCCGCCACAAGGTGGCGCAGTGGTACTGCAGAAAGCTGTGGCACCTCCCGGCTCCCTATAAAAACGGGATTAACCAACAAGTTCCCAGTGTTTCCTCTGCAGTGACACTGCGAAGTTAGAAGATGGCGCTCTCTCTCTTGCGCCGGTGAGCTGGGCAACCAAGCCTGCGGCCCTGCATGTCTATTTGCATCCGTTTCTGGACCATCACTGCCTCCCAGCCTTGGCTGACAGATCGAGTGAAGGTAGAAGAGCACTAGGGTCAAGTGCTCCTGGAGCGCAGCTCCAAGCCGCAGACCCTGTACCACAAAGGGTAGCCGGCCATAGGCTTTTATGGTGAGCTTAATAGGGATGCGGAGTTCCTGTCCGGACTTCTGACTGTATCCCCTTATTTTCCTTTTGGGGTCCCCCTCCCCTCCCTGGCCATGGCTGCTCACCACTGCCTTCTCGTCTCTCTCTCCCTCCCTCTCCCCCCCGCCTTCGTTCGGGAGGGGGGGGCAGGTGGTAGCGGCGAGTGGTGATATCTGTGGTGTTTTGACATTTTCTGTGTTTTTTTTTTTTGGGGGTGTTTTTAGCTGCCGCGCCGCTTTGTACATGGCCCGGCCGGGTCACGTGAGCACTGTTTTCGCACTCTTCGGGGGGGCCGGGTGATGACACGTATCGCGTCTCCCCGCGGCCCGCCCCTTGAGGTACCTCTGACGGCGCCATTTTATAGGACCCTCTTAGTTTGCTCTGATATCCTAAGTATGTCACACACCCCGCTTCAAGACATTCATTACATGTGGGTATACTGACCTGTAGATGGCGATCTTGCAGAGATAACAAAAAAAAGGTAAGACCCTCCCGGCCCATAAATTCCTGGGACCTCCCACTCATTCCCCAGTCTTTCATCTCTGCAGTGGCGAGCAAGTCAGAAGATTACATCTCCTCCTTGCAGGCAGCCGGGATGACTCCCGGCCTTCTATTCTTCTATTCCTGCCCGGATCCCCTTATTTAAATTACCTGCCTCCCAGCCTAGGCTGCTGGTCCGGGCAAAGGTAGTTGGCACCCCTGGTGCTTAGGAGCCGTGAGACCCCATAACAAGGGGTAGGCGGCTATCCGGGTTGGTGATCTCGGTTTGGGATGCCCCGTCCCTTGGCCCTACCCTGGCATGGATTCCCCCTATCCTGGATACCCTTAGAGGGGGGGGGGGGGTGAGGGCCGGGTCCCTTGTGGATTCCTCTCATTTATTGTGTGTGTGTGTGTGTGTGCTTTTACTATTCTAAGTATACAGTACGTCCTGCTCCAGATATACCGTAATACTTACACTTGGGTAATCCTCCGCCAGATGGTGCTGTGCACTGCAGACATGCAAAAACAGGCTCCTCCTGGCCCTTCATATACCCAGGGACCTCCCACAAATCCCCAGATTTCTCTGCAGTGCTGACTGCGAAGACATGAAGTATCACTCTCTCACAGGTGAGCGGGGCTATTACAGCCTGCGGCCCTGTTGGACTATTCCCACCCGTCCTTCGTTTGATGTTCCTCCCAGCCTGGGCTGCGCTGGTCGGGTGAAGGTAGACAGCATTATGCGTGCTTATGGAGCCATGCTCCACCGCAGTCCCCCACCAAAGGGTAGGCGGTTTAGGCTGATGGTGAGCCTCTAGTGGATGCCCCTCCCGCATTATTGCCCCGTGTAGCGGTGGGCCCTATCCAAAGGGTCACCATCCTCCCTCGTTTCCCCCCCGTAGCTCGGGGGGGGGGGGGGGGAAGAAAGGGGGGGTGTGTGTGGCGGTCTCAAGTGTACTGTGATTACACGATTATGGCCTTAGTATTGTCCTTGACTTGTAACTTGGTGTCAGAGCCGCGCTGTTTGCTTTTTTGTGTATCTGCCGCCGCGCTAGTCTCTTTCCTTATTGGATGTGCTGTGCCAGGCGGCGGCGGCGCCCCAGATGCTGCGGCGTCTCCTTGGGCAAAAATCTATGCTATGTGTGTCATACACTCTGCTTCTCTTTACAATATTGACTACTGCCTTAGAGCTTCGCGCTCTTTGGGGGGGCGGTGACCTGGTTTGGCGCGCTCCGCGTCACGGCCCGCCCTTCGAGGTTCGCTTGGCGCCATTTTGATGTTAGTGCAAGGACTTCTGCCCTTGTGGTGGCTATACGTCGCTTGGTTTGGCTGCGACAGTGGGGTACGGACTATGATGCTAAGAAGACTTACTGGGCTTCCCTTTAGAGGGCAACGCCTGTTTGGGGCCTGTCTGGACCTGTTTGGTTAATGAGGGCAATTCACCCCAACGTAGGCGGCCGTCGTGGCCCCTCGGGGCAGGGTAACCCCTCCCTACCATAGTGTAAAACAAGAACCAGGGGTGTCCTTCCTGGGGGCTCGTGCTGACTCCTGCCCCAGGAGCGGCATATAATGCCCTGGCCCCTCTGGCGGGGCTAAGCCTAAGTCTTCCACCAACATCCCCTCAAGCATGTTGGGGCGCCCTTGCCCGTCTGGGTGAGGGGACGGCTGCGGCACCTTGCTCATGCCAGGAGGTATCACGCCTCAGACTGGTGGATTCAGGAGGTAGTGCCCTCCTGATACAAGATAGTTTGCTGCGCGGCCTCCCCCAAGATTATCGGGTTCCGGGTGCTCCTGGTCCCCGCCTCTGTTCAGGTGCTGGTGCAGGCCATGCAAGGCCTGCGGGATATGGGGGTCTTTTGCAGATTGCCCTTAATAGGCAGAGGCAGGGGCCGATACACTAACCTTTCCACAGTTCCCCAAAAAAGGATGGGTCAGTCTGGCCCAATCTGGTCTCACTGATTTTCAGCAATTCGTCAATTACAGGCGGTTTCTGCAAAGGAAACACTGCGCTCGGCCATAAGCTCCTTGCGCGTCGGGGGCTTCTTGCCGTCTGTGGAGCTCAATGCAATATCTTTACTTCCCTGTGTCTTCTGGACACCGAGGTTCTTCAGATTCGCGTTGGTTGACCAACACTGATAATCGTGACCTTGTCACCTGGCCTCTCTTCAGCTCCCAGAGTGCTGACGGGGTGTGGTCTCTCAAGAAACCAAGGGGCGTCCGCGCAATGACCTACCTGGACGTCCTCATCACTTCCCAGTCTCTACGTCTGGCTACGTTGGATACTCGGCTGGAGGGTGTCCATTTGGGAGTCATTTGGAGGGCTGATCAAACACCCCCAAGTCCTTATTGTCCCCTTCATTTGTAACTCCATTCCTATGAATGAATTTTATACAGTTCAAGCAAGGATCTTCCTTCCTCAGCAATAAAGTGGACAATCTGGTTGTATGGGCTCAGTCCCTCTTAGCTGTCCCCGTCCCTCCACCAGGCAGGGGATGCAGCTGGTGGGCCCGCTGGTGGCGTACTCCAAAGAGGCCCCTTATGCTCAGTCCCCCCTGGGGCCTTCTGCAACTTCTCCTATTTGTCCTACGGGACAAGGACCCAGCATCCCTGGAGCAGGGTATGTGTGCCTTCCTCCCTGGTGAGGAGGTCCCTCTTGCAGTGGATGAACTCAAAGAACCTGCCTGAGGGCAGTCCCTTCTTGCCCTTTCCTGGGTAGACAGTCACCATGGATGCCAGTCTATCAGATTGAGGGGGGGTCTTCTTCTGGAAGTCCCTACGGTTCCAGGGGAGGTAGGGCCCTTAGGAGGCCTATACACCTATCAATGTTTGAATCTATGAGCGTTCAAGTTAGTTCTAACTCTCTTGCCTACTCCTCTTCAGGGCCTGCCTGTTCGGGGGAGCTATGCCTAGCTGACGACCTTGGCCTACATTGAATATTCAGGGAGGGACCCGGTGCAGGAGGGTCTCCGATCCTGATCTGGGTGGTGGACAATGTTCCCTGCATATCAGTGGTATGCGCTCCGGTGGAGGTCCCTCTGCGACAGGATGTGCTAACCCTTGTGTCACTATGAGGTCCAACCAGTGTGGATCTGTGTGTGCCCCGTCACTATCACAAGCTCTCGGCCCTTGTTTCCCTGTCCCAGGATTCTCTGGCCGTGATGATTTAGTAATGTTATGGCAGGACATTCTGTTTTGTATGTCTCTCTCCATGCCTCCTGCTAGGCAGGGTTCTGCGCAAAACTGCTCTGGAAGGGGGGACCAGTGATTCTGGTGGCCCCTGGGTGGCCTAGTGGAGTGTGGTTCACAGATGTGGTATTGAGGACAGTAGATCTGTGCCTTCTGCCAGGAGTGCCAGCCCTGCTCACTCAGGGCCCCCTTACATCGCCCCGATCTACAGACTCTGGCCTAGACGGCCTGACTGCTGAAACATCCATCTTGATGGAGACAGGCTTAGCTGTCTTGGTGATTGAGACTATGGGAAGACTAGGGGCAAGCTTCTTCTTCCATCTATTATAGGGTATGCGTACCCATATTGATTGGTGGGAGTCTAGGTCTCTTCCCTGTTGGGCGTTCTCTGTTCCCAGGGTTCTAGAGTTATTACAGCATGGGTTGGAGTTGGAATTCTCCAACTCAGTACTCAGAAGGGTCAGGTTCTGCCCTGTCTGCCTTCCTGTAGAAGTCTTTTGCTCAGTTTCCTTGGTTAAGGCTTCTTTCAGGGGGTTACTCATGTGCGTCCCCCACGTAATTCTATGTTCCCTGTTGGGATTCAAATTTATTCTGCTTGCCTTGCGGGGTGTTCCCTTTGGACCTATTCCGGATGCTGTCTGACTGTTCTTACCCTCAAGTTGTCCTTCTAGGGACTGTTACTTCAGTCAGCCGTGTGCCTGAGCGGGCGGCTCTGTTTAGCTAGCCCTCGTTCATAGATATACACACCAAGATGAGGTGGTGGTCCGCTTTTACGCCGGACCTTCTGCCTAAGGTGGTGTCTTAGGCTCATGTATTCAAGACTTTGTCTTTCTTCTGGGCCTTATTCCTAGTATCGCTGAGAAAAGGGGGTCTACATTCCCTCAACAGGTGTTGGAAGTGTTTTCCTGGATTGTCTCTCGTCCCTTAGGGGGACTGTTGCCCCTTGGGATTTGCGGGCGTCTCCATCCTGTATGTGCCTGATTTCGTCTGATTGATTCCAGGGGTTATGCGGTCTTTGGCCTGGTCTTTACTTGGATGGGTTGTCCCTTCTGGTCCTAGGAAAGGTTTTGGCTTCTGCCAAGGCTACTGTTAGCTTTTGGACTTGTCAGGCTGTTACTCAGGCCTTTTCTTTTAAGGGGACGAATCTTCTTCTCGCCTTACTTCTGATTCTACTTGTGCTTCGGTATCTTTTGGCCTTTCGGCACCAGGTTTCTGTGGAACAAGTCTGCTAGACCGCTACTTGTTCTCTGTTCATACCTTTTCAAAGGTTTTTATGAGGTTGACGTTAGAGCTTTGCTCATGTCACTCTTGGTAGCAAGGTTTGCAGGTGACAGTGCTTTAACTGTCTGCTGTGCCTTTTTGTTGGGGATCCCCACCCTGCTTTATGGACACTGCTATTGGATGTCCCAAGTGTAAGTATATCTGGAGCAGGACGTACTGTATACTTAGAATAATACAATTCTGTGAAATACTCACCTGTAGAATTGGTATTATACGTATACAGTACGTCCTGCTCCACCCCACCCTGGTTTTTGCATTATTCCGGATCCCCTGTATGGCGATTGCTATCATTGTTGTTACCAGTTTTTGGTGGTTAGTTTCTCCCGGCTTCTTTTTCACTGCTTTTCAATGCTGGGGATTTGTGGTAGGTCCCTGGGTATATGAAGGGCCGGGAGGAGCCTGTTTTTGCATGTCTGCAGTGCACAGCGCCATCTGGCGGAGGATTACCCAAGTGTAAGTATTATATCTGGAGCAGGACGTACTGTATAATACCAATTCTACAGGTGAGTATTTCACAGAATTGTATATTTTAAGTATGTCACACACCCCACTTCAAACATTAATAATTACTCTTGGGTTGCTCCACCAGCAGGTGGTGACGTTGCAGAGAAGTCTTGAAAAACGAGCCTCTCCTGATCTATAATACCTGGGACCTCCCACTTATCTCCCAGTGTTCTTCTCTGCAAGATGGCGACAAGACAGAAGAATGAAGTCTCCTGCTTGAAGGTAGCCGGGGGTAAAACCCCGGCACCCCCCTTGGTCTATTGCTGCCCAGTTATTTGTTATGCCCCTATTATTAAGACGGAAGCCTCCCAGCTTAGGCTGCTGACTGGGCAACGGTAGATGGCACCTAGTGGTGCCTAGGAGTTTATCTCCTCCGCTAGACCCCACGCGTGGGGCAACACGGCTATCCGGCAGGTGATCCGGATTTGGGATGCCCCGTCCCGGTTATCTCCTTAGTCTTGCCCCTTCCTGCTGGTCCCTTCTCCCTACTGCTGAAAGGGGGGCGTGGCTTTGTGTCACGCCCTCGCTGCGCGGGTCTGGCAGGGAGCGGGGCCGTAGCGCTTCGCACGCTGTGCGGGGCCCGCAGCGCTTCGCGCGCTGTGCGGGGCCCGCCCTTCTTTTTCCCCTTGCTGCAGGGATTGCCTCGCGCGGGACCTGTGTTCCTCTGGCTATTCAGGTTCTTTAGTTTAGATACGTGTGCGTGATGAGTGTTTGGCGCTGTGGTGATTATTACTGCTGGCCCTAGCAGCAGAGCGCAGCCCCGCAGTCCATATTGACCACTTCCGGTTGCTCTCCTGTACATAGGTGTTTGGCCCTTCTGCGTAGATGTGTATATTGTATATATTCTAAGTATGTCGCACACCCCACTTCAGAATCAATTCATTAAGCATGGGTACTCACCGCTAGGTGGCGCTGCTTTGCAGAGAAGTCCAAAAAAAGCAAGCCCCTCCCGGTCTATACATACCTGGTATCTCCTAACAATTCCCCAGTGTTCTTCTCTGCAACGTGGCGACAAGACAGAAGAAAGAAGTCTCCTGCTTGCAGGTAGCCGGGGTATCACCCCGCCCCCCCCCCCCCCTACGGTCTATTTCTGCCCGGCTCTTTTGTCCCTTATCCCCTTATTTAATGGTAGCCTCCCAGCTTAGGCTGTAGGCTGGGCAAGGGTAGATGGCACTTTGGTGCCTAGGAGATTAGCTCCTCCACTCGACCCTATATTATGGGGCATAGTGGTGATCCGGTGTGGTGATCCGGACGTGGGATGCCCCAGCCCTTATATTCCCCTTAGTGTTTACCTAATCCTTATACATGGGTGTGTATGTGTGTGTGTGTGTGCGTGTTTGTCTGGGACGGGCGGTCTTGGTATGGGGCCGTCCTGTTTTCGGGGGCTTGGGCTCCCTGAACCCCGGTATTTTGGCCAGGTGGGGTCGGGTCGGGTGGGGGTGCCCGCCGGCCTGTTACCCGCCGGTTTCATGCCCTGTCTGCCGGTGGGCAGACTTTGATTTTACGGTGGGCCGGGCGGCGCGCTGCGCCACCGGCCCGCCTGTGTGGAAGCGCCGGGGACCCTGCCTTAGGCGGGCGGGACCGCGCGGCATGTGGGCCGCGGGCCCGCTCGATGGCTTATGCGGGCGCCATTCCCTTGTGGCGCCCGCGGTTCGCGCGTTTTTGTTTTGAGGGGCGGGGCCCGCGCCGTGTCAGAAGCGCGTAGTGTCCTGTTAGATGGGGAGGGGCGGGGCTACACGGGTCCCGCGCTCGCTGAGGCCGCCGCCTCTCCTCTCTGTCTTTTGCCGTCCAGGCGCCATTTCGCGGGGGCTCAGGTAGGCTCTTGGCCTTAAGTACAGCGTTGGAGCGTCCTGTTAGAGGAGCGCTCAGTGAGGGGGGACTGCTATGTCTGCTATGTTTTATTATTGGGGCACTATCCAGCTGCCTGTATTATGGCTGTTATTGGTTCTGCGCCCCTCTCCCCCCCCCCCCCCCCCCCTCGTTGGGGGCGACGGCAGGGTGCTCCAGCCAGGCTTTGGGCGTACTGGCTGGTAGTTTTTTATATATTTTACTGGTGTAATGCCTGTACTCTTGGTCAGTGTTGATTGAATGTTTTTTTGTGTTTTTCAGATAATATCCGGGATTCCATCATACAGGGCTCTCCCGGTCTTATATACCTGGTTGGTTGGGGGTTGTCTTAGAGTCCCTTGCAAATTCCCAGGGCTTTTTCATTTAATATAAATATATATATATATTTAAAGTTACACATATATATATTTATCCCTATTAAAACCCCAGAGGGGCATCCCTGAGGGCTGCGAATACCATAAATTCACCATTATGGAGGCTACCAGAGATACCGGAACTAGTCCTTCGGGGCAGTCCAGGCTGTGTGGGGGATGTGGGACTCCGCTCCCAGGGGATGATGTGATCGTTTGTATTCCATGTGCGCAGCAGAACATTGACCGCCAGTCCGACACCTCGGTGCCTGGGACTTCTTCTACCGCGCCTTCTCCCTCCCCTCCTCGCCTGTTCCGGACCCCGTGCGATGTGGTCGTTGGGGGTGATTCGCAATCTGAGGTAGGCGCCCGGTTGGCCAGCCTCGAGAAAATGTTTTCCGCTATGGCCGCTCAGAAGGCTCCTGCCAAGCGAAAACATCTGTCTCCGCCTCCGCAGGACTCCGATGAGGAAGTTGAGGTACTGGATTGGTCGGATCGTCCCCTCGAAGAGGGGGAGCTTATTGAGGAGACGGAGGATTCAGAGGTTCAGCAGTTGTCTAGCGCTGAGGGGGACTTGATAGAGGGGCCCCCTCTTGATACGCCCACTATTCTGGCTCAAATGTTTTGAGGTTTTGGATTTGGATCCGCCGGAAGTTACTCCTCGGCCTAAGGGTCAGCTTTTTGGGGGTTCCAAGCAGCGCTTGGAGTTTCCCAGTCAGCAGCATTTTGAGGACGTGGTCCTTAAGCGGTGGGAGCAGCCTACGCGGCTTGTCGGGGTCCCGCCTAGTTGGGACAAGAAGTATCCTTTTCCAACGGATTTGTTGAAGCAGTGGTCTGTTTCCCCCGAGGTGAATGCTCCGGTTTTGGGGCTGTCTAATTCGGCGGCTGTTCACTTCCCTGATACTACTTCTCTCAAGGATGGCGAGGATCGCCGGATTGATCAGCTGGCCCGTCATGGCTTTGTCTGTGCGGGTTCGGTTTTGAGGCCTGTTTGTGCTTCCGCCTTTTTGTCTTTGGCGGTTAGGTCCATGGTCAGGGATTTAGGTGTGGACCTTGATCCTACCTGTGAGGAGTCTTTGGCTCTTAAGCGTTGTGAATCCTTTTTGTCGTTTATCCTGGCCGCTCAGGAGGATGCCATGTTGATGTGTGGCAGGGCTACGGCTCTGCTGGTGGCTATTCGTCGTTCAGTGTGGCTGAGACAGTGGACGGCTGACTTTAATTCTAAAAAATCGCTTACGGCCCTTCCCTTTCAGGGTTTGAGGCTTTTTGGTGAAAAGCTGGATTCTGTTGCCAAGGGGGGCAAGCTACCTCAGCGCAAGAAATTTCGCCGTTCCTTTCGGGGGACGGCCTCTTTTACTCCGTCCTTTCGGGGAGCCAGAGCCAGCAGGGGTGCGGGCTTCCCGGCCTCCAGGGGCGCCAGCTGGAATAGGGGTAGAGGCCGTGGCCGTCCCGTTCACGCCTGGGGTTCCAAGCCCAAGCCTGCGGCCAAGCCTGCTCAGCAATGAGGGGGCGCCCTCACCCGTACGGGTGGGGGGACGGTTGCGACTCTTCTCCCGGGTATGGGACCAGGAGGTCTCGGACAGGTGGATCCGGGAGGTGGTGTCGGCCGGTTACAAGCTGGAGTTCGAGTCCCGCCCTCCTCCAAGGTTTTTCAGGTCTCGGGTGCCTTTGGATCCTTTGGCCGCGCAGGGGCTCCTGGCGGCGGTAAGGAATCTTCTGGATTTGGCAGTCATCTGCCCGGTTCCTCCTTCGGAGGTGGGTCACGGGTATTATTCCAATCTCTTCACTGTGCCCAAAAAGGACGGGTCGTTCCGCCCGATCCTGGATTTGACGTTTCTCAACAGGTTTATTCGTCCCCGGAAGTTCCGCATGGAGACCCTGCGGTCTGCGATCGGTTCGCTTCGGCAGGGAGACTTTATGACGTCCATAGACATCAAGGATGCTTACCTTCACATTCCGATTTTTCCGGCTCACCAGAGGTTCCTTCGCTTTGTGGTGGAGGATCGGCATTTTCAGTTTGTAGCTCTTCCGTTCGGCCTCACATCTGCTCCCAGAGTGTTCACCAAGGTGTTGGCGGGAGTGATGGCCCTGCTCAGAGCTCAGGGGATTCGCATTGTGCCTTATCTGGACGATCTTCTTATCATGGCGCCTTCTTTCAGTCAAGGGGAAGGATCCCCCTTTTCGTGTTACTTCTCATTCTACGCGTGCTGTTGGAGCGTCTTGGGCTTTTCAGCACCAGGCTTCTGTTGAACAAGTTTGTAAGGCTGCTACCTGGTCTTCGGTTCATACCTTTTCAAAGTTCTATAAGGTTGATGTGCGGGCCTCAGCGGATGCTGTTTTTGGTCGCAAGGTTCTGCAGGCTGCAGTGGTTTGAATGTTTCTGCATTATTGCCTGGTTGGATACCCCCCCTTTTTTGGACACTGCTGTTGGATGTCCCATGCTTAATGAATTGATTCTGAAGTGGGGTGTGTGACATACTTAGAATAATACCATTTTGTGAATACTCACCTGTAAAATGGGTATTATAAGTATGTCACACACCCCACTTCACCCACCCTTTTTTTGGTATCCTGGGTCTTTATATGGTGAAGTTGTTGTATTCACGGTTGAGGGTTACTTTTTGTTATTTGGTCTCCTGGTATCTTGCCTTTATTGCTGTTTGAATACTGGGGAATTGTTAGGAGATACCAGGTATGTATAGACCGGGAGGGGCTTGCTTTTTTTGGACTTCTCTGCAAAGCAGCGCCACCTAGCGGTGAGTACCCATGCTTAATGAATTGATTCTGAAGTGGGGTGTGTGACATACTTATAATACCCATTTTACAGGTGAGTATTCACAAAATGGTATTTTTATTTTTAGTATGGGGGAGCTCATTAATTCTTGGACTAGTGTGTATGACACAGTATGTCATGGGATCACTCCCATTTTTATTTTGTCTCATCCCAAGTGATTTCTTGAACTGATTGGGCAGGTTTCATGTCCCTTTTTTGCTAGGAGTGTGCATGTTGCGTGCTTGTGCTTGCTCTGTTCATTTGTCATTGTGTCATAATTGCTTGGGATTTACTGTGATTTTTTTCTAGCAGATCCTGGGTTCCCGTGCTAAAGGGGTCTCCCGGTCTACTATACCTAGGATAGTGGGTCTTCCCTCCTTAGCTTGATAATTCTCCCACTCCCGGGACATTTATAAGGGGCATCCCGGGTCGCGTTCTGCGTAAATCCCTGGGTAAGTTGCGAATACCACAAATTCACCGTATGGAGGCTTCCGCAAATACCGGAAATGGCTCTTCGGGGCAATCCAGGCTGTGTGGGGGTTGTGGGGCTCCGCTCCCGGGTGATGTCTTATTATGTGCTCAGCAGAACATTGCGCGCCAGTCCGGCATTCCGGATTCTGGCTCTTCACAACTTCAGTCATCTCCTCATCTCCTACCCCCCCCCCCCCCCACACGCCTATTCCGGACCCCGTGTGACGTGGTCATAGGTGGGGCTTCGCAATCCGAGGTGTGCGCCCGTCTGGCTAGCCTCGAGAAGATGTTTTCTGCCGCGGTAGCTCAGAAGGCTACGGCTAAGTGGAAACACTTGTCCCCGCCTCCGCCGGACTCAGACTTGGATGTTTTTGAGGCATTGGATTGGTCAGACTGCCCCCCCGGCTAAAGAGGGGGTGATTCTAGATGAATTGGACGACCTTGAGGCACAGCAGTTGCTTGGTGCTGAGGGTGACCAGGCGGCGTGGACGGTATTTGACACCCCTTCCATATTGGCTCAAATGTTTGAAGTTTTGGATTTATACCCTCCCGTGGCGGTTCCTCCGCCTAAGGGTGAGTTGTTTGATGTGGCCAAGCCGCGTTTGGAGTTTCCCAGTCAACGACATTTTGAGAATGTCGTCCTTAAAGAATGGGAGCAGCCTACGCGTCTCGTTGGTGTTCCGCCTAGTTGGGATAAGAAGTATCCTTTTCCGGCGGACTTGGTGAAGCATTGGTCTTTTTCTCCCGAGGTTGCTGCCCCGGTTTGGGCTGTGTTGCATTCTCCTGACAGGACTACCCCTAAGGATGGCGATGTTCGCCGGATTGACCAGCTGGCTCGCCACGGTTTTACCTGTGCGGGTTCGGCTTTGAGGCCTGTTTGTGCTTCAGCACTTTTGTTGTTGGCGGTTAGGTCCATTGTCAGGGATTTATGTGCGGACCTTGATCCTACTTGTGATGAGTTCCTTGCTCTCAAACGTTGAGTCCTTTGTTTCGTTTGTCCTAGCCGCTCAGGATGACGCCATGGTGATGTGTGGCAGGACCACGGCTTTGTTGGTGGCTATCCAACGGTCGGTGTGGTTGCGGCAATGGACTGCTGACTTTAATTCTAAGAAGTCACTTACGGCTCTTCCCTTTTTGGGTTTGCGCCTGTTTGGTGAGAAATTGGATTCGGTTGCCAAGGGAGGTAGGTTACCTCAGCGCAAGAAACTTCGTCGTTCCTTTCGGGGGGCGACCTCTTTTAATCCCTCCTTTCGGGGAGCCAGAGCTGGCAGAGGTGCGGTCTTTTCGGCCCCCAGGGGTGCAAGCTGGAACGGGGTAGTGGCCGTCCCGGTCACTCCTGGGGTGCCAAACCCAAGCCCGCTCAGCAATGAGGGGGCGCCCTCACCCTGGCGGGTGGGGGGACAGTTGCGACACTTCTCCCAGGTGTGGGACCAGGCAGTCTCGGACAGGTGGATCCGGCAGGTGGTGTCGGCCGGTTACAGGCTGGAGTTCGAGTCCCGACCACCTCCTAAGATTTTTCAGGTCTCGTGTTCCCTCAGATCCCTTGGCTGCGCAGGGGCTCCTGGCGGCGGTGAGGAATCTTCTGGAAATGGCAGTCATCTGCCGGTCCCTCCTTCGGAGGTGGGCCGCGGGTATTATTCCAGTTTCTTCACAGTGCCCAAGAAGGACGGGTTGGTTCGTCCCATCCTGGATCTGAAGTTGCTCAACGTGTTTATTCGTCCCCGGAAGTTTCGCATGGAAACTCTGCGCTCTGCCATCAATTCTCTTCGGCAGGGGGACTTAATGACGTCCATAGACATCAAGGATGTTTACCTTCATATGCCTATCTTTCCGGCTCACCAAAGGTTTCTTCGCTTCGTGGTGGAAGATCGGCATTTTCAATTTGTGGCTCTTCCGTTCGGCCTTACCTCGGCTCCAAGAGTGTTCACCAAGGTGTTGGCGGGCGTGATGGCCCTTCTCAGAGCTCAGGGGATTCGCATTGTGCCTTATCTGGACGACCTTCTCATCATGGCTCCTTCCTTCAGTCAAGCGGAGGTGGACACCAGGGCGGTGGTATCCACTCTGGAGAGGTTCGGCTGGGTGATCAACTATCTGCTCCCTGTTTGGGATTTGAATTTGGTTCTCTCTGCTCTTCAGGCTCCTCCTTTTGAGCCTTTGCAGGATATTGCTCTTTCTACTCTGACTCAGAAGGTTGCCTTTTTGGTGGCCATCACTTCGGTTCGGCGAGTTTTGGAGTTGGCAGCCTTGTCGATTCAGGCTTCTTACTTTGAGAGACATCAGGACAAAGTGGTTTTCCGCTTCAAACCGGACTTTCTTCCTAAGGTGGTCTCTGCTTTTCATCTTAACCAGGACATTCCTCTTCCTTCCTTGTGTCCTAAGCCTAGGAATGACAAGGAGGGAGGGTTCACGCTGTTTGATCATGGTACGCTGTGTGACGTACTATTTGCTTTCTACATATCCTTTTCGTAAGACTAATGCCTTTCGTGGTGCCCTGTGGACCTAGGAAGGGTTTGGCTCCGGCTAAGTCTTCCATTAGCAAGTGGTTTCGTCAGGCTGTTGTTGGGGCCTATTCTGCCAAGGGGAAGGTTCCTCCTTTTCGTATCGCTGCTCATTCTACTTGTGCTATTGGAGCGTCTTGGGCTTCTCAGCACCAGGCTTCTGTTCATCAAGTTTGTAGGGTTGCTACTTGGTCTTCTGTTCACACCTTTTCCAAGTTTTATAAGGTTGACTTGCGGGCCTCAGCGGATGCTGTGTTTGGCCGCAAGGTTCTGCAGGCTGCAGTGGTTTGAGTTCTGCATTATTGCCTTGTTGGATACCCGCCCTTTCTGGACACTGCTTTTGGATGTCCCAAGAGTAATTATTAATGTTTGAAGCGGGGTGTGTGACATACTTAGAATAATACCATTTTGTGAATACTCACCTGTAAAATGGGTATTAAGTATGTCACACACCCCGCTTCACCCGCCCTTTTTGGTATCCTGGATTCTTTGTAGGGTGAAGCTTCGTTTACAGTTGAGGGTTACCAATGTTTTTTTTCCTGGTACCTTGTCTTTACTGCTGTTTGAAAACTGGGAGATAAGTGGGAGGTCCCAGGTATTATAGATCAGGAGGGGATCATTTTTCAAGACTTCTCTGCAATGTCGCCACCTGCTGGTAGAGTAACCCAAGAGTAATTATTAATGTTTGAAGCGGGGTGTGTGACATACTTATAATACCCATTTTACAGGTGAGTATTCACAAAATGGTATTTTTTTGACTGGCGCCGGTGGTCCCGCGGCGCCGGCCTCCGGCGTGCTGCAATGGCGGCGGTGAGCGCCTATGAGGGCTGCTTCTCCTCTGGGGGGGAGGGGGGGCGTGGCCGGCCGCCAGCCCGCCCTCCCTCCTCCTACTGCACACGGCGCGTCTTCCACTTGCCTGGTGTGCGGTACTGAAGGTCGGGTGAGTGGCCTGATGGCCATCAGATTCATCTGAGGTCCTGGCTATTTCTCCCCGAGGCGGCTCCTCCGCTGAAGGGGGAGTTCTTTGAAGTGACCAAGCCGCGCTTGGAATTTCTTTATCAAAAGCATTTTGATGGTATCATTCTTAAGGAATGGGAGAGGCCGACTCGGCTTTCGGGTGTCCCACCGGGTTGGGACAGGAAATATCCCTTTCCAGCGGACGCGGTGAAGCACTGGTCGTTCCCCCCCCCCCCGACGAGGTGGATGCTCCTGTTTTGGGGTTGTCCAGCTCCTCAGTCCTCCATTCTCCGGAGTGCACTACTCTCAAGGATGGTGAGGATAAATGCATTGACCAGATGGCTTGTCATGGTTTTGCCATTGTTGGATCGGCCTTGCGGCTGGTTTGTGCTTCTGCGCTTTTCTTGGTAGCTGCCAGGTCGGTTGTTAGAGGACTGTTGGCCTCTTCGGGCTTGACCCGGCTAGTGAGGAGTTTGCCGACCTTAAGCGCTATGAGTTATTTTTGTCCTTTGTGTTGTCCGCTTTGGACGATACATTGGTGATGTGTAGCAGAGCTGCGGCCCTGCTTGTGGCTATCCGCCGGTCTGTTTGGTTACGCCAGTGGGCGGCTAATTTTGTGTCCAAAAAGTCGCTTACGGCCCTTCCCTTTGTGGGGTTGCGGCTCTTTGGAGAGAGATTGGATTCGGTGGCAAAGGGAGGTAAGTTACCTCAGCGTAAAAAGCAGCGTCGCCCCTTTCGGGGGGCGGCTTCCTTCTCTGTCCTTTCGTGGGGATAGAGTCGGCAGGGGTTCGGCTTTCCCCTCGTCCAGAGGTGATTCCTGGACCAAGGCAGGGGTCGGGCCCGTCCTGGACACAGTTGGGGCTCCAAGCCCAGAGCCGCTGCCAAGCCGGCTCAGCAATGAGGGGGCGCCCTCACCCTTGCGGGTGGGGGGACGGCTGCAACTCTTCTCCCAGGTTTGGGTCTAAGAGGTCTTGGACAGGTGGATTCAGGAAGTGGTGTCTTCCGGTTACAAGCTGGAGTTCGAGTTCCGGCCCCCTCCCAGATTCTTCAGTCCTCGGATGCCGTCAGATCCTCTGGCCGCCCAAGTCTTTTGGACATGGCTGTCATCTGTCCGGTGCCCCACTCAGACCGGGGCCTGGGCTTCTATTCCAATTTGTTCACGGTGCCCAAGAAGGACAGATCCGTTCGTCCCATTCTGGATCTGAAGTTGCTCAACAGGTTCGTTCGTCCTTGGAAGTTCCGTATGGAAACTCTGCGCTCAGCCATCCACTCACTTCGTCTGGGGGACTTCATGACGTCCATAGACATCAAGGATGCTTACCTGCATATTCCAATATTTCCGGCGCACCAGAGATTCCTCAGGTTTGTCGTGGACAATCAACATTTTCAGTTTGTGGCTCTTCCGTTTGGCCTTACCTCGGCTCCAAGGGTTTTTACCAAGGTGTTGGCAGAAGTGATGGCCATCAGAGCCAGGGGTATCCGCATCGTGCCCTATCTGGACGATCTTCTCATGGCGTCTTCCCTCAGTCAGGCGCAGCTGGATACCAGGACCGTGGTGTCCACTCTGGAGAGTCTCGGTTGGGTGATCAACTATCCCAAGTCCTGCCTCACTCCCTCCAGGGTGGTGGAGTTCCTGGGAATGTCTCTGGATACTTCTCAGGCCAGGGTGTTCCTCCCCTGAGCCAAGGTTCTTCTGATTCAGGAATTGACTCAGTGTCTCCTATCCATCCCCCGTCCATCCGGCTAGGGATGCGACTGGTGGGATTGATGGTGGCATCGTTCGAGGTGGTTCCCTTTGCCCAGTTTCACACAAGGACGCTCCCGCTCCATCCCTTGGCGGCCTGGGACGGGTCCCCTCTGTCATTGGATCAGTCCTTTCTGATGTCCCCCCCCAGGTGCGGCGTTCGCTTCGGTGGAGGCTGAAACCGAGCAATCTGACGAGGGGCAGGTCTTTTCTGACCCCTCGTTGGGAGACGGTCACCACGGATGGCGGCCTGTTGGGTTGGGGGAGATTTTGGAAGGATCTTCAGTTTCAGGGGCTGTGGGAGCCTCAGGAGGCTCACGTTCCCAGGTTGGTTCTGGCTCACTTGACTCATCAGTTACGGGGACTACCGGTTCAAGTTCGGTCGGACAATCGGACGGCGGTCGCCTACATCAATCACCAGCCCTCAGGGAAGTGTCCTTGATCCTTGCTTGGGCAGAGAGCAATGTCCCATGCATCTCGGCGGTGTACATTCTGGGAGTGGAGAACACTGAGGCGGACTCCCTGAGCAGGGGGTCATCTCGCCGGGTGGAATGGTTGCTCAGCCCCAAGGTGTTTCGGTCGCTTTGCCACCGGTGGGGGACTCCGGAGGTGGACCTCTTTGCCTCTCGTCACAATCACAAGCTTCCGGCATTTGTCTCTCTCGCGGGATCCGCTGGCTCTGGCAGCGGATTCCATGTCTCTGAACTGGAGGGACATGGGGTTTCTGTACCTGTTCCCTCCGTTTCCCATGGTGGGCAAAGTGGTGCGCAAGCTCGCCCTAGAGGGTGTGTCGGCAATCCTGGTGGCTCCAAGGTGGCCAAGACAGGTTTGGTTCGCAGACGTGGTAAGGTTGGCAGAGGATCAGTCCTGCCCCTTCTGCCGGATCTGCTTACTCAGGGTCCACTGCTCTACCCCAATTTACCAACGCTGGCTTTGACGGCGTGGTTGCTGAAACCTCCATCTTGAGGGAGGAAGGTCTTTCTGACGCTGTCATTCAGTCTCTGGTTAGGGCTAGAAAGCAGTCTTCCTCTGCCATCTACTATAGGATTTGGAGGTCTTATATTGATTGGTGTGAGGTAAGGGCCTTGCCTTGCAGGGCGTTTTCTATCCCTAGGGTCTTGGAATTTCTGCAACATGGTCTGGACCAAGGTTTGGAGCTTAGTACACTGAAAGGGCAGGTTTCTGCCCTGGCGGTTTTCTTTCAAAAGTCTTTTGCACTTCATCCTCTGGTTAAGACTTTTTTTCCAGGGGGTTACGCATGTGCGGCCTCCTAGGAAGCCTTTGTTCCCAGTTTGGGATTTGAATTTGGTTTTGTCTGCCTTGCAGGGTCCTCCTTTTGAACCTTTGCAGGATATTGCACTTTCTACGCTTACTCAGAAGGTTGTTTTTCTGGTTGCCATTACTTCGGTTCGGCGTGTTTCGGAGTTGGCGGCCTTGTCTATTAAGGCTCCTTACTTTGAGAGGCATCAGGACAAGGTTGTTTTCCGCTTTAAGCCAGATCTCCTTCCTAAGGTGGTCTCTGCTTTTCATCTGAATCAGGATATTGTTCTTCCCTCCTTGTGTCCTAAGCCCAGCAATGACAAGGAGAGGGTTTTGCATTCTTTGGATGTGGTTCGCTGTGTGAAGTACTACTTGGTGGCTACTTCTTCTTTTCGTAGGACTGACGCCCTTATTCTAAGTATGTCACACACCCCGCTTCAAGATATCCATAACATGTGGGTAATACCGACCTGAAGAGGGCGTTCCTGCAGAGATGATAGCAAAAAGAAAGCCCCTCCCTGATCCATAAATACCTGGGACCTCCCACTCATCACCCAGTTTTCCATCTCTGCAAGACGGCGAGCAAGTCAGAAGATGATGGCTCCTCCTTGCACAGGGGGTTTTCAGGTAGCCGGGGTAACTCCCGGCCCGTTATTTATTTATTTCCGCTCGGACACCTTTTTCTCTTGATTGATCCCCTTACATACATGCCTCCACAGTTTCGGCTGCTGGTCCGGGCGAGGGTAGATTAGCACCTCTGGTGCTTAGGAGCAGAGCTCCGCCGTGAGACCCTACATAAGAGGGTAGGCGGCTACACCGGGTAGGTGAACCCGGTTTGGGATGCCCTGTCCCCTGGTATTTATCCCTGGTTGGCCCCTCCACAGTTCCCTTCTACCATAGTGGGGGTTGGGGGTCATTCCTTTAGGGCTAGGTGTATAAACTTTATTTATCTTTATTTTGTGTCTGTGGATGTGGAGCAGGAAGTAATCCCTCAATATATTTTGTGTGTGTTTTACTGTTTCACAGCGCCGCGGCCGCCATTGCCGCCGGGGCGCCGGTTTTTACTTCAGGGATATACTGTGAGGGGAGTTCTTTTCCCCTCACACAAAGGGGGCGGGGCCGGCCTTCGGCGCGCTGCCGCGGCCGGCCCTCCTTAAGCTTACGCTTCCCTCAGCGTTAGGGGAGCGGGGCGGGTGCCCTGCCGGTCTATGCGGCCGCACACACTGGGCATGACCTTGTTTGTTACCGGCGCCGCGGGACTTCAGCGGCGCCGGTCCTTCAGCGGGTCGCACGGGAGGGAGCTTCTTCCCTCCCGCATCTACGTCGGGGGGGGCGGAGCCGGGCTTTCGGCGCGTCGCCGCGGCCCGCCCCCATCTGCTTTAGGCGCCACTGCGGAGCATGTCGCTCCTTGCTGGTTGTTAGGAGGGAGGCGGAACTGTGGTTTCGCGCTGTCCGCGCTGACCACGCCCCCTCCTCGGTCTGTCTTCTCCCCTCACGGATGGTGTGAGGTCGCCATTGCTCCTGCTCTCGACGGCTCTGTGAGTGGCCCTGTGGGCCTAGATTCATTCTTTATTCTTTCACTATGTGGTTCTTATTTAGGATTAATCAGGGTTGTTTGTGTCTTTCAGATTTTGGACTCTGTCAGTGGATCATCATTAGTATTTAGAGGGTCTCTCCTGGTCCTGGGTCCCTGGGTCCATTTTATTTACCAAAAATCCTCCCACTCGGGACATTAAAGGGGCATCCCGGGTCGCTTACTGGCGTAATTCCCTGGGTCTTAGCGACCACAAAAAATTTCACCTTATGGAGGCATCCCCGGATACTGGGCTCGGGACTCCTTCGGGACAACCCCGGAAGTGTATGTTATGTGGCGTATCCATTACTGGGGACGACGTACTTCTGTGTATTCCTTGTGCACAGCAAACTATTGCGCGGCAGTCCTGCCCCCAAGCGTCTGGGTCAGCACCGCCGGCCGATTCATCTCCCCCTCCCACCTTGACGCGTGCTCCGTGTGACGTCGTCATGGGTAGGGATCTGCAATCTGAGATGTGCGCCAGGTTGGCCAATCTTGAGAAAATTGTCTCCAGCTCGGCCGCCCGCAAGGCTCCGGCTAAGAGAAAGCATTTGTCGCCGGCTCCGCCGGTGGATGACCTTGATGACGTTGATAATCTGGATTGGTCTGATTATCCCCCGCTAGAGGAAGGGGAGGTCGATGAGGGTTCAGATATTTCGGACGATGAGCAGTCTGCTGGCGCTGATGCCGAGCTTGGTGACTTAGGGAGATCCTTGGACTCTCCTCACGCTCTGGCTCTGATGTTGGAGGTTCTGAATATTTCCCCTCCCGAGGAGGCGTCACAGCAGAAGGGTGAATTGTTTGAGGAATCCAGGCCGCGCCTGGAGTTTCCTACGCAACGGCATTTTGATAAAATCATTGACAAAGAATGGGATCGGCCGGCTCGGCTCCCTGGCATCCCTCAGGGGTGGGATAAGAAATATCCCTTTCCTTCTGAGGCGGTCAAGCGCTGGGCATCTCCCCCCGAGGTTGATGCACCGGTTTTGGGGTTGTCTAACTCCTCGGTTTTAAATAGACCTGATTGTTCCACTCTCAAAGATGGAGAGGATAAACGTATTGACCAGATGGCTTGTCATGGCTTTACTAGCGTTGGGTCGGCCATACGGCCTGTATGTGCTTCGGAACTAATGGTGTTGGCTGCTAGGTCTGTGGTCAGGGACCTGTTGGCTTCTTCCGGGCTTCGTCCTGGCAGTGTCGAGTTTATTAGCCTAAAACGTTGTGAGCTGTTTTTATCCTTTGTGTTAACTGCCTTGGATGACACTTTGATGATGTGTGGTAGGACGTCGGCTCTGCTAGTGGCTATTCGGCGGTCGGTGTGGCTGCGCCAGTGGGCGGCCGATTTTATGTCCAAAAAGTCACTAACGGCTCTACCCTTTGTTGGACTACGGCTCTTTGGAGAGACATTGGACTCTGTCACCAAGGGTGGTAGGTTACCTCAACGTAAGAAACAACGCCGCTCCTTTCGGGGGGCGCCTGCTTTTACCCCCTCCTTTCGGGGGGCCAGATCTGGCAGGGGTTCTGCATTTCCCTCTTCCAGAGGAGATTCCGGGAGCAGGGGCAGAGGACGTGCCCGTTCTGGATACAGTTGGGGCTCTAAGCCCAAACCGGCTGCTAAGCCAGCTCAGCAATGAGGGGGCGCCCTCACCCATGCGGGTGGGGGGACGGCTGCAACACTTCTCCCAGATCTGGGATCAAGAGGTCTCGGACAGATGGATCCGGGAAGTGGTGTCTTCCGGTTACAAGCTAGAGTTCGAGCTCCGCCCCCCTTCCAGGTTTTTCAGGTCTCGGATGCCGTCGGAGCCTCTGGCGGCGCAGGGGCTCCTGGTGGCAGTAGAGAATCTTCTGGACATGGCTGTCGTTTGCCCAGTGCCCCCTTCAGATCGGGCAGGGGCTTTTATTCCAATCTGTTCACGGTACCCAAGAAGGACGGGTCGGTCCGACCCATCTTGGATCTGAAGTTTCTCAACAGGTTCATCCGGCCGAGGAAATTCCGCATGGAAACGCTGCGCTCGGCTATTCACTCTCTGCGTCAGGGAGACTTTCTAACGTCCATAGACATCAAGGATCCTTATCTACACGTTCCGGTTTTTCCAGCACACCAGAGGTTTCTCAGGTTCGTGGTGGAGGATCGGCACTTTCAGTTTGTGGCACTTCCTTTCGGTCTCACATCAGCTCCTCGGGTGTTCACCAAGGTGCTAGCGGGGGTGATGGCTCTGCTCAGAGTTCAGGGTATCCGCATTGTGCCCTATTTGGACGATCTACTGATCATGGCCTCTTCTTTCAACCAAGCGGAGTTGGACACCAGAGCGGTGGTGTCCACTCTGGAGAGGTTCGGTTGGGTGATCAACCACCCCAAGTCTTCTCTTTCTCCGTCCAGAGTTCTGACCTTTCTGGGAATGTCTCTGGACACTTCACAGGCCAGGGTGTTTCTGCCCCAGGCCAAGATTCTTTTGATTCAGGATTTAGTTCGGCTTCTCTTGTCGGCCCCTCGTCCGACCATCCGGCTAGGGATGAGGCTGGTGGGGCTAATGGTGGCCTCATTCGAGGCAGTTCCCTTTGCGCAGTTTCATACGAGGACGCTTCAGCTTCATCTGTTGAAGGTTTGGGACAAGTCTCCACTATCGTTGGATCAGTCCTTCCGGATGACTCCCAGAGTTCGTCGATCCCTGCAATGGTGGCTGGGGTCTGTCAATCTGTTGAAGGGCAGATCCTTTCTGGCTCCGTGTTGGGAAATGGTCACCACGGATGCCAGTCTGTCAGGATGGGGGGGTGTTTGGAAGGACCTCCAGTTTCAGGGTCTGTGGAGTACGCAGGAGGCTCACGAGCCCATCAATGTTCTGGAGTTGAGAGCCATCAGGTTGGTTCTGTTTCGCTTGACTCATCAGTTGAGAGGCCTGCCAGTTCAGGTTCGGTCGGACAACAGGACGGCGGTTGCTTATATCAATCACCAGGGAGGGACTCGCAGCAGGAGTGCCCTCAGGGAAGTGTCTTTGATTCTGGACTGGGCGGAGACCCACGTCCCGTGTATCTCAGCAGTCTACATTCCGGGAGTGGAGAACACGGAGGCGGACTTGCTGAGCAGGGCCTCCTCTCGTCAGGGGGAGTGGTCTCTCAGTCCCAAGGTGTTTCGTTCGGTGTGTCTCAGGTGGGGGGTTTCCAACGGTGGACCTCTTTGCCTCTCGTCACAATCACAAGCTTCCAGTCTTTGTGTCTCTCTCGCAGGATCCTCTGGCTCTGGCAGTGGATGCCATGTCTCTGAATTGGAGGGATCTGGGATTGCTTTACCTGTTCCCTCCGTTCCCAATGCTAGCCAGAGTGGTGCGCAAACTGGCCTTGGAAGGCGCGTCGGCGATTCTGGTGGCCCCGAGGTGGCCCAGGCGCGTTTGGTTCGCAGATCTTGTAAGGCTGGCAGAAGATCAGTTCGCCCTGCCTCTGCTGCCGGACCTGCTCACCCAGGGTCGGCTACGCTATCCCAATTTACCATCGCTGGCTTTGACGGCGTGGCTGCTGAAACCGCCGTCTTGAAGGAAGAAGGTCTTTCTGACGCGGTGATTCAGACTCTTATCTGTGCCAGAAAGCGCTCTTCCTCTTCTATTTACTACAGGACCTGGAGGTCCTATATTGATTGGTGTGAAGATAGGTCTTTCTCTTGTCGGGAGTTCTCCATTCCTAGAATTCTGGAGTTTCTTCAACATGGCCTGGATCTGGGGCTCCAACTTAGTACCTTGAAGGGGCAGGTTTCTGCCCTGGCGGTGTTCTTCCAAAGGTCCTTTGCACTTCATCCCTTAGTCAAGACCTTTTTCCAAGGTGTTACGCATGTACGTCCTCCTAGGAAGCCCTTTGTTCCAGTTTGGGATTTGAACCTGGTTCTTTCTGCTCTTCAGGGCCCTCCGTTTGAGCCCTTGAATGAGGTTGCTTTGTCTTCTCTTACGCAAAAGGTGGCCTTTTTGGTGGCTATCACTTCGGTTAGGCGTGTTTCTGAGTTGGCAGCTTTATCCATTAAAGCTCCATACTTCGAAAGGCATCAGGACAAGGTTGTCTTTCGTTTTAAGCCGGATTTTCTTCCTAAGGTGGTCTCGGCTTTTCATCTGAATCAGGACATTGTTCTGCCTTCTCTATGCCCTAATCCTAGCAACGACATGGAAAGGGCGTTGCATTCCTTGGATGTAGTTCGTGTTGTGGAATATTATCTGGTGGTTACGTCTTCCTTTCGTAAGACTGATGCTTTTTTTGTGGTGCCCTTTGGACCTAGGAAAGGTTTGGCTCCTGCCAAATCTTCCATTAGTAAATGGATTCGTCAGGACATCATTGGGGCCTATTCTGCCAAGGGGAGGAATCCCCCTCTTCGTGTTACTGCTCATTCTACCCGTGCAGTTGGAGCGTCCTGGGCTTTTCAGCACCAGGCCTCTGTTGAGCAAGTTTGTAAGGCCGCTACCTGGTCTTCTGTTCACACTTTTTCCAAGTTTTACAAGGTTGATGTTCGGGCCTCAGCGGATGCTGTTTTTGGCCGCAAAGTTCTGCAAGCTGTTGTGGTTTAAAGTTGTGCATTGTTGCCTGGTTTTGGATCCCCGCCCTTTTTATGGACACTGCTATTGGATGTCCCACATGTTATGGATATCTTGAAGCGGGGTGTGTGACATACTTAGAATAATACCATTTTGTGAGATACTCACCTGTAAAATGGGTATTGTAAGTATGTCACACACCCCGCTTCACCCGCCCTTTCTGTATTCTGGATCCTCTATATTGTGAACTTTGCGTTGTTTTGGTTTATATTTGCCTCTTCCTCGTCCCTTACCTTACTGCTTCTGTATACTGGGTGATGAGTGGGAGGTCCCAGGTATTTATGGATCAGGGAGGGGCTTTCTTTTTGCTATCATCTCTGCAGGAACGCCCTCTTCAGGTCGGTATTACCCACATGTTATGGATATCTTGAAGCGGGGTGTGTGACATACTTACAATACCCATTTTACAGGTGAGTATCTCACAAAATGGTATTTTTGTGGTGCCCTCTGGGCCTAGGAAGGGTTTGGCTCCTGCCAAGTCTTCCATTAGTAAATGGATTCATCAGGCCATTGTTGGGGCCTATTCTGCTAAGGGGAAGGTTCCCCTTTTTCGTGTTACTGCTCATTCTATTCGTGCTGTTGGGGCGTCCTGGGCTTTCTTGCACCAGGCTTCTGTTGAGCAAGTTTGTAAGGCTGCTACTTGGTCTTCTGTTCACACTTTTTTCCAAGTTCTACAAGGTTGATGTGCGGGCCTCAGCGGCTGCTGTTTTTGGCCGCAAAGTTCTGCAAGCTGCAGTGGTTTAAGTTGTGCTTTTTGCCTTGTTTTTTGGATCCCCGCCCTTTATGGACACTGCTATTGGATGTCCCACATGTAATGAATGTCTTGAAGCGGGGTGTGTGACATACTTAGAATAATACCATTTTGTGAATACTCACCTGTAAAATGGGTATTGTAAGTATGTTACACACCCCGTTTCACCCTGCCCTTTTGTATTCTGGATCCTTTATATGGTGAACCTTTGTTGGTTTTAATTGGCTTTCCTGGTCCCTTGATCTTACTGCTGTCTTTATACTGGGGAATGAGTGGGAGGTCCCAGGTATTTATGGGCCGGGAGGGTCTTACCTTTTTTTTTATCATCTCTGCAAGATCGCCATCTACAGGTCAGTATACCCACATGTAATGAATGTCTTGAAGCGGGGTGTGTGACATACTTATAATACCCATTTTACAGGTGAGTATTCACAAAATGGTATTTTTGTGGCCTTTATCCTTACTGCTATGGATGATGCTGAGTGGTAGGGCCTCTGCACTCTTAGTGGCTATGCGCCACTCTGTCTGGTTGCGCCAGTGGGCAGCTGACGCTGCTGCTAAGAGAGCTTGCACTGGTCTCCCCTTTGCGGGGCTGCGGCTATTTGGGGAGCGTCTTGATGTTCTAGCCAAGGATGGCAGGCTGTCTCAGCGTAGGAGGCCGCCTCGGTCCTTTCGGGGGTCTTCTGCCCGCCTCCCTTCCTTTCGTACTCCCAGAGGAGGCCGTGGCTCCCTCCTCTTCATTGGTCGCAGAGATTCTTGGGGCCGTGGCAGACCACGTGGTCGTCCCGGTCTCTCCTGGAGCTCCAAGCCCAAACCCTCTCCCAAGCCCCCTCAGGCATGAATGGGTGCCCTCACCCATCCGGGTGGGGGGACGGCTGCCACTCTTTGCTCACGTCTGGAGGCTTCACTTCTCAGACCGGTGGATTCAGGAGGTGGTGTCCTCCGGTTACAAGATAGTTTGCAGCCTGGCCGCCCCCAAGATTCATCAGGTCCCGGATGTCTCTAAACCCTCTGCTGCTCAAGGGTTGCTTTTGGCGGTTCAGTCCCTGTTAGTTGGGAGTAATTTGTCTGGTGCCCCATCAAGAAAGGGATCAGGGGTACAATTCCAATCTTTTCACGGTTCCCAAAAAGGATGGCTCTCTGAGGCCCATTCTGGACCTCAAGGGCCTCAACAAATTTGTCAGATTCAAGCATTTTCGCATGGAGACGCTACGCTCTGCTGTCAGTACCCTTCGCCCGGGCGACTTCATGGCCACTGTGGACATCAAGGATGCTTATCTTCATGTGCCTATCTTCCTAGGTCATCAGAGATTTTTAAGGTTCGCGCCTCGGGTGTTCACCAAGGTGCTGGCGGGAGTAATGGCTCTGCTAAGGAACCCGGGCATCCGCATCATTCCTTACCTGGACGACATCCTGATTGTGGCCAAGTCCTTGCCTCAGGCCAAGCAGGACACTCAGATGGTGACCTCCACTCTGGAGTCCTTTGGCTGGGTGATCAACTATGCCAAGTCTTCTCTCTCCCCTTCCTTGGTGAGGTCCTTTCCGGGCATGACTTTGGATACCTCTCAGGTCAAGGTGTTCCTTCCTCAGCAGAAGGTGGATGGTCTGCAGATGCAGGCTCGTGTCCCCATCCCTCCATCTGTCAGGGGATGCAGTTGGTGGGCCTGATGGTGTCCTGCTTCGAAGCAGTCCCCTTTGCTCAGTTTCACATGAGACCTCTTCAGTTGCACCTCTTGTTGGTTCGGGATCCGGTGTCCCTGGATCAGGAATTTGCTCTTTCTCCCCTGGCCAGACAGTCCCTCTCATGGGGGCTGGACTCAAGGAACCTTCTGGGGGGCAGGACCTTCCTGCCCCCGTGCTGGGAAACGGTCACCACGGATGCCAGTCTGACCGGTTGGGGAGGCTTTTGGAAGTCCGAGGTTCCAGGGTCGGTGGGGCCCACACGAGGCCCATGCTTCCTTCAACGTCCTGGAACTGAGGGTGATCAGGTTGGTCCTTTCTCGCCTAACCACTCACCTTCGGGGTCGGGCTGTTCGGATCCGCTCAGACAACAAGATGGTGGTTGCCTACATCAATCATCAGGGAGGGACTCGGAGCAAGCGAGCCTTTAAAGAAGTGTCCCTGATTCTGTCTTGGGCGGAACAGCATGTTCCCTACATCCCAGGGGTGGAGAACCAGGTGGCGGCTTCCCTGAGCGGGGGACGTCTCGCTTGGGGGAATGGTCCCTCAACAACCGGGTGTCTCTCTCTCTCTGTCACCGCTGGGGTTAGCCGGACGTGGACCTGTTTGCGTCCCGTCACAATCACAAACCTCCCAGATTTGTCTCTCTGTCTCAGGATCCTCTGGCCTTCGTCCGAGGTATTGCCAGGGCATCCTTGGCGGAGTTTTCAGCTTCTCTGTGTTCCCTCTGTTTCCTCTCCTGGGCAGGGTCATGTGCGAAATAGCCCAGGAGCGGGTACCAGCCATTCTGGTGGCCCCTTGTTGGCCAAGAAGGGTTTGGTTCGCAGACGTTGTGCAGTTGGCAGTAGACCGGTACGTTTTGCCCAATGATCCAGAACCCCTCACTCGGGGGCGGCTACGCCACCCCAATTTACAAACGCTGGCTTTAATGGCTTGGCTGCTGAAACCTCCATCTTGATGGAAAAGGGGTTGCCTGCTTCTGTTATTGATACCATGATTAGGGCTAGGAAGAAGTCCTCGTCCTTTATCTAGTACAGGGTCTGGCATACTTGCATTGCCTGGTGTGAGTCCAAGTCTCTTCCCTGTAGGGTGTTTTCTATTCCCAGGATTCTGGAATTTTTGCAACATGGTTTGGATTTGGGCCTTCAACTTAGTACCCTCAAAGGCCATGTTTCAGCTCTGGCAATTTTTTTCCAAAGATCTTTTGCCGATCACCGGCTGGTTATAACTATTTTTTTTTTTCCAGGGTGTTTCTCAGGTGTATCCACCCCGTAAGCCTTTGCTACCAGTCTGGGATCTGAATCTGGTGGTGTCTATGCAGGGGCCTCCCTTTGAGCCTATCCGGGAGGCTGTGTTGCCCATTTTGACTCTTAAGGTAGCCTTTTTGGTGGCTATCACTTCTGTAAGGCGAGTTTCTGAGCTAGCGGCGCTTTCCATCAAACCTCCTTATTTTGAGTGGCATCAGGATAATGTGGTGTTTCGACTTAAAGTGGACCAACACCCACCGGTGATCGGCCCGGGAATCTATAAGATTCCCGGGCCGATCACCTCCCTCCCCGCGGGACATCCGAGATCGGGATGTCCCGCGGGGTGAAACCCCCCCCCCCCCAAACACCCCAAACTCCTTACCTTAGTTTCCCTCGCGCCCCTCTAGACGTGCCCGCGCCGGCCGTCTGTGAATGGCCGGCGCGGGCACGCGCGCGTCAACAGGGACGCGCGGGAAGCGGCGGCGGAGGAGCCGCTTGTCCGCGGCTTGTCCGTCGCCGCGGACAGAGGTGAGTTCGGGGGGGTTTCACACAGCGGGGCACCCCGATCGGGGGTGCCCCACCGAAGTGGACCAAGACCCAGGATAGTCAAAATCCTGGGTGTTGGTCCACTTTAAGCCAGATTTCTTGCCTAAGGTTGTGTCTGCCTTTCATCTTAATCAGGACATGGTCTTGCCTTCATTGTGTCCTAATCCTGCTAATTCCAAGGAGCGGACACTGCATTCCCTGGATGTGGTCGGGGCTCTGAAGTTTTATTTGGTTGCTAATGAGACTTTCAGGCAGTCTGATGCTCTTTGTTCTCACTTCTGGACCTTGGAAGGGTTTGCCTCCGGCTAAATCCACTATCAGCAAGGGGATCCGTCAGGCGGTGGTTCAAGCCTATTCTGCTAAGGGAAAGAATCCTCCCTTTAGGGTGACTGCTCATTCCACTCGTGCTATTGGTGCCTCTTGGGCTTTTCAGCACCAAGCTTCTGTTGAACAAGTTTGCAAGGCTGCTACTTGGAAAAAGTATGAACAGATGACCAAGTTTTACAAGTTTGATGTTAAGGCCTCAGCGGATGCTGCTTTTGGCCGCAAGGTGCTTCAGGCGGTAGTGACTTGAACTACTGGCCGTTACTCTTTGGGGGATCCCACCCTACTTTTGGACACTGCTTTTGGATGTCCCAATTGTTATGAATACCGAAGCGGGCCGTGCCATGCAATAAAGAAAAAAGCAATTCTGTGAGTACTCACCTGTAGAATTGTTTTTGTTTTTGCATGGCACGGCTCGCTTCGCCCCACCCTTGTTATCGTTAATTCTTGGTTGCCTCTTCATGGTGATTGTTCCAAGTTAAATTGGGGTCTTTTACCTTTTTTACATTCTTACCTTTATTCTCTCCTGGCTTCTTGTCTCACTGCTTGTCTACGCTGGGAACTTGTTGGTTAATCCCGTTTTTATAGGGAGCCGGGAGGTGCCACAGCTTTCTGCAGTACCACTGCGCCACCTTGTGGCGGAATAACCCAACTGTTATGAACAACGAAGTGGGCCGTGCCATGCAAGAACAAAAACAATTCTACAGGTGAGTACCCACAGAATTGCTTTTTCTCAGTGCTGCAGTTGGAATACAAACTGTAAGAGGACGCCTGTCAGTCACCAACTCATTTTTAATTTCCTAGGAGGACACGTTGAACCTTCACAGACATTGGCTGCAATGGAGGATATTGGTAAAACCATGACCAAAATGGAGCTAGAAGACCTTCCATGGTGCAACATTGGCTGCGTGGAAAACATAATGGGATTCAGTAATATTATCTCTTCTAAAGAGAGCCTGGTTCCATTTGTAAAGGTGAGTTATGGTGGTGAAAGAGGGTGCTAGTGACTGGATGATGCTGGACATTAATGGCCATTGTATGCTTACCCACACATAGAATTTTTTCCTCTGCGTTTCACCCATTTGTGTCTTGTAACAAACGCAAGCAGTGAGTGCACATGTTCTGGAGTTAGGTGCCATGCTCGAGTACTTCAGTCATGTCCCGGCCAGGACCCCGGTCACAAGGCCGCTTCCAGTGGACCAACACCCAGGGGGGATATAGATTCCCGGACCTAAGCGGGACATCCGAAATCGGGATGTCCCGCGGGGTGAAACCCCACAAGAAGCCCAGAAACCTTACCGTAACCCCGTTCCAACAGCGCATGTGCGGGCCGCGCCTCGCGCTTCCCTCTAGCAGGGCGCGCACCCGCGCCGGCCGTTTGTGAATGGCCGCTCAGAGCCGCTGTGGTTGGACTCCGCTTGTATGTGCATACCACAGCGGCTCTGAGTGCTCTGATTGGACGAGCGCCCGCGTAGGAGCGTGGTGAGGTGAGTGTTTTATGGGCGTTCTGGGGGGTTTCACACAGCGGGGCACCCCGGATCGGGGTGCCCCACCGAAGTGGACCAAAACCCAGGATAGTGAAAATCCTGGGTGTTGGTCCACTTTAATCACTAGGGGCTGCTCCTATTTGTCATGGTGCAGCTAATATGTTAGATTGTTATAAGGATGCATCTATACCTATCCTATGCTGTACCCTCATGATTTATGCCAGCACCTGTTGCTGACTTTGGAAGGCCAGGATGCTGTCATCTACCATCCACTGGTCAACAACAGATATAACTACCTGTGACTTTCCTCTCTATATACTCCTGGTTCTAGAGTTAGCTGTGGTGTATCTCTGCTTAATACATCCTATGTTCTGTTTCAGAATGCGATTTTCCAGACAGAGGGGCAGAATCGTATTGTGCAGCTGCTTGCAGAGTTTCAAATGAGAGAGAAGGACTTTATATTTGGCAACTTAGAATTCCTGCTACCACTACCACTGCAGGTTAAAGAATCCAGCTCTTCTCCCCCCTGTGAGATTGTTGAGCTTCCAGTACCCCCTAAACAGGACTGTGCCCCCGAAGAGGATGATATAAAGCGGTCAGCACATATGAGGCGTAAAAAGAAACTGGTGTTGCTCGATGACAGTGACTTGTTTGACAGTGACTCTCGTTCTCTGGATGAGATCCTTACACTACCTGTTAATATGACGCCAGAGAGGCCTGCCGTTAAGAACAGCCCTGTTCTGGATGAGAAGCCTGTGAAGGCCCCTTCATGTAACCCTCCTATGAAGCGAACGTTCACTGCAGCAGAGCAGAGATCCTTAAATTTGGTGTACACTTGTTTGGACTCCATGGCAACACTGGCTAACAACTTGTCCTATGTAGACTGTTATACGTGTGATGTAGCTGACCAGGATGATGCCTGCAACCTGAACTGGACCGAGAGCCGCTTGCTACATGGCTTGTGTGACAGCCTAAGATTAGAGACTAGAGATGCCAGCTTCTCACAGACTGCAGGGGAAATTCGTGGGCAGATAGAGGCACTTGCCCTTCACAAGTGCTCTTCTGACCTCACCAAAGTTTTGGACTCTAACTTGGACCTATGTCGGCTGTCTGGAGCTGACCCAACTGAACAGCTCACTCTGCCAGTGTCTAAGCCCCAGACTGAGGTGCACTTCCGATGGCCCTCGCATGCTGCTAGGTAAGAACCTTCCAGTCATCCTTCTTATGATGCTTGCAGTGTGAAATGTAGTTGCTAGGTGTTGCATATTGAAATTTATTGCAGGGGTGAGGTGCCCCAATTGACAGTCAAGTCAATGTCACGTCACCAGTGAACACACTAAGGGGCATGGGCCGTCCTAGAGGTGGCGTCCGGGGAGCAGTTTTATTCTTAGTATACAGTACGTCCTGCTCCAGAAAGATTACTTACACGTGGGTATTACTCCGCCAGATGGCGCTGGACTGCAGAGACATCGAAAACAGGCTCCTCCCGGCCCCTAAAATACCCAGGGACCTCCCACAAATCCCCAGAATTTTTCTGCAGTCTGGACTGCGAAGGACGAGAAATGGCTCTCTACTCGCAGGTGAGTGGGGGCTATTAGCCTGCGGCCCTGTAGGACTATTCCCACCCGTTCCATTAGTGTAATGCTTCCCAGCCTTGGCTGCGCTGGTTGGGTGAAGGTAGGCAGCACCGCTGTTAGGTGCTTAGGAGCGCTGCTCCACCGCAATCCCCCACCAAAGGGTAGGCGGTTCAGGCTTATGGTGAGCCTCTATGGGATGCCCCTCCCGTACTATTGCCCCTGCCTATCGGTGGGCCCTATTTAAGTGGCTGCTGTCCTCCCTGATTCTCCTTGTAGCCTTCGGGGAAAAAGAGGGGGGGGGGTGTAAATGTGTATGCTATGCATTCTGCGTTTTACACCTTATAATTTATTCATTCTGCCTTGTGTCAGCCGCGCTAGCTTGCCTTCCTTTTACTGTTTTTTTAAAATTGCCGCCGCTCGCCTTTTATGCACACTATGTTCCGCGCTCTTGGCGGTGGCGTTACCTCAGGCGCTGGTGCGCCGTCATTGGCTGCTTGTCACGTCCTGGCTTCGCGCTCTTTTCGGGGGGGCGGGGCCTATTGTTGGCGCGCTCCGCGTCATTGCTGATACCGGCCCACCCCTCGAGGTATATTGACGCCATCTTTAACCTGCTTGGTTGGCCCATGCGCGACGAAGCTCTACCTACCGCGGTTCGTAAGTGCCCTCGCGGGCGGCTTTATTTTCTACCTTTTTATTACTGTGTGCTTGCGGTCTCCTCCTCTCCCCCTCAGGCTGGGTGAATCCTTTGGCTTCTCCCGGCCCTCTATTAGTTATATAACTTGTTAGGCCTTGTGTAATACTCCGACTTCCCTAGCGGGTTATTGGGGCATCTGGGGTTGCTGTATAGCGTTAATCCCTATCGGCCTATAGTGCTGCTATAATCACCATATGGAGGCATCCCAGGATAATGTGACCGGGGTTTCTTCGGGACAAGCCCGGCTGGGTGTATCGTTCGGGCAGCCTCATGCTGACGCTGACAAGGCGCGGGTCTGCGTACCCTGTGCTGAGCAGGTGCTTGCATTGCAATCTGGCCTGCCAGCGGCTGCACCTCGTTTCACTTTGCCTACTCCCCCAAGCTTAAACCTCACTCCTGCTGAGTTGCATACTAGTGGGGATTCTCAGCCTGATGTGTCTTCTAGACTGGCTAGTGTTGAGAAGTTAATTGCTAATACCTTGGCGCGTAAGGCCCCTGCTAAAAAGCGGCACGTAACGCCTAATGTCACTATATTCTAAGTATACAGTACGTCCTGCTCCAGATATAATACTTACACTTGGGTAATTTTCTGCCAGATGGCGCTGCACTGCAGAGACATGCAAAACAAGCTCCTCCCGGCCCCTCAAATACCCGGGGACCTCCCACAAATCCCCAGATTTCTCTGCAGTGCCGACTGCGAAGACATGAAGTATCACTCTCTCGCAGGTGAGCGGGGCTATTACAGCCTGCGGCCCTGTTGGACTACTCCCACCCGTCCTTTTCGTGGAGTGCCTCCCAGCCTGGGCTGCGCTGGTCGGGTGAAGGTAGGCAGCACCATGTGTGCTTATGGAGCCACGCTCCACCGCAGTCCCCCACCAAAGGGTAGGTGGTTTAGGCTGATGGTGAGCCTCTAGTGGATGCCCCTCCCGCATTATTGCCCATGCCCGTGTAGCGGTGGACCCTGTGTAAAGGGTCGCCATCCTCCCTCGTTTCCCCCGTATGTGTGTGGCGGTCTCGGTGTACTGTATTGTCACGCTTATGACCGTAGTATTGCCCTTGACTTGTAACTGAGTGTCAGAGCCGCGCTGCTTGATCTTCATACTTTTTGGCTGCCGCCGTTCGCGTGTTTTCTTTTACTAACGTGTGCTGCACTGGGCGGCGGCGTCGTCCAGACGCTACGGCGTCTCCATTAGCAAAGGCTTATACTAAGTGTATCTTATCCTTTGCTTGTCACGATTTGACTGCTGCCTCAGAGCTTCGCGCTCTTTGGGGGAGGCGGGGACCTGGCGTGGCGCGCTCCGCGTCACGGCCAGATCGGGCCCGCCCTTCGAGGTTAGCTTGGCGCCATTTTGATCTGCGCGCGCGTGGTTGCGGTCCTCCTCCTCTCTTGGTCTGTAAATGCCCTTGCGGGTGATTTCATTATTAACATTTTTTCTGCTGCGCATGGCCCTGACACCTCTTATTCTCTTTGTCTTTCAGACGTCAAAGACTCCGGTGGTTTCTCCCCGCCTGACATAAATTATAGCGGGCTTGCAAAAAATTCTCCCACATTCCTAGCGGGTCTTTGGGGCATCCATGGTTGCCTATTGCATAAATCCCTGCTGGCATATTTGCCTTGATAATCACCATATGGAGGCATCTCAGAATTATGTGACCGGGGTCCCTCTGGGACAAGACCGGCTGTGTACAGCATGTGGACAACCCCATGCTGACAGAGCACGGGTCTGCGGACCCTGTGCCGAACAAGCACTGGCCCTGCAATCAGGGTTGCCAGTGGCTGCACCTCGCTTCAATACACCTGTCTCCCCGTGCTTAAAGTGGACCAACACCCACCGGTGATCGGCCCGGGAATCTATAAGATTCCCGGGCCGATCACCTCCCTCCCCGCGGGACATCCGAGATCGGGATGTCCCGCGGGGTGAAACCCCCCCCAAACTCCTTACCTTAGTTTCCCTCGCGCCCCTCTAGACGTGCCCGCGCCGGCCGTCTGTGAATGGCCGGCGCGGGCACGCGCGCGTCAAGAGGGACGTGCGGGAGGCGGCGGCGGAGGAGCCGCTTGTCCGCGGCTTGTCCGTCGGCGCGGGGAGAGGTGAGTTCGGGGGGGTTTCACACAGCGGGGCACCCCGATCGGGGGTGCCCCACCGAAGTGGACCAAGACCCAGGATAGTCAAAATCCTGGGTGTTGGTCCACTTTAAATCTCACTCCTGCTGAGTCGCACTCGAACGGGGATGACCAGCAAGTCGTGCCGCGCAGACTGCCTACGGCTGATCAGATTATTTCGAGGTTGTCAGAGCGCTTGGGCCCTGGTAAGAAGCGGCCCCTGACGCCTTCTGTTTCACCTTTTCCTACTGGAACTGAGGAGTTTACTACTCCGTGTTTTTGCTCCTTCTGATGGAGAGCTGTTCTCTGACTCAGGCTCATCTGATGAGAGGCCGAGGAGTCATGATGATACTGACCCTGGATACTGGGGCCAGTGTGACACATTGAGGCCTTGTCTATCTCTCTCCCTGGTGAGGCTCCCAAGGCTAGAGGGGAGAGTTTCCATACAGCGACACTGCGCTTGGAATTTCTGGAGCAGGACCATTTCCAGGCTCTTGTACTCAAAGAAGGGGAATCCCCTAGTAAACTTCCAGGGGACTGGGATTAGAAATACCCTTTCCCCCCTGATGTGGTTAATTGTTGTTCATCACCTCCCGTGGTGGATGCACCGACCATAGGGGTTCTTAACTTTCAGGCGAGAATCTTCCTTCCTCGGCAATAAAGTGGACAATTGGGTTGCATGGGCTCAGTCCTTCATTGCTGTCCCCGTCCCTTCACCAGGCAGGATTGCAGCTGGTGGGCCCGTTGGTGGCTTGCTCAGAGGATGTCCCTTATACTCAGTTCCCTTGGGCTCTTCTGCAACTTCTATTTATACTGGACAGGATTCCAGCATCCCTGGAGCTGGGTCTGTGTGCCTTCCCCCCTGGTACGGTGGTTCCTCTTGAGGCGGTGGAACTCAAGGAACCTGTCAGGGGGTACCCCCTTCCTTGCATCTTCCTGTAGATGGTCACCATGGATACCAAATCTATCAGGTTGACGGGGGGGGGGGGGGTTCTTCTGAAACCCCCTGTGGTTCCGGGGGAGGTGGGACCCTTAGGGGGTCCATACACCTATCGATTTTTGAAACAGTGAGCCTTCAGGTTGGCTCTCGCTGGACTACTCCTCTTCAGGACCTGTCTGTTTGGGGGCGCTTGGTCTGTCTGACGACAGTGGGCTACATTAATTATCTGTGTGGGACCCGGAGCAGGATGATCCTCCAGGAAGGTATCTGATCCTGATCTGGGTGGAGGACAACGTTCCCTGCATTTCAGTGGTATTCGCTCCGGTGGATGTCCTTCTGCGGCAGGATGTGCTAATCCTTGTGTCACTATGAGATCCAACTAGTGTGGATCTGTTTGGGCCCCGTCACTATCACTATCACAAGTTCTCAGCCCTTGTTTCCCTGTCCCAGAATCTTCTGACTGTGGTCATGAGGCTTAGTAACGTTATGGCTGGACATTCTATTCTGTATGTCTTATCTTCATTCACCCTGCTGATTCATCCATCTTGATGGAGACAGGCTTATCTTCTCGGTGACTGTGACTATTGGAAGCCTAGGAGCAAGCTTCTTCTTCTTCTGCCGTCTATTATAGGGTTTGGCGTACCCATATTGATTGGTGTGAGTCTAGGTCTCTTCCCTGTCGGGCGTTCTCTGTTCCCAGGGTTCTAGAGTTATTACAGCATGGGTTGGAGTTGGCTCTCCAACTCAGTACTCTGAAGGGTCAGGTTCTGCCCTGTCCACCTTCCTGTAGGAGTCTTTTGCTCAGTTTTATTTGGTTGAGAATTCTTTCGTGGGTTGCTCATGTGTGTCCTCCATGTAATTCTATGGTCCCTGTTGGGATTTGAATTTTATTCTGTCTGTCTTGCGGGGTGTTCCCTTGGACCTATTCTAGATGTGGTGTTTTTTTTACCCTCAAAGTTGTCCTCCTGGTGGCTGTTACTTCAGTCAGACGTGGTCTGAGTGGGCGGCTCTGTTTAGCTAGCCCTCGTTCCTTGAGACACACCAGGGTAAGGTGTTGCTCCGCTTTACGCCGGACCTTCTGCCTAAGGTGGTGTCTTATGTTCTTGATTCAAGATATTTCTTCTTCCTTCTGTGCCTTATTCCTAGCAACGCTGTGGAAAGGGGTCTACATTCCTTCAACAGGGATTGGAAGTGTTTCCTGGGTTGTCACTTGCCCCTTAGGGGAACTGATGCCCCCTTGGGTCTATGGCCATCTCCTTCCTGTATGTGCCTGATCTCGTCTGATCTCCAGGGGTTAAGCGGCTTTGGGCCTGGCCTTTACTTGGATGGGATTGTCCCTTCTGGTCCTAGGAAAGGTTTCGGCTTCTGCCAGGGCTACTGTTAGCGTTTGGACTTGTCAGGCTGTTACTCAGGCCTGTTCCTCTAAGGGGAAAAGTCTTCTTGCCTTCTTATTCTGCTCGTGCTTTGGTGCCTTTGGGCTTTCAGCATCGGGGTTTTCTGTTGGACAAGTTTTGCTAGACTGCTATTTGTTCTCTGTTCATACCTTTTCAAAGGTTTTTATGAGGTTGACATTAGAGCCTTAGCTCATGTTGCTCTTGGTAGCAAGGTTTGCAGGTGACAGTGCTTGAAACTGTCTGCTATTGCCTTTTTTGTTGGGGATCCCACCCTACTTTATGGACACTGCTATTGGATGTCCCAAGTGTAAGTATTGTATCTGGAGCAGGACGTACTGTATACTAAGAATACAATTCTGTGAAATACTCACCTGTAGAATTTTTTTACTGGGTGCTCTCACCCGGTGTGTGCTCCCTCCCCTTGCTCGTCGCAGCATGAGTGGACAGCGTGTTACATTGCTGTCTTTTACTCGGGGGAGGGGGGTCACACGGGGCGACGCATGTTTACAGCGAGCCGCCTTATCCTTACTACCTTGTCTTTGACAGGCGACAGCTGTTGTCATGGTTACGGCTGGTTGTGAGGTCATTTCCGGTTAGCGGCGTGACCTCACTTCCGGCGCTCTCGGGGGAATACAGCTGCGTTCCAGCTCACCTTCCTGATGGTGTGTGGCGTGCGGCGTGATTACATGAGGTATAAAGGCATGTGCCCTTTTCTTTGTCTAATTGTCTTTCATCCAGCGAAGCGGCACGGGCAGCCGCGTACGTAGGTGTCCCCACTGTTAATCCCCTGCTCCGGAAGGCGTGTTGTGGACCGTGGTGCCAGGCTCTGGTTTCTATATCTTTTTGATACTTCTCCTTTTTCATGTGTATATTCTAAGTATGTCACACACCCCCCTTCAAGATATCCATAACACGTGGGTAATACCGACCTGAAGAGGGCGTTCCTGCAGAGATGATAGCAAAAAGAAAGCCCCTCCCTGATCCATAAATACCTGGGGCCTCCCACTCATCACCCAGTTTTCCATCTCTGCAGACGGCGAGCAAGTCAGAAGATGATGGCTCCTCCTTGCACAGGGGGATTTCAGGTAGCCGGGATGACTCCCGGCCCGCTACTTATTTATTTCCGTTTGGACCTTTTCTCCCCAGAAATCCATATGCCTCCCAGCCTCGGCTGAGGGTCCAGGCGAGGGTATATCAGCACCTTAGGTGCTCAGGAGCTATGCTCCACCGTGAGACCCTATATGAGAGGGTAGGCGGTTACACCGGGTTGGTGACCCCGGTTTGGGATGCCCTGTCCCTTGATTTAATTTTCATTGGCCCTCCCAAAATCCCTTTTCCTCAGTGGGGATGGGGAGTGTGGGTCCCTTCTTTATTAGCCCCCATCTCTTTCGGGTGTGGTGTCTTTACTTGTTAGTGTCTCTTTAAATGTTTTTACTTCAGCGCTGTAGCCTTTTTTTCACAGATGAACTTTGTGAGGTGCTGGACCTGTCCTTATCTCCCCCCCCCCCCCCCCCCCATCTTGTCTCTGTCCTCAATGGCGGCATTTACCTCACGCCATGTCATACATGTGGGGGGGGGGCGGGGCCGGACCGTCGGCACAGGGCCGGGACCCGTCCCTGCTGTGTTGCTAACTGAGGCACTGTGTGTGTGTGATTTACGTTTAGACCGGGCACGGCGGCCGCACTTCTTGCTGCGGCGCCGGCCGGTCCTTGGCGCCTTTTTCTCTGAGGAGATTTCTCCTCACGATGTACCTGGGGGCGGGGCCGGTGTTGCGCGCGTCACCGCTGCCCGCCCCCATCTTCCCTGGCGCCGCTGCCGAGCTCTGCATTGTGTAGGAGGAAGGGGGGGGCGTTGCTCGACGTCGCGCGTGTCCCGCGCTGACCACGCCCCCTTCTCTTCTGTCAGCGGCCTCAGGAGGATTTCTTCTTGGTCGCCATTCGTGCTCCGCGGTTCCGTGAGTGGCCTATGGCCCCTTTCCTTTCTTCCTTATCCTTGTGCTGTATGGGTGTCTTGGTCTTCATAGCCTTATTAGTCCTTTCTGTGTCTTCCAGGTGGTGGTTCAGGAGGATCTCCAGTAGCATTTAGGGGGTCTCTCCCGATCCTTGATCACTGGGTTCATTATTGCTCATAAATCCTCCCACTCGGGACATTAAAGGGGCATCCCGGGTTGTCTAGTGGCGTAATTCCCTGGGTCATAGCGACTATTCCTAAAAAAGTTCACCTTATGGAGGCATCCCCGGATACTGGGCTCGGGGCCCCTTCGGGGCATCTTCGGAAGTGTATGTTGTGTGGGGTATCCATTTCTGGGGACGATGTACTTCTGTGTATACCATGTGCACAGCAGACTATCACGCGGCAGTCCGAACCCCAGGCGTCTGGGTCAGCACCGCCAGTCGCTTCATCTCCTCCTCCCACCCTGACGCGCCCCGTGTGATGTTGTCATGGGCCGGGAGCTGCAATCTGAGATGTGCGCCAGATTGGCTAACCTTGAAAAAATTATCTCCAGCTCGGTCGCCCCTAAGGCTCCGACTAAGAGAAAGCATTTGTCGCTGGCTCCGCTGGTGGAGGACCAGGAGGATGTTAATAATCTGGATTGGTCTGATTATTCCCCGCTAGAGGAAGGGGAAGTTTATGAGGATTCTGATATTTCGGACGATGAGCAGTCCTTTGGCGCTGATGCCGAGCTTGGTGACTTGGGGAGATCCTCCGATACTCCTCACGCTCTGGCTCTGATGTTAGAGGTTCTGAATATTTTATATATATTCTCCTGAGGAGGTGTCACAGCAGAAGGGTGAATTGTTTGAGGAATCCAGGCCGCGCTTGGAATTCCCTACACAAAGGCATTTTGACAAAATTATTGCTAAGGAATGGGACAGGCCGGCTCGGCTCCCAGGCATCCCGGGATTGTTGCCTTGTTTTGGATCCCCGCCCTTTTATGGACACTGCTATTGGATGTCCCACGTGTTATGGATATCTTGAAGCGGGGTGTGTGACATACTTAGAATAATACCATTTTGTGAAATACTCACCTGTAAAATGGGTATTATAAGTATGTCGCACACCCCGCTTCACCCGCCCTTCTTGTATTCTGGATCCTTTATTTTGTGAACTTTGCGTGGTGATGACTTATATTTGCCTCTTCCTGGTCCCTTACCTTACTGCTTCTATATACTGGGTGATGAGTGGGAGATCCCAGGTATTTATGGATCAGGGAGGGGCTTTCTTTTTGCTATCATCTCTGCAGGAACGCCCTCTTCAGGTCGGTATTACCCACGTGTTATGGATATCTTGAAGCGGGGTGTGTGACATACTTATAATACCCATTTTACATTTGAGTATTTCACAAAATGGTATTTTTATGTCTGATATGGGTTTCATAGTTGCTGATTTTGCACACTTTTGAGTATCCTTGACCAGTTTGTTTTGAATTGTTTCACTAGATATTGCATTTAGTATTTTGCACATTTTAATTATTTATCAATTATTCTCATTAACTGTCACTTGTTTTTCATTAATTGGTATTTTTGTATTTATTGAATTATGGTCATTATTTAATTGTATATATTATCAAATGTATATTCCTCTATATTTTGTGTATATATTTCATGGCATATATGCCTGAGCACATTGGTTAATTAAGCACAGTCACTTTAATTTAGTTTTATACTATTGGAGGTAGGTAGTTTTTCTAAAATCAGCCCATAGTGTGCCGGCACAATTTAATTAGTTCATATCCTTGTCCCAGCACGTGTAAGATTAGGGAGCTTCCCAGATATTTATGACTGCCTCATTTTTTGGTCAGCACTGGATGCATCAGGGGGAGGGGGAAGTGTTTTTTAATGTGTTTTGTTGTATGTTGTTGTTGTTAGTTTGCTCCCAACAATAAAAAATCTTTGTACTTTTTAATATTTGGTTATATTTGATGTATTCTTTGGTGCTCCTGCTACCAGGGTGCGGAGAGACTGATTGTCTCCCAGTACCCACTAACATTTGGTTGGTATTGTTCATATACAGTGTAGCACAATCTGATTTTATATCGCGGTGCACCCTCTTTTTTGCAATTATATCTGGAGCGGGACGTACTGTATACTTAGAATAATACAATTCTGTGAAATACTCACCTGTAGAATTGGTATTATATGTATACAGTACGTCCTGCTCCACCCCACCCTGGTTTTTGCATTGTTCTGGATCCCCTGTATGGTGATTGTTATCATTGTTGTTATTACCAGTTTTGGTGGTTAAATTCTCCCGGCTTCTTATTCACTGCTTTTCAATGCTGGGGATTTGTGGGTGGTCTCTGGGTATTTGAGGGGCCGGGAGGAGCCTGTTTTGCATGTCTCTGCAGTGCAGCGCCATCTGGCGGAGGATTACCCAAGTGTAAGTATTATATCTGTATATACGTATAATACCAATTCTACAGGTGAGTATTTCACAGAATTGTATTTTACCCTATGGAAACCGAGGAGTTTTGGAATCTTTGTGGCTATACCCCGTCTGATGAAGGGGAGCTTTTTTCTGACTCAGGCTCATCTGATGAGAGGCCAAGGGGTCATGACGATTCTGGCTCTGACCCCTGGGCCCGGATGACACTGACAGATTATTGACCCAGATTTTTGAGGTTCTGTCCATCTCTCCCCCCTGTTGCGGCTCCCAGGCAAAGGATGGAGCTTTTCCATACAGCAAAATCACGTTTGGAATTTCCCGAGCAGGTACATTTCCATAACCTTGTGCTCAAGGAATGGGAGCGCCCCAGTAAACTTCCCGGAGTTCCTAAAAGTTGGGATAGGAAGTATCCCTTTCCTGCTGATGTGGTAAAATGTTGGTCATCCCCCTCCCGAGGTGGATGCCACATCTGTCATGCATTCCCATGACTCTACTACCCTGCGGGATACTGAGGACCGGCGCATTGACCAGCTGGCATCCCATGCCTTTGCATGTGCAGGGATGGCGCTGCGCCCGGTCTGTGGCCACTAGAACCCTTATCAGAAATATACTTGATAGTGCCCCTGATGATTTGCCTTGTGAGGTGTTCAATGCACTCTCCAGTTGTGATGTTTTTGTAAATCGTGTCCTCTCAGCCATGGATGACACCATCAGAATGTGTGCCAGAACATCTGCCCTTGTGGTGGCTATACGCCGCTCGGTTTGGCTGCGCCAGTGGGCTGCTGACAACGCTGCCAAGAAGGCCCTCACTGGGTTTCCCTTCAAAGGACTGCGCCTGTTTAGGGACCGCCTGGACCTTTTTGCTAAGGGAGGCAGGTTACCCCTGCGCAGGCGGCAATCTCTGCCCTTTCAGGGTCAGGGTTCCTTCTCCTCCCCTTACCGTGGTGCCAGACAGGGGAGGGGGGTTTCCTTTCCTGGGACCCGGGGAGATTTCTGGTGTAGGGGCAGAGAACGTGGACGTCCTGGCCCCTCCTGGGGTCCCAAAGCAAAATCATCCCCCCAAGCCCCCTCAGGCATGATGGGGCGCCCTCACCCATCCGGGAGGTAGTGTCCTCCGGTTACAAGTTAGTTTGCTGCCAATCCCCCTCCAAGATTCATCAGATCCCGGATTCCTCAGGACCCTGTGTCAGCTCAGGAGCTAGTGCAAGCAGTGCAAGGCCTCCTGGAGCTGGAGGTCATCTGCCAGGTCCCCTTAAGAGAAAAGGGCAAGGGCTTTTATTCCAACCTATTCACAGTACCCCAAAAAAATTGTTCAGTCAGGCCCATCCTGGACTTGAAGATCCTCAACAAATTTGTGAGAGGCAGGCGCTTTCGCATGGAAACTCTGCGCTCTGCCATCAGTTCCCTGCGCCAAGGGGATTTCATTACTTCTGTGGACATCAAAGATGCTTACCTTCATATTCCTGTATTCCGAGGTCATCAATGGTTCCTCAGGTTCGCTCTGGAGGATCAACACTACCAGTTTGTGGCCTTGCCCTTTGGCCTCACTTCAGCTCCCAGGGTGTTCACCAAGGTGCTGGCTGGCGTGATGTCTCAGGTATCGGGGCGTCCGCGTGCTTCCGACATTCTCATCACTTCCCAGTCTCTACATCAGGCAGAGTTGGATACTCAGCTGGTGGTGTCCACTCTGGAGTTATTTGGGTGATCAACCACCCCAAGTCCTCACTGTCCCCTTCCTTGGTAACTCCATTCCTAGGAATGAATCTGGATACAGTTCAGGCAAGGATTTTCCTTCCTCAGTCCTCAGCAGAAGGTGGACCGTCTGATTGCACAGGCTCCGTTCCTCCTATCTTGTCCTCATCCCTCCATCAGGCAGGGGATGCAGCTGCCTGATGGTGGCATGCTTCCACTTGAGGCCTCTGCAACTTCACCTATTGTCTGTATGGGACAAGGACCCAGCGTCCCTGGACGGGGTCTGTGTGCTCTCCCCTCTGGTCAGGAGGTCCCTCTTGTGGTGGATGGACTCAAGGAACCTGTTGGTGGGCAGATCCTTTCTGGCCCCCTGCTGGGAGACGGTCACCACGGATGACAGTCTGTCAGGTTGGGGGGGGGGGGGGGTTCTGGAAGTCCCTGTGGTTCCAGGGGAGGTGGGGTCCTCAGGAGGCCCACACTCCTATCAATGTCTTGGAACTGCGGGCGATCAGGTTAGTTCTGGCTCACTTGACTACTCACCTTCGGGGCCTGCCTGTTCAGGTGCGCTCGGACAACCAGACAGCAGTTGCCTACATCAATCATCAGGGAGGGACCCGGAGCAAGGGGGCCCTCCAGGAAGTGTCTCTGATCCTGACTTGGGCGGAGGCCAATGTCCCCTGCATATCAGCTGTGTACATCCCGGGGGTGGAAAATCGCCTGGCGGACTCTCTGAGCAGGGGGACCTCACGCCAGGGAGAATGGTCCCTATGCAGCAAGGTGTTCCAATCTCTGTGTAATCCGTTGGGGCCAACCAGATGTGGATCTGTTTGCGTCCCGTCACAATCACAGGCTACCAGCCTTTGTCTCCCTGTCTCAGGACCCTCTGGCCTTGACCGTGGATGCTCTAGCAATGTCATGGCAGGACTTTCAGTTGCTGTATGTCTTCCCTCCATTCCCCCTGCCAGCAATTCTGGTGGCCCCCAGGTGGCCAAGAAGAGTGTGGTTCGCAGACGTGGTGCAGCTGGCAGTAGATCAGTACACTCTGGCCGTGGTGCCAGATCTGATCACTCAGGGCTCACTACGCCATCCCAATTTACAAACTCTGGCTTTGACGGCTTGGCTGCTGAAACCTCCATCTTGATGGAGAAGGGGCTGTCTTCCTCGGTTGTGGATACTTTGATAAAGGCTAGGAAGAAGTCGTCTTCTTCCATTTATTACAGGGTTTGGCGTGCCTACATTGACTGGTGTGAGTCTAAGTCTCTTCCCTGTCGTGTGTTCTCTATTCCCAGGATTCTGGAGTTCCTGCAGCATGGGTTGGAGATGGGGCTCCAACTCAGTACTCTGAAGGGTCAGGTTTCTGCCCTGGCTGTTTTCTTCCAGAAGTACTTTGCTCAGCACCCTCTGATCAGGACCTTTTTCCAGGGGGTCACTCATGTGCGCCCCCCACATAAGCCTATGGTGCCTGTTTCATTTGAACTTGGTTTTGTCAGCCTTGCAGGGTGCTCCCTTTGAACCTGTGCAGGATGCTGCCCTTGCCATTCTTACGCTCAAGATTGTCTTTCTGGTGGCTATCACTTCTGTTAGGCGTGTGTCTGAGTTGGCGGCGCTTTCTATTCAAGCCCCCTACTATGAGAGACACCAGGACAAGGTGGTGTTTCGTTTCAAGCCAGACTTTCTGCCTAAGGTAGTGTCTGCTTTTCATCTGAATCAGGACATTGTTCTCCCTAATCCTAGTAATGCTAAGGAGAGGGTCTTGCATTCTTTGGATGTGGTTAGGTGTCTGAAGTACTATCTGGTGGCTACTGCACCCTTCAGGAAAACTGATGCTCTATTCTTAGTATACAGTACGTCCTGCTCCAGATATAGTACTTAAACTTGGGTTATCCTCCGCCAGATGGCGCTGCACTGCAGAGACATGCAAAACAGGCTCCTCCCGGCCCCTCAAATACCCGGGGACCTCCCACAAATCCCCAGATTTCTCTGCAGTGCTGACTGCGAAGACATGGAGTATCACTCTCTCGCAGGTGAGCGGGGCTATTAAAGCCTGCGGCCCTGCGGACTATTCCCACCCGTCGTCTTTGTGATGTGCCTCCCAGCCTGGGCAGCGCTGGTCTGGTGAAGGTAGGCAGCACCTTGCGTGCTTATGGAGCGCTGCTCCACCGCAGTCTCCCACCAAAGGGTAGGCGGTATAGGCTGATGGTGAGCCTCTATGGGATGCCCCTCCCGCATTAATGCCCCGTGTAGCGGTGGGCCCTGTACAAAGGGCTGCCATCCTCCCTCGTTCTCCCCCGTAGCTCGGGGGGGAAAGAGGGGGGGGGCGGGTGTTTGGTGTCAGTGTATTGTGATTACATGCATAAGACCTTTGTAATGTTCTTGGACTTTTATATGTGGTGTCAGCTGCCGCGCTGATTTGTATTCTTACTCGTGTAATTGCTGCCGCCGCGCGATTTTTCCTCATTGGATGTTCTGCGCCGAGCAGCGTCGTCGCCTCAGACGCTGTGGCGTTAGCATTGGATGCTGTCTTAGAGCTTTGCGCTCTTCGGGGGGCGGGGACTTGGCTTGACGGCTCCGCGTCACGGCCCGCGCTTCGAGGTTCGCTTGGCGCCATTTTGATGTGTAGTCGCGCGCGTGGTAACGGTCCCCCCTTCCACGGTCTGTAAGTGCCCTCGCGGGCGACTTTTTTTTTTTTTTTTTATGCTCCTTGCTTACTGTGCATGTTTCTGACACCCCTTATTCTCATTGTGTCTTTCAGACGGGTGAATCCAGTGGCTTCTCCCGGCCCGGTGTAATTGTCAGTTGGGCCTAGTATAATTACTCCCACTTCCCTGCGGGTCATTGGGGCATCCAGGGTAGCTTACGGCGTCAATCCCTACTGGCCTATTGTGCCTATTAATCACCATATGGAGGCATCCCAGGATAATGTGACCGGGGTTCCTTTGGGACAAGCCCGGCTGTGTGTTGCGGGGATTCTCATCCTGATGTGGCTGCTAGACTGGCCAGTGTTGAAAAATTGATTGCTAATACCTTAGCGCATAAGTCCACCGCAAAAAAGCGGCACTTAACCCCTGATGCCACTCTTTTCCCGACGGAGTCTGATGAGTTGTTGCATCTATATGGCTATCCCCTCGGACGAAGGGGAGCTGTTCTCTGACTCGGGGTCATCTGACGAGAAGTCAAGGGGTCATGACGATTCTGGCTCTGGGAGGGAGTGGCCTAAGATAAAGTTGAGGGGGGGAGGAGAGGGGGAAAGGAAAAAAAAGGAAGGAAAGACAGATCATTGCTTATTGTAACAAGGTGTTGCATATTTCCGGGTAGGCGTATTCCACCAAAGGCCTCCATGTTTTGGTAAATTTAGCGTGTGTGTCCCTCAGAATACTGGTCAACTTCTCATTAATCAAGATGCCGTTAAGCCTGTCTTTAACTGCCTGGAATGAGATTCCCGGCTTCCTCCAGGAGCTAGCGATCGTTAATTTTGCTGCCAACATAAGCTGAGTAAGTAGGGTATGTTGGGTTCTAGTGACACCCTCCAGCTTCACATGTAGTAGGGCCACCCAAGGGTCTTGGCGTATGTGAGTTTGCAAGAGTGCTCAGGAGACCAAAAACCCTCGACCAAAATCTTCTGACCTTGGGGCATTCCCACCATATATGCAAAACAGAACCCTCCAAGGGACAGCCTCTAAAGCAATGTGCTGGGTAGCCCGGGATCGCCTTAGCTATACGCGACGGCACCAGATACCACCTAGTGAGCATCTTATATGCTGCTTCTAGGGTCGTAACATTAATGGAGCACCTGTTAATTCCAGCCCATATCTCTACCCAGTCCGTCCTATCTCTCACCAGACCCAGGTCAGCCTCCCGCCTGGCCATGTACCCATGTTTTGAATTGGCGGGCAACGCCATGAGGTGCGAGTAGATAGTGGACACAAGGCCTGCAGTGGGAGTCCCCCGCGCGCAAAGTTTCTCAAAAGGAGTCATGTCCAAGTCCTTAATCTTATTTTTAAGCAAGGGCGCAACCCAATGACGGAGTTGTAAATACCTGAAGTGCTTCGAAGGCGGTGCGTTTTCCCTTCCCTTTCCTGTAGCGTGGGCCAGGGGATTATCTCGTCTTTAATTAGAAGATGGTGGAGTTTGCTAATCCCTACGCGCTCCCACCAGCTGAACATTTTGGGATCCAGCCCTGGAGGGAACATCGGATTCTTAGTGATTCGCATTAATGGGAGGTGTGGCGAAATTAAATTCCCCGAATATTTTGACCCATCCCAGACTCGGAGAGAGTGATTTAGGATTGGGCACAAGACTCGTGGCCTACATTGCGGCGGTATCCACATCAAACTGTCCACCGGAATTGGGTCACACGCCGAGGCTGCTAGCGCTACCCACAAAGGGGTTTCCCTTTGAACATGTAGCTGATGGAGCTGCCCTATCTGGGCTGCATGGTAATATCTGTAAATGCACGGAACCCCCAAGCCTCCTTCTTTCCTGTGCCTAGCCATGGTAGCTCTAGTTACTCTCGGCCTAGTCTTCCCCCAGACGAATTTCATTATGCTGTTTTGTATGCTTTTAATCTGAAACTGTGGGATATGTACCGGGAGAGTTCTAAAATAATATAAAAGCTTCGGAAGCAGGGTCATTGTTGCGTTTATCCTTCCGATCCAGGATATCTCATGACCTCGCCAGGTGTCCAGCATCGTCTTTAACGTTCTAAAAAGGGGAGGGTAGTTTGCCTGATATAAAGACTGGTAATGCGGCGTGATTTTGACGCCCAAGTAGGATAGGGCTCCCGGGGCCCATCGAAATTGGAAGTTGTGTTGAAGGACGTTTAGGGCTGGGGTGGGGATATTTATGTTGAGTCCCACTGATTTCTCCTTATTGACCTTGAGGCCCGAGATCTTCGAGAAAGTATCCAAAAGCTGGAGCAAGTTAGGTAGCGAAAGGGTCAGCAGAATATCATCGGCAAACAGGCACGCCTTATGGTGATGCCCTGCCATTTCAACGCCCTTTATATTTGGATTTGCCCAAATAGCAAGGGCCAAAGGTGATTTCTGCATCAAGACTTTTCTTATGAGCGTCTTGCAGTTTAGGGAGTGAGATTGAATCTAGAAATCTGTCCGCTTCCTCTCGGGGAAACGCATGGGGGCTTGTAAAGCTTGCTTAATGTGCTTCTGAATATCTGTATAATCTTGAGAGGGTTGGCTGTGAGGTTCCCCTCAGGAGTTTTGAGCGAGACCAAGGACTGCCTCGACCACGAGCATCGTAATCTGTTTGCCAGGGGGGTGTCAGGTTTATTAGCTCTCGCATAGTACCTCTGCTTGCCCCATCTAAGCCTCTTTTCCGCCATCTCATCCAATGCCATGTTAAGCTGTAAACTGGCCGTATCCACCTTCTTCTTAAGATCTCTTGTCGGATTCGCCGCCCAATCCCTGCGCAACTGCTCTAGCTGTGTGGTAAGCTGGGTCACTTTGTCATTTCTACGCTTTTTGATGGCCGAGGCCAGCGCGATAAGATTGCCCCGCATGACTGCCTTATGAGCTTCCCAAATATTCACTGCCGTGGCAGTGCCTTTGTTAGTTGCGAAATAGTTTTTTTTATAGATTGAAGAACTTGCTCTTGGGTATCTTTGTGTGATAGCAGGGAATCATTGATCTTCCATTTAAAAGGTCTGGGGACTTGGGGGGGGGGGGGGGGGGGGGAGAGAGTACTAAAACTCATCAAAACCAGTGTGTGGTCTGACCAGGGCGCTGATAGTATTTGGCATTTTTGGACCATGGGGACTAGGTTCTGTGTGGCCAAGATATGATCTATTCTACTAAATGAGTCATGGGGATTGGAATAGAAGGTATAGTCATGCGTTCTTGGGTTCAGCTCACGCCATATATCTACAAAGGACGCCTCTTTGAGCATTGTGTTAATTCGGTGCGGGGGGGTGTTGAGTGGGCTGGGATGCAAATGGGGAACTTCTGCCTTGTGGGCCGGACCTATCCATTTTTGGATCTAGTGCGATGTTAGAGTCCCCGGCCATAATTTACCCTTGCTATGCTCCTTGATTTTTTTCATTAGATGAGAGAAGAAGTTTGTCTGATGGGTGCATAGTAGGATACAATTGTTACCAGTGTATCTTCCAGATATCCCACTAATAACAAATAACGGCCTGTTGGGTCTGCTATCTGGGATTCGCATTTGAACAGGAGGTTCCGCCTAAATGCAGTTAGCACACCCCGAGTCTTTTCCCTAAAGCATGCTGAAAAAAATATTGGATATTGCGGGTGTAAGTACCTCGGGGAGCTTGTCGTCGAGAATCTGGTCTCCTGAAGACACAAAATGTCTGCTTGCAATTGCTTATAGCAATGAAATGCCTTTGCCCTCTTAAGTTGCGAGTTGAAACCCTGGACGTTTATGTGTTAAGAGTTTAAAGTTAAGGTTGGCTCCAGCCAGTAAGTTCTGTGGTTGGCTCATCATGCTGGTGTAAGTTGGTGCCTCGGAGGAATGAGGAAGAATATAAAGAAGTAAGGAAGATAAGGGGACGAAGAGCAAGAGGAGAGAAGGAGAAAAAAAAGGGGGGGGGGGGATTTGAAGGGTTCGCTAAAGGTTAGGGCGGTAGTGGGCTAGGGCTGTGGGGAGGGTTAAGAGGCGGTAAGGGGGGAGGGATGTGTGGGTAGGTGTCAAAAAGGAGAATAACTCCCAAAGTTAGCCTATAAGGGTTGTGACAGGGCCCCTCCTTGCGGGCAGCCGAAATGAGTTACCGCACAAGGCAGGGGAAGGTATTCGATGAATACTGACTGACAGTCAGTAGTTTGCCTTCCGGGGGGGGGGGGGGGGGAACCTCACAACCGGAAGTCTTAGGGGTCTGAAGGGGGTCGCCTCTGCACGGGGTATTGCCTGCGCTAGTGTTACATACTATGGCGGAATTGGCGTAGTTGGTGATCCTATGGGGGAGAGGGGATTGTACTCTCATTGCCCCTAAGTTGTTGCGCTGGGTCCTGCGTTGCGGGCAAGTGTCCAAACGTAAAAGCACTCTCCCGCAAGGCCCATGTTATGAAGACCTATAACCATTGCGCTAACATAACCCACGAAAAAGACTTGAGAACTGAGACGCTTAACAAAACTCTATACAACAGTGCAACCTGAGATTTAATTACCAGAGATGCGCTAAATATGCAAACCGAGCGGTCCCAATGGCATCTCACAATCCCACTAACGGGGCCAAGCCCCAATTAGGAAAAGCTGCCCCCCGTCACCCGGACAACCCCCCGCAGACGCGCCCGTATGGCCTGCGCCCGCAGGGGGAAGTCTCCCACCACCCACAGACAAAACAAGACAGCTCCGACCGCGCCCGTGGCGGCCCTCCACAAATTGTCGGGCCAGCCATGGTCCCGGGGGAACCAGCTATCCGACCGAGCCTCTGCCATGGGGGGGCTCAGGACCCGGTCACCCAAAACATTATATAAACCATCCTATGAAATGAGCTGCAAAGTATCTATTAACCAATAAGGGACGCCCGTGGCCCGCCAGACTGGTGAGAGGAGAGAAGGAGGAAAAAGTTCTCTCACCCTAACGGGTGACGCGTGTCCCAATCAGGCTTAGCTTAAACATATCAACACAACTTATCTGGTGATGCCCTAGGGGGGGTGCAAAGAGGGAGAGAGGTGTTATCTCTCAAAACTTCAAAGTGTCCCGGGGTATCCCAACTACGGTCGTTTCACCCACTTATGGGGTTAAAGAAGAAGAGGGACGCAGTCAATCGGTGGCTTTCATCCAATCTCCAACTGACGGTTTCTGGATGCCCGGGAGGGTGTGGGTGCAGGATAGGGTCTCCGGTCACCAGCCCTCTGGTCCCTTCGGATGGGTCTGGAACGTTGCTCCTGAGGTGGGTCCGCTGAGGGTGGGTGGTCAACGGGCCTAGTTAGGTTGAGGCGATGGAGTGTCTCCGTTGCATCTTCAGGGCCCGTTATTGTGTGGGTGTGGCCCCCATAGGTAAAGATCAATTTAAACGGGTAGCCCCATCTGTAGGCAATTTGATGCGACTGGGTGAGCAGGCATGGTTTTAGTTGGCGCCGCCTCTGCAGGGTAGCTGGGGCCAGGTCAGAGTAGACCTGGTACTTGTGGGTTTGGAAGATAGATTAGGGCGCGACCGAGCTGCCTGAGCGATCATCTCTTTAGTATTATAGAATGTGAACTTGACTACAATGTCCCTGGGTTGGCCATCTGCTCGGGGTGGCCCTAGGGCTCGGTGGATCCTGTCCATCTCCAGCCGCTCGATAGGGATCGATGGGGTGAGCTTTTGCACCAGGGCTGTCACTGTGGATTTAAGATCAACGATAGATTCTGGCAACCCTCTGAATCTCAGATTGCAACGCCTGGATCGATTTTCAAGATCCTCTATTTTTTGATGGGCCAGAGAGAGGTCTGATTTAATATGCTGGACCTCCGATTCATGCTCCTATAGCACAGTGGTAGTGCAATTTATCTGCTGCTCCAAATTGGAAGTACGGGCTCTCAGGTCCCTTAGCTCAGCTTTAAAGGTGGCTGAGATTTTCTTGGTAGCTGTTTCCAGCTCCTGATGCAGCACAGCCTGGAATCTCTCTAGTAGCTCTGCGTCCCTGATACCTGGGTCAGGCTGCAAGACTGGCGGGGGTTCTGGGGCCGCCTGCTGGGATTCAGGCTGTGACTCTGGCTGCGAGTCCAGCAGGTCTGGGGATGGTATTGGTGAGGATGAGGGTTGCAGCCTATGCATGTGCCCGAATGTGGCTGCCATCTCAGGGTTAGCTGGGTGTGCTGGTCGCCTAGGGGTGATCGGTGGCTTCCCCCCATCCCTGCGCCCCATCCGATATATAGGTAGCCCCAACTGGGCAAGGGTGTCTCTCCCCAGGCCCCCTGCTTACTGTGAAAGGATGTGCCTTCTCCCCGTGGCTGGTCTGCTCAGGCTGCGGCCGCCATCTTGGATTCCGGGCACAGGCCACAGAGCAAGCTGTCTGGCTTCCAGGAGGCTCCCTCCTCTCCCCGGTCACTGATTGAGCGCTCTGGAGCTGCGTGCGGGGTAAGCGGGCTGGGGACTCTGCTCTATCTGCTGTGCGTCTGGGGAGCGCAGGTCGCGACTGCCATCTTGGATCCGAGGCTTGCTGGGGAAAACGGGCCGTCGGATAAACCTTCCTCCCCTCCAGATAGCAGGTGGGTCTTCTCGGGTTCCCTGGGTGTCAGGTCAGCCCAATATCGCCGCTTTTTCAGGCTGCTGTTCAGGTGAAAAGCCCTGTGCAGCAAGGAGCGGAGTTAGGCTCCTGCCATCTTCATCGGCTGCTCACTAGTGCCCCCTCCTGAGCAAACCCATTTCAATAACCTCGTGCTTAAGGAGTGGGAACATCCCAGTAGACTTCCCGGGATCCCTAAGAGTTTTGACAGGAAGTATCCTTTTCCTGCTGATATGGTCAAGTGCTGGTCATCACCCCCGAGGTCGATGCTCCTATTCTAGGGCTGTCTAACACCTCTATTATGCACTCTCCCGACACTACCACGCTGCGGGACTCTGAGGACCGGCGCATTGACCAATTGGCATGCCATGCCTTTGCATTTGGGGTGGCGGCGCTGCGCCCGGTTTGCGCTTTGGCCATTACTTCTGTGGCGCTCAGGGCCCTGGTCAGAAATGCACTCTGGCCCAGACGAATTGCCACCTGATACGGTTAATGCACTGTCTAACTGTGATGTATTTGTAAACTTTATCCTGTCTGCATCGGATGATGCTATTAGGATGTGTGCCAGATCTTCTACCTTGGCGGTAGCTATACTCCGCATGGTGTGGCTGCGCCAGTGGGCTGCTGACAATGCGGCAAAGAAGGCCCTTACTGGGCTTCCATTTAAGGGGCTACGTCTGTTTGGGGACTGCCTTGACCTCTTTGCTAAAGGAGGTAAGTTACCCAAGCGCAGGCGGCAGTCTCGGCCCGTTCGGGGCCAGGGACCCTTTCAGTCCCCTACCGAGGCGCTAAGCAGGGAAAAGGGGTGTCCTTCGCGGGGGCTCGCACAGATTCCTGGCAGAGGACGACGTCCTGGCTCCTCCTGGGGGTCCAAAGCCCATCCCAAGACCCCTCGGGCATGATGGGGCGCCCTCGCCCGTCAGGGTGGGGGGGACGGCTACAGCACTTCGCGCCACGTCTCAGACCGGTGGATTCAGGAGGTAGTGTCCTCTGGTTACAAGATAGAGTTTGCTGTGCGCCCCCCCACAAGATTCATCAGGTCCCGGATCCCCCAGGACCCTGTATCAGCTCAGGTCTTGATGCAGGTCGTGCAAGGACTTCTGGATCTGGGGGGTCATTTGCAGGGTCCCCTTAAGAGAAAGGGGCAAGGGGTTCTATTCCAACCTTTTCACAGTGCCCAAAAAAGATGGGTCAGTCAGGCCCATTCTGGATTTAAAGATCCTCAACAAGTTTGTCAAGAACAGGCGCTTTCGCATGGAAACCCTGTGCTCGGCCATTGGCTCTCTGCGCCCAGGGGATTTTGATGTCTGTGGACATCAAAGATGCTTACCTTCACATCCCTGTGTTCCCGGGACATCAAAGGTTTCTCAGATTCGCGTTGAAAGATCAACATTACCAATTTGTGGCCTTGCCATTTGGCCTTACTTCAGCTCCCAGAGTGTTCACCAAGGTGCTGGCGGGGGTGATGTCTCTGATAAATTTTGGGGGCATACGCGTGCTGCCCTACCTGGACGACATTCTCATCACCTCGCGGTCCCTACTGCAGGCAGAGCTGGATACTCAGCTGGTGGTGTCCACCTTGGAGTCCTTCGGCTGGGTGATCACCCCAAGTCCTCTCTGTCCCCTTCGTCGGTGACCCCATTCCTGGTAATGATTCTGGATACGGTTCAGTCACGGATATTCCTTCCTCAACAGAAGATGGAAGCTCTGACTGCGCAGGTGAGGTTCCTGCTCTCGTGCCCCCAGCCCTCCCTCAGGCAGGGAATGCAGCTGGTGGGCCTGATGGTGGCGAGCTTCGAGGCGGTGCCCTTTGCTCAGTTCCATTTGAGGCCTCTGCAGCTTCACCTTCTGTCAGTATGGGACAAGGACCCCACGTCCTTGGACGGGATCTGTGTGCTTCCCCCCCTTGGTCAGAGGGTCCCTCTTGTGGTGGCTGGACAAGAACTTGCAAGGGGCAGGTCCTTTCTGGCCCCTCCTGGGAGACGGTCACCACGGATGCCAGTCTGTCAGGTTGGGGGGGATTCTGGATGTCCCTGCAGTTCCAGGGGAGGTGGGGCCCTCAGGAGGCCCACTTACCCATCAACATTCTGGAACTACGGGCAATCAGGTTGGTATTGGAGCAGTTGACCAATCACCTGCAGGGAATGTCTGTGCAGGTGCGCTCAGACAACAGGACGGCGGTTGCCTACATCAACCATCAGGGAGGGACCCGGAGCAGGGGGTGCCCTCCAGGAGGTGTCGCGGATTCTGACATGGGCGGAGGCCAATGTTCAATGCATTTCGGCTGTGTATATCCCGGGGGCAGATAATCTACTGGCAGGCTCTCTGAGCAGGGGGACTTCCCGTCAGGGGAAGTGGTCCCTCTGCAACAGGGTATTCCAGTCCCTGTGTCACCGTTTGGGTCTACCGGATGTGGATCTGTTCGCATCCCGTCACAATCACAAGCTCCCGGCCTTTGTCTCCCTGTCTCAGGATCCTCTGGCCTTGGCCACGGATGCTCTGTCCATGTCGTGGAAGGAATTTCGGCTCCTGTATGTCTTTCCTCCATTCCCCCTGGGCAGGGTCCTGCGCAAGATTGCTCTGGAAGGGGTGCCAGTGATTCTGGTGGCCCCCAGGTGGCCAAGAAGAGTGTGGTCCGCAGACATGGTACAAATGGCAGTAGACCAGTACGTCCTGCCAGGGGCGCCAGATCTGCTCACTCAGTCCCCCTTACGCCATCCCAATTTACAAACTCTGGCTTTGACGGCCTGGCTGCTGAAACCTCCATCTTGATGGAGAAAGGCTTGTCTGCCTCGGTGGTGGATACCATGGTGCAGGCTAGGAAGAAAACTTCTTCTGCCATCTATTATAGGGTATAGCATACCTACATTGATTGGTGTGAGTCTAGGTCTCTTCCCTGTAGGGAGTTCTTAGTCCCTAGGGTTCTGGAGTTTTTACAGCATGGGTTGGAGTTGGGTCTAAAACTCAGTTCTCTGAAGGGTCAGGTTTCTGCCCTGTCTTCTTTCAGAAGTCTTTTGCTCAGCATCCCTTGGTTAAGACCTTCTTTCAGGGGGTCACTCATGTGCGTCCTCCACGTAAACCTATGGTCCCTGTTTGGGATTTGAACTTGGTTTTGTCTGCCTTGCAGGGTGCTCCCTTTGAGCCTATTCAGGATGCTGCTCTGGCTGTACTTACCCTCAAGGTTGTCTTTCTGGTGGCTATTACTTCGGTCAGGCGTGTGTGTCTGAGCTGGCGGCTCTGTCTATTCAGCCCCCATACTATGAGACACCAGGACAAGGTGGTGTTCCGCTTTAAGCCAGACTTTCTGCCTAAGGTGGTGTCTGCCTTTCATTTGAATCAAGATATTATTCTTCCCTCGTGTCCTAATCCTAGCAACGCTTGGATGTGGTCAGGTGTCTGAAGTATTACCTGGTAGTCACTGCGGCTTTCAGGAAGACTGATGCTCTTTTTGTGGTCCCTTCTGGTCCTAGGAAGGGTTTGGCTCCTGCCAAGTCTACTATTGGCAAATGGATTCGTCAGGCTGTGATTCAGGCCTATTCTGCTAAGGGGAAGAGTCCTCCCTTCCGCCTTACTGCTCATTCCACTCGTGTTATTGGTGCCTCTTGGGCTTTCCAGCACCAGGCTTCTGTTGATCAAGTTTGCAAGGCCGCTACTTGGTCTTCTGTTCATACCTTTTCAAAGTTTTACAAGGTTGATGTTAGGGCCTCAGCTGATGCTGCTTTTGGCCGAAAGGTTTTGCAGGCGGCAGTGGTTTAAACTGTCTGCTGTTACCTTTTGTTGGGGATCCCACCCTGCTTATGGACACTGCTATTGGATGTCCCAAGTGTAAGTATTCTATCTGGAGCAGGACGTACTGTATACTAAGAATACAATTCTGTGAAATACTCACCTGTAGAGTGTGTATACAGTACGTCCTGCTCCACCCCACCCTGGTTTTTGCATTATTCTGGATCCCCTGTATGGTGGTGGTTATCATTGTTATCATTACCAGTTGTTTTGGGTGGTTAAATTCTCCTTGCTTTTTGTTTACTGCTTTTCAATGCTGGGGATTTGTGGGAGGTCCCCGGGTATTTGAGGGGCCGGGAGGAGCCTGTTTTGCATGTCTCTGCAGTGCAGCGCCATCTGGCGGAGGATAACCCAAGTGTAAGTATTCTATCTGGAGCAGGACGTACTGTATACAAATAATATCAATTCTACGGGTGAGTATTTCACAGAATTGTATTTTTTGTGGTCCCTTCTGGTCCTAGGAAGGGTTTGGCTCCTGCCAAGTCCACTATCAGCAAATGTATCCGTCAGGCTGTGATTCAGGCCTACTCTAAGGGGAAGAATCCTCCCTTCCGCCTTACTGCTCATTCCACTCGTGCTATTGGTGCTTCTTGGGCTTTTCAGCACCAGGCTTCTGTTGAACAATTTTGCAAGGCCGCTACTTGGTCTTCTGTTCATACCTTTTCAAAGTTTTACAAGGTTGATGTTAGGGCCTCAGCTGATGCTGCTTTTGGCCGAAAGGTTCTGCAGGCGGCAGTGGTTTAAACTGTCTGCTGCTACTTTTTCTTGGGGATCCCACCCTACTATATGGACACTGCTATTGGATGTTGCACGTGTAAGTAATCTTCCTGGAGCAGGACGTACTGTATACTAAGAATAATACAATTCTGTGATTACTCAGATACTCACCTGTAGAATTGGTATTATGAGTATACAGTACGTCCTGCTCCACCCCACCCTTGGTTTTGCATTATATTGTATCCCCTGTATGGTGATTGTTATCATTGTTATAGTTTGATAGTTTGTGTTTAATTCTCCCGGCTTCTCGTTAACTGCTTTTCAATGCTGGGGATTTGTGGGAGGTCCCTGGGTATTTGAGGGGCCGGGAGGAGCCTGTTTTCGATGTCTCTGCAGTCCAGCGCCATCTGGCAGAGAAATACCCACGTGTAAGTAATCTTTCTGGAGCAGGACGTACTGTATATTCATAATACCAATTCTACAAGTGAGTAATCACAGAACTGTATTTTTTTTGGGGGGTGGGGGTGGTTCGGTGCCTTGCTCAAGAGCACTTCAATCATGTGTAACAGACAATGGTTGCTTAGCCTCCTATATCAGTCTGGCCCACAATATTTTTGAAAAATGTGTTTTCCAGAATGTGTATATTGTATGCCCTCAAATCCCTATAGGTTTAGCCACGGTTGTTTTTACTTACAGATTGCATCCAGCACACATTTAATGTCTTATTTATTTTATTCCAGCACTGGAGAAGGCCAGCTGTCTCTGGTGAGGTCTGTATTATCCAACCGTGCCTTCTCCATCCTGGGCAACCGACAAGCCAATGTGACTGAATATCTTCCTGCCTTGCGCAGCATTTGCCGGATAGAGAAGGTGAAAGAGGAAGGGAAGATTAAGCGGAGGTAAGGATTTCTGAGGCATCCCAATCGCTAAAGATTGGAAAAGTTTTGTTTATGTTTATAGGGCCACTTTAAACAGACCTACATCTGTGAATGGAAGCCCATCCCTACTATATTTGCATTTAGAAACTCTCTGCTGCTTCTACACCCCTCCTTTTTGCCCGTTCTTTTGTGATGGCTTCTTACAATAAGGCAGCAGAAGCTGGTGCTCACATTTCCAGCACTTTTCCAGCTTCAAGCTCACCTAGGAGAGAGCAGTTGTCCTGTCCAGTCGGGTAAGCGGAATGATTTTTTTATTTACTTTGCGAGAGGGAAGCTAGGACCCATAGAAGATGTCAAGTGCTTCCCATCAGTACATTGTAGTAGCTGCTCTTTTTCAAGGCATATTCTCAGGGCAGCCTGTTTGTGTTGTAAGTGCTGTGGTGTGATTTACAAAATAAGACCTTTGTGGTCATTTGAGCACTGCAGTTTGCCAGTGACAAAAGCCCCCATTTATTTGTAGGACAGGTTGTGTTTGTTGTTTTTTTTTCTGTTGGTCTGTGAGGATCATGGTGACACACAATGGTCACATGCGTACAGAGCTAGCAGCGCCTTTGTAACAATGCTTCTGCATTTCTTTACAGGTTTCTTCATTATCTGGAGGGAATCCACCTCGAATTACCAAGGGCAACCCTGAACAGTCTGGCAACAGACTTTCCATAATATCGAGCTGCATGGTGTACAGAAAAATAGTGCTGTGCAATGTGCACTTCTTGTGAATAGGACTTTGTGTAAGGTGGTGCTCTGTTAATTTATTGTCTCCTGGAAATTTTATTATGAAAATATAATTAATTCTTTTATGTAATTTGTATATAAAGCGTCTGGTGGCGCCTTCTTTTGTCTTACTATCTGTGTAATATGCCGATCTTGTGCGTGATCAAAGGATCTGACTGTGATACTTTGCATGTCGCTCTTTTGCTGCCTGAAGGATATATTGTACATGTACCAGCCTGCAGGAGAAGCTAGTTGTATTAGCAACATGAGCTTTGCTTCCTCTGGCTACCACGGGCACCCTCTGCCCGAAGCCATGTTGCGTGTCTGTGTAAAGTGCACTGTGTATATTGTCTGTACAGATTTGTAAACATGTTTTTCTACAAGTCACTGCTCAAGATTCTTTTTTTTTTTTTTTTTTTAACCTTTTTATATTATCGCCTCAGTGTAGATGTGTTTTTATTGTAATCTGGACATTAAACGAGGATTTTAATAAAAATTCACCTACCTCTGTTGCTGTGTGTCATTCAAATCTATGCAAGCTGATGCATTACAGTGTCTAAGTGGGACCATGGTGATGTAGGAAGCTGGCCAATCAAGAGGTTAGCAAGCCAATTTATGTAGCCAGTAGCTGGTGGTGCATTTATTGATGACTATAACTGGCCCCATGTGGGGGTGGGTACAGTGTAGGGCAGTGGTCCCCAACCTGTGGCTTGTGGACATGTGGCTCACCAGTTTTCTAGACCAGGGGACCTCAACCTTCTTATGGCACGTACCGTCTAGCAATTGCTGATAACCAAAAGTTCAGAGACCTTGTAGTATTTATTCCAAGTATACAGCACGTCCTGCTCCAGAAGATTCCTTACACATGGGTAATACATCCACAAGATGGCGCTGGACTGCAGAAAACATCTTGTGGCTCCTCCCGGCCCCATATAAGCCAGGGACCTCCCACAAATTCCCCAGTTCTTATCTGCAGTCTGGGCTGCAAAGAATAGAAGATGGCTCTTTATGCTGCGCAGGTGAGCGGGGCTATTGGCCTGCAGCCCTGTAGGACTATTCCCACCCGTTCCGAACCCACTGCCTCCCAGCTTAGGCTGAACTGGTTCGGGTGAAAGTAGGCAGCACCGGGGTCAGGTGCTAAGGAGCGCTGCTCCAACCGCAGTCCCTGTCTTAAAGGGTAGGCGGTATAGGCCCGTGGTGAGCCTTATGGGATGCCCCTCCCGCTCTCTGGGGTCCCCCTTTATTCCATGTCCCCTTAGTTGGGCCCCTTCCTTTTAGGTTGGCTGCTGCCACCCCGCCTCGCTCTTCCTGGGGACTTCCCCAGCAGCCAATGCAGGGTTGTAGAATTGCTTTCTCTTCGATCTGCTTCATGTGTATTCTAAGCATACAGCACGTCCTGCTCCAGACATAGTCCTTACATGTGGGTATACCTCCACCTTCAGCGCCGTGCACTGCAGAACATGAAGAAAACAAGCTCCTCCCGGCCCTACATATACCGAGGGACCTCCCACAAATCCCCAGATTTCTCTGCAGTGCTAGAACTGCGAAGACATGAAGTATCACAGGCGAGCAGGGCTTGACAGCCCGAGGCCCTGCGGGACTATTTCCACCCGTCCTCTTTGTGAGTAACATGCCTCCCAGCCTGGGCTGCGTTGGTTGGGTGAAGGTAGGCAGCACCTAGTGTGCTTACGGAGCCATGCTCCACCGCAATCCCCATCCATGGGGTAGGCGGTCTAGGCTAATGGTGAGCCTCATAGTGGATGCCCCTCCCGCACCTTGCCCCACGCCCCATGTAGCGGTGAACCCCGAGTGCTGGGTCGCCTTCCTCCTTAGTTCCCCCCGTTAGTGGGGGGGGGGGAAAGAGGGGGGGGTTGTGTACGTTGGCTTAATCTTGCCATATCACACGCCTTGCCTTAGCCCTATCTGTTTCCGGGGGTCAGAGCCGAGCTTAAATCTTTATTTTATGTTGGCCGCAGCGCCTTTAAAATATGTGACTTGGCGCGGCAGGCGGCTCTGTCTTGCAACGCCATGGCGTTTATTCCTGGTCACGATCCTCCTTCTCCCTTGGTTGCTGTAAGTGCCCTCGCGGGCGTTCCTATTCTAAGTATGTCACACACCCCGCTTCAAGATATCCATAACATGTGGGTAATACCGACCTGAAGAGGGCGTTCCTGCAGAGATGATAGCAAAAAGAAAGCCCCTCCCTGATCCATAAATACCTGGGACCTCCCACTCATTACCCAGTTTTCCATCTCTGCAGACGGCGAGCAAGTCAGAAGATGATGGCTCCTCCTTGCACAGGGGGATTTAAGGTAGCCGGGATGATTCCCGGCCTGCTACTTATTTCCGTTTGGACCCTTTTTTCCCTAGAATACATATGCCTCCCAGTCGTGGCTGCGGGTCCAGGCGAGGGTATATTAGCACCTCAGGTGCTCAGGAGCAACGCTCCACCGTGAGACCCTATACGAGAGGGTAGGCGGTTATACCGGGTTGGTGACCCCGGCTTGGGATGCCCTGTCCCTTAGTTTTAACATTGGGATGGCCCTCCCAGGATCCCTTTCCACAGTGGGGATGGGGGGTGTGGGTCCCCTCTTTATTATTCTCTTTATCATGCGCTGTCTTTTACTACAGTTATGGTGTGTGTGTGTCTCTTTATCTGTCATGTCAGCGCCGCGGCCGTTCTTGTGGAGGCCTCTGTGCGGTGCTGGGCTTTTCTATTTCTCTCATAATGGCGGAGGTAGTTTACCTCATGCACTGTATGGAATGTAGTGGGGGGGGGGGCGGGGCCGGACCTTCGGCGCGGGGCCGGGGTCCGTCCCTCCTTGTATTGTGTGCTGCGGTGATTGAACAGTAGGTGAGTTGTAAAGGATGACATGTTTTACTTTACTGTCTTTAACCGGCCAAGCGCCGCGGCCGCACATTCGCTGCGGCGCCGGCCGGTTTTGGCGCCTCTTTTTCTGAGGGGAATCTTCCCTCACGACTTCTCTTGGGGGCGGGGCCGGTCTTGCGGCGCGTCACCGCAGCCCGCCCCCATCTATCTCCGGCGCCGCTGAGGAGCTAATGCTTTGCATAGGAGGGGGGGGGGGGGGGGGGGGCGGAGCTTGGCGTCACGCGCTGTCCACGCCCCCTTCTCCCCTTCTCAGTCAGAAAAGCCTCTTCCTCACGGTCTGGTCGCCATTAGAAGTTCCTGCGGTACTATGAGTGGCCTGTGGCCCCCTCTCCCTCATCTTGCTTTGTTTGTTCTTTTGTTCCTTATCTCCTCATAAGTTCTTTCTGTGTCTTTCAGAACGGAGGTTTATCAGGAGGATCTCCAGTAGTATTTAGAGGGTTTCTCCCGGTCCTAATCCCTGGGTTCATTTTATTGTTCATAAATCCTCCCACTCGGGACATTAAAGGGGCATCCCGGGTTGTCTATTGGCGTAATTCCCTGGGTCATAGCGACTATTAAAAGTTCACCTTATGGAGGCATCCCCGGATACTGGGCTCGGGACCCCTTCGGGGCATCCCCGGAAGTGTATGTTGTGTGGGGTATCCATTACTGGGGACGATGTACTTCTGTGTATACCATGTGCACAGCAAAATATTACGCGGCAGTCCGAACCCCAGGCATCTGGGTCAGCACAGCCGGTCGCTTCATCTCCCCCTCCCACCTTGACACGCACCCCGTGTGACGTCGTCATGAGCAGGGAGCTGCAATCTGAGATGTGCGCCAGATTGGCTAACCTTGAAAAAATTATCTCCAGCTCGGTCGCCCGTAAGGCTCCGACTAAGAGAAAGCATTTGTCGCCGGCTCCGCCGGTGGATGACCATGATGACGTTAATAATCTGGATTGGTCTGATTATTCCCCGCTAGAGGAAGGGGAGGTTTATGAGGATTCAGATATTTCGGACGATGAGCAGTCTTTTGGCGCTGATGCCGAGCTTGGCGACTTGGGGAGATCCTCGGATACTCCTCACACTCTGGCTCTGATGTTGGAGGTTCTGAATATTTCTCCTCCCGAGGAGGCGTCACAGCAGAAGGGTGAATTGTTTGAGGAATCCAGGCCGCGCTTGGAGTTTCCTACGCAACGGCATTTTGACAAAATCATTGCTAAGGAATGGGACAGGCCGGCTCGGCTCCCTGGCATCCCTCAGGGGTGGGATAAGAAATATCCCTTCCCTTCGGAAGCGGTTAAGCGCTGGGCATCTCCCCCCGAGGTGGATGCACCGGTTTTGGGGTTGTCCAACTCCTCGGTTTTAAATAGACCTGATTGTTCCACCCTCAAGGATGGAGAGGATAAACGTATTGACCAGATGGCTTGTCACGGTTTTGCTAGTGTTGGGTCAGCCATGCGGCCTGTTTGCGCTTCGGCGCTAATGGTGTTGGCTGCCAGGTCTGTGGTCAGGGACCTGTTGACTTCTTCCGGGCTTCGTCCTGGTAGTGCCGAGTCCCTTAACCTTAAACGGTGTGAGTTGTTTTTATCTTTTGTATTAGCCGCCTTGGATGACACTTTGATGATGTGTGGTAGGACGTCTGCTCTGCTGGTGACTATTCGGCGGTCGGTGTGGCTGCGCCAGTGGGCGGCCGATTTTATGTCCAAGAAGTCACTGACGGCTCTACCTTTTGTTGGATTACGGCTCTTTGGAGAGACATTGGACTCTGTCACCAAGGGTGGTAGGTTACCTCAACGCAAGAAACGCCGTCCCTTTCGGGGGGCGCCTTCTTTTACCCCCTCCTTTCGTGGGGCCAGATCTGGCAGGGGATTTGCATTCCCCTCTTCCAGAGGAGAATCTGGGAGCAGGGGCAGAGGACGTGCCCGTCCAGGATACAGTTGGGGCTCTAAGCCCAAACCGGCTACTAAGCCAGCGCAGCAATGAGGGGGCGCCCTCACCCATGCGGGTGGGGGGACGGCTGCGACACTTCTCCCAGATCTGGGATCAAGAGGTCTCGGACAGATGGATCCGGGAAGTGGTGTCTTCCGGTTACAAGCTGGAGTTCGAGCTCCGCCCCCCTTCCAGATTTTTCAGGTCTCGGATGCCTTCGGAGCCTCTGGCGGCGCAAGGGCTCCTGGTGGCAGTAGAGAATCTTCTGGACATGGCTGTCATTTGCCCAGTGCCCCCCTCAGATCAGGGCAGGGGTTTTTATTCCAATCTGTTCATGGTACCCAAGAAGGACGGATCGGTCCGACCCATCTTGGATCTGAAGTTTCTCAACAGGTTCATCCGGCCACGGAAATTCCGCATGGAAACGCTGCGTTCGGCTATTCACTCTCTTCGTCAGGGAGACTTTCTGACGTCCATAGACATCAAGGACGCTTATCTACACGTTCCGGTTTTTCCAGCACACCAGAGGTTTCTCAGGTTCGTGGTGGAGGATCGGCATTTTCAGTTTGTGGCTCTCCCTTTCGGTCTCACCTTGGCTCCTCGGGTGTTCACCAAGGTGCTAGCGGGGGTGATGGCTCTGCTCAGAGTTCAGGGTATCCGCATTGTGCCCTATTTGGACGATCTTCTGATCATGGCCTCTTCTTTCAACCAAGCGGAGTTGGACACCAGAGTGGTGGTGTCCACTCTGGAGAGGTTCGGTTGGGTGATCAACCACCCCAAGTCTTCTCTTTCTCCGTCCAGAGTAGTGACCTTTCTGGGAATGTCTCTGGACACTTCGCAGGCCAGGGTGTTTCTGCCCCAGGCCAAGATTCTTTTGATTCAGGAGTTAGTTCGGCTTCTCTTGTCGGTCCCTCGTCCGCCCATCCGGCTAGGGATGAGGCTGGTGGGGTTAATGGTGGCCTCATTCGAGGCAGTTCCCTTTGCGCAGTTTCATACAAGGACGCTTCAGCTTCATCTGACGGTTTGGGACAAGTCTCCTCTATCGTTGGATCAGTCCTTCCTGATGACTCCCCGAGTTCGTCGATCCCTGCAATGGTGGCTGGGGTCGGTCAATCTGTTGAAGGGTAGATCTTTTCTGGCTCCGCGTTGGGAAACAGTCACCACGGATGCCAGTCTGTCAGGTTGGGGGGGGTGTTTGGAAGGACCTCCAGTTTCAGGGTCTGTGGGGCCCGCAGGAGGCTCACGAGCCCATCAATGTTCTGGAGTTGAGAGCCATCAGGTTGGTTCTGTTTCGCTTGACTCATCAGTTGCGGGGCCTGCCAGTTCAGGTCCGGTCGGACAACCGGACGGCGGTTGCTTATATCAATGACCAGGGGGGGACTCGCAGCAGGAGTGCCCTCAGGGAAGTGTCTTTGATTCTGGACTGGGCGGAGAGCCACGTCCCGTGTATCTCAGCAGTCTACATTCCGGGAGTGGAGAACACGGAGGCGGACTCTGAGCAGGGCCTCCTCTCGTCAGGGGGAGTGGTCTCTCAGTCTTCAGGTGTTTCGCTCGATTTGCCTCAGGTGGGGGTTCCCGACGGTGGACCTCTTTGCCTCTCGTCACAATCACAAGCTTCCGGTATTTGTTTCTCTCTCGCAGGATCCACTGGCCCTGGCGGTGGATGCCATGTCCCTGAGCTGGAGGGGTCTGGGGTTTCTTTACCTGTTCCCTCCGTTTCCAATGGTAGCCAGAGTGGTGCGCAAGCTGGCCATGGAGGGCGCATCGGCGATTCTGGTGGCACCAAGGTGGCCAAGGCAGGTTTGGTTCGCAGACCTGGTAAGACTAGCAGAGGATCAGTTCGTTCTGCCTCTACTGCCGGACCTGCTCACCCAGGGTCGGCTATGCTATCCCAATTTACCTTCGCTGGCTTTGACGGCGTGGCTGCTGAAACCGCCATCTTGAAGGAGGAAGGTCTTTCTGACGCGGTGATTCAGACTCTTATTAGCGCCAGGAAGCGCTCTTCTTCTACTATTTACTATAGGACTTGGAGGTCCTATATTGACTGGTGTTAAAGTAGGTCTTTCTCTTGTCGGGAGTTCTCCATTTCCAGAATCCTGGTGTTTCTTCAACATGGTCTGGATCTGGGGCTTCAACTTAGTACCTTGAAGGGGCAGGTTTCTGCCCTGGCGGTGTTCTTTCAAAGGTCCTTTGCACTTCATCCCTTAGTCAAGACCTTTTTCCAAGGAGTTACGCATGTACGGCCTCCTAGGAAGCCCTTTGTTCCAGTTTGGGATTTGAACTTGGTTCTTTCTGCTCTTCAGGGTCCTCCGTTTGAGCCCTTGAATGAGGTTGCTTTGCCTTCACTTACTCAAAAGGTGGCCTTTTTGGTGGCTATCACTTCGGTTAGGCGTGTTTCTGAGTTGGCAGCTTTATCCATTAAAGCTCCGTACTTCGAAAGGCATCAGGACAAGGTTGTCTTTCATTTCAAGCCGGATTTTCTTCCTAAGGTGGTCTCTGCCTTTCATCTGAATCAGGACATTGTTCTGCCTTCTCTATGTCCTAATCCCAGCAACGACAAGGAAAGGGCGCTGCATTCCTTGGATGTAGTTCGTGTTGTGAAATATTATCTGGTGGTTACGTCTTCCTTTCGTAAGACTGATGCTTTTTTTGTGGTGCCCTTTGGGCCTAGGAAAGGTTTGGCTCCTGCCAAATCTTCCATTAGTAAATGGATTCGTCAGGCCATCATTGGGGCCTATTCTGCTAAGGGGAGGAGTCCCCCTTTTCTTGTTACTGCTCATTCTACTCGTGCGGTTGGGGCTTCCTGGGCTTTTCAGCACCAGGCCTCTGTTGAACAAGTTTGTAAGGCTGCTACTTGGTCCTCTGTTCACACTTTTTCCAAGTATTACAAGGTTGATGTTAGGGCCTCAGCGGACGCTGTTTTTGGCCGCAAAGTTCTGCAAGCTGTTGTGGTTTAAGTTGTGCCTTGTTGCCTTGTTTTTGGATCCCCGCCCCTTTTTATGGACACTGCTATTGGATGTCCCACATGTTATGGATATCTTGAAGCGGGGTGTGTGACATACTTAGAATAATACCATTTTGTGAAAAACTCACCTGTAAAATGGGTATTATAAGTATGTCACACACCCCGCTTCACCCGCCCGTTTTGTATTCTGGATCCTTTATATTGTGAACTTTGCGTTGCTTTGGTTTATATTTGCCTCTTCCTGGTCCCTTACCTTACTGCTTCTATATACTGGGTAATGAGTGGGAGGTCCCAGGTATTTATGGATCAGGGAGGGGCTTTCTTTTTGCTATCATCTCTGCAGGAACGCCCTCTTCAGGTCGGTATTACCCACATGTTATGGATATCTTGAAGCGGGGTGTGTGACATACTTATAATACCCATTTTACAGGTATTTCACAAAATTGTATTTTTCTTCTCCTTCTTGTGCTGCGCATGGTACTGACACCCTCTCTTCTCCTTATGTCTTTCAGACGCCAGGCTTCCAGTGGCTTTTCCCGGCCTGATATATATATATATATATATATATATATATATATATTTATCTCACGGGTTTATATTTAGATTCTCCCACATTCCCAGCGGGTATTGGGGCATCCAGGGTTGCTTACAGCATAAATCCCTACTGGCATATTCCTAGATTAATCACCATATGGAGGCATTTCAGAATTTGGTGTCCGGGGTCCCGCGGGGACAAGACCGGCTGTGTACCATGTGTAGACAACCCCACGCTGACAGAGCACGGGTCTGCGGACCGTGTGCTGAGCAAGCGCTGGCCCTGCAATCAGGTTTACCAGTAGCTGCGCCTCGTTTCAATACACCTGTCCCCCCGGACTTGAAGCTCACTCCCGATGAGTCGCACTCGAGCGGGGATGACCAGCAAGTGGTGCCGCGCAAGCTTCCCACCGCGGAGCAAATTATGTCAGGCTTGGCTGAGCGCTTGGGCGCCGGGAAGAAACGATCCCTGACGCCACCTAGCTATAGGTTTTCCACTGAAACCGAAGAACCTGCTGCTATGCAGGATCTTGATCAGTCCGAGGATGGTGAACTGTTCTCAGGGTCCAGTTCCCCAGACGAGTTGTCTTGGAACCGCGACGGTTCTGGCCCGGAGTCCTGGGGCCTGTGTGAAACTGACGAGTTACTCATTAAGATTTTTGAGGCGCTGTCCATCTCTCCCCCGGGAGAGTCTCCTAAGCCCAAGAGGGAGAGTTTCCACACGGTGACTCCGCGCCTGGAATTTTTGGAGCAGGATCATTTCCAGTATCTTATATCTAAGGAATGGGAATCTCCTTGTAAACTTACAGGGGTTCCGGGGGTTTGGGACTGGAAGTACCCCTTTCCCCAGGATTTGGTTGAACGATGGTCAGTTCCCCCAGAGGTGGATGCTCCAATCATTGGGGTTGTTAACCGTCCCTTCATGGCGGCCTCCCCTTCTCGCCCCCTTCGGGATGCTGAGAACCGGCGCATGGACAGATTGGCCTCCCATGCCTTCTCTTGTGTAGGGACGGCTCTGCGCCCGGTCTGTGCTGCGGCTGTTACCTCGGTGGCCGCCAGGACACTGTTCAGGAAGATAATTGACCAGCAGCCGGAGGATCTCCCTTGTGAGGTCTTCAATGCACTGTTAGATTGCGACGTTTTTGTGAGATTTATCCTCTCAGCTATGGATGATACCATTAAAATGTGTGCTAGAACCTCGGCCCTTGTGGTGGCTATTCGTCGCCTGCTTTGGCTGCGACAGTGGGGGGCTGACAATGATACTAAAAAGGTTCTTACTGGTATTCCCTTTAGAGGACGTCTCTTATTCGGGGCCAGGTTGGACCTTTTTGGCAAAAAGGGTAAGGCGCCCTCGTGCAGACGGTCAGCCAGGCAGCCCAGGGGCAGGGACTCCCCGCCCCCTCCTTACGTTTCTGTCAAACGAGAACCTGAAGTGTGCTTCCAACTCTTTGGAGTGGAAGCTCGTCCCAGGGGAGGCAGGCAACGCCCTGGGACCTCTGGCAGGTCAAAACCAAAATCTGCCAAAACTTCACAAGCATGAAGGGACGCCCTCGCCCTGCGGGCGAGGCAACTGCCACAGCACTTGGCTCTTATGGCAGGATGCCATGCTTCGTTCGGGCGATGGCAGGTGATGGCCTTCCTGGACGTGGGTTTTGAAAGAATGGAGTGTTCTGGGCAGTTCCCTTCAAAATTAGCCAGGGGTATTCTAGTCCCCGTTGTATCCCTTAGTGATTGGACACAGGTTGAGTTTGGCCTGGAGGGTCTGGGCCTTCTTTTAGGTTGGCCTTGGCTGGTAATTGCATTCACTCTGCTCTCCCCCGGGGTGACGCAGTCTGCCCAGATCCGGCGATCTAGACCGGGCATCTAGGTTCCACGGGCTCTGCCTACTCGGTATCCATTTGTTGGGCCGCAGACACACTTGTCAAATGAACCTCTTGATGCCTGCAAGGATCCTTCTCCCCTTCGGTCCCTTGTTCCATCTGGACGCCTAGTCCTTTTTTCCAGCCGGTGTTACAGGACCATTCTTTATAGTAGGGTCTTGTCTGGGGTCCCTCCCCTGTTCCCAGATGGCTCACCAAGGCGAGTATGGGAGCGCTTTCACGCTCATTCACCGGTGCTGTCCACACTAGTTTCTACTTTGACTTGGGGCTCTCTTGGAGTCTTTTGGATTGGTGCCTAGGCACATCTATTACTTGGTGTAATCTGATTCATACACTCCCTACAGGGTGGCATTTAGATGGGTCCAGGTTCAACCCTCCCTCCTGAATTGGGTGCCTTGGCATGGAAGGGGCCTTGCCCTCTGTGTAATCTCATTACATTGCGGCTGGTGAGCCTATTGCTGGCGGCCCGAGGCTGTTCCTGTTCCCAGATGCCCCTGGGGCCTGCGGAACCTTGGGTTACTTATCCTGGATGGGGTTCCAACACCCCTGGAATTAGATCAGTACGCTCCCCCTGTTTTTATGGGGGTTCCCTTCTGGTTGGTCTACTCATGGAAGTTGTTGAGGGACATCACTTCCTTCTTGCTATCCCTGTAGATGGTCGCCATGGGGACCAGGTCTGGCAGGGTCACCAAAGGGGTTCTATTCCTTATGACATTCCCTGAGGTACCTAAGGGGGGCCCCTTCAGGGGGGCCCATTTTCATACCATTGGTAGGTCATCACATTGTGCCTTGTTGGGCCCTAGCTTGCTGGTCTGTTCCCTTAGGCCTTGTCTCTTGGGGACTCTTGGTCTGTCTGGTCAGTGGCCTGTCTCAGCTTTTATCCGAGAAGGTCTCGGAACAGGTTGACCCTTCTTCTAGGGTCTGGTTCTGATCCATTGGAGGTTTTTTACACTCCTTGCGCTTCATTGGTATTGGCTCGTTGGCTGTCCTACTGTGCTGGGAGGGCCTTTCCTAGTGTCTCAATGAGCCTACTGGTTGGGGCCGTGGCCCTGTGACTATTACAGAGACTCTGTCCTGGTTAAGGTCCTAATTCGTTGCCCTGGGTGATTGTCCCAGGACTCTCTGCCCTTGGTCACGGTGACCTAGTCTGGCCTTGTGTGTGGCTATTCCACCCTTTGTCTGACCCTTCTTACACCCTGCTAGGTGGGGTTCTGCACAGGCTTGCTGTGGCAAGGGTGAACTGTTGCACTGGGGGCCATGAGTGGCCCTGTGTGGTTGGTTCGCATTTTTTGCTGGAGACAGTTGTACTGTGTGCCCTCTCATGTGGGCCGTTATGCCTACTTAGGCTCCTTACTACGTCATTCCCTTCTCAGGGTTTGGACGATCGTTATTCACCCTGTCAGAAATCTTCCCTCTGGGTGTCTCTTCTTTTTGGAGGGTTGGGTCTAGATCCCTCCCTTTCTTATTCTTCTCCCTTTTCTCCAGTTATGTTGGGAGTTGGCGCCCTAGTTGGATGGCTTGGACTAGCTCTCTATTCCCTATGGAATGAGGTCTTACCCATGGGTACTAGAGTTCTTATGGCATGGCTGGAGTTGGTCTCCCAACTCGGTTCCTTGAGAGGTTCCAGGGCTCGCCCTGTTTGTCCTCGGTAGAGACTAGTTTCAAGCTTCGGTGTTGAGCTTTCCTCAGGGGTGGCTCAGGCGCATTCCCCAGAGAATTCTAAGCTCCCTTGGGGGGGGGGGGGGGGTTGCTTATCCTGTTGCCCTGCTAAGGGTTCCCTGGGTCTTATTCAGGTTCTTGTCTGAACTGTTCCCTGCCTCAGATTACTCCTTCGGGGCGGGTGCCTCAGTCTGGGGCGTGCCATTGGAGACGGCTTTCTTAGCCTAGTCCTTTTTTTATATTTTTTACAGCTCTTTATATCTGTACACCGTCTGGTGAGGAGGTGTCCGCCTTGCACCAAGCTTGAGTGCAAGCGAAGGGTTGTTGTTCTTCTCGATTCCAGAACCTATGGTCTTTGGACTGGTGTTCTGTTTACTCTGAGCTTAAAAGGGATCTGTATCCCTCAATAGGCGTTGGGAACCTCTGGACTGCTTCCTGTCCAGGGTTGGGGCTATGCCCGTTGGGCTTATAGAAGTCACCATCCTTCTTGCAGCAGGATCTGGTTACTCCCATGAGTATGGGAGTCTGTTGGGACTGGTCTTGCTTGGCTGATTTGAGGATTGGTTTTGAGGTTGAGGAGTCTTGTTAGCTCGTGTTCAGTATTACGTTGGTCTTGCCGAGACCAGGGTTCGTATTCCCTGACGGGAAAGGTTCTATGGTTGCCATGGCTATCCTGTTATCGTTAGTATGGTTAGGCTGTTACTCTGGCCTGTTTGTTAAGGGAGATTCATTCTTCTCTCTTGGTTTGGATTTCTTCTACCGGTGCTTGGGTTTGGGCCTTATGCACTTGGTTGTTGAGCAGGCTGACTATTTCTCTGCTCGTGTTTCATTAGCCTTGTAAGGCTTCATAAGTTAAGTTAGAGCTTTGCTCTAGTTGCTCCTGGTAGCAAGGTTACAGGGGATAGCGCTGTTTTGGTTGGCTGTGCCTTTTTTCATGGGGATCCCACCCTACTTATGGACACTGCTATTGGATGTCCCACATGTAAGGACTATGTCTGGAGCAGGACGTGCTGTCTGCTTAGAATAATACAACTCTGAAGTACTCACCTGTTGTTCTGGATCCCCTGTGTGGTGATTATTATCTTGGATATTATTGCCAGTCTCTGGGTGGTGGTTTTCCTCCTGGCTTCTTCTCTCACTGCTTTTCAATGCTGGGGATTTGTGGGAGGTCCCTCGGTATATGTAGGGCCGGGAGGAGCTTGTTTTCTTCATGATTCTGCAGTGCACGGCGCTGAAGGCGGAGGTATACCCACATGTAAGGACTATGTCTGGAGCAGGACGTGCTGTCTGTGAAGTACTCACCTGTAGAGTTGGTATTATATGCAGAGTTGTATTTTTCCTGCCCCTTCCTGGGAGACGGTCACCACGGTTGCCAGTCTTTCAGGTTGGGGGGGGGTCTTCTGGAAGTCCCTGCGGTTCCAGGGGAGGTGGGGCCCTTAGGAGGCCCATACACCTATCAATGTTTTGAAACTGTGAGCGATCAGGTTAGTTCTGACTCGCTTGACTACTCATCTTCAGGGCCTGCCTGTTCAGGGGCACTAGGTCAATCTGACGGCAGTTGCCTACATCAATCATCAGGGAGGGACCTGGAGCAAGAGGGTCCTCCAGGAAGTGTCTCTGATCCTGACATGGGTGGAGGCCAATGTTCCCTGCATATCAGTGGTATACATTCCGGGGGGGTCCCTCTGCAACAGGGTGTTCCAATCTCTGTGTCACCGTGGGGACCAACCAGATGTGGATCTGTTTGTGTCCCGTCACAATCACAAGTTCCCGCCCCTTGTCTCCCTGTCCCAGGATCCTCTGGCCGTGACCAAGGATGCTTTCGTAATGTCATGGCAGGACATTCTGTTCTGTATGTCTTTCCTCCATTCCCTCTGCTAGGCAGGGTCCTGTGCAAGATTGCTTTGGAAGGGGTGCCAGTGATTCTGGTGGCCCCCAGGTGGCCAAGAAGAGTGTGGTTCGCAGATGTGGTACAGATGGCAGTAGATCAGTACGTTCTGCCAGGAGTGCCAGATCTGATTACTCCCCTTACGCCATCCCAATTTACAAACTCTGGCTTTGACAGCCTGGCTGCTGAAACCTCCATCTTGATGGAGAAAGGCTTGTCTGCCTCAGTGATTGAGACCACGGTGAAGGTTAGGAAGAAAACTTCTTCTTCCATCTATTATAGGGTTTGGCGTACCTATATTGATTGGTGTGAGTCTAGGTCTCTTCCCTGTCGGGTGTTCTCAGTCCCCAGGGTTCTGGAGTTTTTACAGCATGGGTTGAAGTCGGGTCTCCAACTCAGTTCTCTGAAGGGTCAGGTTTCTGCCCTGTCAGTCTTCTTTCAGAAGTCTTTTGCTCAGCATTCTTTGGTTAAGACTTTCTTTCAGGGGGTTACTCATGTGCATCCCCCACGTAAACCTATAGTCCCTGTTTGGGATTTGAACTTGGTTTTGTCTGCCTTGCAGGGTGATCCCTTTGAACCTATTTAGGATGCTGCTCTGGCTGTACTTACCCTCAAGGTTGTCTTTCTGGTGGCTATTACTTCGGTCAGGCGTGTGTCTGAGCTGGCGGCTCTGTCTATCCAGCCCCCATTCTTGAGAAACACCAGGATAAGGTGGTGTTCCGCTTTAAGCCGGACTTTCTGCCTAAGGTGGTGTCTGCTTTTCATTTGAATCAAGATATTGTTCTTCCTTCATTGTGCCCTAATCCTAGCAACGCTAAGGAAAGGGTTCTACATTCCTTGGATGTGGCCAGGTGTCTGAAGTATTACCTGGTAGTCACTGCGTCCTTCAGGAAAACTGATGCTCTTTTTGTGGTCCCTTCTGGTCCTAGGAAGGGTTTGGCTCCTGCCAAGTCTACTATCAGCAAATGGATCCGTCAGGCTGTGATTCAGCCTATTCTGCTAAGGGGAAGAGTCTTCCCTTCCACCTTACTGCTCATTCTACTCGTGCTATTGGTGCCTCTTGGGCCTTCCAGCACTAGGCTTCAGTTGAACAAGTTTGCAAGGCCGTTGCTGTTAGGGCCTCAGCTGATGCTGCTTTGGCCGCATGGTTTGCAGGCGGCAGTGGTTTAAACTGTCTGCTGTTACCTTTTTGTTGGGGATCCCACCCTACTTTATGGACACTGCTATTGGATGTCCCAAGTGTAAGTAATCTATCTGGAGCAGGACGTACTGTATACTTAGAATACTACAATTCTCTGAAATACTCACCTGTAGAATTGATATTATAAGTATACAGTACGTCCTGCTCCACCCCACCCTGGTTTTTGCATTATTCTGGATCCCCTGTATGGTGATTGTTATAGTTCAGTTTTTGGTGGTTGAATTCTCCTGGCTTATTGTTCACTGCTTTTCAATGCTGGGGATTTGTGGGAGGTCCCTGGGTATTTGAGGGGCCGGGAGGAGCCTGCCTTACATGTCTCTGCAGGGCAGCGCCATCTGGCGGAGGATAACCCAAGTGTAAGTAATCTATCTGGAGCAGGACGTACTGTATACTTATAATACCAATTCTACAGGTGAGTATTTCACAGAATTGTATTATCTTCACGATTGGGTGTTCGCCTCTAGAGGGTGCTTGACTGCAATATCAAAGATGTAGCTCCTCCCCGCCCCCTATAAATGCAGCTGCCCCTCTATCATTCCCCAGTGGTTTAAAAGCAGTACTCAACAAAAGAGGGGAGGCCTAAGAAACCGTGTTACTTCACATAGCTTCAGCTTGTACTCTCTAAGCAAAAACTAGAAAAAAAACTAGTGTCCTATGAACAAGAATGGTTGATCACCATAACAGGCATACAGGACATAATGAACACAAGGGCGGGGTGGGACGGCCTGGACTGGATGGATACAAAAACAATTCTTCAGGTGAGTAATCACAAAATTGTATATTCTTAGTATACAGTACGTCCTGCTCCAAATCTAATACTTACAGTTGGGATATACTCCGCCAGATGGCGCTGGACTGCAGAGACATCGAAAATAGGCCCTATGGGAAATGAGGAGTTTTGGAATCTTTGTGGCTATACCCCATCTGATGAAGGGGAGCTCTTTTCTGATTCAGGCTCATCTGATGAGAGACCAAGGGGTCATGACGATTCTGGCTCTGACCCCTGGACCCCGGATGACACTGACAGATTATTGACCCAGATTTTTAAGGTTCTGTCCATCTCTCTCCCTGTTGCGGCTCCCAGGCAAAGAGGGGAGCTTTTCCATACAGCAAAATCACGTTTGGAATTTCCCGAGCAGGCACATTTCCATAACCTTGTGCTCAAGGAATGGGAGCGCCCTAGTAAACTTCCCAGGGTTCCAAAGAGTTGGGATAGGAAGTATCCCTTTCCTGCTGAGGTGGTTAAATGTTGGTCATCCCCCGCCAGGTGGATGCCCCGATCCTAGGGCTATCTAACACCTCTGTCAAGCATTCCCCTGACTCTACTACCCTGCGGGATGCTGAGGACCGGCGCATTGACCAGCTGGCATCCCACGCCTTTGCATGTGCAGGGACGGCGCTGCGCCCGGTCTGTGCCTCTGCCATTACTGCTGTGGCCACTAGAACCCTTATCAGAAATATGCTTGATAGTGCCCCTGATGATTTGCCTTGGGAGGTGTTTAATGCACTCTCCAGTTGTGGTGTATTTGTAAATTTTGTCCTCTCAGCATTGGATGACACCATCAGAATGTGTGTCAGAACTTCTGCCCTTGTGGTAGCTATACGCCGCTCGGTTTGGCTGCGCCAGTGGGCTGACAACGCTGCCAAGAAGGCCCTCACTGGTTTTCCCTTTAAAGGACTGCACCTGTTTGGAGAAGGGAGGCAGGTTACCCCAGCGCAGGTGGCAATCTCGGCCCTTTCGGGGTCAGGGTTCCTTCTCCTCCTCTTACCGTGGTGCAAGACAGGGAAGGGGGGTTTCCTTCCCTTGGACCCGGGGAGATTTCTGGGGTAGAGGCAGAGGACGTGGACGTCCTGGCTCCTCCTGGGGTCCCAAAGCAAAATCCTCTCCCAAGCCCCCTCAGGCGTGATGGGGCGCCCTCACCCATCCGGGTGGGGGACAGCTGCAGCACTTCACTCACGTCTGGAGGCTTCATGTCTCAGACCGGTGGATTCAGGAGGTAGTGTCCTCCGGTTACAAGTTAGTTTGCTGCCAATCCCCCTCCAAGATTCATCAGATCCTGGATTTCTCAGGACCCTGTGTCAGCTCAGGAGCTAGTGCAAGGCCTCCTGGAGCTGGGAGTCATCTACCAGGTCCCCTTAAGAGAAAAAGGCAAGGGCTTTTATTCCAATCTATTCACAGTACCCAAAAAAGATGGTTCAGTCAGGCCCATCCTGGACTTGAAGATCCTCAACAAGTTTGTCAGGGGCAGGCGCTTTTGCATGGAAACTCTGCGCTCTGCCATCAGTTCCCTGCGCCAAGGGGATTTCATGACTTCTGTGGACATCAAAGATGCTTATCTTCATATTCCTGTGTTCCCAGGTCATCAGTTTCCTCAGGTTCGCTCTGATGGATCAACACTACCAATGTGCGGCCTCACTTCAGCTCCCAGGATGTTCACCAAGGTGCTGGCTGGCGTGATGTCTCTGCTCAGATGTCAGGGCGTACGCGTGCTTTCCTATCTGGACGACATTCTCATCACTTCCCAATCTCTACATCAGGCAGAGTTGAATACTCAGCTGGTGGTGTCTACTCTGGAGTCATTTGGATGGGTGATCAACCACCCCAAGTCCTCACTGTCCCCTTCCCTCCTTCCCATTCCTAGGAATGAATCTGGATACAGTTCAGGCAAGGATCTTCCTCCCTCAACAGAAGGTGGACAGTCTGATTGCACAGGCTCAGTCCCTCCTAGCTTGTCCCCATCCCTCCATCAGGCAGGGGATGCAGCTGGTGGGCCTGATGGTGGCATGCTTCGAAACGGTCCCTTATGCTCAGTTCCACTTGAAGCCCCTGCAACTTCACCTATTGGCAGTATGGGACAAGGACCCAGCATCCCTGGACAGGGTCTGTGTGCTCTCCCCCCTGGTCAGGAGGTCCCTCTCGTGGTGGATGGACTCAAGGAATCTGTTGGGGGGCAGATCCTTTCTTGCCCCTTCCTGGGAGACGGTCACCACGGATGCCAGTCTGTCAGGTTGGGGGGGTTTCTGGAAGTCCCTGCGGTTCCAGGGGAGGTGGGGCCCTCAGGAGGCCCACACACCTATCAATGTCTTGGAACTGTGGGCGATCAGGCTAGTTCTGGCTCACTTGACTACTCACCTTCGGGGCCTGCCTGTTCAGGTGCGCTCGGACAACCAGACGGCAGTCGCATACATCAATCATCAGGGAGGGACCCGGAGCAAGGGGGCCCTCCAGGAAGTGTCTCTGATCCTGACTTGGGAGGAGGCTAATGTCCCCTGCATATCAGCTGTGTACATCCCGGGGGTGGAAAATCACCTGGCGGACTCTCTGAGCAGGGGGACCTCTCGCCAGGGAGAATGGTCCCTATGCAACAGGGTGTTTCAATCTCTGTGTCTCCGTTGGGGGCCAACCAGATGTGGATCTGTTTGAGTCCCGCCACAATCACAAGCTTCCAGCCTTTGTCTCTCTGTCTCAGGACCCTCTGGCCTTGACCTCGGATGCGCTAGCAATGTCATGGCAGGACTTTCAGTTCCTGTATGTCTTCCCTCCAATCCCCCTGCTGGGCAGGGTTCTGCGCAAGATTGCTCTGGAAAGGGTGCCAGCAATTCTGATCAGTATGCTCTGCCCTTGGTGCCAGATCTGCTCATTCAGGGCTCACTACGCCATCCCAATTTACAAACTCTGGCTTTGACGGCCTGGCTGCTGAAACCTCCATCTTGATGGAGAAGGGGCTGTCTTCCTTGGTTGTGGATACTTTGATTAAAGTTAGGAAGAAGTCTTCCTCTTCCATTTATTACAGGGTTTGGCATGCCTACATTGACTGGTGTGAGTCTCTTCCCTGTCGTGTGTTCTCTATTCCCAGGATTCTGGAGTTCCTGCAGCATGGGTTGGAGATGGGGCTCCAACTCAGTACTCTGAAGGGCCCTGGCTATTTTCTTCCAGAAGTCCTTTGCTCAGCACCCTCTGATCAGGACTTTTTTCCAGGGGGTCACTCATGTGCGCCCCCACGTAAACCTATGGTGCCTGCTTGGGATCTGAACTTGGTTCTGTCAGCCTTGCAGGGTGCTCCCTCTGAACCTGTGCAGGATGCTGCCTTGGCCATTTTTATGGTCAAGGTTGTATTTCTGGTGGCTATCACTTCTGTCAGGCGTGTGTCTGAGTTGGCGGCGCTTTCCATTCAGCCCCCCTACTATGAGAGACACCAGGACAAGGTGGTGTTTCGTTTCAAAACCTGACTTTCTACCTAAGGTAGTGTCTGCTTTTCATTTGAATCAGGATATTTTTCTTCCTTCTTTGTGCCCTAATCCTAGCAATGCTAAGGAGAGGGTTTTGCACTCTTTAGATGTGGTTAGGTGTCTGAAGTACTATCTGGTGGCTACTGCACCTTTCAGGCAGGGGCGGACTGGGAATAAAAAACGGCCCGGGACTTTTTGGGGTACACCGGCCCTGCTGCACTTTTCCTGGCCCAGTATAGTATCTTAATGTCACATTATATATACACCTAATTTTTCGTTCCACAACACGCATCCGGGGTTTATAGGTCAAAAATAAGAAAGAAAATATTCTGAACCAAATGGTGTGCTAAAATCCCCCCATTACAGACAGTGTGCAGAATCACTCCATTACAACCATTAAGTAGCATCCCTCTGGACAGCCACTGGGGGCATTCCTCAGTACAGCTCACACACAGTGGGGGCATCCCTTAGTACAGCTCACACACAGTGGGGGCATCCCTCAGTACAGATCACACACAGTGGGGGCATCCCTCAGTACAGATCACACACAGTGGGGGCATCCCTCAGTACAGATCACACACAGTGGGGGCATCCCTCAGTACAGATCACACACAGTGGGGGCATCCCTCAATACAGCTCACACACAGTGGGGGCATCCCTCAGTACAGATCACACACAGTGGGGGCATCCCTCAATACAGATCACACACAGTGGGGGCATCCCTTAGTACAGCTCACACACAGTGGGGGCATCCCTCCGTACAGATCACACACAGTGGGGGCATCCCTCAGTACAGATCACACACAGTGGGGGCATCCCTCAATACAGCTCACACACAGTGGGGGCATCCCTCAGTACAGATCACACACAGTGGGGGCATCCCTCAATACAGATCACACACAGTGGGGGCATCCCTTAGTACAGCTCACACACAGTGGGGGCATCCCTCCGTACAGATCACACACAGTGGGGGCATCCCTCAGTACAGATCACACACAGTGGGGGCATCCCTCAGTACAGATCACACACAGTGGGGGCATCCCTCAGTACAGATCACACACAGTGGGGGCATCCCTCAATACAGATCACACACAGTGGGGGCATCCCTCAGTACAGCTCACACACAGTGGGGGCATCCCTCAGTACAGATTACGCACAGTGGGGGCATCCCTCAATACAGCTCACACACAGTGGGGGCATCCCTCAGTACAGATCACACACAGTGGGGGCATCCCTCAGTACAGATCACACACAGTGGGGGCATCCCTCAATACAGATCACACACAGTGGGGGCATCCCTTAGTACAGCTCACACACAGTGGGGGCATCCCTCAGTACAGCTCACACACAGTGGGGGCATCCCTCAGTACAGATCACACACAGTGGGGGCATCCCTCAGTACAGCTCACACACAGTGGGGGCATCCCTCAGTACAGATCACACACAGTGGGGGCATCCCTCAGTACAGATCACACACAGTGGGGGCATCCCTCAGTACAGATCACACACAGTGGGGGCATCCCTCAGTACAGATCACACACACTGGGGGCATCCCTCACTACAGATCGCACACAGTGGGGGCATCCCTCAGTACAGCTCACACACACTGGGGGCATCCCTCACTACAGCTCACACACAGTGGGGGCATCCCTCAGTACAGATCCCACACAGTGGGGGCATCCCTCAGTACAGCTCACACACACTGGGGGCATCCCTCACTACAGATCACACACAGTGGGGGCATCCCTCAATACAGCTCACACACAGTGGGGGCATTCCTCAGTACAGATCCCACACAGTGGGGGCATCCCTCAATACAGACATGTGCAGCATCCATCAGTACAGCTCACACAGTGAGGGCATCCCTCAGTACAGCTCACACAGTGAGGGCATTCCTCAGTACAGATCACACACAGTGGGGGCATCCCTCAGGACAGCCATGTGCAGCATCCATCAGTACATGGTGTCCAGAGTGTGTGTGTGTGGATCAGATTGGGAGGCAGAGATGAATGGGGGCCTTTGGTCAGACTGGGGGTTACATGTGAATTGAGCCATGTGTCAGGCAGGGGGGGTTGCAGATAAATGGAGCTGTGTACATTGTACCTGATCATGCTGGTGATGTCTGGATTCCAGCTGTCAGTATTGTGCTGCGCAGAGGAGGGGACAGGAAAGCCTGAGCTGCTGCAGGATGAGCTGGGGAGAGAGGGGGGTGGGGCTGCCGCCATCTACACATCCAGCACTGTTCATCTCCAACATCTCCTCCTGGCCCCGCCCCCTCCTCGGGCTGCGTGGCAGACGATTGGCTGCTAGGCTTTCTTCCTCTGAGAGCAAATCTTTAGGTTGTCCAGCGCCGCCTGTTTGCTTTTTTGGAGGAACTATAACAGCCCAGTAAAGCAGGGAGGGCACAAGAAAAAAAAAATACCGGAACCTGAAAAGCAACCGCTCGGCCCTGGACATCTAAAGATTTGCTGACAGGTGAAATATTGAGTACACAGTTTGCAGCCTTCTCTGCTGCCGGCCTACCGGGATTCTGCCCGGTATGCCCTATGGCCAGCCCGCCCCTGCTTTCAGGAATACTGATGCACTTTTTGTGGTCCTAGGAAGGGTTTGGCTCCTGCCAAGTCTACTATCAGCAAGTGGATTCGTCAGGCTGTGATTCAGGCCTACTCTGCTAAGGGGAAGAATCCTCCCTTCCACCTTACTGCTCATTCCACTCGTGCTATTGGTGCCTCTTGGGCTTTTCAGCACCAGGCTTCTGTTAAACAAGTTTGCAAGGCCGCTACTTGGTCTTCTATTCATACATTTTCAAAGTTTTACAAGGTTGATGTTAGGGCCTCAGCTGATGCTGCTTTTGGCCGAAAGGTTCTGCTGCTGAATTTTCTTGGGGATCCCACCCTACTTTATGGACACTGCTATTGGATGTCCCAACTGTAAGTATTAGATTTGGAGCAGGACGTACTGTATACTAAGAATAATACAATTCTGTGATTACTCACCTGTAGAATTGGCATTATGAGTATACAGTAGGTCCTGCTCCAACCCACCCTTGGTTGCTTTATCTTGGATTCCCTGTATGGTGATTGTTATCCTTGTTATAGTTGATAGATTGGATTGTTTAATGCTCCCGGCTTCTCGTTAACTGCTTTTCAATGCTGGGGATTTGTGGGAGGTCTCCGGGTATTTGAGGGGCCGGGAGGAGCCTATTTTCGATGTCTCTGCAGTCCAGTGCCATCTGGCGGAGTATATCCCAACTGTAAGTATTAGATTTGGAGCAGGACGTACTGTATACTCATAATACCAATTCTACAGGTGAGTAATCACAGAATTGTATTTTTTTTCCTCTCCAATCCAGTCCAGGCCATCCCAATATCTTTACGATTGGGACATTCAAAAGCAGTGTCCATATGGGTGGGATCCCCAGTGCGGAACAGCATGTAGTTAATTTCACTACCGACCAGAAGAACCTTTCGCCCAAAAACAGTGTCAGCTGAGGCCCTGACATCCACCTTGTAAAAGTATGAACAGAAGACCAAGTTGCAACCTTAAAAACCTGTTCCACCGATGCCTGGTGCTGAAAAGCCCAAGAGGCACCAATAGCTCTGGTAGAATGAGATGTGATCCGAAAAGGGGGTTCCTTCCCCCTGGCGGAATATGCTTGCACCACCGCCTGTCTGATCCACTTACTGAGAGTGGACTTGGCTGGTGGTAATCCTTTCCTAGAACCCTCTGTTAGGACAAAGAGCAAATCCGATTTCCTGAAGGATTCAGTCGCAGCCAGGTAATACTTTATGGCTCTGACCACATCCATGGTCCGTTCCTTGGAATTAGCCGGTGCTGGACACAAGGAAGGTAAAACAACTTCCTCATTAAGGTGAAAGGGAGAAACGACCTTAGGCAAAAAAATCAGGTTTAAAGCGAAAAACCACCTTATCCCTGTGCAGCTCAAAGGGCGGTTTCATACAAAGCGCGGTCAGTTCTGAAACACGACGCACCAAGGTGATCGCTACCAGAAAGACCACTTTGAAAGTTAACATAGACAATGCAGCAACGCTCAATGGCTCGAAGGGAGGACCCTGGAGAGCAGATAGTACTAAATTCAAGTCCCACACCGGCAATACTGACTAATGCGGTGGCCAGACATGGGTTACTCCATGGAAAAAAGTCTTGATCAACATATGGTTGGCAATGGATCTCTGGGAAAAAAAATGGCTAAAGCCGAGACCTGACCCGTGAGGGTGCTCAGCTGGAGACCCAAGTTTAACCCTAGAAATAGCAAATTTTCGGCAAGGAAGGCTCTTGGCCTCGACCAAGCGATATAGGCCCGCCAAACTCTGTAGTATATCATGGAAGAAGACTTCTTCCGCGCCTGGATCATAGTATGCACAAACGTGGGCGATTACCCTTTCTCCGTCAGGATTGAGGCTTCAATAGCCAGGCCGTCAAAGCCAGCGTTTGTAAATTGGGGTGCCGCAGCGACCCCTGTGTGAGAAGCCCTGGGTCATCTGGCATGATGTAGTGACATTTATTTATTGACATCTGGACTATGTCTACAAACCAACTCCTTCTCGGCCAGCAAGGAGCCACCAGGATGGTTGGTACCCCTTCCTGGGCTATCTTGCGCAGTACTCTGACCAGGAGCGGAAACGAAGGGAATGCGTACAGGAATTTGAACTCCGTCCAAGGAATTGCCAGAGCGTCTGTTGCAATGGGCAGAGGATCTCTTGAGAGGGAGACGAACCTTGGAAGCTTGTGATTGTGTCTGGATGCAAACAGACCCACATCCGGCTGACCCCAGCGGAGACACAGAGCCTGAAAGGTCTCGCTGCTGAGGGACCATTCCCCCAGGCGCAAGGAACTCCTGCTCCGGGAGTTTGCCTCCAGGTTTTCTACCCCGGGAATGTAGACTGCCGAGATGCAGGAAACATTCTCCTCTGCCCAAGTCAGAATCTGGGTTACCTCCTTGAGGGATCTCTTGCTCCGAGTCCCGGCCTGGTGGTTGATGTAGGCGACAGCAGTCTGATTGTCTGAGTGAACCTGGATCGCACAGCCCCTTAAATGGGGAGTCAAGCGTAGAAGCACCAACCAGATTGCTCTCGGCTCCAAGAGATTTATGGGTAAACGTTTCTCCTGTGGACCCTACTGACCCTGGATCTTCTGGGTCTGCCAAACGCCTCCCCAGCCTGTCAGGCTGGCATCCGTGGTAACTGTCTCCCAATGGGGAGTCAGAAAGGACTTGCCCACCAGCAGGTTCTGGGAGTCCAACCACCACAAGAGGGACGGCCTGGCCAGGGGGGACAGCGTAAAGCCTTGTTCCAGAGATTCCTGCGTCCGGTTCCAGCTGGTCAGCAGGTTCAATTGTAGAGGTCTCATGTGAAATTGGGCGAAGGGTACTGCCTCAAAGCATGACACCATTAGGCCCACCAACCTCATCCCCAGACGTACCGACGGCAAGACAGCAAGGCCTGCACTTGAGTCTTAAGACCCAAAACCTTCTGCTGCGGCAGAAAAACCTTGACCTGAGCAGGGTCTATCATTCCCAGGAAGGATCTCACTGTTGAGGGAGTGATAAAGGACTTGGGGTAATTGATTACCCAGCCTAAGGCCTCCAGGGTTGACAACACCGTCCGAGTATCGCTCTCGGCCTGCTGAAGGGACCTGGCCGAAATCAGCAAATCGTCCAAATAGGGTAACGCACAAATACCCCGACTCCTCAGGATAGCCATGATGCCCGCCAGCACCTTGGTGAACACACAGAGGGCTGAGGATATTCCGAATGGGAGTGCTACAAACTGGTAATGTTGGTCCTCCAGTGCAAACCTCAGGAACTTCTGATGTCCACCGTAGTCATGAAGTTGCCAGGCTGAAGCGACCTCAACGTTTCCATGCGAAAATGTCTGACTGTTAAACCTGTTGAGACCTTTCAGGTCCAGGATTGTCCGTAACGTTCTGTCCTTCTTGGGAACCGTGAACAGGTTGGAGTAGAATCCCTGACCCTGTTCCTGCCGGGGCACAGGGCAAATCACACCTATCCGCAGGAGGTGTAGAACAGCCGTTCTCAAAGCATGAGCTTGTAGTGGGTTTCGAGATATCCTTGGACTGAGAAATTTTGTGGGTGGCCTGGCTGCCAGCTCTATCTTGTAACCGGAGGACGCTACCTCCTGAATCCACCTATCTGAGATGTGACGCCTCCAAATCTGAGCAAACAGCAGAAGCTGTCCCCCCAACCTGGATGGGTGGGGCACCCCCTCATGTCTGAGTGGGCATGGCAGGGGGTTTGGACTTGGCTCCCCAGAAGGAGTTGGGTCGGCTGCGGGACCTACCTCTGCCCCAGGTATATCTGCGGCCACCTGAAAAAGATCCTCTTCCTCCTCAAAAGGACCAGTAAGAAGAGGGGTTCCGAAAGGTCCGAGCAGGCTTCCTTCTTTGGGGGAGTCTACCACCCTTGACCAGAAGGTCTAGGCGCTCCCCAAACAGCCGGCTTCCCACAAAAGGTAGACTTGTGAGGGACTTCTTGGCAGCTGCATCAGCCGACCACTGCTTCAACCAGAGCGAGTGGCGTACAGCAACAAGCAAGGCTGAAATTCTGGCACCAAGCCTGACCACATGATCCATGGCAGTAACAACAAAGCCAATGAAATCCAAGCAAGCCTTGAGTTCCTTATACTCTGTCCGCTTGCGAGCCTTAGCTCTAGCCGCAAGGTGTCTCACCTTTCCCCTGTTGGCTAGTGAGACGATTGCCGAGGCACACGCAGGGTGAAAGAGAGCACCAGCAAAGGTGAACGCATGGCAGACCAGCTGATCCATGCGTTTGTCTGCAGGGTCACGTAATGAAGCATTGTCAGGTGACGGCATAACACAGTGGTGTTGGACAAGCCTGACACAGGAGGATCCACCTCGGGAGGGTGACACCATAACCGAACCAATTCAACAAGAAAGGGGTACCACCTATCCAGGCCCGGGAAGACCCATCTTTGCCTCTGAGGCCGAAATAAATCACCCTGCTTCCTCTTAGCCGCTCTGGGAGGAACAATGTGTAGGGTATCAAACACGGAAGAGAGCAAACTCTCCGTATCACCTGGGAGACAAGAATCCTCGTCCGAGGAGGAACCAGAGATACTGTCATTGCCAGCAGAATATTCCACCGTTGAGCGTGAATTATCTGGCAACTCACCTTCCTCCGCAGAAGCAATCAAGCAATAAAAAAGATCATCATCCGAGTAAATCGGCTCCAGATGCCGCTTCTTACTCGAGGCTTTCTTAGGCGCCGTCAACGAGACCTGCTTCTCGAGACCAGCCAGCCTATGCGCAAAATCAGTATGAGACCCCTTGCTGGCTCCCCCTTCACTAGGGGCTGAATGCAGCAGCTGAGGGTCCGGAGAGGCCGATGGTAATACACGGCTAGGGTCAGGGGCGACCACTCGCTCATGGTCCAAAACAATGCCTTTGGCGCAAGTGGGACAAATAGTGCTGAATCCGCCCAGAGGATTCCTTCTGCACAAGGGGCAGAGCCTGTCCTGCCCAAATGGGGCCCCCGGCTCACTATCCCCTGATGCCTCCATTATGGTGATTAAGAATAGTAAAATTCAATAAGGCTACTAGACGCTAACAGCCTAAGCCTAATAAGCGATCCCTCTAATTAAGAAGGGGGACCGGGAGGAACCACAACCCTCAACCTTAGCCCACGATCTAAACAAAAAAGAAAGAGAAGCCCCATGTCAGCCTTAACATAAAAGACACATGGCTACGTGCCGACGCCCCCCCCCCCCCCGCGCGGCGTGTCAGCAGAAGGTCCTCTCCATGAGGAAAACGCCACCCTCCTGAATCTGCCTGTCATGGCAGTTACCCATAGTGTGCGCTCCCCCCCCCTCCCCCATCTCTGATCTCAGGCAGCGCCGCACGCGGTGGTGCGGAGGAGGCCTGCCCCGGGCACACCGACGGGGGACGCAGGAAGGCGAGTAGGAGGTCAGAGACCGCTCCTCACTGCCTGTCAGTGAGGAGCACAATGTGAAAGTCGCACCAAGCATACATACACAAAAATAAAGCTGTGGGCAGGGAGGGACACATATAAAAACATATTGGTGTTTCCCCCTCAGGCTCACCATAAGCCTGTGGCCGGCTACCTTTTAGAAATAAGGTCTGCGGCCCAGAGCATGTGCTCTGCCGAACGCCACAGACCCCGGTGTTCACCCTACCGTCACAGATCCCTGTAGCAGCCAAAAGGCTGGGAAGCAGGAATGGGTCAGAAGAGATCCATGGGAGTAGAGTCCAGCAGCGGCTGACAGGCTAGGTGGCCCCGCTCTGCTGCCAAAATCTGAGATAGAGTGCCAACGATGGATGGAAGAGTAAAAGCTGTTTATGGGTCCCCCCGCTTACCAAACTCAAAGCTCATTCCTTAGGTCAGCGATACTCAACTGACAGACATTCAGCACTCAGTTGCTTTTGCGTTGCCGTGCTCAGAGCTGTACCCTTTGATCGGCAATGTAGTGCTTAGTCCTCCTGCGAGTGTCATGGCTCTCTGGCACTTAGTATTGCAATATGCAGGTACTGCACAGGAAGGAAGTGGCATTGCAAGGTACACACAAACTTTGCTTCTCTTTCTATTCGCCCTGTCCAATCCTTCCCCCCCCTACTCCAGCTCAGCCCCATCTATCCCTGTCCCAACATCTCGTTCCCCCAGCTTTACCCCATTCATTCCTATCCTCCCAGCTTTGCTCATCTAATTCCTGTCCCCTCAGCTCTACCCCATCCATTCCTGTCCTCCCAGCTCTGCTCATTCATTCCTGTCCAAATGCTGTCCATCCATCCCTCTTCGTTGCAGTTTCTCTCACATTCATCCCTCTCCCCCGAGCCCTATCTATCCATCCTTGTTCACCCCTGTACACAGCCTGCACAGAATGTGTGTGGGGGGGGGGGGGGTTAAATCAGTGTGCCGCAGGCCAGAGCTGTTTTTTCCCAGTGCCCAATAGGATTTTTTGGGGGGGTGGGGGCAAGCAGCCTTATTCTAAGTATGGCACACACCCCGCTTCAGAATAGTCGATACACTTGGGTTATACCGACCTGTAGAGGGCGAACTTGCAGAGATGTCATGAAAAAAAGGGAGCCCCTCCCGGTCCATAAATACCTGGGACCTCCCACTCACTCCCCACTCTTTCATCTCTGCAGACGGCGAGCAAGTCAGAAGATGGATGTCTCCTTGCAGGTAGCCGGGGTAACTCCCGGACCCCCTCTTTGGGTCTATTTCTGCCTGGATCTACTGTTATCCCCCTTTTTGTTTATAAATAGAGACTCCCAGCCTAGGCTGCGGATCCGGGCAAGGGTAGACAGCACCTTACGGTACTTAGGAGCCATGCTGCACCGTGAGACCCCATACTAAGGGGTAGGCGATATTCCGGGTTGGTGATCCCGGTTGGGATGCCCTGTCCTTGCCCTTACACCTTGGTGGTGTTTTTCCCCCTTTCCTGGTCACCCATTGTTCCCTACTGCTAGGGGGGGGGGGCGCTTATTCCCGTTTAGTTTAATTCTTAGAGGCATGATTTATGCGCAACATGTGTGTGTTTTACTGTCCCTTGACCGGCGGTTTCGGGGGGCGGGGCGCGATCCTGCGGCCCGCCCCCTCCCTCCCCCCGTGCTGCTGGTCCCGCTGCGGAGCCCGTCCACTGGCCGGGAGCCGCGTTGTGTCAGGGGAGAGGGGCGGGGTCGGGCGCAGCGCGCAGTCCGCGCCGACCCGCCCTTCATCCTTGCTGCCTTCCCGTCGCATCGTGCTGGCTTGTGTGGACGACATTACTGTAAGCGCCCAGTGGGCTCCATTCTTTTATTGGCTGTACTTCTGCTTGTTAGTTCGCAAGATTGATATAGATACATATATATGTATATGTGCTCCTTTGGCCTTTTCTGTTTTTGTGTGATATGTGTGTGATAGTCCCTCTTATTCTAAGTATGTCACACATCCCACTTCAATCATTAATTATTACACTTGGGTTACTCCACCAGCAGGTGGCGACGTGCAGAGAAGTCATGAAAAAACAAGCCCCTCCTGGTCTATACATACCTGGCACCTCTCACTCATTCCCCAGTTTTTCTTCTCTGCAAGATGGCGACAAGACAGAAGAAAGAAGTCCCCAGCACCCCCCCATGGTCTATTTCTGGCCGGCCTTTTGTTTTATTACCCCCTTGATTAATTATGTAGCCTCCCAGCTTAGGCTGTCGGCCGGGCAAGGGTAGATGGCACTTAAGGTGCCTAGGAGATTAGCTCCTCCACTCGACCCCATATTATGGGGCATAGTGGTTATCCGGCCTGGTGATCCGGATTTGGGATGCCCCGCCCTGATGTCCCTGTTAGGTTCCCCCTCCCCGCTTGGTCCCTTCTCCCTGCGCTAGATAGGGGTGGGGGGGGGGCTTGTTGTGTGCCTGGGTTATGTTTGCTACTGTGTGAGTGTTTTTTTTTTTTTTTTACTTGCTTGTGGCGGGGCCGGGCGGCGTGTGTGCGTGTATTTGCCGCCGGCCCGCCAGTTGTTCAGTTTCATTGCTCGGGGGCTCTGTTGAGCTCCCCGGACTGCCGTGCTCACGATGGTGCAGGGGGCGGGGGCGGACGGCATGGGTGTCGCCGGCCTGCTTCTTGGTTGTTGCGGGCGCCATGTACTGGGCGCCCGCTGCTCTGTCGGCTCTCTGGGTGGTCGGGGGCAGGGCCGGGCGGCGTGTCTTGCCGCCGGCCCGCTTGTCTGTCTAGGCGCCCGCTGTTCGCTCCCCCCGGAGATGGTTGCGGGCGGGGCCGGGCGGCGTGTTTGCCGCTGGCCCGACTGTCCGGTGGTGCGGGCGCCTTTGTCCTTGGCGCCCGCTCTCCGGCCCAGATTCTTTGGAGGTGGAGGGGGGCGGGGCCGCGTCGTGCGCGGCCCGCGCTTTGCCTGGATTGGTGGGAGGGGTGTGGCCGCAGCGTCTGCCGCGCTTGCTGGGCCCGCCCTTCTTCTCCCTTCTCTACCTCCTCGTGGTGGCCGTCGTTACTACTGTTAAGGTAGGCTGCCTTTTTTCTTACACTGGTCCTTTTAAGGTGGTTCCTTGGCTGGGGGCATTATTGTTTTCAGGTCCCCTCTTTGTGGGGGTTGTGTAGGGTGCTGTCAGCTTGAGTATAGTATTGCTGGGTGCCTTATTGGGCTTCCCAGGCTTTCCACATTTTTTATTATATGTTTATGTACATATATATATTTATGTTTTTATTGCCATGTGCATTCACGTGTTCTAGCAGCCCAGCGGTTAGAGCATAAGCTTAATAAACTTTATTCCCCTGCGATGCAGGTTCAATTCCATCAATATAAAAATATAAAAATAGTTTTAAGGTGTGACTGTTGTCTTTCTTTGTCAGATCCTGGGATCCCACGCTGCAGGGTTCTCCCGGCCTTAGTTACCTGGCTAGTCGGGGTTTTGTCTTTACATTTCCCTTTATTGGCTATTTTTGCAAATTTCCCCATTTCAGGGCCATAAATAAAGAAGATAATGGGGCATCCCGGGTCGCATATTGCGTAAATCCCTGGGTTATTGCGAATACCATAATTTCACCATATGGAGGCTACCAAAGATACCGGAAACAGCCCTTCGGGGCAATCAAGGCTTTGTGGGGATTGTGGGGCGTCGCTCCCAGGGGATGATGTTATGGTATGCATTACATGTGCGCAGCGGAACATTGAGCGCCAGTCCGGTACCTCAGTGCCTGGCTCTTCGCCGCCCGTACCGTCTCCTTCCCCTCCTCGCCTGTTCCGGACCCCGTGTGACATTGTCATGGGTGGGGATTCGCAATCCGAGGTATGCGCCAGGTTGGCTAGCCTCGAGAAGATGTTTTCCGCTGTGGTTGCTCAGAAGGCTCCGGCTAAGCGGAAACACTTGTCCCCGCCTCCGCCTGACTCAGATGATGAGGTTGTTGAGGCATTGGATTGGTCAGATCGTCCCCCGGAAGAGGGAGAGCCTTTTGAGGATTAGACGATCCTGAGGTCCAGCAGCTGTTTGGTGCTGAGGGTGACCAGGCCATGGGTTCGGTTTCCGACACGCTTTCCATTCTGGCCCAAATGTTTGAGGTTTTGGATTTGGATCCTCCTGAAGCGGCTCCTCTGCCAAGGGGTGAGTTGTTTGAGGTGACCAAGCAGCGCTTGGAGTTTCCCAGTCAACGGCATTTCGAGAATGTTGTCCTTAAGGGATGGGAGCAACCTACGCGTCTCGTTGGGGTGCCGCCTAGCTGGGATAGAAAGTATCCCTTTCCGGCGGACTTGGTGAAGCGTTGGTCTGTCCCTCCCGAGGCTGATGCTCCGGTTTTGGGACTATCTAATACGGCGGTTGTGCATTCTTCTGACACGTCTTCTTTTAAGGACGGCGAGGATCGCCGGATCGATCAGCTGGCCCGCCATGGTTTTGTCTGTGCGGTTTCGGTCTTGAGGCCTGTTTGTGCTTCGGCACTTTTATTGTTGGGTGTGGATCTTGATCCTACTTGTGATGAGTTTTCTGGCCCTTAAGCGTTGTAATCTTTCGTTTCATTTATTCTTGCCACTCAGGATGATGCCATGTTAATGTGTGGCAGGGCTACGGCTCTGTTGGTAGCAGTGGCAGTGTGGCAGTGGACGGCTGATTTTAATTCTAAGAGATTTTTCACGGCTCTTCCCTTTTGGGGTTTGAGATTTTTCGGTGAGAAGCTTGATTCTGTTGCCAGGGGAGGTAAGTTACCTCAGCGTAAGATATTTCGTCGCTCCTTTTGGGGGGCGGCCCCCCTCAATCCTTCCTTTCGGGAGCCAGAGCCGGCAGGGGTGCGGGCTTCTCGGCTTACAGGGGTGCCAGCTGGAACGGGGTAATGGCCGCGGCCGTCCCTTTCACGTCTGGGGCGCCAAGCCTAAGCCAGCTGCCAAGGCCGCTCAGCAATGAGGGGGCGCCCTCACCCTTACGGGTGGGGGGGGGGGGGCGGCTGCTACTCTTCTCCCGGGTATGGGACCAGGAGGTCTCGGACAGATGGATCCGGGAGGTGGTGTCGGCCGGTCATAAGCTGGAGTTCGAGTCTCGCCCTCCTTTTAGTTTTCTCAGGTCTCGTGTCCCTCCAGATCCTTTGGGGCGGTAAGGAATTTTCTGGAAATGGCAGTCATCTGCCCGGTCCCTCCTTCGGAGGTAGGGCGCGGGTATTGTTCCAATCTCTTCACAGTGCCCAAAAAGGATGGGTCTTTCTGTCCCATCCTGGTTTTGGAGTTTCTCAACCTGTTTGTTCGTCCCAGGAAGTTTCGCATGGAAACTCTGCGGTCTGCGATCATTTCGCTTCGGCAGGGGGACTTTATGTCGTCCATAGACATCACGGATGCATACCTTCACATTCTGATCTTTCCAGCTTACCAGAGGTTTCTTCGCTTGGTGGTGGAGGATCGGCATTTTCAGTTTGTGGCTCTTCCATTCGGCCTCACTTCGGTTCCGAGAGTGTTCACCAAGGTGTTGGCGGGAGTGATGGCCCTGCTCAGGGGATTCGCATTGTGCCTTTTCTGGACGATCTTCTCATCATGGCTCTTTCCTTCAGTCAAGCGGATGGGGACACCAGCTCGGTGGTGTCCACTCTGGAGAGGTTCGGCTGGGTGATCAACTACCCCAAGGCATCTCTTGTTCCGGCCAGGGTGGTGACCTTTCTGGGAATGTCCTTGGACTCTTGCCAGCCTAGAATCTTTCTCCCTCAGGCCAAGGTTCTCTTGATTCAGGAATTGGTTCAGCTTCTTCTTTCCAATCCTCGCCCGTTCATCCGTCTTGGGATGTGACTGGTGGGGCTGATGGTAGCTTCTTTTGGGGCAGTTCCCTTCGTGCAGTTTTCACAAGCGGACGCTTCAGCTTCATCTGTTGGTGTCTTGGGACCGGCGACCGCGGTCGTTGGATCGGTCCTTCTGGATGTCCCCCCGGGTTCGGCAGTCTCTACTGTGGTGGTTGGTCTCGGACAATCTCTTGAAGGGCAGGTCTTTTCTGACCCTGCTTTGGGTAACTGTCACCACGGACGCCAGTTTGTCAGGATGGGGAGGTTTCTGGAAGGACTTCGGTTCCGGGGGCGGTGGGGTCCTCAGGAAGCCCACTTGCCCATCAATGTTTTGGAGTTGAGAGCCATCTGGTTGGTTCTGTCTCACTTGCCGCAGCATTTACAGGGCTTGCTGGTTCAGGTTCGATCGGACAATCGGTCGGCGGTTGCTTACATCAATCACCTAGGAGGGACTCGCAGTCTGGGTGCCCTCAGAGGGGTGTCTCTGCTCCTAGTGGGGCAGAGTCTCATGTCCCTTGCATCTCGGCAGTGGACATTTCAGGAGTGGAAAACACGGAGGCGGACTTTCTGAGCCGGCGTTCTTCCTGCCTGGGGGAATGGTCGCTTTGTCTCCGGTGGGGGACGACCGGAGGTGGATCTGTTTGCCTCTCGTCACATTCACAAGCTTCTGACATTCGGGTCGCTTTCCCAGGATCTTCTGGCTCTGGCGGCGGATGCCATGGCCCTGAGTTGGGGGGACCTGGGGTCTCTTTATCTGTTTTCTCCGATCCCCATGCTAGGCAGGGTGCTGCGAGAGTTGGTTCTGGAAGGGGTTCCCGCCATTCTTGTGGCCCCAAGGTGGCCAAGGCGGGTGTGGTTCGCAGACATCGTTTGTCTGGCAGTGGATCAGTTCGTTCTGCCTCTTTGGCCAGATCTCCTCATTCAGGGTCGACTGTGCTACTCCAGTTTACCAACGCGGGCTTTGTCGGCTTGGCTGCTGAGACCTCCATCTTAAAGGAGGAGGGTCTTTCGGATTCGGCCATTCGGACTCTTATCAGTGCCAGGAAGAGATCCTCTTCTTCCATCTATTATAGGGTTTGGAGACCTTATATTGATTGGTGTGAGGCTAGATCTTTGCCCTGTCGGGTCTTTTCTGTTTCTAGGATTTTGGAATTTCTTCATTCGGGGCTGGACTTTGGTCTTCAGCTGAGTATTTTGATGGGGCAGGTTGCTGCCTTGTCTGACTGTTTTTCAAAAGTCCTTTGCGTTTCCTCCTTTGGTCAAGGCTTCTTCCAGGGGGTCTCGCATTGCGGTTTCCTAGGAGGCCTTTTCTCCCTTTTTGGGTTTTGAATTTGGTTATCTCTGCTCTTCAGGCTCCTCCTTTGAGCCTTTGCAGGTTATTGCTCTTTCTACTCTGACTCAGAAGGTTGCCTGGTCGGTTCAGGCTACTCACTTTGAGAGACATCAGGACAAAGTGGTTTTTCCGCTTCAAACCTGACTTTTTTCCTTAGGTGGTCTCTGCTTTTCTTCTTAACCAGGACATTGTTTTTCCTTCCTTGGGTCCTAAGTCTAGGAATGACAAGGAGAGGGTTTGCACTGTTTAGATGTGGTACGTTTTGTGTAGTATTGTTTGTTTACTACACCTCCTTTTCGTAAGACTGAAGTCTTTTTCGTGGTGCCCTGTGGGCCTAGGAAGGGTTTTGGCTCCCGCTAAGTCTTCCATTAGCAAATGGATTCGTCGGGCTGTTGTTGGGGCCTATTCTGCCAAGGGCACGGTTCCCCCTTTTCGTATCGCTGTTCATTCTATTCGTGCTGTTGGAGCGTTTTGGGCTTTTCAGCACCAGGCTTCTGTGGAGCAAGTTTGTTAGGCTGCTACTTGGTCTTCTGTTGACACCTTTTCCAAGTTTTTATAAGGTTGATGTGCGGGCTTCAGCGGATGCTGTGTTTGGCCGCAAGGTTCTGCAAGCTGCAGTGGTTTGAGTCTTGCTTTATGGCCTTGTTGGATACCCGCCCTTTTCTGGACACTGCTGTTGGATGTCCCAAGTGTAATAATTTTGTGAATACTCACCTGTAAAATGGGTATTATAAGTATGTCACACACCCCACTTCACCCGCCCTTTTGGTATCCCGGATTCTTTATAGGGTGAAGTTTTCGTTTACAGTTTGAGGGTTTTTTTCCTGGTACCTTGTCTTTACTGCTGTTTGAATACTGGGAAATGAGTGAGAGGTGCCAGGTATGTATAGACCAGGAGGGGCTTGTTTTTTCATGACTTCTCTGCACGTCGCCACCTGCTGGTGGAGTAACCCAAGTGTAATAATTAATGATTGAAGTGGGGTGTGTGACATACTTATAATACCCATTTTACAGGTGAGTATTCACAAAATGGTATTTTTGTATTCCAGGAGGACCCTTGTTGGATCTTAAAGGGTCCTCCCGGTCCTAGGGTCCCTGGTTTAGTTTAGGGCTCCCTATAAATCCTCCCACTCGGGACACAGAAGGGGCATCCCGGGTCGCTTATATTGCGTAATTCCCTTGGGCATTGCGACTACCGATAAAATCACCATATGGAGGCTTCCCAGGATACCGGGCTCGGGCTCCCCTCGGGGCAACCCCGGCAGTGTTTGGGGTGTGGGGTATCCCTTACTGGGGATGATGTATTCCTTTGCATACCATGTGCACAGCAGACTATTACGCGGCAGTCCGGATCCCATGCATCTGGTTCTGCGCCGCCGGTCTCTTCACCTACCCCTCCCTGCCTGATCCGTACCCCATGTGACGCTGTCATGGATGGGGAGTCGCAATCTGAGGTGTGTGCCAGATTGGCCAATCTTGAAAAATTATTTTCTAGCGCTGTTGCCAGAAAGGCCCCGGCTAAGAGAAAGCACTCGTCTCCAGCCACGCCGGCTTCTGATTTTGATGAGTTTGATTCACTGGATTGGTCCGATTACCCCCCGCTAGAGGAAGGGGAGCTATTTGAGGAGTCGGACTGTTCTGACGATCAGCAGTTTGTTGGCTCCGATGCCGAGCAGGGTCCTGGCTCGTATGTTTGAGGTTCTGGCAATTTCTCCTCCTGAAGTGGCTCTTCCGCAGAAGGGGGAGTTCTTTGAGGCGGCTAAGCCGCGCTTGGAATACCCTAATCAAAAGCATTTTGATGGCATTATTCTTAAGGAATGGGAGAGGCCTACTCGGCTTCCAGGTGTTCCTCCGGGTTGGGATAAGAAATATCCCTTTCCGGTGGATGCGGTGAAGCGCTGGTCGTCCCCTCCCGAGGTGGATGCCCCTGTTTTGGGGTTGTCTAGCACCTCCGTTTTGCATTCTCCTGACTGTTCTACTCTCAAGGATGGTGAGGATAAACGCATTGACCAGATGGCTTGTCATGGTTTTGCCAGTGTCGGGTCGGCCTTGCGGCCTGTTTGTGCTTCGGCGCTTTTAGTAGTGGCTTCTAGGTCGGTTGTTAGGGACCTGTTGTCTACTTCCAGGCTTGACCCGGCTAGTGATGAGTTCACCGCCCTTAAGCGGTGCGAATTGTTTTTGTCATTTGTGTTAGCCGCCCTGAATGACACCATGGTGATGTGTAGTAGAACTTCGGCCTTGCTTGTGGCTATTCGGCAGTCGGTTTGGTTACGCCAGTGGGCGGCTGACTTTGTGTCCAAGAAGTCGCTTACGGCTCTTCCCTTTTTGGGGTTGCGGCTCTTTGGAGAAAAATTGGATTCGGTCGCAAAAGGAGGTAGGTTACCTCAGTGAAAGAAGCAACGTCGTCCCTTTTGGGGGGCGGCTTCCTTTACCCCTTCCTTTCGTGGGACCAGAGCTGGCAGGGGATTGGCTCCTCCAGAGGTGATTCCTGTAACAGGGGCAGAGGACGTGCCCGTCCAGGACACAGCTGGGGCCCCAAGTCCAAAGCCGCTGCCAAGCCCTTGCGGGTGGGGGGACGGCTGCGTCACTTCTCCCATGTCTGCGACCAGGAGGTCTCAAACAGATGGATTCGGGAAGTGGTGTCTTCCGGTTACAAGCTGGAGTACGAGATCCGGGCTCCTCCCAGATTCTTCAGGTCTCGGGTGCCCTTGGATCCTCTGGCAGCGCAAGGGCTCCGGGCGGCAGTAAAAGATCTCCTGGACATGGCTGTCATTTGCCCGGTGCCTTCTTCGGACCCGAGCCTGGGATTCTATTCCAATCTGTTCACGGTGCCAAAGAAGGATTGCTCCGTTCGTCCCATCCTGGATCTGAAGCTCCTCAACAGGTTTATCCGTCCCAGGAAGTTCCGCATGGAAACTCTGCGTTCAGCCATAAATTCGCTTCGTCTGGAGGACTTCATGACGTCCATAAACATCAAGGATGTTCCCGGCACATCAGAGATTTCTCAGGTTCATGGTGGAAGATCGGCATTTTCAGTTTGTGGCTCTTCCTTTTGGCCTTACCTCGGCTCCAAGGGTTTTCACCAAGGTGCTAGCAGGGGTGATGGCCCTCCTCAGAGCCCAGGGTATCCGCATCGTGCCTTATCTGGACGATGTTCTCATTATGGCATCCTCTCTCAGCCTGGCGGAGCTAGATACCAGGACTGTGGTATCCACTCTGGAGAGATTCGGCTGGATGATCACCTCTAGTCCTCCCTCTCTCCGTCCAGGGTGGTGTTGTTTCTGGGAATGTCTCTGGATACTTCTCAGACCAGGGTGTTCCTTCCTCGGCCCAAGGTTCTTTTGATTCAGGAATTGACTTGCTTCTTCTGTCCGTCCCTCGTCCGTCCATCCGGCTGGGGATGAGACTGGTGGGATTGATTGATGGTGGCTTCTTTCGAGGCGGTTCCCTTTGCTCAGTTTCACACAAGGAAGCTCCAGCTCTATCTCTTGGCGGCCTGGGACAAGTCTCCGCTGTCATTGGATCAGTCTTTTCTGATGTCCCCCCCGGGTTCGGCGTTCCCTTCGGTGGTGCCTGGAACCAAGCAATCTGATGAGGGGCAGATCCTTTCTGAGTTGGGAGACGGTCACCACTGATGCCAGCCTGTCAGGTTGGGGGGGGGGTTGGAAGGATCTTCAGTTTCAGGGACTGTGGGGGCCTCAGGAGGCTCACAATCCCATCAATGTTCTGGAGCTGAGAGCCATCAGGTTGGTTCTGGCTCACTTGACTCATCAGTTACGGGGACTACCGGTACAAGTTCGGTCGGACAATCGGACGGCGGTCGCCTACATCAATCACCAGGGAGGGACTCGCAGCAGGAGTGCCCTCAGGGAAGTGTCCTTGATCCTTGCTTGGGCAGAGAGCAATGTCCCATGCATCTCGGCGGTGTACATTCCGGGAGTGGAGAACACGGAGGCGGACTCCCTGAGCAGGTGCTCATCTCGCCGGGGGGGAATGGTCTCTCAGCCCCAAGGTGTTTCGCTCAATTTGCCACAGGCGGGGGACTCCGGAGGTGGACCTCTTGGCCTCTCGTCACAATCACAAGCTTCCGGCATTTGTGTCTCTCTCGCGGGATCCGCTGGCTCTGGCAGTGGATGCCATGTCTCTGAGCTGGAGGGATCTGGGGTTTCTGTACCTCTGGCTCTAGAAGGTGTGTCAGCAATCTTGGTGGCTCCAAGATGGCCAAGGCAGGTTTGGTTCGCAGACGTGGTGCGGTTGGCAGCGGATCAGTTCTATCTGCCCCTTCTGCCGGATCTGCTCACTCAGGGTCAACTATTCTACCCCAATTTACCAGCGCTGGCTTTGACGGCGTGGCTGCATGAAACCTCCATCTTGAAGGAGGAAGGTCTTTCTGATGCTGTGATTCAGACTCTGGTTAGTGCTAGGAAGAGGTCTTCCTCTACCATCTACTATAGGACTTGGAGGTCTTATATTGATTGGAGTGAGGTCCGGGCCTTGCCTTGCAGGGTGTTTTCTATCCCTAGTGTTTTGGAATTTCTGCAACATGGTCTGGACTTGGGGTTACAGCTTAGTACCTTGAAAGGGCAAGTTTCTTCCCTGGCGGTTTTCTTTCAAAGGTCTTTTGCTCTTCATCTTCTGGTTAAGACCTTTTTTCAGGGGGTTGCGCATCTGCGGCCTCCTAGGAAGCCTTTGCTCCCAGTTTGGGATTTGAATTTGGTTCTTTCTTCTCTTCAGGGTCCTCCTTTTGAGCCTTCGCAGGATATTGCTCTTTCTATGCTTACTCAGAAGGTTGCTTTTTTGGTTGCCATCATCTTCTGGTTAAGACCTTTTTTCAGGGGGTTGCGCATCTGCGGCCTCCTAGGAAGCCTTTGCTCCCAGTTTGGGATTTGAATTTGGTTCTTTCTTCTCTTCAGGGTCCTCCTTTTGAGCCTTCGCAGGATATTGCTCTTTCTATGCTTACTCAGAAGGTTGCTTTTTTGGTTGCCATCACTTCCGTTCGGCGTGTATCGGAGTTGGCGGCTTTGTCCATTCAGGCCCCGTACTTTGAGAGGCATCAGGACAAGGTTGTTTTCCGCTTCAAGCCAGATTTCCTTCCTAAGGTGGTTTCTGCCTTTCATCTTCATCAGGACATTGTTCTACCCTCCTTGTGTCCTAAGCCTAGCAATGACAAGGAGAGGGTCTTGCATTCCTTGGATGTGGTTCGCTGTGTGAAGTACTATTTGGTGGCTACTTCCTCTTTTCGTAAGACTGACGCCTTTTTCGTGGTGCCCTCCAGGCCTAGGAAAGGTTTGGCACCCACCAAGTCTTCCATTAGTAAATTAATTCGCCAGGCCATTGTTGGGGCCTATTTTGCCAAGGGGAAGATTCCCCCTTTTCGTGTTTTAGCCACAAAGTTCTGCAAGCTGCAGTGGTTTAAGTTTGTGCATTGTTGCCTTGTTTTGAATCCCCGCCCTTTATGGACACTGCTATTGGATGTCCCAAGTGTAATGACTATTCTGAAGCGGGGTGTGTGACATACTTAGAATAATATCATTTTGTGAATACTCACCTGTAAAATGGGTATTATAAGTATGTCACACCTCCCGCTTCACCCCGCCCTTTGGTATATTCTTGGTGTGCCACACACCCCGCTTCACTTCTAAATATTCATCACTTAATGGGTTAACTCGCCGCCAGGTGACGTAGTGCAGAGAGGAAGTCTTGTAACGAGCCCCCTTCCGGCCTATATATACCTGGTACCTCCCTTCAATCACCAGTATTTTTCTCTCTGCTTGACGACAAGACAGAAGTTTGAAGTCTCCTGCTTACAGGTAGGCCGGGGTTTTCTTACCCCGCCACCCCCCTTTTGGTCTATTTCTGCCCGGTTTGAGTGTGTATACCTTAATGGTGGAATGGAAGCCTCCCAGCCTAGGCTGCTCACCGGGCAAATGGTAGATGGCACTTTAAGTGCCTAGGAGCTTATCTCCTACCGCTCGACCTCATGCGTGGGGCAATGCGGCTATCCGGCATGGTGATCCGGAAATGGGATGCCCCTGTCCCGAGGGTCCCCGTAGCCCCTTTTCTCCCCCGTTACGGTCCCTTCTCCCTTCACTATGGGGGGGGGGGGGTTGAGGGTGTGCTTTTAGTATGTGTGTTTCACTTGTATCACTTTATTTCAACATGTGTATATGCATTGTGCATGTGTATACTTTTAGGTCTGCTTGAATGGCAGACCGCGCTGGGTAGGTGGCTGGCCGCCTTTTCAAAGCAGACTATTGCTTTAGTGGCCCCCTACCCCCCTCCCCCTTCCCCGCTGGCACTGTATGTAATTTATTTGCATAGGCTGCGCTATGCGGTCTTTATTGTCCTCCCCCCTCCGCTGCCTGGGCGCACGTGTAGTGGCCCATCTGGTGTAATCCCCAGCTGAAAGGCTGTACTGATCGGCGTAGGGGGCGGGTCCCGGTGACGCGGCATCGGGGGCGTGGCGGCGTTGTGCGGCGGGCCCAGCATTCACTTCCCTTCAAAGGGGAAAGTCACGTGGGCGCGCGGCCGCACTTGGTCTTCTGTGCTGTGGTGCTGGCTGCGGTCTTGCTCTCCGGCTGCTGCCTTCACTTGGTCCAGGTAAGCGGCCCCACCTGGTGGGGCCGTTAAGTGGGAAGTGCATATCTTTCTGTGTTGGATATGGTGGGGAGTCATATTTTATTAGGGGGCATGATTTTGCTCATTTTTAAAGGCATTTTTGTGCTATGCCTATATGATTCTTATACACATGTGAGGATCTGATTGTGGTTTCTTTTGCCTTACAGATCCCGGGATCCCTGCTTATGGTGGCCCTCCGGCTCTATGTTGCCTGGCTATTTATTGGGATATTTATTAATGCTTGTATATATATAATCTATATATAGATATATATATAGTTTATTAAAGGGGACCTTAACTTAACTTAAAAAAAAAAAAAAAAAAAAATCGTCCCTTCCGGGACATTTACAAATAAAGGGGCATCCCGGGTTGGCTTATGCCTTAAAAGACCCAAGTATTGCGAATACCATAAATCACCATATGGAGGCTTCCGTTTTTTTGCCGGAAACGGTTCTGCTGAACCCTTCGGAGGGTGCGTAGGTTGTGGGGCCCTACTCCCAGCTGATGATGTCTTTATTTGCATCCCTTGTGCAAAACAGACTATTGCGCGCCAGTCCGTTGCTTCGGCGGCGGGCCCATCGCATCCTTCATCATCTCCTACCTCTCCCTCCCTGTTCCGGACCCCGCATGACACTGTCAAAAGTGGGGATTCGCATTCCGAGGTGGCGGCATAGCCCAGCCCCCGGAAAGTCCCATCCGTCAGGTGCTTGCTCTTCTGACTTAGCACGTTCTGGGCCTTCCGGTCCAGATGTGTTCAGACAATCAAACAGCGGTTGCTTACATCGGCCTTCAGGGAAGGACTCGCAGTCTGAGTACTCTCAGAGAAGTGTCCCTGATCCTGACCAGGGCGGTGTTCCATGTTCCTTGTCTCTCGGCGGTTTACATTCCAGAGGTGAAGAAACAGGTAGCGGACCGGTTGAGCAAGGGCTCTCCCCGTCTGGGAGAATAGGCTCTCCATCCTCAGGTGGGTCGCTCACTGTGTCTCCAATGGTGGACCCCAGAGGTGGACCTGTTGGCCCCTCATCACTATCACAGGCTCCCGAGCTTCGTGTCGCTCTCCCAGGATCCTCTGGCTCTGGCAGTGGACGCCATGTCCCTGGGCTGGGGAGTTCTGGGATTTCTATACCTGTTTCCTCCGATACCCATGCTGAGCAGGGTGCTTCGGAAGTTGGCTCTGGAAAAGGTGTCCGCCGTTCTCGTGGCCCCAAGGGGGCCAAGACGAGTGAGGTTCGCAGACATCGTTCGGCTGGCAGTGGACCAGTTCTTTCTGCCTCTTCGGCCCGATCTGCTCACTCAGGGTCAATTGTGTTACCCCAATTTACCAGCGCTGGGTTTGATGGCCTGGCTGCTGAAACCTCCATCCTGAAGGAGGAGGGTCTTTCTGATTCAGTCATTAAGACTCTGATCAGTGCCCGGAAGAGGTCTTCTTCCATCACCTACTATAGGACTTGGAAAGCCTATATTGCTTGGTGTGAGATAAGATCTTTTCCTTGTAGGGTCTTTTCGGTCTCCAGGATTCTGGAGTTTTTACAATCAGGGCTGGACTCTGGTCTCCAGCTAAGTACGTTAAAAGGGCAGGTCTCTGCCTTATCTATCTTTTTTCAGAAGCGTGTTGCGCTTAAACCTTTAGTTAAAACTTTTTTTCCAGGGGGTTTCGCATGTGCGGCCTCCCAGGAAACCATTACTCCCTGTTTGGGATTTGAATTTGGTTCTTTCTGCTCTTCAGGCTCCTCCTTTTGAGCCTTTGCAGGATATTGCTTTGTCTACCCTGACTCAGAAGATTGTCTTCTTGGTAGCGATCACGTCGGTCCGGCGTGTCTCAGAGTTGGCGGCCTTGTCTATCCAGGCGCCTTACTTTGAGAGGCATCAGGATAAAGTGGTCTTTCGGTTCAAGCCAGACTTTCTTCCTAAGGTTGTTTCTGCTTTTCATTTGAACCAAGATATTGTTCTCCCCTCCTTGTGTCCTAATCCTAAGAATGACAAAGAGAGGGTTTTGCATTGTTTGGATGTAGTACGCTGTGTTAAGTACTACTTGATTATCACGTCTCCTTTTCGTAGGACGGATTCCTTTTTTGTTGTGCCCCATGGGCCTAAGAAGGGTTTGGCACCAGCCAAATCTACCATTAGCAAATGGATACGTCAGGCCGTTACTGCGGCCTATTCTGCTAAGGGAAGAGTTTTTCGTATCACTGCTCATTCCACTCGCGCCGTTGGGGCGTCTTGGGCTTTTCAGCACCAAGCTTCTGTTGAACAAGTTTGTAAGGCCGCCACTTGGTCTTCTGTTCATACTTTTTCTAAGTTTTACAAAGTTGATGTGCGAGCCTCAGCGGATGCTGTTTTTGGCCGCAAAGTTCTGCAGACTGCAGTCATTTAAGTTATGCTTCACCTGGCCTTGAGATGCCCTTCCCTTGTGGACACTGCTTTTGGATGTCCCATTAAGTGATGAATATTTAGAAGTGAAGCGGGGTGTGTGGCACACCAAGAATAATACCATTTTGTGAGTACTCACCTGAAAAATGGATATTGTTGGTGTGCCACACACCCCGCTTCACTCCCACCCTTTTCGGTATTACCGAAGCCTTTATATGGTGAAGCCTTTTTATTTATATCAAAATTGATTTTGAGGTTACCGGTGGAATACTGGTACCTTGTCTTTCTGCTTTTTAATATACTGGTGATTGAAGGGAGGTACCAGGTATATATAGGCCGGAAGGGGGCTCGTTACAAGACTTCCTCTCTGCACTACGTCACCTGGCGGCGAGTTAACCCATTAAGTGATGAATATTTAGAAGTGAAGCGGGGTGTGTGGCACACCAACAATATCCATTTTTCAGGTGAGTACTCACAAAATGGTATTTTTGGATCCTTTATATGGTGAACCTTTTTTACTGTTACTGGTTATTTTGGCTCTTCCTGGTCCCTTTTTTCCTTACTGCTGTCTTAATACTGGGGAGTGAGTGGGAGGTCCCAGGTATTTATGGATCGGGAGGGGCTCCCTTTTTTTCATGACATCTCTGCAAGATCGCCCTCTACAGGTCGGTAGAACCCAAGTGTAATGACTATTCTGAAGCGGGGTGTGTGACATACTTATAATACCCATTTTACAGGTCAGTATTCACAAAATGGTATTTTTTAGTTTTGCCTGGGGAATCTGTAGCCCCTCCCCCAGCATGCTGATTTCTAACTATCCACCCCCCACGACAGCCCGCTGCCCAGACCGTCACCTCTCACCAGATGCCTTTACATGGATCATTACAAGAACTGGCTGAGTATCCCTGCCTTAGGTGATTACTATCCAGCATTGACACTTTAATTTTAAGTCATGTTTAGAGGACTAGCTTTTTTGCATGCACGCTTTAGGTTTTTAAGAAGTTAGAGGTACAGCCTCTGCTGGTTATTGACATTAATGAAGACAACCTTGTCAAAACTGACTTCCTGGCGGTGCTGACAGGTGAGAGGATCGCCAGTCAGTTTTTAGAGGAGGTTCTTTTTAACTGTGACCTTGCCAGTCTAATCCAGGTATCTCCTGATCTACAATCACGTAATATGTAATAGCTGGGAAAACCTGTCCTTTAACCCTTTAAGTGCCAGCCTACCTGCAGCTTTTGTCACCCTTTGTTGCCAGACCATGTTTCACCATTTTGCGCTACATATGTTCAACCTTGATTTTCGAAGGGATTTCCAGGGATTTTCCAGGAACATATTTATATAACTTATATATTGTTTTTTTCAGCAGAGTCTGGGCTTCAACATGCAATGTCTTGTTTGGCCTTATTTTAGTGTATTCTCAATACTTTTGGGTGAAATATGTGCAAAAACATTTAAAAAAATCTATTTTTTGCAATTTGTAGTGTTTTTTGTAATAAAAAATGTAAGTTTGTCAATAAAATCTTATTGCGTGTGAAACCCGAATTTCTCCCGGTCACAGCGTTACCACATATGTATTGGTAGACACCCTTTCCTGCCCAGGAGACTCCCCCAAACTGAAACAGCGCTTTAGGAGATTTTCAGATAAAATACAACTATGCTAAGCGCACCTTGCAGTTTTTCCAGAAAAACAACCCTTTAAATTTTAAATACCCCCCACAAACTATATATTCTCTGGAAGTACACACCTCAAGATTTCTAGGCGTACCAGGCTTGTTGACATGGGCACAGTTTTCTGGAAGTAATCCCTCAATCAATTCTTTGGTTGCACAGAGTTTCCCTAAAAAAGAAGAATCAAAGCCACATTTTCCTAAAAAAAAAACTATATGCAAACAAGAAAAAACAAGTAAAATCTGAAAAAGCAACATACCCCGAACAGAACGATACCCAACATGCATAGGTACTGTCAGGGGAAGAGTTGCCAAACACCCCAAAGTAAAGCATGCGCATAGCGGTAATTTTACTTGAAAATTTCAGCTCTGCAGACAAAGTGCGCACCTTGCGATTTTTCAACCAAAACAGCCCTTTACATTTTGAATATCCCCCATAAAATATATATTTCCTGAAAGTACACATGTTAATCTTTCTAAGCGTACTGAGCTTGTTGTAGTGGGCTCATCTTTCTGGAAGTAATCCATTGAAGAATTCTTAGGTTGCACAGGGTTTCCCTAAAAAAAATTATAAAAAAGCAGAATAAAAAACGTTTTCCTAAAATATCAATATGCAAACAAGAAAAAACAAGCTAAATCTAAAAGCACACGGAGGAGAACAATACCCCACGTGCATAGGTACTATTAACCCTTTTAATTGCCAGCCTACTTGAAGTTTTGTCACCCTCTATTGACAGGTCATTTTTCCCCATTTTGCGCCATGTTTAACCATGATTTTTGCTGGAATTTCCAGAAAGATTAAATAAATATTTTTTGCAGCAGAGTTCAGGCTTTAACATGAAATGTCTTGTTTGTAATTTTTCTACTGTTTTTTGAATATTTTTGCGTAAAAAAACAACAAAAAAATAAAATTTTTTTTAGACAATTGTCTCCTTTATTTTAAATAAAACCTTTTTTTTTTTTTAAATGAAAACCATATTGCATGTGATAGCCCCATTTCTCCCGATTACAACGGTACCACATATGTATCGGTAGCCCCCCCATTCTTGCCCTGGAGACCCCCCAAACTGAAAAGAGCACTTTATTACATTTACAAATAAAATACAACTACTATCCACACTATAAACATAAGGGGTTAATTAAAAAAAAAATTACATAGGGTCCCCCCTTCCGGGGGGGGGGGGGGCATTTTTTGGGGTAATTTTAAGGGTTTAGGGTTAGGCTAACCCTCAAAAATCCCCCAAAAAATGACATAGGGTCCCCCCTTTTTTTGGGGAATTTTAAGGGTTAGGGTTAGGCTAACCCTTAAAAATAAAAAAATATACAAAAATAAAAATTCCCCCCAAAAAATGGGGACCCCCCATGTCATTTTTTTTTAAGGGTTAGGGTTAGCCTAACCCTCACCCTTAAAAAAAAAAATTAAATTTTTTTTTGAATTTTAAGGGTTAGGGTTAGGCTAACCCTAACCCCTGTAAAAATAAAAAAATATACAAAAATAAAAATTCCCCCCAAAAAAATGGGGACCCCCCCATGTCATTTTTTTTTTTTTTTTTTTTAAGGGTTAGGGTTAGCCTAACCCTCACCCTTAAAAAAAAAATGTTTAATTTTTTTTTGAATTTTAAGGGTTAGGGTTAGGCTAACCCTAACCCCCGTAAAAATAAAAAAATATACAAAAATAAAAAATCCCCCCCCCCAAAAATGGGGACCCCCCACCCCCGCCTATGTCATTTTTTTTTTTAAGGGTTAGGGTTAGCCTAACCCTAACCCTCACCCTTAAAAAAAAAAAAAATAATTTTGTTTTGAATTTTAAGGGTTAGGCTAACCCTAACCCCCGTAAAAATAAAAAAATATACATAAAAATTCCCCCCCAAAAAAAATGGGGATCCCCCCCCCCCCCCGTCATTTTTTTATTTTTTTTAAACCGGACCTTCAGCGTGATATAATGAAAAGCCCAAACTCTTAAAAAACGGTTCCCCAGCATCTAAAATGAATATATTTTTAGTCACTAACTTATTATTCTTTCCCCCACTGGGCTGCAACTCTGTTCAGGAATTTAGGATACGGGCGCCGCCATCTTGACTCGGAAGCATCACACTTACTGAGGAGAGGAGAGTGGGATAAGGTACAGGGGGGCGGGTTATAGCTGTGCTTTGCTCAGACAGAGCAGAGCTGGGGTCAGGTAACGGTCAGCAGTCCCAAAATGCAGAGCTGCACAGTCAGGAAGCACTTCCTGTTTGCAGGCTGCCTGATAAGATGGCGGCTTCCATAAGCCGCCATCTTGGATGTTTAAAGGCTCATAACATGCAGTAGATGCAGGTAGGATGATTTTTAATGTGGACAATCTGTATGTACAGGGTGTGGGAAACATATAAGATAGACTCTTATTCAGAGTGAAGGTCCGCTTTAAGGGTTAGGGTTAGCCTAACCCTCACCCTTAAAAAAAAATTTTGATTTTTTTTTTAATTTTAAGGGTTAGGGTTAGGCTAACCCTGACCCTTAAAAATAAAAAAAATGACGTAGAGGGGAACCCATTTATTTTTTTTTTAATTTTAAGGGTTAGGGTTAAGCTAACCCTAACCCTTAAAAATTTAATAAAAATTACGTAAGGTCCCCCCTCCGGGGGGGGAACCCATTTTTTTTTTTAATTTTAAGGGTTAGGGTTAGGCTAACCCTAACCCTTAAACTTAAAAAAAAAAATGACGTAGGGTCCCCCTTACCCATCATAACCAGCCCGGGACCAGCTATGGGGGCTTGTAGGCACAGCTGGCCCCCCACCATGAGAGGGGTCTCATGGACCCCTTACCAGTTCACAAAGGGTTAACATTAAAAAAAAAACACACACACACAAAAATGTCATTTATTAAAAAAAAAAAAAAAAGTTATTCTAAGTATGTCACACACCCCACTTCATTTACTCATTATTATTACACTTGGGTAATCTCACCGCTAGGTGGCGCACTTGCAGAGATCTCCAAAAATTCAGCAAGCCCCTCCCGGTCTATAGTCACCTGGTACCTCCCATCAATTCCCCAGTGTTGGTCTCTGCAAGATGGCGACAAGACAGAAGAAAGAAGTCTCCTGCTTGCAGGTAGCCGGGGTATCACCCCGGCCCCCCCCCATGGTCTATTGCTGCCCGATCCTGTTTTGTGTGTTCCCCTGTTAACAGGCAGCCTCCCAGCCTTGGCTGTAGGTCGGGCAAAGGTAGCTGGCACCCTAGGTGCCCAGGAGATTAGCTCCTCCGCTCGACCCTTCATTGCGAGGCATAGCGGGTTCCCGGAGTGGTGATCCGGATGTGGGATGCCCCTGGTCTTTAGTGGTAGTCAGGGAATGTTAGTGCCTTTATTCCTGGTGTTCCTTGGCATGCTTGTGGTCCTTGTGCTCTGCTCCCCCCCCCCCTCTCTCCCCTTCAGTAATCTGGCATGCCTGGCGGCGGTTCCGGGAGTGCGTTTGGGGCCCTGTGGGGTCTGTTTCACGTGGGGGGGACACTCTTTGGCGCCGCTTTGCGCCGCGGGACCGCGATATGGTGGCGTTTTGGGTCCGCGCCCCGCGGGCGTTTGCTGTACTGCTCGTGTCTGCGGGGTTGTGAGTGAGAGAGAGAGAGTGAGCGCGTCTCTCTCTCTCTCTCTCTCTGTGTGTGTGTGTGTGGGCTTGTGCGCACGTTGTCATTTCCCGCCGGCCGTTCGCTGCGCGGCCCTCGCAGGGCCTGACGCGCGGCGCGGTTGGGGGGGCGGGTCACTTGGTGACGCGCGGTTTCGCGCGTTTGGCAGCACGTCAGGGAGGGGGCGGGGCCCCTGCGGCTCCCGCGGTTCTTGTTGCACACGGCCTTCTTCCTCCTCCTCTCCCTTGTGTTGCGCTGTGCGGCCGCCATTGTCAGTCATGTACACTTGAGGTAGGTCTCCCCACTTCTTTGTCTTCATTTGGGAGTTGTGTGTGTGGGGTTTGATTGCGTGGGGCGGGAGTGTTGTTAGCCCCACGCTGTGATGATCCCCTTGGTCTCTTCCTCTCTCACTCCAGTTTTTGGAGTGATGGCAGGCTCTGGAGCCCGGGGTGTCTTTTGATTTGCTTGCTTATATATTTATATATATATACATGACTGTACATATGTTTGCTCACATATTTCGCCTGTTGTTTTCTACATATGTTAGCATGTGCCTGGAATGATTGATGTCTTCCAGATCCCGGGTTCCCTTCCTTTGGGCTCTCCCGGTCTTACATTCCTGGCCTGTTGGGGGGAATAAAATTTGGGTTATAGAGATATGTATATATTTAGATATATATATATATATATAAAGTTATTAGTTTCCCCGTGGTCAGGGTAGTGAAAGTTCTTAGCTAGACCTTATTGAAGGGGGCATCCCGGGTTGCTTACTGCGTAAATCCCTAGGTTTGCGAATACCATAATTTCACCATATGGAGGCTGCCAGGGATTCCGGATCTGATCCTTCGGGACAATCTAGGCTGTGTGGGAGTTGTGGGACTCCGCTCCCGGGGGATGATGTCATTGTATGCATTCCATGTGCGCAGCGGAGCATTGAGCGCCAGTCCAGCACTCCGGTGCCTGGTACGTCATCGTCCGTGCCATCTCCCTCTCCTCCTCGCCTGTTCCGGACCCCGTGTGACGTGGTCACGGGTGGGGATTCGCAATCGGAGGTGTGCGCCCGGTTGGCCAACCTCGAGAAAATGTTTTCCACCATGTCCGCTCAGAAGGCTACGGCCAAGCGTAAACTCCTATCTCTGCCTCCGCCGGCCTCGGAGGAGGAAGTGTTTGAGGACCTGGATTGGTCGGACCGTCCCCTCGATGAGGGTGAGCTTGTGGACGAGTTGGATGATTCAGAGGGCCAGCAGGTGCTGGGTGCTGAGGGGGACCAGGTGGATGGTCCTGCCCCTGATACGCCTTCTGTTTTGACCCAGATGTTTGAGGTTTTGGATTTGGTTCCTCCTGAGGTTGCTCCTCGGCCTAAGGGCCAGCTCTTTGGGGGCTCCAAGCAGTGTCTGGAGTTCCCCAGTCAACATCATTTCGAGGACGTTGTCTTTAAGCAGTGGGAGCATCCTACACGGCTCGTCGGGGTACCGCCTAGCTGAAACGTTGGTCTGTCCCTCCCGAGGTGGATGCTCCGGTTTTGGGACTGTCTAATTCGGCGGCTGTTCATTTTCCTGACACTACTTATTTTAAGGATGGCGAGGATCGCCGGATTGATCAGCTGGCCCTCCATGGTTTCGTCTGTGCGGTTTCGGTTTTGAGGCCTGTTTGTGCTTCGGCTCTTTTGGCCTTGGCGGTTAGGTCCATGGTCAGGGATTTATGTGTGGATCTTGACCCCTCGGGTGATGAGTTTCTTGCGCTTAAGCGTGTGACTCCTTTTTGTCATTTATCCTGGCCGCTCTGGATGATGCTATGTTGATGTGTGGCAGGGCTTCTGCCCTGTTGGTGGCTATTCGCCGATCCGTGCGGTTGAGACAGTGGACGGCTGACTTTAATTCTAAAAGATCTCTCACGGCTCTTCCTTTTCTGGGTTTGAGGCTTTTTGGTGAATAGCTGGATTCTGTGGCTAAGGGAGGTAGGCTGCCTCAGCGCAAGAAGTTTCGCCGTTCCTTTCGGGGGGCGGCCCCCTTCAATCCGTCCTTTCGGGGAGCCAGAGCCGGCAGGAGTGCGGGCTTCTCGGCTTCCAGGGGTGCGGGTTGGATTAGGGGTGAAGGCCGTGGCCCAAGTCAGCTGCCAAGCCCGCTCAGCAATGATGGGGCGCCCTCACCCGTGCGGGTGGGGGGACGGTTGCGACTCTTCTCCCGGGTATGGGACCAGGAGGTCCCGGACAGGTGGATTCGGGAAGTGGTGTCGGCCGGTTACAAGTTGGAGTTCGAGTCCCGCCCTCCTCCAAGGTTTTTCTGGTCTCGGGTTCCTTTGGACCCGGTGGCTGCGCAGGGGCTCCTGGCGGCGGTTCAGAATCTCGTGGATTTGGCGGTCATTTGCCCGGTCCCTCCTTCTGAGGTGGGGCGGGGATATTACTCCGATCTGTTCACCGTACCCAAGAAGGACGGGTCGTTCCGTCCGATTCTGGATTTGAAGTTTCTCAACAGGTTTATTCGTCCCCGGAGGTCTCGCATGGAGACCTTGCGGTCGGCGATCGGCTCGCTTCGGCAGGGGGACTTTATGACGTCCATAGACATCAAGGACGCGTACCTTCACATTCCGATCTTTCCGGCTCATCGGCGGTTGCTTCGCTTTGTGGTGGAGGATCGGCACTTTCAGTTTGTGGCTCTTCCATTCGGTCTCACCTCGGCTCCGAGAGTGTTCACCAAGGTGTTGGCAGGGGAGATGGCCCTGCTCAGAGCTCAGAGGATTCGCATTGTTCCTTACCTGGACGATCTTCTCATCATGGCTCCTTCCTTCAGTCAGGCGGAAGGGGACACCAGCACGGTGGTGTCTATGTTAGAGAGGTTCGGCTGGGTGATCATTTACCCCAAGTCCTCTCTGGTTCCGGCCAGGGTGGTGACTTTTCTGGGGATGTCCTTGGACTCTTGCCAGCACAGAGTGTTTCTCCCTCAGGCCAAGGTTCTTTTGATTCAGGAATTGGCTCAGCTTCTTCTCTCCAATCCTCACCCGTCCATTCGGCTAGGGGTGAGACTGGTGGGGTTGATGGTGGCCTCGTTCGAGGCAGTTCCCTTCGCACAGTTTCACACGAGGTCGCTGCAGCTTCATCTTTTGGCGTCTTTGGACAGGCGCCCGCGGTCGTTGGATCGGTCCTTCCGGATGTCCCCTCGAGTTCGGCAGTCTCTTCGGTGGTGGTTTGTCCCGGACAATCTTTTGAAGGGCAGGTCGTTTTCTGACTCCGCTTTGGGAAACTGTCGCCACGGATGCCAGCTTGTCAGGATGGGGAGGTTTCTGGAAGGATCTTCCGTTTCAGGGGCAGTGGGACCCTCAGGAGGCCCACTTGCCCATCAATGTTCAGGAGTTGCGAGCCATCAGATTGGTTCTGTCTCACTTGACGCATCATTTACAGGGCCTGCCGGTTCAGGTTCGATCGGACATTCAGACGGCGGTTGCTTACATCAATCACCAAGGAGGGATCGCAGTCTGGGTGCCCTCAGAGAAGTGTCTATGATTCTGGTTTGGGCGGAGACGTATGTCCCTTGCATTTCGGCAGTGTACATTCCAGGAGTGGAGAACATGGAGGCGGACTTCCTGAGTCGGTGCTTGTTCCGCCGGGGGGAATGGTCTCTCCATCCCCATGTGTTTCGGTCCATGTGTCTTCGGTGGGGGACGCCGGAGGTGGATCTGTTTGTCTCTTGTCACATTCACAAGCTTCCGACATTCGTGTCGCTGTCTCGGGACCCTCTGGCTCTGGCGGCGGATGCCATGGCCTTGAGCTGGAAGGATCTGGGGTTCCTGTATCTGTTCCCTCCGATTCCCATGCCAGGCAGGGTGCTGCGAAAGCTAGTTCAGGAAGAGGTTCCCGCCATTCTCGTGGCTCCAAGGTGGCCAGGGCGGGTGTGGTTCGCAGACATCGTTCGTCTGGCAGTGGATCAGTTCGATCTGCCTCTTCGGCCAGATCTGCTCACTCAGGGTCAACTGGGTTACCCCAGTTTACCAACGCTGGCTTTAGCGGCTTGGCTGCTGAAACCTCCATCTTGAAGGAGGAGGGTCTTTCGGATTCGGTCATTCTGACTCTCGTTAGTACTAGGAAGAGGTCTTCCTCTTCCATCTATTATAGGGTCTGGAGATCTTATATTGATTGGTGTGAGGCTAGATCTTTGCCATGCCGGGTCTTTTCTATTTCTCGGATTTTGGATTTCCTTCAATCAGGGCTGGATTCTGGTCTCCAGCGGTGTACCTTGAAGGGGCAGGTGTCTGCCTTGTCTGTTTTTTTCCAGAGGTCTTTTGCTAGCCATTCTTTGGTCAAGACTTTCTTCCAGGGGGTTTCGCATCTGCGGCCTCCTAGGAAGCCCTGCTCCCAGTTTGGGATTTGAATTTGGTGCTCTCTGCTTTACAGGCTCCTCCTTTTGAGCCTTTGCAGGATTTTGCTTTGTTCACTTTGACTCAGAAGGTTGTCTTTTTGGTGGCCATCACTTCGGTTCGGCGTGTTTCGGAGTGGCAGCCTTGTCGATTCAGGCTCCCCACTTTGAGAAGCATCAGGACGAAGTGGTCTTTCGTTTCAAGTCAGATTTTCTTCCTAAGGTGGTATCTGCTTTTCATCTTAATCAGGACATTGTTTTTCCTTCTCGGTGTCCTAAGCCTGGGAATGACAAGGGGTGTGCGTTGCACTGCTTGGACGTTGTGCGTTGTGTTAGGTACTTTTTGCGTGCTACGTCTTCCTTTCGTAAGACTGATGCCCTTTTCGTAGTGCCCTGTGGGCCTAGGAAGGGCTTGGCTCCGGCTAAGTGGCTAATCTTTTGAAGGGCAGGTCGTTTTCTGACTCCGCTTTGGGAAACTGTCACCACGGATGCCAGCTTGTCAGGATGGGGAGGTTTCTGGAAGGATCTTCCGTTTCAGGGGCAGTGGGACCCTCAGGAGGCCCACTTGCCCATCAATGTTCAGGAGTTGCGAGCCATCAGATTGGTTCTGTCTCACTTGACGCATCATTTACAGGGCCTGCCGGTTCAGGTTCGATCGGACATTCAGACGGCGGTTGCTTACATCAATCACCAAGGAGGGACTCGCAGTCTGGGTGCCCTCAGAGAAGTGTCTATGATTCTGGTTTGGGCGGAGACGTATGTCCCTTGCATTTCGGCAGTGTACATTCCAGGAGTGGAGAACATGGAGGCGGACTTCCTGAGTCGGTGCTCGTTCCGCCGGGGGGAATGGTCTCTCCATCCCCATGTGTTTCGGTCCATGTGTCTTCGGTGGGGGACGCCGGAGGTGGATCTGTTTGTCTCTTGTCACATTCACAAGCTTCCGACATTCGTGTCGCTGTCTCGGGACCCACTGGCTCTGGCGGCGGATGCCATGGCCTTGAGCTGGAAGGATCTGGGGTTCCTGTATCTGTTCCCTCCGATTCCCATGCCAGGCAGGGTGCTGCGAAAGCTAGTTCAGGAAGAGGTTCCCGCCATTCTCGTGGCTCCAAGGTGGCCAGGGCGGGTGTGGTTCGCAGACATCGTTCGTCTGGCAGTGGATCAGTTCGATCTGCCTCTTCGGCCAGATCTGCTCACTCAGGGTCAACTGGGTTACCCCAGTTTACCAACGCTGGCTTTAGCGGCTTGGCTGCTGAAACCTCCATCTTGAAGGAGGAGGGTCTTTCGGATTCGGTCATTCTGACTCTCGTTAGTACTAGGAAGAGGTCTTCCTCTTCCATCTATTATAGGGTCTGGAGATCTTATATTGATTGGTGTGAGGCTAGATCTTTGCCATGCCGGGTCTTTTCTATTTCTCGGATTTTGGATTTCCTTCAATCAGGGCTGGATTCTGGTCTCCAGTGGTGTACCTTGAAGGGGCAGGTGTCTGCCTTGTCTGTTTTTTTCCAGAGGTCTTTTGCTAGCCATTCTTTGGTCAAGACTTTCTTCCAGGGGGTTTCGCATCTGCGGCCTCCTAGGAAGCCCTGCTCCCAGTTTGGGATTTGAATTTGGTGCTCTCTGCTTTACAGGCTCCTCCTTTTGAGCCTTTGCAGGATTTTGCTTTGTTCACTTTGACTCAGAAGGTTGTCTTTTTGGTGGCCATCACTTCGGTTCGGCGTGTTTCGGAGTGGCAGCCTTGTCGATTCAGGCTCCCCACTTTGAGAAGCATCAGGACGAAGTGGTCTTTCGTTTCAAGTCAGATTTTCTTCCTAAGGTGGTATCTGCTTTTCATCTTAATCAGGACATTGTTTTTCCTTCTCGGTGTCCTAAGCCTGGGAATGACAAGGGGTGTGCGTTGCACTGCTTGGACGTTGTGCGTTGTGTTAGGTACTTTTTGCGTGCTACGTCTTCCTTTCGTAAGACTGATGCCCTTTTCGTAGTGCCCTGTGGGCCTAGGAAGGGCTTGGCTCCGGCTAAGTCTTCCATTAAGCAAATGGATTCGTCAGGCGATTGTTGGAGCCTATTATGCCAAGGGGAAGGATCCCCCCTTTGCGCGTTTCTGCTCATTCTACTCGTGCGGTTGGTGTGTCCTGTGCCTTTCAGCACCAGGCTTCGGTTGAACAAGTTTGTAAGGCCGCTACCTGGTCTTCGGTTCACACCTTTTCCAAGTTTTTACAAGGTTGATGTGCGGGCCTCAGCGGATGCTGTGTTGGGCCGTAAGGTTCTGCAGGCTGCAATGGTTTGAGTTTTATCTGCGTTATTGCCTGGTTTGGATACCCGCCCTATTTTGGACACTGCTGTTGGATGTCCCAAGTGTAATAATAATGAGTAAATGAAGTGGGGTGTGTGACATACTTAGAATAATACCATTTTGTGATTACTCACCTGTAAAATGGGTATTATAAGTATGTCACACACCCCACTTCACCCGCCCTCTTTTGGTATCCTGGTTCCTTATATGGTGAAGTTTTGTTTTTTACAGTTGAGGGTTACATTTGTTTATTCCTGGTACCTTGTCTTACTGCTGTTTTAACACTGGGGAATTGATGGGAGGTACCAGGTGACTATAGACCGGGAGGGGCTTGCTGAATTTTTGGAGATCTCTGCAAGTGCGCCACCTAGCGGTGAGATTACCCAAGTGTAATAATAATGAGTAAATGAAGTGGGGTGTGTGACATACTTATAATACCCATTTTACAGGTGAGTAATCACAAAATGGTATTTTTTTTTACTTTACTCACCTCACCCGATTGTCAGCTCCTGTGTTGATCAGCTGTCAGATGCCCTGGTGATCGCTGGCCAGAGGAGGGGGGGGCAGCGGATCAGAGCATCCCCTGCCCCTCCACTGCTCTGCCCAGTGATCACCAGGGCATCTGACAGCTGAGCCGAGGAGAGGCAGCAAGAGGCCCGGGAGTGACGTCATAAGCCAAAGGGGCGGGGCTTAACAGCAAGATGGCGGCGCCCGTCGGGAGAGGGGGGGGAGAGCCTGATCCCCTGAAGCTGAAGAGGCTGGGGGGGGGGCGATCGGAGCCCCCCCCAGTGAAGAGGAGACCCGGAGGGAGGCAGCGTGACTGCAGGTAAGTAAATGTCATTTCTATTTTTTTTTTTTTTTTTACAGTTAGCAGCTGCTGCTGCCAAACGGGGGGGAGGGGCTATTCCGGTGGCTCTCCTGGAGCCATCCGACTCCCCACGGGGGATCGGATGGCACCAAATTAAAGAGGAGACCCAGCCGGATCCAACGAGGGGTCAGGTGAGTATTTGTGATTTTTATTTTTTTTACTAGCAGGGGGGAAAGTGAAGCACGTAGATTCTACGTGCTTGGCACTTAAGTGGAGTAGAAGCAAGCACGTAGAATCTACGTGCTTGGCACTGAAAGGGATATAAGTCGGGGACCTTCCACAAATTCCCCAGTTTCTTTCTGCAGTCTGCGCTGAGAAGATAGAAGATAGCTCTCTATGTGGCACAGGTGAGCGGGGCTTATATGCCTGCGGCCCTGCAGGACTATTCCCACCCGTTCCATACCATATACTGCCTCCCAGCCTCGGCTGACAAGGTTCGGGTGAAGGTAGGTTAGTAGCACCAGTTAAAGAGGTGCTGAGGAGCTAGAATCCTACTGCAGTCCCTGCTCTGACAGGGTAGGCGGTTTAGGCTGATGGTGAGCCTTTTGGGATGCCCCCACTGCTTCTTGGGTGTTTGCCAGGTAATCCTGTGCAGTAAACCCTTACCATAGGTGTCCCTTCCTCCCTCACTTCTCCCATTGTCCCCTAGGCGCTGTTATCCCCCGGGAATCCCTTATGTTAACCTCTCTCGCTCTCCCTCCGGGAGCTCTTGGGGGGGGGGGGGGTATAAGCCGGTGTTTGGCTTAATCCTAATAATCCTTAATCCTGATATGCTATCATGTAAAACGCCGCTTGTACAGCGCTCTGCGGACAGCTGCGTCATTCTCCTCAGAGCTGCCGGGCCGCGATTGGCCGGCAGGATCACGTGGGCGCGTTTCACGCTCTTCGGGGGGGCGGGCTATGGGGATGATGTTTTTTACATCACATCTCATCGGAGGCCCGCCCCTCAAGGTCTGCGGACGCCATTTTGACTTCCCTTGCTGTGTGTGCTGCTGGCTCCCGCTGTCTGTGAGTAACCCCGATGGAGTGATTTTTTATTTTCTAATTCCTTTTGCTTATCTCATGGGAATGTTTATTATGTCTTTCAGGCGGGTTAAAGCTTCGACACTGTGGTTTCTCCTGGCCTTCTCCCCTCATTACTCCCACTTCCCTAGCGGGTCATTGGGGCATCCCGGGTAGCTGCTATTAGCGTTAACCCTTACTGGCCTGTTAATCACCATATGGAGGCTTCTGGGGATGATGTGCTTGGGGTTCCTTCGGGACAAGCCCGGCTATGTGTTGCATGTGGGGTATCCCCTATAAGTGATGATGTCAGGGTGTGTGTACCCTGCGCCCAGCAGGTGCTTGCACTGCAGTCTGGGTTGCCTGCTACTGGGCCTAGTGCTGCGCCCCCTCTGGCTTCGCCTACCTCCCCCACACTTACATCTGACCCCCAGTGGGGGGCATGCCAGCGGGGAGTCTCAACCTGATTTGGCTGCATGGGTGGCCAGCTTTGAAAAACATATTGCTGGGTCTGCCCCGCGTAAGGCTTCTGCTAAGAAGCGGCATTTATCACCCGCGGGTTCCCTCTTCCCTGTCGAGGCTGAGGAATTTTTTGACATTACCGGTTATTCCCCCCTGGAGGAGGGGTAATTATTCTCTGATTCAGAGTCATCTGAGGAACAGCCTTTCAGCACCAGGCTTCGGTTGAACAAGTTTGTAAGGCCGCTACCTGGTCTTCGGTTCACACCTTTTCCAAGTTTTTACAAGGTTGATGTGCGGGCCTCAGCGGATGCTGTGTTGGGCCGTAAGGTTCTGCAGGCTGCAATGGTTTGAGTTTTATCTGCGTTATTGCCTGGTTTGGATACCCGCCCTATTTTGGACACTGCTGTTGGATGTCCCAAGTGTAATAATAATGAGTAAATGAAGTGGGGTGTGTGACATACTTAGAATAATACCATTTTGTGATTACTCACCTGTAAAATGGGTATTATAAGTATGTCACACACCCCACTTCACCCGCCCTCTTTTGGTATCCTGGTTCCTTATATGGTGAAGTTTTGTTTTTTACAGTTGAGGGTTACATTTGTTTATTCCTGGTACCTTGTCTTACTGCTGTTTTAACACTGGGGAATTGATGGGAGGTACCAGGTGACTATAGACCGGGAGGGGCTTGCTGAATTTTTGGAGATCTCTGCAAGTGCGCCACCTAGCGGTGAGATTACCCAAGTGTAATAATAATGAGTAAATGAAGTGGGGTGTGTGACATACTTATAATACCCATTTTACAGGTGAGTAATCACAAAATGGTATTTTTTTTTACTTTACTCACCTCACCCGATTGTCAGCTCCTGTGTTGATCAGCTGTCAGATGCCCTGGTGATCGCTGGCCAGAGGAGGGGGGGGCAGCGGATCAGAGCATCCCCTGCCCCTCCACTGCTCTGCCCAGTGATCACCAGGGCATCTGACAGCTGAGCCGAGGAGAGGCAGCAAGAGGCCCGGGAGTGACGTCATAAGCCAAAGGGGCGGGGCTTAACAGCAAGATGGCGGCGCCCGTCGGGAGAGGGGGGGGAGAGCCTGATCCCCTGAAGCTGAAGAGGCTGGGGGGGGGGGCGATCGGAGCCCCCCCCAGTGAAGAGGAGACCCGGAGGGAGGCAGCGTGACTGCAGGTAAGTAAATGTCATTTCTATTTTTTTTTTTTTTTTTTACAGTTAGCAGCTGCTGCTGCCAAACGGGGGGGAGGGGCTATTCCGGTGGCTCTCCTGGAGCCATCCGACTCCCCACGGGGGATCGGATGGCACCAAATTAAAGAGGAGACCCAGCCGGATCCAACGAGGGGTCAGGTGAGTATTTGTGATTTTTATTTTTTTTACTAGCAGGGGGGAAAGTGAAGCACGTAGATTCTACGTGCTTGGCACTTAAGTGGAGTAGAAGCAAGCACGTAGAATCTACGTGCTTGGCACTGAAAGGGATATAAGTCGGGGACCTTCCACAAATTCCCCAGTTTCTTTCTGCAGTCTGCGCTGAGAAGATAGAAGATAGCTCTCTATGTGGCACAGGTGAGCGGGGCTTATATGCCTGCGGCCCTGCAGGACTATTCCCACCCGTTCCATACCATATACTGCCTCCCAGCCTCGGCTGACAAGGTTCGGGTGAAGGTAGGTTAGTAGCACCAGTTAAAGAGGTGCTGAGGAGCTAGAATCCTACTGCAGTCCCTGCTCTGACAGGGTAGGCGGTTTAGGCTGATGGTGAGCCTTTTGGGATGCCCCCACTGCTTCTTGGGTGTTTGCCAGGTAATCCTGTGCAGTAAACCCTTACCATAGGTGTCCCTTCCTCCCTCACTTCTCCCATTGTCCCCTAGGCGCTGTTATCCCCCGGGAATCCCTTATGTTAACCTCTCTCGCTCTCCCTCCGGGAGCTCTTGGGGGGGGGGGGGTATAAGCCGGTGTTTGGCTTAATCCTAATAATCCTTAATCCTGATATGCTATCATGTAAAACGCCGCTTGTACAGCGCTCTGCGGACAGCTGCGTCATTCTCCTCAGAGCTGCCGGGCCGCGATTGGCCGGCAGGATCACGTGGGCGCGTTTCACGCTCTTCGGGGGGGCGGGCTATGGGGATGATGTTTTTTACATCACATCTCATCGGAGGCCCGCCCCTCAAGGTCTGCGGACGCCATTTTGACTTCCCTTGCTGTGTGTGCTGCTGGCTCCCGCTGTCTGTGAGTAACCCCGATGGAGTGATTTTTTATTTTCTAATTCCTTTTGCTTATCTCATGGGAATGTTTATTATGTCTTTCAGGCGGGTTAAAGCTTCGACACTGTGGTTTCTCCTGGCCTTCTCCCCTCATTACTCCCACTTCCCTAGCGGGTCATTGGGGCATCCCGGGTAGCTGCTATTAGCGTTAACCCTTACTGGCCTGTTAATCACCATATGGAGGCTTCTGGGGATGATGTGCTTGGGGTTCCTTCGGGACAAGCCCGGCTATGTGTTGCATGTGGGGTATCCCCTATAAGTGATGATGTCAGGGTGTGTGTACCCTGCGCCCAGCAGGTGCTTGCACTGCAGTCTGGGTTGCCTGCTACTGGGCCTAGTGCTGCGCCCCCTCTGGCTTCGCCTACCTCCCCCACACTTACATCTGACCCCCAGTGGGGGGCATGCCAGCGGGGAGTCTCAACCTGATTTGGCTGCATGGGTGGCCAGCTTTGAAAAACATATTGCTGGGTCTGCCCCGCGTAAGGCTTCTGCTAAGAAGCGGCATTTATCACCCGCGGGTTCCCTCTTCCCTGTCGAGGCTGAGGAATTTTTTGACATTACCGGTTATTCCCCCCTGGAGGAGGGGTAATTATTCTCTGATTCAGAGTCATCTGAGGAACAGCCTAAGGTTTATGGTCCTCATCATGGTCCTCAGATGAAACTGACAGGCTTTTGGCTCATATTTTTTAAGTGCTCTGTATCTCCCCCCCTGCCGTGGCTCCGCAGCAGCAAGGTGAGCTTTTTCATACGGTTAAACCATGTTTGGAGTTTCCTGAGCAGACTCACTTTAATAATCTGGTGCTCAAAGAATGGGAACGGCATAGCAAGCTCCCTGGGGTGCCCAAGAGCTGGGATAAGAGGTATCCCTTTCCTGCTGAGGTGATTAAGCGTTGCTCATGTCCTCCCGAGGTGGACGCGCCGATTCTGGGGCTGTCCAATACATCTGTCATGCATTCCCCTGACATTACTACCCTGAAGGATGGTGAGGACCGGTGCATGGACCAGCTGGCTTGCCATGCCTTTGCCTGTGTGGGGACTGCGCTACGCCCGGTTTGTGCCTCTGCCATTACAGCTATTGCTATTAAAGGGCTGCTTAAGAGCCTCTTAGATGGGGCCTCTGATGATGCAGGAGGAGAAGAGTAAAGATCTCTCCTGCTTTGCTATGAATTTGTTGCATATGTTCTATCTGCCATGGATGATGCCATTAGAATGTGTTTGTGGCTATACGCCGTTCTGTTTGGCTGCGTCATTGGGTAGCTAATAATGCTGCTAAGAAGGCTCTCAATGGCTTTCCCTTTAAGGGGCTGCGCCTCTTTGGGGAACGCTTGGACTTGTTTGCCAGGGGCGGCAGGTTACCTCAACGTAGGAGGCCGTCCAGGTCCTTTCGGGGGAAAGGTTCCTTTCTCCCTTCCTTTCGTGGTTCCAGAATTGGTCGTGGAGTCTCCCTTGCTGGGGCTCACGGAGACTATTGGGGTAGGGGCAGAGGATGTGGCCGCCCCGGCCCCTCCCTTTCGGTATCACCTCGGCTCCCAGGGTGTTCACCAAGGTGCTGGCGGGAGTAATGGCTCTGCTGAGATCTCAGGGCATTCGCATTCTTCCTTACTTGGATGACATTCTCATCAAGTCTCAGTCCTTCCAGCAGGCGGAGCTGGAAACCTAGACGATGGTGTCCACACTGGAGTCCTTCGGCTGGGTGATCAATCACCCCAAGTCTTCCCTGTCCCCGTCATTGGTGAGGTCCTTTCTGGGCATGACTCTGGATACATCTCAGGTCAAGATTCTTCTCCCTCAGCAGAAGGTGGAGAGTCTTCAAGCTCAAGCAAGGTTTCTTCTGTCTTGCCCTCATCCCTCCATCCGGCAGGGGATGCAGCTGGTGGGTCTGATGGTGTCTTGCTTCAAGGTGGTTCCATACGCTCAGTTTCACATGAGACCTCTTCAACTTCACCTCTTGTCAGTATGGGATTGGGACCCTGTGTCCCTGGATCAGGTGTTTGTTCTGTCCCCTCTGGCCAGGCGGTCTCTTTCGTGGTGGCTGGACTCAAGGAACCTGTTGATGGGCAGATCCTTTCTGACCCCTTGCTCGGAGACAGTCACCACGGATGCCAGTCTGACAGGTTGGGGGGGGCTTCTGGAGATACCTGAAGTTCCAGGGTCAGTGGGGCCCTCAGGAGGCCCATACCCCTATCAACATTCTGGAACTGAGGACGATAAGACTGGTCCTCGCCCGGTTGACTCCACACCTTCGGGGTCGGGCGGTTCAGATCCGCTCGGACAACCAGACGGCAGTTGCCTACATCAATCATCAGGGAGGGACCCGGAGCAAGAGGGCCCTCAAGGAAGTGTCCCCGATTTTGTCCTGGGCGGAGGAGAATGTCCCCTGCATATCGGCAGTTTACATCCTGGGAGTGGAAAACCTGGAGGCAGACTCCTTGAGCAGGGGGATGTCTGGGCTGGGGGAGTGGTCCCTCAGCAACAAGGTATTTTGGTCCCTGTGCTGTCACTGGAGGCAGCCAGATGTGGACCTGTTTGCGTCCCGTCACAATCACAAGCTTCCAGTCTTTGTCTCTCTGTCCCAGGACCCTCTGGCCTTGGCCATGGATGCGCTAGCAATGTTAGCGGGGGTTACTCACGTGCGTCCGCTACGTAAGCCTATGCTACCAGTCTTAAGGTAGCCTTTTTGGTGGCTATCACTTGGTGTGTTGTGTCTGCTTTTCATCTCAATCAGGACATTGTCTTGCCTTCTCTGTGCCCTAATCCTAAGGAGCAGGTATTACATTCTCTGGATGTGGTTAGGACCCTGAAGTTCTATTTGGTGGCTACTGAACCTTTCAGGAAGACTGATGCTCTTTTTCTTCTCCCTTCTGGGCCTAAGAAGGGTTTAGCTCCAGCTAAGTCCACCATCAGCAAGTGGATCCGTCAGGCTGTGATTCAAGCCTATTACTGCTCATTCTACTCGGGCTATTGGTGCCTCTTGGGCCTTTCAGCACCAAGCTTCTGTTGAACAAGTTTGCAAGGCCGCCACTTGGTCTTCTGTTCATACTTTTTCTAAGTTTTACAAGGTTGATGTTAGTCTTAGCTGACGCTGCTTTTGGCCGCAAAGTTCTGCAGGCGGTGGAGGTTTAAACTGCCCGCTGTTACTTTTGGGGATCCCACCCTACCTTACGGACACTGCTATTGGATGTCCCATGTGTAAGGAATCTTCTGGAACAGGACGTGCTGTATACTTGGAATAATACAATTCTGTGATTAATCACCTGTATAACTGGTATTATAAGTATACAGCACGTCCTGTTCCATCCCACCCTTGTTATCATTATTATTAGTTACCTCTTTATGGCGATTGTTCATTCCTCTTTTGGGATTTGTTGCTATTATTGTACTCCCGACTTCTTGTGTAACTGCTTGTTAATACTGGGGAATTTGTGGGAGGTCCCTGACTTATGTAGGGCCGAGAGGAGCCACAAGCTGTTTTCTGCAGTCCAGCGCCATCTTGTGGATGTATAACCCATGTGTAAGAAATCTTTTGGAACAGGACGTGCTGTATACTTATAATACCAATTCTAATCACGGAATTCACACAAAATCAAAGAAGAAATCTCATGAAGGGCCTGGAGACACGGCCCAGTGGACTTTGAATAAGCTAGGATACAAATCCTTCCAGACCTCTCGGGGTGTCGGGCCTGGCAGGTCATAGGTGGGTCAGATTGTGAGCCTGAACACAGAAGTCCGGCAAGGGTTTTGAGACCCAGTTGGAGCCTGTGAGCTCCCTCGGGAGCGCCTACTCGTGTGGTCCCGCTGGTGGCATGCGGGGGTTGACGGCTGACCACTCGCCCTAAGTAAACGTGAGAATCTAGTTTTTCTTAGAATTATGGATATGTTTTTGTTGATTTTTGGAACCGGTAGCTCAGGAGATACTATACGCCCGGAAGGCACGGGCGACAGTTGCTTCCGGATTCGCTGTTTGACACAGTCCCCCACTTAGGCCGATTTCTGCTTTCCTCGGTACAGAGGAGAGCTGAAATTTAGAGCAGTCGCTAATTAGTCTATACCCGCTCGCCCCGGTTTGGGCTCAAGTACTAGTTAATTTTTCTTCCGTGTTTTTCTCCCTCTCCCCCTCCCCCTTGTCCCTCCCCCAGCTGTTCCTGTCTTTTGACCTCCCTCATCTTCCAATCCCGAGTCGGCTCTCGGACCTCTCATCCACAACCAGCATGCTACCGCGGAGATGGGTGAGTTTATTTTGGTCTCTTTTAATGTAAAGGGTTTGAACACCCCGGAAAAAAGATCTCTGGTCCTGAACAACCTTAAGTCATTGAAGGCGCAGGTTGCTCTTCTACAAGAGACACACTTCAAGGCCGCGAATCCCCCGTCTCTCAAGAACAGGGTATTTCCAACCTCGTACCATAGCTTTTCCCCAGATTCTAGATCCAGAGGAGTGAGTATTCTGATCGCCAGGTCCACTCCGTGGGAGGAGGTGGGTGCTCTGGGTGGTGGAGACGGGCGATGGCTATTTGTTAAGGGGAAGATAGGCCACGAAATGGTCCTACTATGGTGTGGGAAGCCCACAAATGTGTTATACCGGGATTGCTGATTCAGCATGGGGCCAGAGTCAAGAAGGAGAGGACGCGGCAAATAGGCGAACTCCTCTGGGAAATCCGAAAATTAGAGGCCCTTCACAAACAGTCGCTGGCAGCGGCGCACCTAGCTACCCTGACCTCCCTCAGAGAACGACTGAAAGGGATCTACAACGATAAAAATAAACTCCAGCTTTTAAAAAGCAGGAGAGTTTTCTATGAATTAGGAGACAAATGCGGACGTCTCTTGGCCTCGGCTCTGAGGGGGGAAGGGGTTAAAACATACATTCCCAGAATTAGGAACCAGGCGGGTAACATGATGCACAAAGACATAGACATAGTGGGTGTCTTCAGAGACTACTACAAATCACTTTATAACATTCCTCCTAATTGCCCAGGTCCCGGACAGATGGGGATCAGCGAGTATATCCAGCAATCGGGAATGCCCAAGTTCCCGCGGGCAATCCTGGAGGACCTAGAGGCTCCTATCACGCCAGAAGAGCTGGCTTTAGCCATCAAGGGATCTGCCAGCGGGAGTGCACCGGGGCTGGACGGTTTCCCCCTGCTCTACTATGAGACGTTCACAGAAATCCTCTCGACTAGACTCCTTGGGGTTTTCAACTCCTTAAAAGCAGACAATACCCTCCCAATGGATAGCTTACGTGCACATATTTCGGTGATACCAAAGGAAGGGAAAGACCCCACCCTGAGATCCAGTTTTAGGCTGATCTCCCTTCTCAATGCCGGTATCAAGCTCTTCGCTAAAATTCTTGCCAACCGCCTCTCCCCCCACCTTCACCAGGTTATTCATCTGGACCAGGTGGAATTCATGCCTCATAGGGAGGCAAAAGATAATACCGCTAAGGCATTAAAACCTTATCCACTCTGCCCTAAAGGGTAAGCTGCCCTCAATCCTCCTTGCGACCAATGGCGAAAAGGCATTTGACAGGGTGCGGTGGGACTTTATGTTCGGTGTCCCAGACCATATTGGTCTGGGACCCAGCATGAAGTCCTGGATTTCCAGCCTATATCAGCAACCCACGGCTGCACTGAGGGTTAATGGAGCGCTGTCGGAACCCTTCGGCATTGGAAACGGGACGAGGCAGGGGTGCCCCCTCTCTCCGTTAATTTTCATACTGTCACTGGAACCATTTCTATGCAGAGTACAGCAGAATCCCAATATACAAGGGATTTCCCTTCCATCAGGCCACTACAAAGCCGCAGCATTCGCCAATGATCTGCTGTTTTTCATAACTGGCCCTGAGGCGACACTACCAAACCTTATAAAGGAGTTGGAGATGTTTGGGAATCTGTCCAATTACAAAGTCAACATGCAGACATCTGAAGTTCTGAATCTCTGCATATCATCAGCAAGGGAGGAGAACCTCAGACAATCCTTCCCTTTTAAGTGGGCCACAGAATCCATCACGTACCTAGGTACGAAGCTGGGCAGGTCCTTGGAAAAAATATACTCCCTAAACTTCCCCCCGCTACTCAGAGCATTCTCGAAGGACCTAGAGTCCTGGTCCCTCAAAAAACTCTCGTGGTTCGGGAGATGCAATGCAATGCATACTCCCCCGCCTCCTCTACTTAATGCAAGCCATACCGGTGGTGATCCCCACCACGTTCCTTTTAAAAGTTGGGGCACTCTTCTCTAAATTCATCTGGCTAGGTAAAACCCCAAGAACGAGCAGGAAGATTCTAGTTAGGTTAAGGGACAATGTTGGGATAGGCCTCCCCGATCCGAGCCTCTATTACGCGGCTACACACCTAACTAGGGTAGTAGATTGGTGTAGGCACTCGCAGCATAAGCAATGAGTCCAGATAGAGCAGGGGGGTTCGTTGTTGTCGCTCCCCTGGCTCCCGAAACAGGTGCTAAGCGCAGAATTAAAGCACCCGACAATTGGGGTATCGCTTAAAATCTGCCACAGGTACTTCCCATAGAGTGAGATGTCACCGGCCTTCTCTCCGATGTTCCCGGTCCTGGGAAACCCAGCGTTTCCTCTTGGGACGCGGGGAGGGACTGCAGAGAGTTGGCTTAGGAAGGGAGTTAGTAGGATTAGGCACTTCTGTAGTCGGGACGGTTGGGAGCCCCTGGACGCAATTGCGGAGTCCAGGGGACTTCCGAAATGGAGTAGTTGGCAGCAAAGGCAGTTTAGTCACTTCCTAACCACCCTGAAGCAGCAGGCCTGACAGCTTAGAGAGCTCACGTTGTTCAAGAGGCTTTGCGAGGACACGTGGCCTATCCGACATGTGCTATCATATACCTATAAAATTCTGGTGACGCCCCAGGACCAAGAACCTCTGCCGTCAATCACAAAACGGGAAGGTGAATTGGGCGTCACCTTTTCGGCGGGACATAGGAAGCGCATTAATCGTCTTGCACACAAAACAGCTACTTGTACTAGGTACAAGGAATGTAATTATAAAGTTCTTACGAGGTGGTATAGGGTCCCTACGCTACTACATAAGTGGTTCCCAGCTGTCTCCCCCTTGTGCTGGCGGTGTAACGTGGATGAAGGTAGTCTCCTCCATATCTTCTGGTCGTGTCCTAAGTTGACTAACTTCTGGGCCAAGGTTAGGGATACAATGCAGCGCATGACAGATTGGGAGATCCCCGAGGACCCAGCCTTTTTCCTTCTCCACCACTCAGAGCTACCTACTAAAAGGTACCAGAGATCCGTGCTTAGCCAGATAGTAAATGCCGCAAAGGCTTGCATCCTTTCGCTCTGGAAGAGTCCAACTCCCCCAAGCATCTCTATGTGGCTGAGTAGAGTGGCAGAGATTGAGAGGTTCGAGGGCCTGATTGCCGCACAGAATGAAACCTCTGAAGATCACCACCTTAAGTGGACTAACTGGAATATCTTTGCTACCTCACAGGAATTTCAGACGCTATTAGTGGATAGTCAATAGTAGGTGCGGGTGTGTAGTTTCCCTTTTCCATTCCCACCTGCCTTGTTCCTTCCCCCTCCACCCCCATGTTTACTCATTTCTGTATGTCCCCCTCCCCCGTTCTTCTTCCTTTGGTTCTCAGCAGCGGTATCTGCGCCAGGCCTCCCCAAAAGATTGCTTGGTGTTGGGTTGCCCCGTTCTGCCGGAGGGAGGAGTCGGCCTCGGAGTCTTCCCGGCAGCTGTTGAGAGAAGGGTGGGCCGACCATCCCTGGGACTCCCCTTTGGAGCCGTCTGTGGGCTGGACGCGGGGATTGCTGCTCCTCTCTCGGGCAGAGCGTAACAGATGCTCGGGAGGAGAGGGCCTGGCTGCGACGATGCCTTTTTGAACTATGTGATAGTTTGATTCTACACATAACTGATTATGCTGTATACTTCTTGCTTGTGGAATGTCTTCCTTTTCTTTAACGTATGTTGTAAAATTTTGAAAATGGTAAATAAAGAATATATTAAAAAAGAAAAAAGGACTCGATCACCTCATCCAAAACACCCAAAGGTCACAAAACGTCTAGAAAGCCCTTTGGTCCACTGAAATCTGAATTGGGGGCTTCCCCATTTTGGGAGTTGCTACTGTAAAGCTGGGGCCATTAAGTGCACTTGCCTTCTTCAGTCATGACATGCACCATGTGTGGTCGTAGAGTGGAGAGGGCAGAGAACCCGGAAGAAGGTGTATACCGTGGAAGGACCCTTGGCTTAAAGCAGAACAAAACCCACCTGCGCCTGGCCTGGAATCTAAAAGATTCCAGGCCTGGCTACTGGATTTTCCCCAGGGCAACCCTGAATTGGGATGCCCTGCTTTGTGAAACAAAACCGGAGGCCCAGCGCAAGAAGGACCACCCCCCACGGCATGGGGTGCCTGTAGCCATATATATATATATATATATATATATATATATATATATATATATATATATATACACACATCGAGCCAAGGTTAAGTAACCAGATCCACCGTCTCAGGCACACATCTGACGGAGTCAGGAGCCCCCAGAGAAGCGACCTGGACTACAAGGCAGCTCAGACAGCCGCCAGCAAGAGTCCCCAGGAAAAATCCGCAGGGTAAACAATGAAAAATTGATCCCCAGAGGGGCCATGGAACTACTTGGGAGATGCAGCTAAGCAATCCCAAAAAGAATTCCCCACAAGGGAGACAGAACCAGACTCCTGCAGGAAGGGCCAGGACAGAACCTGCACCTTCAGAGCCCCCAGATGGGGAGCCAACCCCAAACTTACGCTGTAATGACTCTAAAAACCCTGGGAACCGAGAACGTCTAACAGGGAAGAGACCAAGGCTCATGCCAATCAATATGGGTTACCACAAAAACCCCAATAGAGGAAAGGGAAGCTGGGGAGCTTGCTCCCAGCCCCCCTTTATACAGAGTCACCCAGAAGATAAGGCCCGTCTCCAGGGGTGAATGAATCAGCTGTCAATCCCCAAACAAGACACCCTATATTGGGGCGACAAGGAAGGGGCCTGACAAGGGCAGAACCACACTCCTGAGAGAGCGAACAGGTCAGCAGACTTCTGCAGAGGCATCTGCGAACCACAGCTGACAAGGCCACCCAAGCCATCCATCTCACGGGACTCTCTATCAGGCCAACCGTGCGCAGAAACCCACAAGTAGGGTGATGAAGAGAAGGCATATAAAATAGCAGGTCTATGCCTGAGATTACTCAGCCCCCATGACCAGAGTCAGAATATTCTGGGACAGTAAAAGCAAGGGCAGAGCCCCTGTGCTATAAGGGAGACCCAACAGAGCCATGCTAGTAGGCTCCCAGGGCGACACCAGGACAGCCTAACCTGCCGCTAAAGAGCATCCCTTGGAGCGAATACCGCTGAGAAGCAGGGGACGTAGACCCCCGCCCAAGGCAGGATCAGGGACCCTCCAGAGGGAGCATTCCCCTCCCCCGCCAACCTGCGAGACCTGGTACCCAAGGTGACCATTCACTGGAATGCAAGTAAGGAAGGGGGTGCCCCCTGACGGGCCCTTGAATATGATCAGCTCAAGAGGAACCACCTCTCCAAGGGGGAATGAGCACAGACCAAGCCCCAGGGTGCTGGAACCCCATGTAAGCTCAAAAACCTACTGTGCCGAAGAGCCGAAGGGCTCGGTATATAAGGGACATCATCTGATATGCCACCGACGGGCCCACCAGCTGCCATTTCGCCTGGTGAAAGTAAGATGCCAGTAAAGGGGGGACAGAGCCCCCGTAACCGGGAGTCCCCTTGTTGCCAGAGAAGAAGGCTCAAACCTGAACCGAATCCCAGGAATGGGGATAGCGGATAAGGGACCATGAGGGATTGAGGTGACTGAGCAACCATCCAGTAATTCCCAGGGGACTCCGTTGGCCAACCAATCCACTCGGCCTGACGTAGAGACTGGGGAGTAAAGAAAGACGACCCGGTAGGTCCTAACGCAGACGCCCCCCCCCCCCAGGCATGTCCGAGACATCACCCCCATTAGTGCCATGGCGGGTAGCCTGGGAACGAAAGAGGGGCCCCAAATAATGCCTCAATCCGCAGGGATGGTCCTGCAACACCGTCTAGTAATGGTCTTGGTGTCCAGCAGACACAAGGGGAACTAAGAAGATCTAATACTTCACAGGAGGCCGGAAGCCCCCCTTGCACAGGGCGCCTGTGTCCCAAGACAGAGGTGTCTTATAGGGACTACCTGTGAGAGTAGAATTGCCAGGCCTACCATAGGCCAGCGTGGCCCAAACTGCCTCATGCTATTGAGGGAAGGACGGGGGTTAATATAGAGGCCATAGCCCCATACTGTTAAGGGCAACCTGTAAGTAAGCCCAAACTCTGTAGGCCCAGTATGGCCTGCACCAATTCCTGAGGGAAAAGCAGGGGCTAGAAGCACCCTGACAATCACCGAGAGGGACCGCCCAGCAAAAGCCATCCTGTGTCCAGGGGAATTACGTCCTGGAACCACCAGAAGGAGATGGTATATTCCTAGATGGGAGACAGCTGCTGCAGCGCCCCTTCATGCTTGGGAGGTCTTGGCAGATTTGGACTTAGTCCTGCCAGAGGGCCCAGGGCGCTGCCTGCCCACCCCATGGTGGAAATCCACACCAAACAGTTGGAAGCACACCTCAGGTTCGCGTTTGAAACTAACGTAGGGAGGTGGAGGGGTGACCCTGCCCCGTGGAGGCCGGAGCGGCCTTCTGCGCAGGGGTGCTTTACCCTTTTTTACAAAAAGGTCCAGACGGGCCCCAAATAACCGCCGTCCTCTGAAGGGAAGGCAAGTGAGAGCCTTTTTTGTAGCCTCGTCAGCACCCCACTGTCGCAGCCAGACCAGGCGGCGAATAGCTACCGCAAGGGCAGAGGTTCTAGCACACATCTTAATGGTGTCGTCCAGTGCTGATAGAATAAACTTCCCAAACGCCTCACAGTCTGATAGCGCATTAAACACCCCCCAAGGGAGGTCCTCAGGGCGGTGATCTAGTATTTTTCTGACAAGAGTACTGGCGGCCACCGCAGTGATGGCCGCGGCACAAACCGGGCGCAGAGCCGTCCCAGCACAGGAGAAGGCGTGGGAAGCCAGTCTGTCAATGCGCCGGTCCTCAGCATCCCGGAGAGTACGGTAAAAAGGAGCCGTCATGAAAGGGGGGTTTGTGACCCCTATAACCGGTGCGTCCACCAGCAGGGGTGCTGACCACAAATTAACCACATCAGGAGGGAAAGGGTACTTCCATTCCCAGACCCCTGGGACCCCTTCAAGCTTACAAGGCGATTCCCATTCTTGGGATATAAGATTCTGGAAATGATCCTGTTCTAGGAACTCCAAGCGCGGCGGCGCTGTATGGAAACTCTCCTTCTTAGGCTTGGGGGTCTCCCTCGGTGGGGGGGGGGGGGGAGATTGACAAAACCTCAAAGATCTTAATAAGAATTTCATGTGTCACACAGACCCCAAAAACCGGGCTCAGAATCATCACAGCCCCCGGGCATCCCGTTCGAGGAGCCCGAATCTGAGAATAGCTCACCTTCCTCAGAAGGGTCAAGGTCCTGCATATCAGCAGAGTCATCGGTATCGTCAGGAACCGGGGAGCCAGGAGGCATCAGGGACCGCTTTTTACCAGGGCCCATACGCTCCACCAATCCAGAAAGCACCTGCTCCACCGTAGGCAACACGCGCGGCACGGATTGCAGGTCATCCCCGCTCGAGTGGGACTCGTCATGAGTGATATTTGGTTCCAGGGAGACGGGGGTAAGGAAGGGAGGTGCCTCCATTGGCAAACCTGCCTGTTCTGCACACTGTCCGCAGACCCGTGCCCTGTCAGCCTCAGCCTGGGGCTGACCACACACTGCACACAGCCGGTCATGTCCCGGAGGGACCCCGGTTACATAATTCTGAAATGCCTCCATATGGCGATTATCAAGCAGTATGCCCGCAGGGATTTATGCAATAGGCAACCCTGGATGCCCCAAGACCCGCTAGTAATGTGGGAGAATTTGCTAAGTGGACCCGCTGTAATATATGTTAGGCCGGGGGAAGCCACCGAAGTCCTGGCGTCTGAAAGCCATAAAGGGACAAGAGGGGAGGAGTCAGTGCCATGCGCAGTCTGATAGACATAGAACCATGCCGCCCCGGAGGGCACTTACATGACCAAGGGAGGAGACGAACCGCACCACGCGAACCTCGAGGGGTGGGCCAGGCCAGGCTGTGACGCGGAGCGCGTCATGCCGAGTCTCCGCCTCCCCCAAAGAGCGCGAAGCTCCAACCAACAGAAAAAACCTGGAACAGCTGAATAAAAGGCGTATGCATAAGATGCTGACACGCTGGAATGATGCTGCCGTCTAGGCAGTTGTTAATGAAGACAAACGGCTCGCACTGTATAGCAAGGCGCGACACTGACCCCCCCCAAAAAAAAAAAAAAAAAAAAAAAGTCTAAACGTGATACTTAACACTAGGGCTGCCACACATACCCCCCCCCCCTTCTTTCCCCCCCCCCGAGTTACGGGAGGAAGCGAGGGCGAAGCGGATGGCGTCCATGGACTAAGTCTGTGAGGGGCACGGGCAAGATTGCGGGAGGGGCATCCACCAGAGGCTCACCATCGGCCTGACCGCCTACCCTATGGAGGGGGATTGCGGTGGAGCATGGCTCCTTTCAGCACACCAGGTGCTGCCTACCTTCACCCGACCCACGTAGCCTAGGCTGGGAGGCATATTCTTCTGAAGAGGACCTTAGGCTGTAAAGCCCCGCTCGCCTGCGAGAGCGTGATACTTCATGTCTTCGCAGTTCAGCACTGCAGAGAAATCTGGGGATTTGTGGGAGGTCCTTCGGTATATGTAGGACCGGGAGGAGCTTGTTTGCAGTGCACGGCGCCTGAGGCGGAGGATTACCCACATGTTATTACTATTCTGGAGCAGGACGTGCATGCTTAGAATAGACTCATTGGCTGGGTTACAGCTTGCCCCTGGGGCATCACAATTTGGAATGCTCTGCTGCGTGAAGATACTTGCACTGAAAAATACCATTTTGTGAATACTCACCTTGTAAAATGGGTATTATAAGTATGTCACACACCCCGCTTCAAGATATTCATAACCTGTGGGTATACTGACCTGAAGAGGGCGATCTGCAGAGATGATTGGAGGAAAGCAAGCCTCTCCCGGTCCATAAATACCTGGGACCTCCCACTCATTACCCAGTATAAAGAAAGCAGTAAGGTAAGGGACCAGGAAGAGCCAAACATAAGTCATAACAACGCAAAGTTCACAAAATGAAGGATCCAGAATACAAAAGGGCGGGTTGAAGCGGGGTGTGTGACATACTTATAATACCCATTTTACAAAGTGAGTATTCACAAAATGGAATTATTCTAAGTATGTCACACACCCCGCTTCAAGATATTCATAACCTGTGGGACATCCAATAGCAGTGTCCATAAGGGGTGGGGATCCAAAACAAGGCATAAAGCACAACTTAAACTACTGCAGCCAGCAGAACTTTGCGGCCAAAAACAGCATCCGCTGAGGCCCGAACATCAACCTTGTAAAACTTGGAAAAAGTGTGAACAGAAGACCAGGTAGCGGCCTTGCAAACTTGCTCAACAGAGGCCTGGTGCTGAAAAGCCCAGGAAGCCCCAACCGCACGAGTAGAATGAGCTGTAACACGAAAAGGAGGATTCCTCCCCTTAGCAGAATAGGCCCCAACAATGGCCTGACGAATCCACCTGCTGATGGAAGACTTTGCGGGTGCTAAACCCTTCTTGGGCCCAAATGGCACCACGAAGAATGCATCAGTCTTGCGAAAGGAAGACGTTACCACCAAATAATACTTCACAACGCGAACCACATCCAAGGAATGCAGGGCCCTCTCCTTGTCATTGCTGGGATTAGGACACAGAGAGGGCAGAACAATATCCTGGTTAAGATGAAAGGAAGAAACCACCTTAGGAAGGAAGTCCGTCTTGAAACGGAAAACCACTTTGTCCTGATGTCTTTCAAAATACGGAGCTTGAATAGACAGAGCCGCCAACTCGGAAACACGCCTAACAGAGGTGATAGCTACCAAAAAGGCCACCTTCTGCGTAAGGGAAGACAAAGGAATATCATGCAAAGGCTCAAAGGGGGGACCCTGGAGAGCAGAAAGAACCAAATTCAAATCCCAAACCGGAATCAAAGGCTTCCTAGGAGGCCGCACATGTGTAACCCCCTGGAAAAAAGTCTTAACCAAAGGATGAAGCGCAAAAGATTTTTGGAAAAACACCGCCAGGGCAGACACCTGCCCCTTCAGAGTACTGAGTTGGAGCCCTAGGTCCAAACCATGTTGCAGGAACTCCAAGATTCTAGAAATAGAGAATTCCCTACAAGGGAAGGCCCTAGTCTCACACCAATCAATATAAGACCTCCAAGTCCTATAGTACACAGATGATGAAGACCTCTTCCTAGCACTAATAAGAGTCCGAATCACAGCATCCGAAAGACCTTCCTCCTTCAAGATGGAGGTTTCAGCAGCCACGCCGTCAAAGCCAGCGTTGGTAAATTGGGGTAACGAAGATGACCCTGTGTGAGTAGATCTGGCAGCAGGGGCAGAGTGAACTGATCTGCCAACCTTACCACGTCTGCGAACCAGACCTGTCTTGGCCACCTTGGAGCCACCAGGATTGCTGGTGCTCCCTCCAGAGCCAGCTTGCGCACTACTCTGGCCACCATGGGAAACGGAGGAAACCGGTACAGAAAACCCAGATCCCTCCAGTTCAGAGACATGGCATCCGTTGCAAGAACCAGAGGGTCCTTCGCCAGAGACACAAATGACGGAAGTTTGTGATTGTGACGGGAGGCAAAGAGGTCCACCTCCGGTGACCCCCACACAGATTGTGAGAAAGACCTTGGGATTGAGAGACCACTCCCCTTTGCGGGCTGACAGCCTGCTCAGAGAGCCCGCCTCCGTGTTCTCCACTCCCGGGATGTAAACTGCCGAGATGCACGGGACGTGGCTCTCCGCCCATCCCAGAATCAGAGACACTTCCTTGAGGGCACTCCTGCTGCGAGTCCCTCCCTGGTGATTGATGTAGGCAACCGCCGTCCGATTGTCCGACCGGACCTGGACCGGCAAGTCTTGCAGTTGATGAGTCAAATGACAAAGAACCATCCTGATGGCTCTCAATTCCAGAACATTGATAGGCTCGTGGGCTTCCAGGGGACCCCACAAACCCTGAAATTGCAGATCTTTCCAGAAGCCCCCCCATCCTGAGAGGCTGGCATCCGTGGTGACTATCTCCCACTGGGGAGTCCGAAAGGATCTGCCCCTCAGCAGGACGGCCGAGGAATGGACATGAGCGACCGAATCAACTCCTGAATCAAAAGAACCTTGGACTGAGGAAGGAACACTCTTGCCTGATCTGTATCCAGAGACATTCCCAGAAAGGATACCATCCTGGACGGGTAGAGGGAGGACTTGGGGTAGTTGATCACCCAGCCGAACCGCTCCAGAGTGGATAGAACCGTCCTGGTGTCCAATTCTGCTTGGCTGAATGACGATGCCAAGATGAGGAGATCGTCCATATATGGCACTATGCGAATTCCTTGAGCTCTGAGAAGAGCCATCACCCCAGCAAGCACCTTGGTGAAAACCCTTGGAGCTGTGGTGAGACCGAAGGGAAGAGCTACAAATTGAAAGTGCCGATCCTCCACCGCGAACCTTAGAAACCTCTGGTGCGCGGGAAAAATGGGAACATGGAGGTAAGCGTCCTGGATGTCTATGGACGTCATGAAGTCCCCCTGACGAAGAGAGTGGATAGCAGAACGCAACGTTTCCATGCGAAATTTTCGGAGCCTGACAAACCTGTTGAGAATCTTTAGGTCCAGGATGGGCCGAACGGAGCCATCCTTCTTGGGGACCGTGAACAGATTTGAGTAAAAACCCCGACCCCGTTCTAATGGGGGCACTGGGCAAATGACCGCCATTTCTAGAAGACTCGATACCGCCGCCCGGAGCTGCAGTGCAGCCTGTGCGTCCGGGGACACCCGAGACCTGAGGAAACACGGGGGGGGGGGGGGCGGGACTCGAACTCCAGCTTGTAACCGGAAGACACCACTTCCCTGATCCACTTGTCCGAGACCTCCCGAATCCAGACTTGGAGTGTCGCAGCCGTCCCCCCACCCGCACGGGTGAGGGCGCCCCCTCATTGTTGAGCGGGCTTGGCCGCGGGCTTGGGTTTAGAACCCCAACTGTATCCTGAACGGGCCCGACCTCTGCCCCTATTCCAGGAGTCTCCTCTTGTAGAAGGGAAGGCAAAACCTCTTCCCGCTCTAGATCCCCGAAAGGAAGGGGTGAAGGAAGCCGCCCCTCGAAAGGGGCGACGTTGCTTCCTGCGTTGAGGTCATTTTCCGCCTTTAGCTACTGAGTCCAATTTGTCTCCAAAACGTCTTAACCCAACGAGGTAAATTAACGCCTTCTGAGGTAAATTACAGCACCGCGGCGGCAATGGCGACCGCGGTGTCTGTCCGAGCAATAGAAGTTTCCCAAAAGCCATATTGTCAAATAAAACGTTCCAAACACACAAAACAGATAATTAAAACAGTGCAACCAAATCATTGTGGGGATTACTCCCAGACGCTCCACACCAGGAATATCTTAATTCTGAGGAGAGGACCCCCAACCCAGGCTAGGAAGGAGGGGGTAGGCCAATTAGGGGAAATTATTCCCATGGACAGGGCATCCCAAACCGGGGTCACCAACCCGATATAACCGCCTACCCTCTATATAGGGTCTCGCAGCGGAGCATAGCTCCTGAGCACCTGTGGTGCTAGTATACCTTCACCCGGACCGCAGTCAAAACTGGGAGGCATATATATATATATATATATATATATATATATATATATATATATGTAGGGGAAGAAAGAGTCCGAGCGGGAATAAATAAGGTAGTCCCGGCTACCTTGAAAACCCCCTGTGCAAGGAGGAGACATCATCTTCTGCTTGCTCGCCGTCTGCAGAGATGAAGACTGGGTAATGAGTGGGAGGTCCCAGGTATTTATGGACCGGGAGGGGCTTGCTTTCCTACAATCATCTCTGCAGATCGCCCTCTTCAGGTCAGTATACCCACAGGTTATGAATATCTTGAAGCGGGGTGTGTGACATACTTAGAATACTGATCCCACAGTGCATGCACGCGCCTCCAGTGGCATCCCCAGTGCTCTTATCTTGCTGAGCAGCTAGTGGGAAACACCAGGCAATCGTCCATTCTGAATGTATCCCCAGGCATGCATACACACAGCAGTGAGTTCTGATGACAGCCAGTGCACAGGCTGTGGAAGTGGGGGTCAAGGTGGGCAAACTACCCAGGGGATTTCACACACAGGGGTATCCCAAATCGTAACGCCCCTGGAAAATGAACCAAAACCGAGATGAGTGAAAATCCTGTGTTTTGTTCTGCTTTAAAGTAAAGAATGGCACATGGCCAACTCACTGTCTGGAAACAATAGATGGTTACAGGAAAAAAAAGTTGGGTGAGAAATCTGCACCAGTAATTCTCTCTGCAGAACTTCAATGAGAAAATAGTGGAGGAGGAGCCAGCCCCAGAGATAGAAGGGCTGTGAGGAGTCAAATACCGGCCAATAATTCTTTCTGTGCACAGTGACAGGTTCTATTTACTAGGATGACATTAGGGTTGGTTTATGACCGTGAGCCATTTTTTTTTCACATTTGTGAGTAAAAACTTTTTCTTTTGATTTTCCCTAGGTGCAATTCAGCACCATATTTAGTTGTGCACAGCTAAATATGGTGCTGGATTGCACTTAGGGAAATATATCAATGCACTCTAAAAAAAACATGAGTAAAAAACTACTTCCGGTCATGAATAAACCCTATTGTAGGTGTATAACACACAGTGCCTAGCTGAGGGCGAGTTCATAGAAGGTGACGGCTTGTAGCAAGGCGTCGCACATCTCCTCATTGCGATTCTGCCCTCTGGCCTTGAAGTGGTGGCGATAGCGTTGGATGAGCTCCGGCGTGAAGGTCACTCTGGGTTTGGGCTTGATTATGGCCTCGTCGATCAGTCTTTGCACCACGTCCACCCCACTTGTCCGTGCCTCCCCCAGCATGATCTCAAAGTGCTTCCCCACTGTGTTTCTGGCCATGCTGAAGACCTTGTGCTCACGCTGGGCCGGGAAGCCCACGTTTAACAGACAGTACAACATGGCCTCCACTGTGCGCATGTGCAGCGCCACCGGGAAGAGTGAGCTCTTCTGATTGGAGATAGCCGGCCTCTCCAGGATGTAGAGATCTGCCTGAGGGAGCTGCGAGACCACTGACGCCACCTGCAGGGGGAACAGATACAGAGAGTTTATGCATGAGGCCAGTCTCACAGCAGCAACCCTCCAATATACCCTTAACAGGCACATTCCTATAAAAGCCCTCTAGTGGCAGGAAGTTGTATAGAAGCTAGCCCCTAGAAGGTTGGGCTTTCTATATATGTGCTGAGATTGAGTTTGAGATTGGGCTCAGTGAATCATGGGTGGGGCTATATAAGTAAAAGACAGCCACTAAAACATTATATGCATATATTGCAGCGCCTACTGGCCCATGTTTGCAGCATGTCAGTGTTTCTATATATTTATAAGTCTATAGCTCAAGCTTCTATTGAACTACAACCATCAGTAAAGTAGGGTGTTTGGGGACCCACACCAGATGCTGTGAATCCTGCAGTGCAATGTACCTATGAAAGTCAGGGCACGCTGCAGGCTGGGGACTTACATCTTCCAGGTAGATGTCCGGCAGGTGTTTTCCCTTCATGAAGTGGAAACAGTCATGCTGATGCCAGTCCTTCACTGTTATTGAGCGCCCCATGTGGACCCAGGCCAGCTTCCTAAGCCCGAACACTATGGACACCACACTCTCTGCTGCCTGCAGACACACAAAACATTCACCATTAGCCGAGGATGGTCAGTGGGAGCATAACCCCTCCAGCAGAGGTCAGCCTAGGCCCTGGCCTATCTTTACTGTGTCTGGTGGTCCTGGGCCAACATCACAGCTACCAGATTAGAGGTTGGAGAGGAAGCCGAGGTATGGCATCAGGTGCAGGCACACGAGAGCAGTTCACAAACTGTTAACCAAATAGAGTATACAATATATACAGTATAAAAATGAGCTTAAATGCAATAAATGACAGCAGAACGCCTTCCCAACGTTTCGGGTGTATAAACCACCACCCTTCCTCAGGGGTAGAAGCAGGAGTTGCAACTAAGCATTTGTCTAGTGTTCTTGCGTGCCTGCACCCGATGCCATATAATAGCCAGGACTATGCTTGCCACCGACTTCTGATACTTTATATAAGTGCAATATATGTAAACTGTGGATACTCTGCTTATGATTGGGCACACAACTCACTTTGTATGAATTCTCCCATCGCATAAGTTATGGATCAATGTATTTACATCTAATTTTATACTGTATTGTATAACAGAACAGTTTAATTAAAGATCTATTATATACACTTACACAAGGACTTAAAGTGGACCAACACCCGTGCGGGTCCTCACTGCTATAAGACTGGGTGGGGCATCCAGAATGCTGACGCCCCCCACACATAACTCCACAGAACGCCTGATATTCTTACCTTGGCCTGGATCCTCCACTTGGAATGCAGCGCTGTGACTGGTCATTGGGGAGGGGCTTTCCAGAGCCAGTACCACAGCCACTAGAGGGAGGAGCCAATGCCCTGGCCATTAGGAGAGGGAGGAGCCAATGCAACAGATAGAGGAGAGGAAGGAGCAAGTGCCACAGATAGAAGAAGAGGGAGGAGCAAATGCCACAGATGCTAGCAGAAAGGGAGGAGCCACTGCTACAAGAGGAGAGTGGGGGAGCCAATACCACAGCCACAAAAGGAGAGAGAGGAGCTAGTCCCACAGGTGGGGCCTTCCGGAGCCAGTGCCACGAGAGGGAGGAGTCAGTGCCCACAACCACAAGATGAGAGGGAGGAGCCAGTGCCACAGGTGCTAAAGGAGAGGAAGAAGCCAATGCCACGGCCACAAACAAAGCAGGAGGACAAAATGTCACAGATGCTAAAGGAGAGGGAGCAACAAGTGCATCAGTCACAAGAGGGGAGGGGGAGCCAGTGCAACAGATAGTAGGAAGAGAGGGAAGAGCAAGTGCCACAGATAGCAGAAGAGAGGGAGGAGCAAGTGCCACAGATAGCAGAAGAGAGGGAGGAGCAAGTGCCACAGATAGCAGAAGAGAGGGAGGAGCAAGTGCCACAGATAGCAGAAGAGAGGGAGGAGCAAGTGCCACAGATAGCAGAAGAGAGGGAGGAGCAAGTGCCACAGATAGCAGAAGAGAGGGAGGAGCAAGTGCCACAGATAGCAGAAGAGAGGGAAGAGCAAGTGCCACAGATAGCAGAAGAGAGGGAAGAGCAAGTGCCACAGATAGCAGAAGAGAGGGAGGAGCAAGTGCCACAGATAGCAGAAGAGAGGGAGGAGCAAGTGCCACAGATAGCAGAAGAGAGGGAGGAGCAAGTGCCACAGATAGCAGAAGAGAGGGAGGAGCAAGTGCCACAGATAGCAGAAGAGAGGGAGGAGCAAGTGCCACAGATAGCAGAAGAGAGGGAAGAGCAAGTGCCACAGATAGCAGAAGAGAGGGAGGAGCAAGTGCCACAGATAGCAGAAGAGAGGGAGGAGCAAGTGCCACAGATAGCAGAAGAGAGGGAGGAGCAAGTGCCACAGATAGCAGAAGAGAGGGAGGAGCAAGTGCCACAGATAGCAGAAGAGAGGGAAGAGCAAGTGCCACAGATAGCAGAAGAGAGGGAGGAGCAAGTGCCACAGATAGCAGAAGAGAGGGAGGAGCAAGTGCCACAGATAGCAGAAGAGAGGGAGGAGCAAGTGCCACAGATAGCAGAAGAGAGGGAGGAGCAAGTGCCACAGATAGCAGAAGAGAGGGAAGAGCAAGTGCCACAGATAGCAGAAGAGAGGGAGGAGCAAGTGCCACAGATAGCAGAAGAGAGGGAGGAGCAAGTGCCACAGATAGCAGAAGAGAGGGAGGAGCAAGTGCCACAGATAGCAGAAGAGAGGGAGGAGCAAGTGCCACAGATAGCAGAAGAGAGGGAGGAGCAAGTGCCACAGATAGCAGAAGAAAGGGAAGAGCAAGTGCCACAGATAGCAGAAGAGAGGGAGGAGCAAGTGCCACAGATAGCAGAAGAGAGGGAAGAGCAAGTGCCACAGATAGCAGAAGAGAGGGAGGGGCAAGTGCCACAGATAGCAGAAGAGAGGGAAGAGCAAGTGCCACAGATAGCAGAAGAGAGGGAGGAGCAAGTGCCACAGATAGCAGAAGAGAGGGAGGAGCAAGTGCCACAGATAGCAGAAGAGAGGGAAGAGCAAGTGCCACAGATAGCAGAAGAGAGGGAGGAGCAAGTGCCACAGATAGCAGAAGAGAGGGAGGAGCAAGTGCCACAGATAGCAGAAGAGAGGGAGGAGCAAGTGCCACAGATAGCAGAAGAGAGGGAGGAGCAAGTGCCACAGATAGCAGAAGAAAGGGAAGAGCAAGTGCCACAGATAGCAGAAGAGAGGGAGGAGCAAGTGCCACAGATAGCAGAAGAAAGGGAAGAGCAAGTGCCACAGATAGCAGAAGAGAGGGAGGAGCAAGTGCCACAGATAGCAGAAGAGAGGGAGGAGCAAGTGCCACAGATAGCAGAAGAGAGGGAGGAGCAAGTGCCACAGATAGCAGAAGAGAGGGAAGAGCAAGTGCCACAGATAGCAGAAGAGAGGGAGGAGCAAGTGCCACAGATAGCAGAAGAGAGGGAAGAGCAAGTGCCACAGATGCTAGGGGAAAGGATGGAGCCAGTTCCACATCCTCAAGAGAAAAGGGAAAAGCCAGTGCCACAGTCACAGGAGAGGGGGGAGCCAGTGTCCCAGATGTTAGAGGAGAGGGAGGAGCCAGTGTCCCAGATGTTAGAGGAGAGGGAGGAGCCATTGCCCCAGATGCTAGAGGAGAGGGAGGAGCCAGTGCCCCAGATGCTAGAGGAGAGGGAGGAGCCAGTGCCCCAGATGCTAGAGGAGAGGGAGGAGCCAGTGCCCCAGATGCTAGAGAACAGGGAGAAGCCAGTGCCACACATGTTAAGAGGAGAGGGAGGAGCCATTGCCCCAGATGCTAGAGGAGAGGGAGGAGCCAGTGCCCCAGATGCTAGAGGAGAGGGAGGAGCCAGTGCCCCAGATGCTAGAGGAGAGGGAGGAGCCAGTGCCCCAGATGCTAGAGGAGAGGGAGGAGCCAGTGCCCCAGCTGCTAGAGGTGAGGGAGGAGCCAGTGCCCCAGCTGCTAGAGGAGAGGGAGGAGCCAGTACCACAGCTGCTAGAGATTATGGAGGAGCAAGTATCACACATGCTAAAGGAGAGAGAGGTGCTAGTATCACAGCCACAAGTGGCAAAGGAGGAGCCAGCACCACTGCTGCTAGAAAAACAGGGAGGAGTCCGTGCCACGAGTCACAGGGGAGAAAGAGGAGCCAATATCACAGCCACCAGAGGTGTTAATAGAGCCAGTGCCACATATTTCAGGACAAAAGGATGAGGAGCCAGTGCTGCAGCCACCAGAGAGGGAGGAGTCTGCACCACAGCAGCCAGAATAGAGGGAGGATCCAGCGCCACCCAGTGCAGATCCCCAAACTGGCCCATAGAGGAGACCCCCCTCCCCCATGTGCTTACCTGCAGCCTCTGTAATGGGGCGTCAGGCTTGATGAATCGGGCGGTGGCCTGACGACTGACCCGGCCTGTGAAGCTCGGGATAGTGTCACAAGGCTGCAGGTTGAAGGCTTTGTCCAGCTCTTCCTCCAGGGGGACATCTTGTCTGCAGCGCCGCCAGCGGGAGCAATGGAGAGGCCGCCGCTGGGAGGTGATAGCGGAACATGAGCGCACCAGCAGATGTCTCCCTGCAATAGAGAAGAATGGTCAGTGAGTGTGTGTATGTGGGGGGGGGGGGGGGGGCGTCGGGCTGCCCACCTCTATGGCCTTGTCAGGTGACAGGTGGAGAAGGCCAGGGTACCCACGACTCTATGGCCTTGACAGTTGTGGGAGGGTCAGGGTGTCACCGCTCCATGGCCTTGTCATGTGACAGGTGGAGGGGTCAGGGTGCCCACCACTCTATGGCCTTAGCAGGTGACAGGTGGGTGGGGGTCAGAGTGCACATCACTCTATGGTCTTGTCAGGTGTGGGAGGGTCAGGGTGCCCATCACTCTTTGGCCTTGTCAGGTGACCGGGGGGGTCAGGGTGCCCACCACTCTTTGGCCTTGCCAGGTGACAGATGTGCACATCACTCTATGGCCTTCTCAGGTGTCAGGTGTGGGAGGGTCAGGGTGCCCATCACTCTATGGCCTTAGCAGGTGACAGGTGTGGGGGGGTCAGGGTGCCCATCACTCTATGGCCTTAGCAGGTGACAGGTGTGGGGGGGTCAGGGTGCCCATCACTCTATGGCCTTGTCAGGTGACAGGGGTCAGTGTACCCACCACCCTATATGGCCTCGACAGGTGTGAATGGGCGGAATCAGGGTGCCCACCACTCTATGGCCTTGTCAGGTAAGTTGGGGGGGAGCCTTGATCAGCTGACCGGAAGTAACAACATCTCCACAGCAAAGCCTAACTCCGCACCCATCGCTTTTGCGCTAGAATTCCACTTTAGTTTTCTATAGTCACGTGCACTGAGCGCACTATCAGGGTCACTCGTTTTACCGGGCAAGGCGGCGGAGAGCAGGACCCGCAGTGGGAACATGGAGCAACGTGTTGTCCTGCCGGAGGACGCAGTCAGATGACGTCACATCAGTCACGTGTTCGCGCACAGACCGCTACAACGACCTAGCCTGCGTTATTGTTTGGCTGCTGATTTCAGTCGCCAGTGAACATGTCACTTAACTTTCACCCTCAGTGACCAGTCAGAGGGCGGGGAAAGTTGAGGAGGGGTTATCTGCCATATTGTTAGTGAAAGGACCTTATTCAGCCTTAGAGGGGCTCTATACAAGAAATACCCCACCTGGCCATCCCTCCTCCAGCCTTGCACTCAACAATTTGCTGTTTCCTGCTGACACACAAACACGTCCAAGATGGCTGCTGTGTGCCAATGCTGAAGTCGGTTTTTTATTCGCACTGAAACTGCTTTTGCTTATTTCCCGCTTATTTATAAAGGAAAATGTCTATTATTGACGCCGGTAATTTTATAGAGCGCTCTGAGCAACGTTGTGTAAAGTGGACCAAAACCCAAGATTTTGACTATCCTGGGTTTTGGTCCTTTCCCCTGGGACACCCCAATCGGGGGTATCCTGCTGCGTGAAAACACCCAGATCGCCCGAAGAAACCCACCCCTTCCTGGTCCTAAAGTGAATGCGCGTCCGCTCGTCCAGTCAGCACGCTCGGAGCCGCTTACATCACGCTATCTAAAGATGGCGTCTAAGGCCAGCGGCTCCGAGCGTGCTGGCGGCCACATCCCCCCTCTTCCCTCTAATAGGGAGCATGCCATCCACAAATTGCTAGAGGGATAGCAGGGCTGCAGCCTGGGCATGTGCTGTTGGAAAGTAAGGTAAGTGAACAGGGCGACCTGGGGGGTTTCGCACAGCGGGGCATCCCGATTTTGGATGCCCTGGGGGGAGGGAATCGATCGTCCTGGGGATCTTATAGATTCCTGGGCCGATCAAGCTGGGTTTTGGTTCACTTTAAAAGTGGGCCAATGAATGCACTGCACCAACTGACAGAGGGGGACCCCCTGCACTGCATACAGTCACGTTCAGCCTGGCCCAAAGTTGTTCTGGCCATAAATTTGGCATCAAATTGGGCACAATGGCTCTTTTCAATGGAGTGAATAAGTAACAGCTGTTTTCAAGGGGTTAAATGGCTTTGAGCCACTGATAGCTCAGTGCCAAGTGACAGAGGGTGACCCCCTGCACCACATACTGATTTGGGATGCCCCCAGACTGCATGGTGGTGTGAGATCACTGCTTGTGTACATGGGGAATTCTAATTGGTGGTGGATGTCCTCATTACCAAGAACTAGACCATCAAGTACTTACCTGTTCTGGTAATGCTTTCACCGGTCCCAGGTCCCTGTGTCTGCCTGCAGTCAATTGCTGTAGCCCCACCATGGACTGCTATTAGCTGCCGCGGTCATGTGGGTCCAGGCTCTCAGTTTTCAGCCTTGCAGGGGGCAATGTTTGCGATCACTTCAAAGATTCTAAAGAAGCCAAAATCAGGCATGGAACTCTGACAGGGACAGGAAGTAGGAAACGGACAGGAAATTTCTTGTTTCCCATTGGTTGGAGCTCTGCTAGAAATAGGTAAGCATCTTTACAGGGCTCACTGATGGTGTAAGGGGATAAAAGGTTAGTTTTGTGTTGCTGTTGCCCAGGACCCTCCCTGGCACAGAGCTGCAATGCTGGGTTTAGGACTGCTCTCTATAAGATTCCCAGGCCGATCGATTTCCCCCCCCAGGCATCCAAAATGGTGATGCCCCTCTGTGTGAAACCCCCCAGATCGCCCCATACACTTACCTTGTTTTCTGGTCCAACAGCGCATGCGTGAACCGCGACTGCATCCCCGCCATCCCTCTAGCGGGGCATGTGCCCATGCCAGGCATTTGCGAATGGCCGGCATGGGGCATGCTCCCTGTTAGAGGGTAGCAGGGGATGCGGCCGTCAGCGCGCATTAAGCCGCTGGCCTTAGCCGCCGTGACTTCAGTGGCTCCGAGAGAGCTGAATGGACGAGGGGCCACGCATGCACCTTAGGACTGGGAAGTGGTGAATTGGGGGCAGCATCGATGATCTGGAGGGTTTCACACAGCAGAGGGGTGCCCCGGGGGACAGGAACAAAATCCAGAATAGTCAAAATCTTGGGTTTTGGTCCACTTTAAGTTAAAGACTTCATTTTGAAAGGGCCAGGGCTGCACCTAAACCCCTTTAGGTGCAGCCCTGGCTTCCCTGTAGCTGTGCATGCTTCCGCGCCCAGCCATTCAGGCAGACTAGGGACGAAAGTACGAGAAAACCGGGAATGCGGACGCACATCACCTGGCACCCTTGAGAGCGGCCAATAGGCGATCTCTAAAGGGCCAGAGGGCGTAGTTTTGGCACCAGCAAACTGGCAGCATTGATCTTTTTTTTTTTGGGGGGGGGGGGCTTTTGTTCCACTTTAAAGAGGTAATTGACTTTTTCCCCTTTAACAAGCTCTCCTGTGGTCTGAAATCATGAACGGAGCTCTGTATGATGGAGGAAAGGAAACAATTGTATGCTGTAGTAATGCACACCTCTTAGTGGATAGATGTGTGGCAAATGGAGCTCTGCTAGGAAAAGGTGAGGCTCTGTCTAATGCAGGGATCACTTATGTCTTGAGGGAGTAGGTGAGATTTAGTGTCCCTGTAAACCACAATTGCCAGGGAGATTTGGGATGCCCTGCAAGTTGCATCCCCCTTCTTGTCTGAAGTCTTACCTTTCTGACAAACCCACATTATCAGGCCAGCATCTGCATTTTTTGTCCACTTTTTCAATTAAGTGTGCCACTCCATTCACTGTTACAAAGGTGTTGTTGCAAACATTGCTTCAGTGCAGGGGTAGAAGCTCATCATGGGACCCAGCCTCCTTCACCAGTTTTTTGTTTTAATCCCCGGACTGTTAGGAGGCTGCAGGGGAGAGGTGAGTATATGTCCTCTTTTATTTTGCAGGGAGAGAAATGTAATCATTCACATTTTCTAACAGTCATGAGCAATTCTTTAATACACAGTAACAGGAAGCCCAGCAGCACTTCCTGTTTGCAGGTAGCCTGCAAATGCATGAACCGCCATCTTGTTTTTAAAATTGACCTCAGCAGGAGATAGAAAAAGGTAAATTAATTATTATGTTGAAGTTAGGTACAGAGCAAAACAAGTAAAATAATATAACACCTTAAGTGAAATAAGCAATAATCAAATAGAATAACAGTCAAGTGATAAGATATAAATAAACGTGAATCAAAAACATTGATCAAAAATAGTGGTTAATGTCCCAAAGTCCATGCACCAGTAAAAAGTGCCAATGTGGGGAATCCAGGAAATATATTCCACCACACTCTCCACGCTGAATGTACCCACAAAAAGTGATCACTCTTCACACCGTGTGCCTTTCTCACACTTATATGCGCTTACCAGAAAATAAATGAATGACTCTTTGTGTAATAACTCCTGTGATGAATCCAAGGTCAAGAGTATAATATTGTTCTTCAACTACGATCCACCATACTCAGCATTTTATGTGAAAAAAAGAGGAAGAAAATAGTGCAACCCCGTTTGATAAAATTACCTATTTAATAATTAAAATTGCACTTACAAAAATACAGGAACGTGTGCACATTGATTAGGTATAAGATGGTTCTTGTTCCCTGTTCCACTATGGCCAGTAGGTGAAAGGGTAGACCTTAATAACAATGGGACACACTCTTCCTTTAAAAGAAGAAAAAAAGACTTGCCGCTGCCCCGCCTAACGCGTTTCACTGTGTATCAGCTTTATCAAAGGCTTAACCAGTGGCGTATGTATCCACCACATGTGTACAGGGCGTACTGCAGGCGCCCTGTACACATGTGGTGGATACATACGCCACTGGTTAAGCCTTTGATAAAGCTGATACACAGTGAAACGCGTTAGGCGGGGCAGCGGCAAGTCTTTTTTTCTTCTTTTAAAGGAAGAGTGTGTCCCATTGTTATTAAGGTCTACCCTTTCACCTACTGGCCATAGTGGAACAGGGAACAAGAACCATCTTATACCTAATCAATGTGCACACGTTCCTGTATTTTTGTAAGTGCAATTTTAATTATTAAATAGGTAATTTTATCAAACGGGGTTGCACTATTTTCTTCCTCTTTTTTTCACATAAAATGCTGAGTATGGTGGATCGTAGTTGAAGAACAATATTATACTCTTGACCTCGGATTCATCACAGGAGTTATTACACAAAGAGTCATTCATTTATTTTCTGGTAAGCGCATATAAGTGTGAGAAAGGCACACGGTGTGAAGAGTGATCACTTTTTGTGGGTACATTCAGCGTGGAGAGTGTGGTGGAATATATTTCCTGGATTCCCCACATTGGCACTTTTTACTGGTGCATGGACTTTGGGACATTAACCACTATTTTTGATCAATGTTTTTGATTCACGTTTATTTATATCTTATCACTTGACTGTTATTCTATTTGATTATTGCTTATTTCACTTAAGGTGTTATATTATTTTACTTGTTTTGCTCTGTACCTAACTTCAACAATTTTTGGGGCTTATCAGGGATTTTTAGTCCGGTACGTTGTAGCATCTTTAATTGTTTTAATGGTTTTTAATCTTTAGGCGCGCGGTGTTTATTCTATCATTCAAATTAATTATTATGTGTAACAATCTAAATTACCCTGTGGGGTGATGCATATGAGCACTGTTTGTTGTGTTAGTCTGATTTTAAGTCATTTTTGACTGTTGGTCTGCTTTAAAGGAACTGAAAGAGGAACAAAAAATAAAATTCTGTGAAGTACTCACCTGTAAAATTGATATTATAAGCATACAGCACGTCCTGCTCCAGATATAGTAATAACATGTGGGTAATCCTACGCCTCCGGTGCCGTGCACTGCAGACATGTAGAAAACAAGCTCCTCCCGGCCCTACATATACCAAGGGACCTCCCACAAATCCCCAGCATTGAAAAGCAGTGAGAAAGAGAAGCCGGAAGCAACCAACCACCCAGAAAATGGCAATAATGTCAAGGATAACAATCACCATACAGGGGATCCAGAACAAGGTGAAACCAGGGTGGGGTGGAGCAGGACGTGCTGTATGCGTATAATATCAATTCTACAGGTGAGTACTTCACAGAATTGTATTATTCTAAGCATACAGCATGTCCTGCTCCAGATATAGTAATAACATGTGGGACATCCAATAGCAGTGTCCATAAAGTAGGGTGGGATCCCTGTGAAAAAAGGCACAGCCAACAGTAAAGCGCTATCACCCGCAACCATGCTACTAAGAGCAACAAGAGCAAGCTCCAACCTCAACCTTTGAACCTGTAAAGGGAGAACTAAACACAAGCAGCGGGCTAGCCAGCATGCTCAACAGAACTTAGTGCTGAAAGGCCCAAGCCAAGCACAAGTAGAAAGAGAACAAAACAACCAGGAGAGAAGAGTAATCTTCCCTTAAAAGAATAGGCCAGAGTAACAGCCTAACCATGCAATGCAAAAGAGAGTAGCCATGGCAACCTCAGAAGTCTCCCCGGCGGGGAATATGAACCCTGGTCTCAAGCGAGACCTGCAGGAATACTGAAAAACAACAAAACTCAGCAAGAGCCGAAACGTTTACTCTAGGCTCAGAAGGACAAAACCAACCAAGTAATGCCGATCCGAGGGCACCTACACCCGTGGAGGCAATCAGATCCGGTACTAAAGGATGGAGACCGAGAAGCCCCAAGGGCATAATCCCTACCAGGGACAAGAGACAGACCAGGAAAATCTCCAACACCTGAAGGGGAAGACAGACCCCCTAAGCTCTTAGTAATCAAGACAGTAGCCCAGAGACCAGAGGATCTGGAATAAAGGAGAATAAAAACACCGCCTGGAGCCAAACTCAGCGTAAGGCGGAGCACCCCCACCTCATGGTGTACAGATATATAAACAAATGTATATATATAATGACTATGATCGCTAACAGAGCCATCTTTTATGGCACACTTATGACTGGAGCAACCGCCCCAGAAGAGCGATATGAGGTAAGGAACAGATCAGACAAGAACCTGAATAAGACCCAAGGTAACCCTTAGCAGGGCATTAAACCCACAAAAGGGGAGCCAGAATTCCTCAAGGAATGTACCTGAGCAAACCCTGATGAATGCTCAACACAGAAGATTGGATCAGACCTCTGTAGTAGGCGAACAGGGTGAGCCCTGAAACCTTAATTAGAACTAAGTTGGGGGGCCAACACCAACCATGCTGTAAAAACTCTAGAACCCAGGGAACAGGGAACATCCAGTAGGGGAGAGAGCCAGACCCAGCCAAGCAATACAGGTACCACGTACAGGTACCACGTACCCTAACATAGACGGCAGAAAAAGGCAGAAGACGAAGAGGAGGAAGCTAGGTCCTAGCTCTTCAATGGAAACAAGACACCCAGAGATATGCCATCTCCAACAGGGTGAAGAACAAAACCGTACTAACTCCAAACTAGGGCCTGAAGATAGGGGCGAAATAGAAGGAGCCTGACAATGCAGAGCAGACCTTGTGAGAGAGCGTACAGGCCCACCGTCCTCAGCAGAAGCCTCCGCGGACGACACCCCCCTGGGCCACCCAGGCCCTCGGCATAACGGGTCTTCCCTTCTTCAGCGATCTGGCTCAGATCCCTGCTTGGCAGGGTGAAAAAAATAAGACATATCGAGTATAATGTCCAGCCAGAAACTACTAAGCCCAAAGGACAATGGTCAGGCCAATTCTGGGCCAATAATAAAGGGCAGAACCCCTGTGATCGTGACAGAGCCCAACAGGTCCATATCGGTAGGAACTCAGTGGGCCAATAGATTACCTACCAAAGGAGGGCATCCCACGGGGACTAAAACCAACACAACGCAAGGGATGTTAACTCCCACATAGATCAGAATCAGAGCCTTCCTGGAAGAAGCAGTTAGTCCCAAGACTTTCCCAGGAAAAAAGGGACAGGCCACTGTCCTACGACAGACCAAGAGTCCCCCAAATGGACAGGCCCTGAAACGAAGAAGTCCAGCAAGATGGAGCCCACTGAAGGCTCGCTGTGTCAGCAAACACAATAGGTAAAGGGACCCCTTTAAGGGCCCCACCTAGGAACCACGGGGGGTTTCAGAAGAAACAAGCCCCCCCCAGTCAACCTGCACGACTTGGTACCCAAGGTGACCACCAACAGGTGAGCAGCAAGAAGGGAGGGGATGCCCCCCAAAGGACTCTTTTTTTAAATTAACTCTCAGAAGATCAACCACCTCGACTAGGAGGAAGGTGCACAGACTTAGGTCCAGGCTGCTGGACCCCTGTCCAGAATAACAACCTAAGGTGCTTCAGAACCCAAGGGCACTGAGAATAAGGGACGTCATCTGCACAGCCACCAACGGCCATCCCAGGTGCAATTCTGCCAGGTGACAGTAAGGAGATAGCAAGGAAGGGCAGAGACCTTGCCCTAGAAAATCCCTAATTGCCAAGAAAAAGGCCGACACAATTCGAACACCATCCTAGGAAACTGGAGGATGGGACAAAAAATAGGACATGAGGCAACTAAAGCCTATCCAAACAACTCCCTCTCGGGAGATAGAAGGAAACCTGATAGGTCCCTTTGTGGCTGCCCCTTGGTCTCGTTCGAGACATCACTCCCAACCGATCCTAGCGAAACACCGGGAGCGTGAGAGGGGCCCAATAACATGGCCACAATCAGTAGTGAAGACTACCTACACCAAGCTGTAAAGGCCACAGTGTCCAAAGACACCTGGGAGCCAAATTAAGCATCTTAGCACTCCACGGACGGCCAGAGGCCCCCTGGTTTATAGGGTGCCGACGGCCCAACTTCAGATCAAGCCTGGATGCCTAAGGATACAAATTGCCGAACCCAAGAAGGGTTAGAATGGGCGACCCCCTCATCCTCAAGGGGAATGGAGGGTAAACTGGTGTAGAGGCCCCTGCCTCTATCCGTTAAGGGCGTCCAGCCAAGGAGCCCAGGCCTAGTAGGCCAAGGAAGGCCTGCACCCATACTTGAAGAAAAACAGGGGACCGGAGGCCCCCTGACCGACTCAGGGAAGGACACCCAGCAAACACTGTCCCAAATCCGGAGGAACTACCTCCCAACTCCACCAGAACGAGGCATGAAGCCTCCCGATAGGAGCAAGGTGCTGTGGCCATTCCCTCACCCAGGCGGGTGAGGGCGCCCCATCATGCTTGTGGGGTTTCGATGAAGGATTCGGACTTGGCCCGGCCGGAAGGCCCCGGGCGTTGTCTGCCACTCCCGGGACAGGAGACTGAACCAGACCCCGCAAAGGGCATCCCTGGTTCCTGCTTAACACTATGATATGGAGGTGGAGGGGTATCCCTGCTCCGAGGGGGCCTGGACGGCCACTCCTGATTGGGTGAATTGTCCTGTTTCCCAAATAGGTCCAGACGGGCCCCAAACAGGCGATGCCCTCTAAAGGGGAGCCCCGTCAGAGTCCTTTTAGCGTCATCGTCTGCCCCCCACTGTCGCAGCCAGAGCAGGCGACGTATAGCTATTACTTGGGCAGAGGTTCTCGCACACATTTTGATGGTGTCATCCAGAGCTAAAAGGATAAATTTAACAAAAATATCACAGCTGGAGAGTGCGTTAAACACCTCCCAGGGTAAATCTTCAGGTTGATGCTCAAGCATCTTACTTATGAGGGTCCTAGCGGCACTGCAGTGATGGCCGCGGCACAGACAGGACGTAGCGCCGTTCCTGCACAAGCAAAGGCGTGGGAAGCCAGCCTATCAATGCGCCGGTCCTCGGCGTCCCGCAGGGTGCTTTAAGCCGGAGCTGTAAGGAAAGGGGGATTAGGAACCCCAATAATCGGTGCGTCTACCACTGGAGACGAAGCCCAACAATCAACCATCTCGGGGGGAAAAGGGTATTTCCAAACCCAATCCTCTGGGGCCCCTTGAAGTTTAGTGGGGCATTCCCATTCCTTAAGTACAAGAGCATGAAAGTGGGCCTGCTCAAGAAATTCCAAGCGCGCAGGCGCCGTATGGAAGCGCTCCCCTCTTGGCCTGGGGACCGCACCAGGGGGCGAAATAGATAGGGCCTCAAAAATCCTGAGCAACATACCACCAACGTCAAGCTGGTCCCAGTCATCCTGACCAGCCTCATCCTGACACCTCGGCCTCTCATCAGAGGAACCCGGGTCAGAGAACAGGTCTCCATCTTCAGATGGAGCACTATCACGCGGAGAAGAGGACTCCTCCGAGCCCATAGCACAGGCCGAAGCCGGGGGAGTCCAGGGCCGTTGTCTGCCAGGAGCCACACGGCCGGACAACCCTTCAACAATCTGGTTAAGCGTGGGCCGTCTAGCAGAGACGTCTATTTGTAACTCCCCGCTTGTACATGACTCAACGGGATTGAGATTTAGGCAAGAGGAAAGGGGAGAGAGGGAGCGAGGTGCAGCCACAGGCGCCGCTCGCAGGTCCAGCGTCTGCTCGGCACATGGCGCGCAGACCCGTGCACCGTCAGCATCAGCATGGGGGAGACCACACGCTACACACAGCCGGTCTTGTCCCAGAGGGACCCCGGTAACACAATCCTGAGATGCTTCCATATGGTGATTGTCTAGACACAGTATGCCCGTAGGGATTTATGCAATAAGCAACCCTGGATGCCCCAACGACCCGCTGATCAATGTGGGAGATTTGTAGTAAGGCCCGTTAAATCCTTATATGAATATATATATGTATATATGAGGCCGGGAAAAGCCACCGGTGCTCAGCGTCTGAAAGACATAAATGGGAAATAGATGTCAGGGCCATGCGCAGCTGGACAGAACATATAAAAAGGGAGTCGCCCGCGAGGGCACTTACAGATCAAGTGGAGGAGGAGGAGACCGCCACCCCGCGCGTGCGCAAAGCTCAGCAAAATGGCGCCCAGCGAACCTCGAAGGGCGGGCTCGATGCTTTGCCGTGACGCGGAGCGCGCCGAACCAAGGCCCCGCCCACTCCAAAGAGCGCGAAGCTCTGAGGTAAAAGTAAAAGCAAGGGTACAACCACACGCTTAAGGATTCGTAGAGAACCGTTTCATCCAATAAAGTAATGGCACCACAGCATCTAGACGACGCAGCAAACTACGTACAAGGCATACGGCGGCGGCCGAAGAAACGGAGTAAAGAGCAAGCAGCGCGGCTCTGACATCTCGGAGTTAATAAAGGACAGAATAAGGCCACAAGCGTGACATGACGGTACACTGGGACCGCCACACACATACCCCCCCCCTTTTTTTTCCCCCTGCTAGATGGGGAAATGAGGAAGGATGGCGACCCTCACACAGGGTCCAGCGCTACCCGGGGTAGGGGCAAAAATGCGGGAGGGGCATCCACAAGAGGCTCACCATCGGCCTAAACCGCCTACCCTATGGTGGGGGATTGCGGTGGAACATGGCTCCGTTAAGCACACAAGGTGCTGCCTACCTTCACCCGACCAACGCAGCCCAGGCTGGGAGGCATATTCTTATACAAGAGGACGAGTGGAAATAGTCCCGCAGGGCCTCGGGCTGTAAAGCCCCGCTCGCCTGCGAGAGCGTGATACTTCATGTCTTCGCAGTTCCAGCACTGCAGAGAAATCTGGGGATTTGTGGGAGGTCCCTCGGTATATGTAGGGCCGGGAGGAGCTTGTTTTCTACATGTCTGCAGTGCACGGCGCCGGAGGATTACCCACATGTTATTACTATATCTGGAGCAGGACGTGCTGTATGCTTAGAATACAAAACATTTATTTTATAGGATTCTATTAAAAAACACCCTTTCCTGGCCTGGTGACACCCATGGCAGAGAAAAGAACCTTAGCTCACAAGAGTGCCACAGGGTCCAAAAGTAAAACAAGCCAAGAGAAGCTATTCCCAGCTGCAATATGGATTTTCGCCACCAGTGACGGGTATGGCAACAAAATTTTCCGCGGGCCTGGCCTGTGAAAAGTTAAAGCGGAACAAAACCGAGGATTTTGACAATCTCAGGTTTTTTTTCCTTGCCCCAGGCATCCCGATTGGCTGTGAAACCCCCCAGATTGCCACGACAGATGCACAGACTCTCGTCCAATCAGAACCACTTGTCGTGCATATCAAATGTTCAGGGGAGAGCTCCGTTTACCGCAATGGCGATTGTGAACGGGTCTGGGCTTTGTTCCGCTTGAAAGTGGACCAAAACCCACCAAACTTGTGAAATACATTATACCATAGTCATTGACCATAGGTGTTATTCCCTTCTTACGGTGTAAAACTAGAGATGGATATTTTTGTTTTTCGAATCACCCTGGAACATTGTTTTTTTTGCTGTCTCTCTCTGTGAGATGGCAGGTGATCAGTCGTTGTATAGGTGCAAAAAGAACAAAAGAAAGCCAGCTCACCGACAATCCAAATCAGCACGGACATGAAGCTCCCAGGCAGCTCTCCATCAAACCAGATAGCATTCAATGTTGCGTCCAGCCGATCAACACCTGTATGACTAAGAGCTTTTTGGGCTCGAAACGCGTCACACGTGCCAGCTAGCCCTCTTCCCCGGGGTGCTGCCTGTGATCTTTACACTATAGATGCTGCTATTTTGGTGTGATTTTTTAATAAGGAACAATTAAAAGTTACATTTTAACCGTTGATCGGCTGGACGCAACATTGAATTGTATAGGTGCGGCAATGACATAATTGTCACACACAGCAATGGCAATGAATGGAGGAGGCAGAGCTTTACAGCTAAAACAAGGGCCATTATTTGGGATTAGAATGAAGCAGGAGCATTACAAATTGACAAAAGGTGCTCTTTATGGGGGGGGGGGGGAGCAATTCAGGGGATGCTAGTTAAAAATGTGTGTTTTGGTCTGCTTTAAGTATTTCCCCTCCGTCACTTCCTGTCCCATGTCCTGCTCCAGTCTGGTAGAGACTGTGGAGGGGACAGTGCCTGCTGCTGCCTGATGGGAAGTCCTGCAACTATGGGACCGGTAGTAAGTACCTCAGTCCCACAGTGCATGTGCGGGCCTCCAGAAGCATTCCAGTATCGGTCTGTCAATCCATTAATTCAGCATGTATTGTCAGGCATTAAAGTGGACCAAAACCTGGAATTTTGTCTATCCTAAGTTTTGGTCCTTGCTCCTGGGACCCTGATTTGGGATGCCGGCTATGTGAAACCCCCCCAGGTCACCCAGTAAAACTCTCCTTTCTCTGGTCCCACAGCATGGCATGGGCGCTTGCCCTGTTAAAGGTTTGGCTTAGTAGTTCTGTGGCCTGTGCATGCGCCGTAAGATTAGGAAGAAGGTAGGTTTTCCATGGGGGTTTCACACATCGGGTGCCCCAGGGGCAAGGAATCACGCGGCCCTGGAGTGATGGATTCTAGGGTTGCCTATGTTGGGTTTTGGACCAATTTAAAGAGGAACATCGGAGGCCCTGGAGTTTAAAAGACTCCAGGGCCTCCCGAGTCCCTGTCCTTGGGGCATCCTGAATCCCGGAACACTCATCCTCTCCTGGAGCCCTCGCCACGCCTATGCACTCTGACCACATCCCCATTCACCTCTAGCCGCGCCCGGCCCTTCTGAATGGGCGGAACGGACACGCTACGGCTGCAAGGGATGGTGCTGCTTAGCTGTCAGCAGCGCCAAAGGCATCCGAGTGACAGCGAGCACATTGATTGGCTGAGCGTGCTGCGCTGTGGGAGCAGAAGGAAGGTGAGTGAAACGGGGTGACCTCAGGGGATACACACAGTGAGACATCCCAATTTGGGATGCCGCCGCAGAGAGGAACAACACACAGAAAAGTCAAATTCATGTGTGTTGTTCCTCTTTAAAGAGGAACACCACCTAAGTAGGGCGTGCCTGTGCCAGCCATTCAGTGAGGCCTGCTGACTTGTTTCAGTCATCCCTGTGCTGCTCTCAGAACCTGAAGGTCCCTGAGAAGTGTAATTTATTGAGGGAATGAGTCAACAAAGTGACATGGCCCCTGAGATTCAGCAATAAGGCGAGAAAAGAGCAGGCTAATTCATTTCTCTGGTGGCATCCCTGTCACACTTACATCCACCTACATATCTGAATGGTGGCAGGTGGGCTTAGTGGAGGGGATTGGCCAGTGGGAGATGACCTGGCAATCCATACATTTAGAATACACTGGTGAGCATTATTATGCACCGCAATCTATTCTGATTGGATGAAAGTCCGCATATGCACCATGGGAGCAAAGTAAGAGAATTGGTGATCCTGGGGGTTACAAACACAAGGGGCAATCCCAAAACAGACCTAAACCAAGGAGGGCAAAAAAATACAATTCTGTGATTACTCACCTGTAGAATTGGTATTATGAGTATACAGTACGTCCTGCTCCAAATCTAATACTTACAGTTGGGATATACTCCGCCAGATGGCGCTGGACTGCAGAGACATCGAAAATAGGCTCCTCCCGGCCCCTCAAATACCCGGGGACCTCCCACAAATCCCCAGCATTGAAAAGCAGTTAATGAGAAGCCGGGAGAATTAAACAATCCAAACTATCAACTATAACAATGATAACAATCACCATACAGGGGATCCAAGATAATGCAAACCAAGGGTGGGTTGGAGCAGGACGTACTGTATACTCATAATACCAATTCTACAGGTGAGTAATCACAGAATTGTATTATTCTTAGTATACAGTACGTCCTGCTCCAAATGTCATACTTACACTTGGGACATCCAATAGCAGTGTCTATAAAGCAGGGTGGGATTCCCAAGACAAATCAGCAGCAGACAGTTTAAACCACTGCCGCCTGCAGAACCTTTCGGCCAAAAGCATCAGCTGAGGCCCTAACATCAACCTTGTACAACTTTGAAAAGGTATGAACAGAAGACCAAGTAGCGGCCTTGCAAACTTGTTCAACAGAAGCCTGGTGCTGAAAAGCCTAAGAGGCAACAATAGCACGAGTGGAATGAGCAGTAAGGCGGGAGGGAGGATTCTTCCCCTTAGCAGAGTAGGCCTGAATAACAGCCTGACGAATCCACTTGCTGATAGTAGACTTGGCAGGAGCCAAACCCTTCCTAGGACCAGAAGGGACCACAAAAAGAGCATCATTTTCCTGAAAGGTGCAGTAGCCACCAGATAGTACTTCAGACACCTAATCACATCCAAAGGGTGCAAATGTGATGCCCAGCGGGACACCAGCCTTCTGTAAGCAGGCAACCCCCAATCTCCACCGCCGCTTCTGCCTATAGTCAAGCCCCCGTTTGCCGGGACGCTAGGTACGCCTCACCGGACACGGTTGCCCCCAGGTCTTAATAGGCGCAAAGGATGGCTGCTTACGGTGAAGGCCGATGAACCACGAGGGTTTCCCAAAGCCGAGGTCGTTCACAGGTAGTCAATCCGGAGGGTGCGTCAGAGTACAGGGATGAGACAGGTGAGTGATTGGAGGAACTATCCAGGGGCTGGTCAGTCTTGGCTGCAAGGCTGATCAGCCCCTGATTCCCATCAGGTGTGGAGCACTCTGTGCTGCCTGCCACTTGCAGCACAGCGCCTCCTAGTGGCGAAATCTACAGACTGCGGGACGCGCGCCTGCACAGCTAGAGAGGGGTGAGTGACGCAGGAGTGCTGCGTCGCACTGCGGACGCTCGCCGCCGGCCCCCTGGCAGAGGTAAGTTCCTTACAGCAAAACTCCTCAGCATTGCTAGGGTTAGGGCACAAAGAAGGAAGAACAATATCCTGATTCAAATGAAAGACAGACACTACCTTAGGCAGAAAGTCAGGTTTGAAATGAAACACCACCTTGTCCTGGTGTCTCTCATAGTAGGGGGGCTGAATGGACAGCACCGCCAACTCAGACACACGCCTGACAGAAGTGATAGCCACCAGAAACACAACCTTGAGCAAAAGAATGGCCAAGGCAGCATCCTGCACAGGTTCAAAGGGAGCACCCTGCAAGGCTGACAGAACCAAGTTCAGATCCCAAACAGGCACCATAGGTTTACGTGGGGGGCGCACATGAGCTGTACCACGTCTCCGAACCACACTCTTCTTGGCCACCTGGGGGCCACCAGAATTGCTGGCACCCCTTCCAGAGCAATCTTGCGCAGAACCCTGCCCAGCAGGGGAATCGGAGGGGAGACATACAGGAACTGAAAGTCCTGCCATGACATTGCTAGCGCATCCGAGGTCAAGGCCAGAGGATCCTGGGACAGAGAGACAAAAGCTGGGAGCTTGTGATTGTGGCGGGACGCAAACAGATCCACATCTGGTTGGCCCCAATGGTGACACAGAGATTGAAACACCCTGCTGCATAGGGACCATTCTCCCTGGCGAGAGGGCCCCCTGCTCAGAGAGTCTGCCAGGAGATTTTCCACTCCCGGGATGTACACAGCTGATATGCAGGGAACATTGGCCTCCGCCCAAGTCAGGATCAGAGACGCTTCCTGGAGGGTCCCCTTGCTCCGGGTCCCTCCCTGATGATTGATGTAGGCAACTGCCATCTTGTTGTCCGAGCGCACCTGAACAGGCAGGCCCCGAAGGTGAGTAGTCAAGCGAGCCAGAACTAACCTGATCGCCCGCAGCTCCAAGACATTGATAGGTGTGTGGGCCTCCTGAGGGCCCCACCTCCCCTGGAACTGCAGGGACTTCCAGAAACCCCCCCAACCTGACAGACTGGCATCCGTGGTGACCGTCTCCCAGGAAGGGGCAAGAAAGGATCTGCCCCCCAACAGGTTCCTTGAGTCCATCCACCACGAGAAGGACCTCCTGACCAGGGGGGAGAGCACACAGACCCTGTCCAGGGACGCTGGGTCCTTGTCCCATACTGACAATAGGTGAAGTTGCAGAGGCCTCAAGTGGAACTGAGCATAAGGGACCGCTTCGAAGCATGCCACCATCAGGCCCACCAGCTGCATCCCCTGCCTGATGGAGGGATGGGGACAAGCTAGGAGGGACTGAGCCTGTGCAATCAGACTGTCCACCTTCTGTTGAGGAAGGAAGATCCTTGCCTGAACTGTATCCAGATTCATTCCTAGGAATGGAGTTACCAAGGAAGGGGACAGTGAGGACTTGGGGTGGTTGATCACCCATCCAAATGACTCCAGAGTGGACACCACCAGCTGAGTATCCAACTCTGCCTGATGTAGAGACTGGGAAGTGATGAGAATGTTGTCCAGATAGGGAAGCACGTGGACGCCCTGACATCTGAGCAGAGACATCACGCCAGCCAGCACCTTGGTGAACACCCTGGGAGCTGAAGTGAAGCCAAAGGGCAAGGCCACAAACTGGTAGTGTTGATCCATCAGAGCGAACCTGAGGAACCTTTGATGACCTGGGAACACAGGAATATGAAGGTAAGCATCTTTGATGTCCACAGAAGTCATGAAATCCCCTTGGCGCAGGGAACTGATGGCAGAGCGCAGAGTTTCCATGCGAAAGCGCCTGCCCCTGACAAACTTGTTGAGGATCTTCAAGTCCAGGATGGGCCTGACAGAACCATCTTTTTTGGGTACTGTGAATAGGTTGGAATAAAAGCCCTTGCCTTTCTCTCTTAAGGGGACCTGGCAGATGACCCCCAGCTCCAGGAGGCCTTGCACTGCTGCACTAGCTCCTGAGCTGACACAGGGTCCTGAGGAATCCGGGATCTGATGAATCTTGGAGGGGGACAGGCAGCAAACTTCAACTTGTAACCGGAGGACACTACCTCCTGAATCCACCGGTCTGAGACACCGGTCTGAGACATGAAGCCTCCAGACGTGAGCGAAGTGCTGCAGCCGTCCCCCCACCCGAAAGGGGCTTGGGGAATGATTTTGCTTTGGAACCCCAGGAGGGGCCAGGACGTCCACGTCCTCTGCCCCTGCCCCAGAAATCTCCCCGGGTCCCAGAAAAGGAAACCCCCCTCCCCTGTCTGGCACCACAGTAAGGGGAGGAGAAGGAACCCTGACACCGAAAGGGCCGAGATTGCCGCCTGCACTGGGGTAACCTGCCTCCCTTAGCAAAAAGGTCCAGGCGGTCCCCAAACAGGCACAGTCATTTAAAGGGAAACCCAGTGAGGGCCTTCTTGGCAGCGTTGTCAGCAGCCCACTGGCGCAGCCAAACCGAGCGGCGCATAGCCACCACGAGGGCAGAAGTTCTGGCACACATTCTGATGGTGTCATCCAATGCTGAGAGGACAAAATTTACAAAAACATCACAACTGGAGAGTGCATTAAACACTTCATAAGGCAAATCATCAGGGGTACTATCAAGCATATTTCTGATAAGGGTTCTAGTGGCCACAGTAGTAATGGCAGAGGCACAGACCGGGCGCAGCGCCGTCCCCGCACATGCAAAGGCGTGGGATGCCAGCTGGTCAATGCGCCGGTCCTCAGCATCCCGCAGGGTAGTAGAGTCAGGGGAATGCATGACAGAGGTGTTAGATAGCCCTAGGATCGGGGCATCCACCTCGGGGGGGAAGGACCAACATTTAACCACCTCAGCAGGAAAGGGATACTTCCTATCCCAACTTTTTGGAACCCCGGGAAGTTTACTGGGGCGCTCCCATTCCTTGAGCACAAGGTTATGGAAATGTGCTTGCTCGGGATTTTGCTGTATGGAAAAGCTCCCCTTTTTGCCTGGGAGCCGCAACAGGGAGAGAGATGGACAGAACCTCAAATATCTGTGTCAATAATCTGTCAGTGTCATCCGGGGCCCAGGGGTCAGAGCCAGAATCTTCATGACCCCTTGGTCTCTCATCAGATGAGCATGAATCAGAAAAGAGCTCCCCTTCATCAGACAGGGTATAGCCACAAAGATTCCAAAACTCCTCAGTTCCCATAGGGAAAACAGTGACATTAGGCGTCAAGTGCCGCTTCTTAGCAGGGGCCTTACGCGCTAAGGACTTAGCAATCAACTGCTCAACAGTAGCCAGTCTAGAAGACACATCAGGCTGAGAATCCCCACTAGTATGCAACTCAGTAGGAGTGAGGTTTAAGCTTGGGGGAGTAGGTGAAGTGAAACGAGGTGCAGCCACTGACAGGCCAGTTTGCAATGCAAGCACCTGCTCAGCACAGGGTACACAGACCCGCGCCTTGTCAGCGTCAGCATGAGGCTGCCCACACACTACACACAGCCGGTCTTGTCCCAAAGGGACCCCGGTCACATTATCCTGGGATGCCTCCATATGGTGATTATAGTGGCGCTATACGCCGATAGGGAATAACGCTATATAGCAACCCCGGATACCCCAATAACCCGCTAGGGAAGTGGGAGTATTATTTTTACAAAGCCTACAAGTTATATACTAATACAGGGCCGGGAGAAGCCAAAAGGGTTTGCCCCGCCTGAAAGACATAAGCAGACAAGACCTGTAAGCACACAGTAACAAAAGTGATATAAAGCCGCCCACGAGAGCACTTACGGACCGTGGTAGGTAGGGGTCCATTGCGGATGGGCCAACCAAGCAGGATAAAGATGGCGTCGGTATACCTCGAGGGTATACTGCCCCCCCCGAAGAACGCAAAGCCAGAACGTGCAAGCAGCCAAGATGGCGCACCAGCGCCTGAGGTAATACCGCCGCCAAGCGCGGAACCAAGTCAGCGCGCGGCGGCTGCAATTTTAAAAAGACAGTAAATGCAAGTCAGCGCGGCGGCTGACACAAGACTAAACAGAATGCATAGCATACACATTTACACCCTCCCCTCTTTTCCTCCGAAGGCTACAATGAGGATGAGGGAGGACAGCGGCCACTTAAACAGGGCCCACCAATGGGCAGGGGCAAGGGGGCACTAGTGCGGGAGGGGCAACCCATAGAGGCTCACCGTAAGCCTGAACCGCCTACCCTTTGGTGGGGGATTGCGGTGGAGCAGCGCTCCTAAGCACCTAACAGCGGTGCTGCCTACCTTCACCCGACCAGCGCAGCCAAGGCTGGGAGACATATTACTAGTGGAACGGGTGGGAATAGTCCTACAGGGCCGCAGGCTAATAGCCCCGCTCACCTGCGAGTAGAGAGCCATTTCTCGTCCTTCGCAGCCAGACTGCAGAGAAATTCTGGGGATTTGTGGGAGGTCCCCAGGTATTTGAGGGGCCGGGAGGAGCCTATTTTCGATGTCTCTGCAGTCTAGCGCCATCTGGCGGAGTATATCCCAAGTGTAAGTATTAGATTTGGAGCAGGACGTACTGTATACTAAGAATATCCAGGCTTTTGGTCAGCTTTAAACAAAGAAACAGACAGCTGTATTACCCAAAAGACACAATGGTCAGGCTGATGAGCAGCAGGGTTAGTACAAAGAGCAAAGAGCATTCATTGCAAACATAGGAGCGGTTTGATGAACAGGCCAGGTTTAATGCAAGCAGCAAAGGTTCATAAATGGGGATCAGGCCAAAGGTAAAGCCGGGTAATCAGTCCCAGAATAAAGTGGACAAACGTGCTGAAGTGAGGATAGTATTGATAGAGATTGTATTGATTTGAGATAATAAAGATTCGAGGTGAGAGGCTGAAGAAGTCAAGATCCAAGCCAGGTCAAAACAAGAGATCTGGAGCAGGAAGAGCGGATGATCAGGCAGCACTGTGATGATATTATTGTTATTGTTTATTTATATAGTGCCATCATCTTCCGTAGCGCTTTACAAAGTAGTAATTACAGACGGGGTAGAAGCATACGGTACATATAATATATCAAGTGCAGTTTTACAGAGTTGACAATGGATATTCTGAGTACAAGACACAATAGGAGAGAGAGCCCTGCCCTTTCAAGCTTACAGTCTAAAGGAAGAGGGGTGAAGACGAGGGGGAAGGATCAGTATTGAGCTTTGTGGCATATGCCCTTTAGAAGATTGGTTAGGCCAGATTATATGCTTGTCTGAATAAGTGAGTTTTGAGGGCTCCTTTGAAGGTTTTGAGTGTTGTGGAGTGACTGATTGGGTGGGGGAGGGCATTCCAGCAGTTTGGAGTTGCACGTGAGAAGTCCTGGAGGCGGGCGTGAGAGGAGATGACCAGGGAGGAGGGGAGCGGAGGCTGCGTCTAGGTTGATATTGTTGGATTAGAGATGAGATGTAGGGAGGGGCCTGGTTGGAGAGAGCTTTGTATGCGAGAGTTAGAGCTTTGAACAGGATTCGCTGTGGGATTGGCAGCCAGTGTAGGGATTGGCAGAGAGGTGCAGAACTGGAGGAGCGAGAGGAGAGATGGATGACGCGAGCAGCAGAGTTCAGGATAGATTGGAGTGGTGCCAGTCTGTTAGTTGGTAAGCCACAAAGAAGGATGTTGCAGTAATCCAGTTGGGATATGACCAGGGCGTGCACTAGCATTTTAGTGGTGTCAGGTGAGAGGAAGGGACGGATGCGTGAGATGTTTTTAAGTTGGAGGCGACAGGAGGTGGCCAGGGAGTGAATATGGGGTTTGAAAGAGAGGGCAGAGTCCAAAATGACTCCCAAGCACCAAGCTTGGGGAGTCAGTGGCGTAGCGACCCGGGGGCGGGGGGGGCGGACCGCCCCGGGTGACACCAGACCTAGAGGGTGACACCTCTCGGCCGGTCACCCCTCGGTATAGAGACACTTACCTGCAGGTCCGGAGCGTGGAGGCCGGCGCCGCTCTCAGCTGTCATCTGAGGGCGCGTCATCAGAGGCGCCCTCTGATGACGCGCCCTCAGATGACAGCTGAGAGCGGCGCCGGCCTCCACGCTCCGGACCTGCAGGTAAGTGTTTGCTTTTTTTAAAAATGCCGGCATGGTGGGAGCGGGCCGGCCGGTTCCGCTGACAGCAGAGCGGGCCGGCCGGTTCCGCTGTCAGCGCGGAACCGGCCGGCCCGCTCCCACCATGCCGGCAAAAATGCTTTTTTTTTGTTTGTTTTCTTTGGGGGGGGGGGGTTGACACCATTGGGGGGGGGTGGGGGTGACACCATTGGGGGGTGGGGTGGGGGTGACACCATTGGGGGGGGGGTGACACCATTTCCTACCGCCCCGGGTGACACCAGCCCTAGCAACGCCACTGTGGGGAGTTGCTGTTATTGTGTAATTGTTGACAGAAATACATGTGTTAGAGAGGGGAGAGGAGTTAGATGGTGGGACAATGACCAGTTCTGTCTTGTCCATGTTTAGCTTGAGGTAGCGGGATGACAGAAATGAATGAAGAGATATATCTGAGTGTCATCCGCATAGAAGTAGTATTGAAAGCCTAGTGAATTTATAAGTTTGCCAAGGCCATAGGTGTAGACTGAGAAAAGTAGGGGGCCTAGGACAGAACCTTGCGGCACACCAACAGAAAGGGAACGTGAGGATGAGACTGTGTTAGAATAGGATACACTGAATGATCTGTCAGAGAGGTAAGAAGTGTGCCAAGAGAGTGCAAGACCTTGAACCCCAAGAGAGGAGAGAATATCAAGAAGCAGAGAGTGGTGGACAGTATCAAAGGCTGAGGAGAGGTCAATAAGGATGAGGATGGAGTAGTGACCATTGCTTTTGGCAGTGAGCAGATCATTGGTGACTTTGGTGAGGGCAGTTTCAGTGGAGTGGTTACAGCGGAATCCTGATTGTAAGGGGTCAAGTAAGTTGTTAGTGGATAAGTATTGTGCCAGTTCTGAGTGGACATGTTGTTCAAGAAGTTTGTAGGAGAAAGGGAGTAGTGAGATAGGGCGGTAGCTGGAGAGGGCAGAGGGGTCGAGAGAGGGTTTCTTGATTATCGGAGTAATAACTGCATGTTTGTAGGAAGAAGGAAAGGTACCAGTGGAGAGGGAAAGGTTGAATATAGAGGTTAAGGCTGGAGTGCGGGATGGAGACAGTTGAGGAATGTTAGGGCGAGCGCTGCACGCCCGTCTCACAGCATTTCACCTACCTCCATGGCTGCATGCAGCCGTCATCCATCTTCCCTCGGGGCTGCTTCCAGCTGCCGCCCTTTCCCCAGTGCTTCCTCCTTGCATGCGCACAAGTCTCCGTCCACTAGAGGGCGAGCGCACAGGATCCCTGAGATTTAAAGGGCCTTTACAGCACTGATTGGTGTTTATGTCATCCAATCCTGCATCATCTTCCCCTATTTAAACAGGCACTTCCTTCCTTCAGTGCCGGATCTTGGTCCCTCCATGCTTGTTGAAAGTCAGACATTCTTGGATTGCTCATCCGTGTACCGACCTCTGCCTGTCCCCGACTCTGAACCTTTGCTGCCTGCCCCGACCTCTGCTACTCACCTTTACCGCGAACCTGTGCTGCCAGCCCCGATCTCTGCCTGTACTTACTACGCCTTTTTGCCTGCCACTTGTGTACCTCACTGAACCTCGGCTGACTGTGGGACTGGGCCGCTGTTAGGGGGTAGCGACCTGGGGGTCACTCGCCGCACAAGACCAACCTGCCTTGCGGTGGGCTCTGGTGAATACCGGTGGCCTCTTAGACTCCGCTCCCCTGACACGGTACCCGCCATCGGTTCCACAGTTAAAGCGGATCCACACCCGAGTCCGCTCCACCCGGTCCGTGACAGTAAGATCCGGCCATGGATCCCGCTGAGGTACCGCTGCTGGATGCCACTGAATTGCCTGCTATAGTAGCTATGCAGTCCCGCCAGATTAATCAACTCTCTGCCATGATGCAGCAATTTTTAACGATTCAGCAACAGCAAGTTCCATCACCGGCTCCAGCATTACCGCCACAGCCCCCGGTAACATCTTCTGCCAGAATCCGTCTCTCCTTGCCAGCTAAATATGATGGGGAT